>OX638381.1:7183895-7783895 GCA_951813785.1 Criorhina ranunculi
TTTTTTCTCGGAAATCAAATTCAACTCCTTCTGTATGTACAACCATTCATCGCAGGATTCTTGTTTCTTGTCAATATCGAACGATGTGCCGCTACTCTGATGGTTATTGTACGCACCACTGGCATTTGCAGCTGCAGTCGCAAAGCAATTCACTTGAAACTCAGACGGAATGTCATTCAACGGCATATCTCGATTAGTTTTAAGATTATTAAAGGCACATGACGACGCATTAACCATGTTTGTGTTAACTCCCTGAATTGGCACAGTCGAAGGCTGCTGCTGTGAATTATGGTGGCCCTTCTTCATGATGAAACTAGGAGTTATTTCGGATTCGATGTCAAAGTTATCGATGAACTCCTTTTTAACATCTTCGATGATATCCTTCTTTATACCATTAAAATGTAAATTAGTCGACATCTTGCTGCAAGGATAGAAGACTTGTTTTTCACCAATTGAATCCTTTTCGTCCTTCTTTATGTTCATCATGCAATTCTGTTTCAAAAAGTGAGATTGCATGCTATTCGGATGTGATGCGTTGCTGAACACTGGTGTTAGGCCACGATGGAAATTTATTTTTGAGGTATCACCGTACTCACATGGCTCCGATTTAACTTCATTTTTCACTTGTCCACTGCTGCTACTACTACTGTTGCTGCTAATTAATTCAACTTGGTGTTTCCATTGAGAATTGTGATGCGATTGTTGCTGAATTGGTGTGGAGCGACTGGAATCATTTGATTGGTTGTCGAATTCACGTTTGATTGGTTTGAAGCTACTAATAGCGCTGAGCGGATTCGATATAACACTGTTGCTGTGTGTATAGGGGTTGTGTTGAGTTTGTGGGCACATCTCTGCACGCATATCTAGCAATTCCTGTTGTAAATCTCTTACAAGAAGCTGGTTGATTTGACAGACTTCTGAGGTTCGGTGGTGACGCTAGAATAAAGAGAGAACGAGTTGATAAATATGTAAATGAGTAAATAGTTTTATCATTGCATGAATGGTATTTGCTGTGACAGAAAAATTAGCCTAACCCTTTCAAGGAAGATCTGTATGATCTCCCGAACAATGTAAGGCCGGAGTTTCATTGCCAAAATCGTATTTGGGCGGGTAATACGAACAGCTTAGCCTTTACGAAACGAAACAACAGAGAGTCGCTTCTTACTGTTATAATTGATTTGTCAGCAGTCATAAGCAGTAT
The DNA here is from genome assembly GCA_951813785.1 of Criorhina ranunculi. Lineage (NCBI taxonomy): Eukaryota > Metazoa > Arthropoda > Insecta > Diptera > Syrphidae > Criorhina > Criorhina ranunculi. The sequence goes on from OX638381.1 coordinate 7,185,097, forward strand.
ACGATTTTCAGACAGAAACCTGATTGTATCAAAACCACATTTGGTCGCAGTCCAATTCAGAGTTGATTTGTCCACGGACTATATATATTTGGGGCGACAATTCATAAAGAGCCAAGGCCTAGATTCTCACAACCATTCATGTTGTGCGTTTATATTCTTCGCACGAATAGAAGTTTTAATGTCGACTCCGCGAATTGTGAAGCCTTTTCATGACAGATTATACTCTTGCAGGTTTGTCATGCCTGCGCAGAAGTGGTGCCGCGAAAAAAACTTTTAGTGGTTTTGAGAATCGAGCCTGTGTCGCTCGCTTAGCAGTCCAACGCACTAACCACTAAGCCACGGCAACCTCGGACTGCGATCCGAAAAAAAAAGAAGAAAATGAAACGTTTGCAGTTCAAAACAAAAGTAGAGTTCAGAGCCAGAAGAAACGAGAAATAGAGAATCCTACGTAGAAAGACGACGACGTACGCAGTTGTCTCACACCTCAAAGATATCGAAAGGGTATCTGCAGTTTCTATGTAACAAGCTGTACGAATATGTTTAGAAGGTTTAGGTGCAAAGCCCTGAACAAACAGACCAAGTGTTCGATCCTGTCAAAAGGATCTGTAAATTTCAGTTCTAAGATCCGGCGCACGAAAAATAGTCAAACTTCTTGTTTAAGGATCCAATGTTAATGGAGGTCACGAAACTAGAAGCAGCATAAGAATTGATAACAACGAAAGGAGCTAACGTGAATAATAAATGTTTACTTACCATTGATTCATAGAGAAGTAACTTCTGATACTTTCCCGCTATGGTTTTGAATTTATCATCCAAATGCACTGCGGTCTTCTCGAATTCTGTATCCTCTTCGACAGGAATCTCTTCATCATTTTCATACATACAATGATATCTAAATGGAATTGTATTTTACATAGAGATTGAATCAGAAGCTTCTATTTTATAGTAACACAAACCTAACAAGCCTTTTGACTGCCTCTTCTTTGCTCTGAAATGGATTGACGTAATCCGGATTTAAGCAACTATGCTGATCCACTTCCAATTGACGTATGAATCTAAAATGGAAGAGGAAGAGAAAATGCAATATGTTAACGAAAGATTTCTACAAAGCAATATGATTTCAACTTTTTGAATAACACACTCACAAAGAAAGTCGGGCTAACTTCGGTTTGGGACTCTCTATTGGCACTGTACTGGCACATGATATTGCTGTTGTGGTTGTTGTTGTTGTGGTCACCGCAGCTGGAGTGACAGATACGCTTTGAGCCAATGGAATCAATGCAGATATACACGGTTGTGGTTGCTGTTGTTGTTGTTGCAGTTGCTGCTGCTGCGGTAATGGTTGTTGTTGATGTTGAAACTGTTGCTGCGGCGGCTGTTGTTGATGGTGTGTCGGCTGTTGTTGTTGAGAGGGCTGTGGCTGGACTCCTGTAAGACCTACGATTTTCGTTTCAGTCTCTACTTTTGCGGTGACAATCGAACTTATCTGCGCCGTAGTCGCTGTAGTAATAACAGACTTTGGTAATTCACTTGCTTGGCTAAGGTGCTGCTGGATAACAGTTGCTGTTTGATGTGTCTGTTTTGTTTGAATCAATTGTTGCAGTGGTTGTTGCTGCGCTGGTTGTTGCTGCTGCTGTTGTTGCTGTTGTTGTTGCTGCTGCTGCGGTTGCTGGATATTAATTGTATGCTTTCCATCTTTCGAAATAGATTTGACTATATGCTGCTGTTGATGTTGTTGCTGAATTTGCATGTTTATCTGTTGCTGTTGTTTCAGTTGTTGCTGCAATTGTTGTTGATGTTTTTGTTGAATTTGGTGCTGTTGTTGGATTTGTTTATTTTGATGCTGTTGATGATGCTGCATAGGATAGACGTGTATTCTTTGGGTGGATGAACTCGATGTTGATGGAGCCATGGTTGTGTTGTGATTATTTGGCTGAACAATGTTTGCCGGTATGGCTTGCCCTTCTGACCTAATAACCGCAATGTTATGTGATGCTGCTGAATTTGTTGAGGGGATTTTGGTGTCAAAGTTTCCCGCACACTTCTGCTGCTCACTCACAACTGGAGCTTGTGGTAGTTGTTGAGGGGGTAATTGTGGTGGCTGTTGGGGAGGTTGTTGTGGTGGCTGTTGTGCAGGTTGTTGTGGTGGCTGTTGTGGGGGTTGTGCTGGTAGTGGAGGAGGTGGTGGTAGTTGCTGCTGGGGTGGTATAGCAAAAGGTGGTTGTTGAACCAATGTGAAGCTTCCATTCTGTCCCGGTACAAAGTTTCCCGGAGTTGGTATTAATTTTCCGGATGCCAATATCCTTTGTTGTTCAATGAATAGTCCTTGCAGTGCGGTATAGATCTCAGGATCACTCATATTTTGCAGATTATTCAAGGATGGTAATGGTTTGCTATAGATGGGGTTGTGCGTATCTAAGTCCGTTGGAATATTGAGCGTTGAGAGCAGCGACTTGTTCTGCATCTTCGATGACAACTGCTGGATGTGCATTTGAACTGTCTTCAGCAATTGCTGTTGTTCAGGTGTGAGCTGAATTGTTTGGACACGCGATACCGTTGTTGGTTGTGGTTGCATCGGGTGGGATTGCGCTTGAACTGGCATTTGTGATTGCTGCTGCTGCTGGGGTGGATTGGTCGGAGGAGCTGAATTTGCACTCCCCATTGCCATGGATGTAGAATTATTGATTTGGCCGGCGGATGAGGTTGAAACAGGCATTGGTGGTGATTGGTGCTGCTGTTGTGGCGGTGATGATGTAAGTGGTGCTTGATTACTTAGGTTGGTGTTACTAATATTGCTTGTACTATTGCTCGTGATACTGCTGTTAGAATTATTGCACTGATTGGTGGTAAGGTTGACGCCGTTGTTATTGATGTTGGTGTTGCTATTATTGGGAACATTTCGATGTTGTTGCTGCATCGGTGCTGTGACTCCGATTAGTTTCGTCCCCGTCGACGATTGGCTCTGAAACGGATGAATCATAGTTGTGGTTGGAGTATTATTAGTTGTCGTTGGTGGCAGGTGATGCGTGGATTTGGCAACATTCGGTTGGACAATCTGAACAGGATTTGTGTTTGGCTTGACGGACAAATCCAATTTAGGCATCGGTTTGACCGCATTCTTCGGTGGTGCATTAGACTCTTCAGATCGACAGATCTTTGGCTTGCGTGGTTTCGACTTCTTCGGCTTTGGTTCCATCTTCGCTTTGCTTTGATCGATGATTGGCGCAACGTTGGCAACCTGCTTAGCAGGCGGTGGCTGAGCCGGTTGTTGCAGCGGTTGAATTGGCTGATGTTGCTGGGGGTGTACGATTTGTTGCTGTTGAATGCGCTGCACTGGACCGGTCGATACTGTCGGCGTTATCACCGGAGGCGGTGGATTATCGAAGTGAATCTGACCTTGGGATAGGCATTGTGCCAGTTGCTGTGCATTAATACCCGCCGGAGCGATAAGCAGCCGCTCCATCGGTCCCAACGACGCGGTCGTCTGGCCAGGATTAATTTGGGTGATCTGATTGGTCACTGTGTTAAGGCAGAAGAGCTGCTGGGTGGAATCCACTTTCGGAAGGGATACGCATTTCTGAATATTTGGGTTGACCACAATTGTTGCATTTTGTTTTTGTTGGTGCTGTTGTTGTGGTTGGGGTTGTAGCTGCTGCTGTTGCGGAATCGGTGGAGTTGGAGGGGTAGGATGATGTTGAAGCTGTTGTTGAAACTTTTGCTGATGGATTTTGTTTGCTGGCTTGGTTTCCACTATTCTCTTTGGCTCAGATGGTGTCGCCGGTGTATGCTGTTGTTGATGCTGATGTTGCAATTGATTTTGTTGTTGCTGCTGAATGTTTATTTGTAGTTGCATACCGGCAGCTTTGGCTTTACTTGCAGGACCAGTGGTTGGCGGAGGGTTGGCTTGTTTCACATTTGCAGTCATTACGAAAGGCGTTACTTTGCTCTTATCTAACGTGTTGCTGCCGCCGCCAGAGGGTTCACTGATTATTGTCAAATTGGGCAACGCCCCTTTGAGAAGTGCTTGCAGAATCCATTGCGATTGTTGATCCTGTGGTGCATTGGGATCATGCCGCAGTAACAGTCGTTCACAGTGCTCGGTGAAAGCCAGTGTAAGACTGCCAGTAAGTTGAGGGATTAATGAGGAAACAGCTGTTGATATATTCCCGCTGATTTGTGGAATCTGTTGTAAAGTTTGTCTGGCGTTGGTTGAATTTGCCACGTCATTTGCTACTTTGGCATTGATTTCATGTTGTTGTATTTGTTGCTGCTGTTGCTGATTGAAAACAATTTGCGACGATTGATGCGGTGGGTGATGATTGTGACTTTGCTGCTGAGTAGCTGCATGGCTTCCTATTTTCACGCCAGCATTGTCAAGGATTGGCATAATCTGGATTTTGTTCTCCACTGCCCCACCTACGGGGGGTTGGTTTTGCGCTGTTGCCTTTGTTGTGTCAACCTGAGGAGTTAAGAAAGAATTAGTGGAACGCATTAAGTGAGTCAATGGAGCTTACCTGTGAAATCTGAATGTTGCCAATCTGGCTAGGAACTTGACCTACGGACGTCATTAGGCTCTGACTGTTGGTGTTCACTGTCGCTGCTGTTGTTGTTGTGGATGTTGTAAGTGCTCCAGTGGTCGCAGTCGCTGCTGCAGCCAAAGCGGCAGCATTAGCAGCCATTGCTGCATCCACTTTCTTGCCATTTCTACGTACTGCTGGCTTTCGTCGAGGTTTTACTGTAGCTGTAGTAGTCACTGGTGGTGTACTGGTGGTTGTTACAGCTGTTGTTCCTGTTGAGCTCGCGTTGCTTACAGCTTGCTGTTGCAGGTGATGTTGATGCAGTTGTTGTTGTTGAATGTTCGATACACCCCCGGCGATGAGTTGGTTTTGAATTTCATTTATACGCGATTGAATTGTCCCTGAATGTCTCATCATCGTAGGCATTTGGTGTGCGGTTGTGACTGCAGTCATTTGTGTTGGGACCGTGATGTTACCAGAAGTTGCTGAGGTAGTCACCGAGGAGTTTGTCAGCGTCGGTGCGAAACTATACGTGATTCCTTGACCCGCTGACATTACCTTTTGACTTTGTTGAGTGGTGAGATGCAGATGCGGGTGCATGTGTTGCTGGTGCTGCTGTTGTATCTCTTCTGCGGTGGGGAGTCGTGGAATCGAAATAGTGTAAGGCTGAGTTGAGTCATTCTGATCGATTTTAATTAAAATGTTTTGTCCAGAGTCCATCCCATTTACATCGACCAGGTTTCCGGCCTGCAAACGCAGCTCTTGAGGCGGTTTAAGTGCTTCACTGCCCTGCTGCTGGGTAGCTGAGGCTGGAATTGAGAACGTGAACGGAATGTCGTTGTTCTGACCTGGAATCGATATCATTATATCACTGGATGATGGTGCGCTCTTGGATTCCTCCTGCTGCGGAGGCTGTGGCGGCGGTGGTGGTAACTGTTCATCACAGTCCATGAAATCGTCGTCGTCCTCCATGATGCCGCAGAGTTTCATCACATTACCGAGATCGAGTTTTGTACGTGCCACTGGTTGTGGAGATGCTTCTGAATTGTTGGAGATTGTCGCTGAATTGTTGCTCGTTGGATCATTCATAGTTGACGGTGTGTTAGTTTGAGGCGATGTTGTCGTTGTCGTTGTTGAGGTCATCATTCCGATGGAAGGCGTTGTTGACACAACCACTGGTGGCGCATGAGCTTGATTCTTCCTCTTTCGTGGCTTAGGCTTACGCATTTTCACCTCGTGGATGGGAATTTCATGCGTCTTTGTTTGTACTGGTGGAGCACCGCCGCTCACATTCATATTATTCGAATGCTGCGGGCTTGACATCACATTTTGCAGACTCACTGGGGTAGGATTGCGCGCTGGTTCCGGAGTCACCGATGAAACCAACTGCGGCTGAGGTGTTACCGCCGGAGACGCTATACTGGAGAATTGTATATTCTGCGAGGGCATTACAGTCGCTGCAGCAGACATCTGTAAATCTCCCACATGCTGAGGCGGAGGTGATTGAAAGGCAGCATTAGCGGCCGCTGCAGCGGCTATCTGTTGGATATTTGTGCTATTCAGCTGATTAAGATTTATATTCTGGTTGAGCTGATTGAATCCAGCCAAACTCTGCTGAAATTGCGTAGGCAACTGAGAGAGTATTGGACCATTGAGACCATTTGGCATTTGAATTTGAGCGAGGTGGTTGCCATTCAGCTGAAGATTTTGCAGTTGCGCAGCCACACTCTGACCCAGAATGTGACTGTTTATGAATTGCTGAGATCGAGGCGCGCCGGACGATGCCGCCAAAGCGGCATGCAGCCCGCTTAGTTGTGTTATGGCCGGCTGCGATGAGTTTGTCTTGATAGTTTGCAGATTGGCCGTTTGCTGAATGAGATTCGCCTGCGATGAGACGATGAATGTCGGCGTTGTTGCAAGCTGCATAGCACCATTTGTATTTAGAATCCGTAAAAGTTGTTGTGGTTGTTGCTGCTGCAACTGTGGGCGGGGATTGTGAATGACCAGAGATGGAGTCGCCAACTGTGGTGTCGGCGGTCGGAGGATGAGCTGAACACCCTGAGTGTTCTGTTGGACTAAGACTGGCATCTGATTGAGCAAAAGAGGTTGCGTGTTGAGGTTACCCGTAGGCAGAAGGATTTGTTGACCAGTGGCGTGCCCTGACGATTGTGCTGCAGCAGTCGTACTATTGACTGAATTCGATTGCTGCTGCTGTAGTTGAGACGATTGCGAGATCTGACCCTTCGTTAGTTTATCATTGGTCAACTGAGGTTTTGGTAGAATCTGTTGTGGGGCTTTTGATGATTTGGTTGTCGTATGGGCCACCGCATGCAGAACTCCACCTGTCGCCGCCGACGAAGTCACATTAGCAAGATGGGAACTGGTGGCCATTGTTGTTGCCAAATTCAGCTGCTGTTGTAGGTGTTGCTGTAGCTGATGTTGAGTGTTCGCATGGTGGTGTTGTGTTTGAACTGTTGCGGTGCCCCTATGTTGCTGACTGTTTTGTTGTGCGATCAGTTGTTGTTGCGCCGCCGCAATCAGTTGTGGCGATTGTATCAATTGAAAAATTTGATTGCCAGCAGCACTGACAACCGGAAATTGTTGTAACATCGGTGGTGGTTGTGGTGTTGGTGGTTTTATGCTACCGCTCGGACTTGCAATTGGACTATCGGCTATTAGTGGACTACTGCCAGGATGTGGATGGTTCTGAATGTGATGATTATGATGCAGCTGCTGCTGCTGTTGCTGATGATGATGATGATGATGATGATGAAGATGATGCTGCTGACTATTTGAAATTTGCGCTGAATTACTGCTACTATTGTGAATTATCGATGTCGGCAGTATTGTGGCTTTTTTCGCTTGCCCTTTTGGGCTACTAGCCACATTTGCTGTCGCAAACGAATTGGATGTATTGATTGCTTGTGCCTGCCCCCCATAGCCAGTGTATCCCTGTGATGTACGTTTGTTACCTTTCTGTAAATATAAATAATAAATTTCGTTAATAAAAAATAATCAAACAATTTAAAGACACAAACCTTATTCAATGAGATGTTATTGGATCCAACGAGCGTCGTATTGAACTCATTGCCCGTGACACCAATGACTGTAGTGGCAGCCGCTGGTGATTGTGAGGGACTTGGTTGAAAAACCACTGTACCAGCATTTGGGCTGCCAGTCGTATATTGGTGGATTGATTGACGTCTGCCAGGCGTCGCCGCCTTGCGTTCCTATAAAGAAAACAAACCCAAATCCAATTAGATTCCAAATTTTTGTATACAAATTTAATAATTTGTTTACCTGCTCCTGTGTCGTGTTGGTAATTGTATTGCCAGTTACCAGTAACACATCCTGAGGGAATGGCGATATCGATGGTGATGGCTGCAAACGTGGGCTAGCTGAAACGGATGGCGATGGACTGGGTGTTAAAAACGGACCCGGAGGAGACAGTATTCCTATAACAAAATAAAAATAAACGAAATTATTATAAAGAGGTTTTTGTGAATTGTTCAAAATCAAATAGATTAGTTTCATATAACATTCGTAGAAAGTGTCTTAAATTACTAAAAGTTTAGTTTGTAGAACGTCGAAAGTGTCGCCATTTTATCACATATCTTTACCTTTATGGAAATGGGATGAAACAAATTTGCTCTAAGAAATATGGAATGAGCAAATCAAATAGAAGAAAGATCAATAAAAATCCTCGTTTTTGGTATTTCCAAACCATACCGCGATTTTGTTTGTTAAAGGAGACAGCTTAAGTTTATTTTATTATAGGTTCACGTGTGAATCACCACTAGGAATCCTTTAGAATTAGCATCTCATGGTCCTTAACGTTCTTTATTGATGTCTGGGACTGACTATGCATAATTTGGATTTTTTTTTCAGTGGTAGTGTTCGAGGAGCATATCTTTAAAGTATTTACTCTACGTCTATACAAATGTTAGGTTCTCTAATTACACAAGAAAGTTATGTTCCTTCTACTTATTTTACCAGCATATCAGCTTTCTCGTTTTCCCCTTCCGATAGTTCAGTACACTGTGACTCTGCTCTTCAATGAAAAACTTAGCCAACTTCATCGTATTAACTCTGTTGTTAACTCCAGAGGATGTCTTTGGGTGGATGGCAACAAGCAGTAACCAAGGATGGGAAAACTTCCCCGCCAAGGATTATCTTTACGAGTAAAAGAGGCCTGGGCATTCCGTTAAGGATGTGTAAAGAGGACTCTTCATTCTCAAGGAGTCTACAGCTTCAATCAGTTGGAAGATAGATGCGGTGTAGATGTTTGTTGAGGTGGCAGTGTCTGCTGACAGTTCCAATTACGAGCCTAAGGCTGACTTTGTCAAGGTCGGGAATAGCAGCTTCCAACATACTTGTCCTGGTGTATTAAGCCAGACTTTTCTGGATTCTTGCAGGCAAAGACCTTCTGCATGTCTTATTATAAGTGATCTTTGTCCACCAGACCGCGTTTGGGTATTATTATCTCATCTACGACATGATTTTCGTTTGAGATTCTCTCGCCAAATGCGAACATTTTCAAAAAATTTACGAAAAATTATTCGATTTGTCAAAAATATATAAAATTGACAAGATCGAGTTGACGTTTCCTGTCACTGTATATGCAAAAAGTTACGAATAGGGTAGCCACTTAAGTTTTCAAAAATGACGGGAAAAAAGGTAGTATAACTTAAAAAAGCATTTGACATCGCTTGTTCTACGAAGTAAAATGAATTTAAGTTGAACTCATCTCATTGGTCGAATTTAGAAAATGAAAATTCCTTGTGTTTCAAGACAAGAGAAAGTACATATGTATCCTAAAAAAGGGCACCATCATCGGAAGGGTTTATTAAGTTGTAACACTAGTGTCAAGTATCTTTCAAAGGATATTTTTCCCCTTAAAAATTAGGTAAATTTAAAGCTTTGACCTCATTATAAGATCATTCTCTGATTCTAAAAGTAAAATTCCGTATTATAAATTCAAAACTTCCTTTGGATAATAGCAATGTGACGTTGTGACTTCTGCACTTTCTCTTGTATACCCCATGGAGTTCTCAGATCGCATTTATCATTTTATCAACACAAAATATCAAGTAATAAATTTTATTTGGAAAACAAAGTTCACCACAAACTTTTCTCATTTTTCTCTCATGTGACAGGGAGCGCGTTCTACAAGAAGTTTTTCGTATGGCAGCCTCAAATTCTCACGCAGTGCTATTAACATTCTCTATCCTTTTCCTTATCGCTGGTTTATCGACATATCTCCTTTATTTTGCTGGAATATCTCATCAACACCACATCAGCGAAAAAGCGAAAGAATTTATAAAGGGTAAACACCGAAAACAACCCTGCGTCCTTCTCGTAACTGCCTGGGTTAAAGGGTTAAATCCACCCCCACATCGGATTTCCGGGCGTTTGCTTTCAATTACAAATACATTCAAATAAATAAAAAGATAGACTATACACAACAGAATCCTAGTGTTATTGGAAGACGAGAGGTAGACAGATCCCTAATTCAGAAAACAGCGCGAAGAAAAGTGAGGACTACCATTCTCACCCCTAGAATTTGATAAAGAATTCAAGAGAAAGGATAAAAGCTTCCAAACGCGACCCTTGAGAGACAACAGTCACATATACGGTGGGTGAAGAATTTGTTCATCGTGTACCATCAAGGGAACAAAACGTACATAGTTGGTCGACCCAACTCCAAAAAAAAGAAATAAAACCGTTAGAAGCTGCTGGAAAAAAAATCAATTCCTTGTTGTCTCATTTGATTGTGGCACGCATTCTCTCTGTCTCTCCGACAACGACCACAATCGCGCAAATACACGAAACACTTTTCCTGCTGCTGAGGGTTTTATCCTTTCGGACTCATCTTGTAGTCTTTCTCTAGGTTGGCTTTTTTTTTTTTAGTTTCCTCTCCTAAGGGAGTCAACTTCAACATCGTTATTGGTACTAGCAACAGCGCGCCTGAACTGCTTCTTGTGTACTCTATGACAACGATGATGGTAATGACACGGAACGCGCGCGTTTGCATACGAGTGGATATATGAAAAAAAAATAAGGACAAGTGCGCGAAAATTCTCTATTCAAATTCTATCTACTCGTATCTGCATGTGTGAATAAGGGATGAATTGGGTCCTTTTTTATAGATTTTTTTTTTCAGGTTCCGTATGCAGACTCACGGAAATCTGCGTGATGGTTGATATAATTTCAGGAAATGACTTCTCTTCACACACCCACATAGGGAAGGTAATCAACTGACGCTGCTGACATTCGCTTAGTGATTAGCGGATGTTGTATGTACCATTCTCTCTCTCTCTCTTTCTTTCTCTTTCTATCCTTTTCTTCCATTCGGTCTGATGGATTTTGTGCGCATCCTTTGTTTCATTCAACCCAAAAGGAAACTCAAGCAAAAGGATTACACCCAATTCATTACGACAGAGGGGATGTACAAAAACACAAAAAACGAACGAGGTGCACAAGAAGTATCTCCAAGCAAATATACTTTGACATGCGTCAAATGGAGGATTTCCGATTTTATAGGTCAGAGATGATTATTTTTAGATACAAGAATTTTACCACAAGAAAATTTGTAAAAGATATTTTGTTTTGTTTTAAAGTAAAATAAAAATAAGAAAAAGGATACACTTTTTAATTTCATTCTTGAGAAGCACTTTTGTAGAAGAAAAATTACACCAAAACTTTTCAGAAAAAAAATTGGATAGACATCGAAGCCAAATCCTTCGTCTGCTACTGTTTTCGTAAAAAGTTTCCAGGTCTGCTTGGAATCGAGGAAAATACTATACCATGGTTAAAAGTTTGTAGCTCAATTTATTTATTTTTTTTAAATTGTATTTCAAGGAAAATTCATTTCATTCATGAATTCCAACAGACACGTGATGTTATGACCTTTTTAGTGTTCCCTTGGAATTTAGGTCAATAACTGGGATTCGTATAAACTTTTACTTTGGACACTTTTACCGTGAACTAGGTACAATGCGTGTTGGAAACAGTTTACATGATGTCCTATTACAGCTTCTGCTAATCATTCTCGTGACCAAATGTTAATTGTTTGTTTGATGGGACAGATTTGGCTGGGTTCGCTATTTCATAGGGTAAACTGTGCAGATTTCATCAGAATACCTTGTGGGAAGGTGTACAAAAAAAAGGTGGTGACAAACCTAAAGAAATGCACAAAACTCTAGCGGTTAGAATGCCTCGGCGTCTTTTAAGATCAGCACTATAAGAACCACTCCAAGAGTAGCACTTGAAACGATGGTCTCGCTTACATAGCTTGACTTTAATGCAAATTAAATGTTAGCCCAACGGCTTGAGGCATCTTACTCTTGCAAGAAGAACCAAATAGGTCATATTGTGACCAGAGATTCAGCAGTTTTACTTTGTTCTGCGTACTTAGAACCTTAAGCTCTTCGCGACAAGACTTTAGAAGCTATTGCTTTTTATACCCGCCTGTCTGTCAATGTAAATCCTGATATCCTGCCGTGATATAGTTAGCATTGACGCTAATTAGGCGGCTCTTAGTACTGCAACAACCTCCGCTTGGAAAACGCTGCTTTGTTCTGGGATTTGTATGGAGCTGCTTAGTCCTAGCTCCTGGAAGAAAAGACCCGCTTCTATACCTATGTTTGACTATTCTCAAGCCGTCGCTATAGATAGATTTGGACTCTTTCAACACGTCGCTGTTCTGACACTGTTCTCTGCATGGAAAAACATATAAGAAAGGTCTCTCAAAGTTCAAGTAAGGGAAAGTGTACATTAATGCCCAGATAGTTGCTAAGGCATGTCCTATGGATTCAGTTTTCTGAGTTTTGACTGGCTGATTCTAAGAGTACCCTGGTATGCATGCAAGGTTCTAGAGGCAAAGAGTTTAGAATTGCCTCATCTCTGCTGTTGGTGTTGTTCTCATCGCACTGATTGTTCTAGTGCATGCTATAGGAACATCGCTTGATTTGTGGTTTTGGTAGCGAAAGACCAGTTATCTATATGTGTGTATGGGTCCGACGATCGCAGAGTACATCCATAGGGTTATTCTGGGTTTGGATCTCCAGTTTTTCCCAAAGAATCTACTACAGATAAAGAAGGCGCCCAATGCCTTTTCTAATCTTTCTTAAATATTCAGTCTATAGATTAGCTTTCTGTCGAGTATGACTGTTATCCTTGTGCGAGGAAAGGACGAACACCTACCGCTAACAAAATAATGCTCCATACCATAACCCTTTCCTTTCAGAATATTTGGGTTTTGGACTTCCAAAGTCAATCCAATTGAGTCAATGTCGTCACGTTTTAAGAAGAGATAATTGAACTGTAATTAGTCATCCTTGGAATTATTGAACCACACGGTAGGACAGGAATGGAAAAATATTTTCTCAAGCCAACTCTGTATGATGCGTTATGAGTTAGGTATGACAATTCTTTGCATCGCATCGGCCCAATTGACTATAGATGGACACACTTTTAACAAGAAAATTCAATACATAGTTGACTTGTTCAAACCTGCTATCCTAAAATCCTAAGATGAACTTCAATTGGTTTATACCGAAAATGAGATAAAGACGATATAGATCTCCAAACACTATGCCCTGGAATTCTCATCCAACACTTACATCCATTAGGACAACAGTTATCTAATCGAAAATCCACAAAGGAAGAAAAATCCCAACTCTCATACTTTCCTGAGATTATTTGTAGAACCGTAATTATTCCCTTTCATCATACCGAAACACTTTACATTCCGTTCGCAGGAACCTTTCTTTGACTACGGTAAATTGAGGATTCTTCGGAGATTAACGGTAATACTTCTGACTTAAATGACCTTTTATTGAACTCCAAACGATCCTTAACTACCACTTGTCGTTGAATAGAATTTTACTTAACGCATGACTGCTTCCAAGTCACAAAATTCAATTACGACATGCTCTTTCACACTTATAAAGATCTCCTTTCGTCCATAATCCTTGACAAATGATCATCATCACCCATCACATCGTGCAAGGTGTAAGGATCAAAACGATCCCTACAATCAGATAAACAACTTTTCAAAGTCCATTAATTATACATCTTTCCACACCTTTAACCCAGAAGTCGACAACAAAGAAAATAACCCGACCGACTACTATATCCTCAATTATGTATATCAAACCACAAAATCTTCACTCTCGATGGAAAGCACGTGGTGCAAAAGTTGGAAATAAAAACTTTTTCCTTTTTTTTATTCCTTCTGCTGAATTAATTTAATTTCCTGTAAATCATTTCAACCTAAAAAAAAACGAAGAAAATCCAAAACCAAACTGAAGAACCAGGTAGAGATGGCAAAATTATACCAAAAGAGAGTGAGAGAGAACCAAAGTGTATCTGATATCTGAAAAATCCATCCATCCACATCCCTAAGGAGATTTTATTGGCAATTCGCAAACACCAACAAGTACCAACACTACACCGAGAAGAAGTCAAACAAAGGATTCTTCAATGAGCAAAGTTGAGTACTCTGTGGGATTTTATTCATTATACGGTGTTTTTTTTTTTTTGCAGTGAAATTGAGAGAATCAACTCTCTGTGAAAGGGAGAGTTTTAGGTACATAACAATATACAAAACGTGAGAGTAAGTAAGAGAATCGCGAGATACCTAAATGTACAGCAATGCCACATTGGATTTTTAAAGGACATTAATTAAATTCAATAAAAAAAAAAATGGAATTTAAATAAAAGTTGAGAAAAAAAAATCGCGTGGCTCATCCCCACAACTCGCCAGTAATGCCAAATTCGTCCACCATTTCGAATTTTAAAATGTTTACCAAACAGTTGAACGTGCCAGGAAATCCTTTAACTGTGCAAAAAAGCAGTTGTAAGACCGAAAACTAACCGCATATAAGTTCTTGAGGCTGAAAAATAACCCAGTATCACGCACAGATATTGTGACTTATATCGCTAACCAAGCTGTGATCAGATCTCTTGCACCCAACACAACGTAATTTCGGGCAAAGTTAACCAGTATAATGTCAGACTCAGTTGGGTTTGGAACTGTGCGACTGACGAATTATCCAGACAAGACTCTCAATGTACAAACACTGAGAAGCTCGATCACGTCAAAGTGCCTATGACGTTTGATTAACACCTTTTACACCGATGCTCTGTCAAAAGCAAATTATAGATGGTAACATCTTGACTACTGCAACAATGCTGGTCTAATCTGGCCTTTCTCCGATGCTAAGACATCGAAAGTGGTAATTCGATTAAAAAGACACCAGCTCATGAAACTAACCTTCGTCCTAATAGGGCACTGTATCCTGAGCAAGCATGACCAGCGTTGAATGTGATTCACACAGAAGCAGATTCGAGAAAAAGAAAGAATCTGTTGTGCATTTCCTATGTAGGTGTCCCATTCTTTAACTTTAACAATCTAAATATTCTCAACACCGCCAGTTGGTTTCAAGAGTAGACTAGGTCCAACCCTAGCAGTGGAATCATAATGGGCCTATTTTTCATTCAAGTGTACCTCTTTTCAGAAGACCACTTCAAACTAACTTACAAATTTCGCGGAAAAAAGTTTTACACTCAGTGAGAGTGTTTTCACCGTATTACCTCTTGGGAGGATTTTTCTTTTGATAGCTCTTCGTCCTTGACCGCTGGTCGTCGTGGTTAGTACGTTGGAGTGCATAAATGGTTGTGAAAAGCTAGATTTCTTTCCCTTCGTCTGTAGATTTATTTGAAAAAAGTTGTTAACAACGACCTACGATGCTTGCAACGTAATAAAGTTGTTCTCCCTTTCGCAATTTTCAATCCAGAGTACATGTCATATAATTTTCCTTGTGAGGAGTAAGACTAATCAGGAAAAATGATCCCTTAAATTGGCATTCAAACGGCCTTTATGCCACCTGAATTCGTTAAATCAAGACCAGTGAAAACATGCGAGCCTTAATTAGATATCCAAACGCAAAACGGTGACCCTATGTTGGATATCCGGTTATGGACAATGAAAGAGCTGATGAACTAGAAAGGATGAGGTCAGAAGAAGATTCATCGTGCACATGTCCCATTTAGCATAATTTGGACGTAACCCTAGATAGAGCTAACATAAGCTTAAACAATTTGGAAACGTTCCCAACAACGAGAACATGGGATCAGTCCTCTATCAGAAGAAGGCTCTTTCTTTGATTAGACTAAGTCATAGACATGTACATACTTCACTATATAATATTTTTCGCCGCACTGTGTACAATCATACAATCACTATTCATGCGTGTATGAGTTCCGTTTTTGTTCTTGAGCTTAATTTGCGCCTACGAGTATGTGACAAAAAATAAATGTTTCAATTTTTGTTACGTTCTTGACTAAAGAAATTTCACTTCAAAAAATGATGAAAATTTCACGATCAAAGTATGTACAACTGAAGTTGTGTTCTGCAATAGGAGCCTTTGCAACTTCAAATCACTTGTTCTTGTCAACCCCACTTTGCACCATCTGCTCAACAAACAACATCAATTAGATAGAAAAAAGGTTCCCTTGCACCTGAAATTAGACCATGGATGGACAAAAGCTCAAAGGATCTATGGCAATATCGAGGAGACTGGACAAAATTTGACGAACTAATCTAAACTTATCTAACACTTCATTATTCTGGACCCTAGACTTAATCCTACGCGCAGTCGTCCTTTTCCACTATGGCTTTACGATAAACCTCATCGAAAACCAAAGATATGTCAAATAGTGGTCAGCCCACCCTTTTATGTTTCATCCCACAACAAATCGCTCTTTTTGTACAGTCCCAGCAATTCAGAGATTTCAAAA
The DNA here is from genome assembly GCA_951813785.1 of Criorhina ranunculi. Classification (NCBI taxonomy): domain Eukaryota; kingdom Metazoa; phylum Arthropoda; class Insecta; order Diptera; family Syrphidae; genus Criorhina; species Criorhina ranunculi. The sequence goes on from OX638381.1 coordinate 7,201,419, forward strand.
CTTTCCTTACAAGTGGCATCCCTGTTTTTAAAAATCAAACCATATTCACAGGATATAAAATAATTGAGTACACTTATACTAAAGAGTGGGAGAACAAAAACAAACAAACAAACAGAAAGAGAACAAGCGCACGCGAAACAATGACGAGAGTAAAGTCAGTAAACTAAGTGCCGTGGTCTGGTCACGTAAAACTGGTTAATATATCGCAGCGCCAACAAAACTATTCCAAAAAGAGAGAAACAGTCCTTAAAAAAAAAGAAGAGGAAAAGCAAACGAGCCAACTTCAAGAAGCTGTGCAACTGAATCCAAATTCACCACGAAAATAATGGCTTAGAGGAGTTAATTTTTCTGCGTCACATTATTCTCGATGACGATGGCATAAAACAAAGGAATAAGGACCTAGAGAGGACTAATGGTATCCACAAAGCGTGTGTATCACAAAAAAAAAAAAATATGCACACACAACCCTAGGAGACAACGATCTCTGGGCAAATACCAGCAAAAAAAAAAAAAAAAAACAGCAAGGAATTGGGAAATGGAAATGTACCTCTATCTGGCCTTTATATCCTTCGCTCATTCTTTTTGGCCAATGTTGCCGGTGTCTCCACTGTTTATATTCCCAAACGATGTGAAACGAGTGTGCTTAGTTAGAGGGCGCGCTCACAAGCTCTAAAAAAAAAAGAGAGTGGGTCGCCACATCGTATGTATATATCGTTCGGGAAGGACGACGACGACAACGCGAATCCTATTACAATTTTTGTACTCAGTGTGTGCCTTGCGACGTCGGGGGAGATTCACATAGAGCTACATACAAGCTCTCCAGTCTCCACTCTGTATCGACATACAATAAAGAGAAGCTGTTGTTTTTTTTTCCGCCATAGGGTTGATATGATGGCACTGGATGTGGATGCTTCTGCTTGATGATGAGGGCAAGAGATGATGATGATGAAAAAATAAAAAAGAAGAAAATAAAACACACAACCGAAACGAAATAAAAATCAATAAACATGTAGGCATACATATATAATTTTGTGTGTATACCTGCAAATTCGCCCTCGCGATAAAAAGTTATTTTTTTTTTTAATTCTTTTCAACTCCTCATCGGTGGGTTTTTGTAAACTTCGATTAGATTTTGAAGCCTAGTAACCCCTCCTAATCATTATCAGTCTATGCCTTAGTCTCATTAGCAAAACAAACAGAGGACACTCTTAGTGTGACATAATTAAATTGTAATTGACGGTAAGTCTAGTCGTGAATTCCGGATCCCATCTCAGCACGACTACCCTCTCCTTGGTGTCACACAGCACCTGAACTCACAGGAAATTCCACACGCGATGGGGGATTTTTTTTTTTAATTTTTCATATCTCAAAGCGATAAAATTGATTTGTAAACACAGTATAGCCGGCAATTGACATTCCAAGAAACCCCAATTCACAAACAACAACACTCCACTTAACTTTTCCTTTTTTTTGACCAATAGAATACAAGAGAATACAAACTTTTGGGTGGAAACAAATTAGTTTTTCACTTTGTTGTTAAAAAAAATTTGTTTTTTTTTAAGATTAAAGAAAAGATAATTGACACATTCACACAGTTACGAGCATGAATAAACACTGAAAAAATCTCAACATTGCAAGTGTGTGTTATAGTAGTCGCGCCGCGCCACAATCGGCAGCATTCGTCCTCTCTAATTCTTGTGGCGCGTTACGTATGTTCCACCCGTCGTCGTCGTCGTACGTATACGTACTCTCGAAGAGGTAAAACAATCATAGTAATAATAAATAAAAGGCGAAAAACGAAGATGAAAAGGAAATCACGAGGAGAAAATGAAAAGAAAACTAACAACACACAACATAGGGAGAAACAAAAAAAAAAAATTTAAAAAGGAACCATGGTACACCGCAATTGTTGAGAGCGTATCGGGATGTTTTAGATGGACGGACCTACACCGACGACAACGATGAGGATGATGCTGCTGCTACTGCTGCTGCTCCTGATGATGATGAAGTTTATGCTTTTTTGCTCTTCGGGTGTTCTGGTTCTGTATCGGATTTTAATGATTTTTTATTATGTATTCACCATTTTAACCATTTGTGGGACTTGACGAGTTGAAAATGGTTAGGATAGGATAACGATGCTGAAGATAATATTTTTGCTATTCGGGTGAAGTTATACACAAAAGGGTTTTTCTTTTTTTTCGAGGTGAATATTTAAAAATTCGTTTGCTTTTCCTTTCTACACCCGGTGTCCTTTGGTTTTTATCTAATTTTATATTCTATTCTGTCGAAGTGAATAATTTGGAAACAATGGAGGAGGAAAATGATGTCGATTTTTGGAATTACATATTTATAAGAGCTTAAGTGTTTTAAGAAGGGTTGCCTTATAAAAGGTAACACTTTGAGTAGTTATTAGTAGTCAGTCTGGAAACTTTGTGTTATTGAGACTACTGAGCGATAGAGGAATTAAAAAAAAAAAAAAAAAGTCTCCATGTTGGGCGCCAGTTTTTTTTAAATAAGAAAATGACAGCAGCAGCAAAGAAGCACAATATTGTCCAGCTGGAGTAGCGAAAGAAAATTAAACATAAGACGTGGACAAGTTAAAACCTTTTATTAGTCAAGGTTATGACTTATTGAAAGGCCCGGGGAAACAAAAATGTTCTCTTTACAGGGAGTACGTGCTCCGATCATAACATGACACATGAAGGTTCAAATTAATGAAATTAGGCAAAAAACATGACAATGAGCATTTTTACAGTTTTAAATTGCTAGTAAGTAAATGAATGATGAAAGACTTGTTTGTTAGTTCACATCGTAAGGGGGGCTACATTCAGGTGAGCAACCGTAAAAAAAAAGGGCTAAAAAAATGACTGACATAGGATGCATGTGTAAAGGAATTAAAATGGGGAGCAGACTTGATTTGGAAGTAAATTTACATAAATTTCTTGAACATTTATTCCGATAAGATCAAGAGAATCTCTAGATCTAGGAATCATCAAGAGATCTCTGTCCCTTGATGTCGATAGGGTCTGCCACTACAGATCTTAATATCTTAAAAAAAAAAAAAAGTGGGGTCAATATCAAGCCTTTCAAAGTCATAGGTGTACTAAAGCGAATCGGTGTTATACATTAAGTGGAATATGCCTAGTCAGATTCCTCAGGACCTCTTGAAAAAAAGCGCATCCTAATTGTACCTACTGTTAGCTTGAATCGCTTAACATTGCCCCACAGAAAGGGTATTTTACCACAGTAAAAGATCTTTTGTATCCTCAACCACCGGGGAGAAGCATCAAAAAGCTTTTGATCATGAGGTTCAGAAAGACCTTATCACGAAAATTGATTCCAGGAAACCAATATTGCTTGTGTTTTGCCAAACCAATTCGTTGCAAAATACTGAAAGAAAAAACCAAACTGATGGTTCAGATCTTTCTAGACGATATGGACGATAAAAACGTAAAAAATGTTCAAAAAAGTATGACTTGGCTAGTTTACCCGTTTGATATATTTACGCAATGACTGGCATTATTAGAGCAACGAGGATCTTTGAATCCGATTCGTGAATATAACAATTTTTCTGGATTCCTATAAGAAATACAGTTTCAAGAGAATCTCTTCGCGCCCCAGTCAGGTTAAAAATATTGCCCAAACGTGTTCTTCTTTATATTCCAAACGACTTAGTAGCACAGTTCAGCAGATGATATTCGTGAGAAGTGTCAAAATCAGCTGGTTTGCAATTCAAAAGTGTGATATTCTGTTTCGTACTGTGCAACAGTTATTGAACAAAGCTAATATTTCTACTCTTTATTTCAAGTTGTGGTAAATATTCACTGATTTGTGTTTCATCCTGTGTTTGTATGCACTGTGAAGTAAAAAAGTCGACTTATTTCATATCAGTTTGACAGAAAATAGAGCTGACATTGGTAAATTCTGCGTTCTAAATTGTGCTCTACAAGTCCACCGGACAGAATACTGATTTTTTAAATAAATTTCCTCCGATAAATTGTTCCATGATAAATTGCCAAAGTTCACTGAATACAAATATCAAACAAAACGCACAATTTGACAGTAAAAAAGACTTGTTACACTCTTAAAAAGACACCCAATACAACCAGTTGTCTGTAAACTAAGTAAAAACAGCTTCTTGTACCCGACCTGTCATAACACCATTCCTAAGAATGACAATATAAACAAGGATTCACTAACCAATGCTGTCAATTTAATTGTCACAGCTCATTACAACATAACACCTTCACATGAGTTATCCCATTTGAACTGGCAACATCTCAAAATAAAAAAAAACAAAACTCAGCACAGCAGCATCCAATCCAACACTTGCCATCGCCACCGCGACTGACAAAACAAGGTGAAAACAAAACAAAACTTATGCACAAGCACATCACGATATTAATCCACCAATATCATCATCGTTTTCATCGCCATCATTAACATCGCTCAGAGCTAAGCGCAAGAACAACGAAATGTATCTGCATCACCAACAGGAGGCAGACAAGCAATATTGTAGGCTGCCAAGAACACTGACAGTGGTATTGTTGGCCACAATACTCGTATAGGTATCACCAATTCACTGTCATGGTGCTCTATGATTTAGCCCACCATCATCACCAATTCCACCATGTGTCTCTTTCCTAGCGCTCTAGGACAACATACACGGAAAGCGCTGAATGGTATTAAATGCAAATTGTCTACTCCTCACAGTCCTCTCCAACGCGATTCAACACTCTTCACCAAACACTGTTTTTTTTTCCCACTTTACAAGAAATTGACACACCAACAAGAAGATGACGTTTTGGTATGGTGTAGTGGTAGATGGTGGATGGTTTTTCGATTCGAATTCGGATATTGATGGTGGCAATGGCGACGAAAACGAGAACGAAACACACACAAAAAAAAAATAAAAAAATTTTTTTTTTTAATCACAACTTTATAGAAAAAGAAGTTTGTATTTCGACAAAAAAATCAACGAAAGTGTATTTTATTTTTCTCAACAAAAATCTTTTTTTTACTCACATAAAGAAGAAAACGACGATAAAGAGTGGACACACGAAGAAGAAAAAAAAAATTGTTTTTCAATCCAAAATCACTTTTTCTTCACGTTATTTTTGTTTGTTTTCGTTATAAAAAAATTACATGTGTTTCTTTATTCTTTTATTTCATCACTAATTGTTTAATTAATTGCATTATTTATTTAGTATGTTCTTTTTTTAATTTTTTTTTATTCTTTTATTCCCGGTGATTCAATATCCGACCTGTGTTCACGAAAAAATCACTTCACCGACACGGAATGTGTGTAAATGAACGTAGAAATATTTTTTTCCAATTTCTTCCCACCCCCCGTCATTTTTTCTTTTTTGTTAACAATGTATGGTGTGCTGGTGCTCTCTGTATCTATTGGGTATGACAGTCTGTCTGTCGGTGTATTAGTGAGAGAGATGCACACGAAGAGAGACCTAGCCCGAGAGTAGAGAGAAGATGAAAACAAGAAAAAACAACCCCTCAAAAGTCAAATAGGGAAGTATGTAATGTCAAATGTAACTGGGACAGCGACACCTGTTTTTATTTGTCAGAAACAGGAAATGTCAAATGTTTTTATTTTTTTAATTAATTTATGATTGTTGTTAAAAAAAAAATTTGGCGCGGAATGCTATAATAACACGTTAAATGCAATATTAATTATTTATTTGTTTTTTTTTTTTTTTGCTTTGGAATGTGTGATGAAATTGAATTTCTCTACACAATCTTGTCGCCCTCTGTCTCTCTCTCATTTAATAAATTATGACACATTCACCACAAATGCAATATCAAACAAATACAATTGAACTTTGGTTGTTTGTTCTCCTCATCTCTCTTTCTCGCTCTCTTTACATATACTTAATCCAAAATATCTATTCGCTGAGAGTGAGAGAGAAACTGAGTGAATGTGTTCAGTGTTGTGTCAGTTGAAGAGCGAGGAAATATCTGTGCCAAACGTACAAGACGTTGCCAGATGAAGTTTTACACACTTTGTGAAACCCTCAATGAATTTCTGGTGTGCTATAAATTATTACGGTGTTAGGATCACGTATGTGTTTTGGAGATTATCCTTAATACTGGGGAATAAGTAAATTGTCCTTCTCCTCTCCTGCATGAGGGAATCTGTTCATAAATATATTTGATTTCCTGTGTCTCAAGGAGTCTACGTTGTCATGTGTGGTGACACGAAAATAGTTACAGGAAAGTGGATTTCAGAAAGAGACGACAATTCAGTTAATCCATCCCCCCAAGCACATCTTTTATGGACTTTTAGAAGTGTTTCTTGTTTTTTTTTTTTTGATGCAATGAAAAACGAAAATATAACTTCTTGTTACAATTAAAGGGATCCGCAATTAGAATCGAACGGCACGAGAGCACACATTTGGAATTAGATACTTTGGATTATTTAGACATTCAGCCACATGTGCGTGCGGCGAATAGAATGGAGCATGATGCACGCGGTGAGACATTGAAAACTTCTTTTTTGTAACTTGAGAATGGTACTTACAAGAACATTGAACTGTGAGTGGAAAGAACTAGGGTAAGAAAAATGTATTTTTAACTTTTTTTTTTATGAGGGTCAAATGAAGTGTTAGTGGAACTGTCCAAAAAATTGTGTAAATTTATGGGATAGGGAGAGATTTCAATGTCAGAAATGTGCATTAAGATAAGTTTGCCGCTGTTGTGTGTTCTTTTGTGAGAAATTTGAATCTTCTTTGATTTTTTTGGTAACGAATATGTAGGTTAACTCCTTTTAAATGACACGTGGAGACTACTTTCAAAGGGTTAATAACGTTTCGAAAATCGGTATTATATTCAATCTTTGCAAAACAACGGTTAAATAAACTGAATGTGAGAACTGTTTTGACATTTATGGTCTCTATTTGACATGTGTCAGGCAAAAGTGAAATCGGACGGTATGACATTTTTAATATATTTCCATCGTTCAACTTTCCATTGCGCTTTGTTTTAAAACTGTTTTTTGCTTTAGGATACGATCAAATTAAAAAAAAAAATAAAAAATAGAAAAAAAGAGAGCCTATCCTATCCTGTCAAAGTAAATTCAGTGATTAATCATGGTCCGACATAAACAAAGTAATTCCGAACTTTTTTTGTTAAGAGTGTGAAAAGCAAAAAGGATTAGTCATTTGGAAGTGAAACTTAAACATAAGTTACGTACCAGAAGATTCTAGGGCTCAGTTTATGCCATGCTATCTCAGAGATGGTTTAACACCAAAGAGTGAGCTGGAACTCTAAGAACACGAGAACTGGTGTGAGGCGTGTTGGAAGTAGGTATGTGTTATACAGAGGCGGTCCTTAGTCCCTTATCACTGCGGCCGCAAGTGGGCCTATTTTGATATCCTCTTCTTTAGAGCTCCTCCATGATACAGGAGTGCGCCATGAAACCGGCGATGTCTTTGGACGAGGAGGCATTTTAAAATAACTAAAACTTTTACGAGCATTAAAAGGCCTTTCTATACCAATATTGAAGTCTGACACCCGCGGAAAGAAAAGCAAATCCGATTTATTTTTTTGTCTCGAGGTGAAGAGTGTGCCCAGTATACGGTGCCTTACTCTAGCAAGACAGTGCAGAACCTGGCAAGGAGACGCGCTGTCGTATGATTTCTACAATCTTTTGCTGAAGCAGATAGTGCGAAGATCCGACATAGACAGATGATATCGACATCATGGCCCATTCCCAAGAGGGCCATTATTGAAGCTTCTACGGCGATGGAAGAACAAGCCAAACGAGTTGGTTTTATGATGAATATGTGCTGTCGACCCAAAACCCATCCATCGAAGGACAGAATTTGACAATCGACAACTTTAATTCTAAAGTGGTTCATCTTCCTCGGGGCAAATATGAACTCCAAAAATGACATCCTCGTGGAGATTTGATGAAGGATAACCTTTGGCAACCGTTGTTACTTCGGTTTAAATGAAAACCTGGGGTCCAAACTCCTGGCTCGATCTAAAATCGTGCTCTACAAAACTCTGATCTTGTCAGTATTCGTTTATGGAGCTAAATGTTGGACGATAAGTACGACAACAGAACAGATTTTAGCATCCTTCCAAAGAACAATTCTAAGTCGAATATTTGGAGAAGATACAACCGGGAACTTTACGAGCTGAATAAAGATGTCTAAAATGTAGTCCGGAAAGCAAAAGTCCGTCGACTTCACTAGCACGGCTATATCGAGCGAATGGACGGGAATACTCCAGCTAAAAGAGCCTTCGAGTCCCAGCCAGATGGTTCACAAAGACAGTGAAGATCGAACACCCGGTTTAAGGATCAAGCAATCGTGATGCTAGAAACCTTGGTCTGGTAAACTGGAAGCAGCGTGTGCAGGATCGTGATGGATCGGAGACGGAGTTAGTTCAGGCTTTGATCCTCTAAGGGTCGCTAGCCTGATAAGTAAATGTCTTGGCTAAAGAAAAACGTGATATCCATATATTTTTGGAAAGTCGAGCAGCAATCCAGTAGCTCTAGATTGCCAATTGTCTTGCTTAGAGATGGCGAGCAATTCAATATTCACTGGGGCTAGATGCGGAACAACTGTACCAATTCTAACAGAAAAGGGAGCCTTGGGTATACTGATCGCTACATGTTAACTTAAATTCAAGCGGGATGCTATCGAGAGAACAGATGCTAGATAGACAAGTGGTGCATAGTGCTGGATCTAGCGACAAAACAGATTTGGCCAAAGCTGGATCTGAAACGCTCTATGAATGTTATTAACATATCAGCACCATAATATGTGCCATTATTTTGACACTGTTTAATAGGCAAGCATGCAACAAGGGTTGATGTACATTCAAACAATTTTTGTAGAACCTGTTTGGATGAAGAAGAGGAGGAAATTATTTTCAACATTATTTTCAGCTGTCCAGCTCTTCACTTAGAAGCCTTCTATTATATCGACCTAGACGATCTAATAGTCAGAAACCTCCTACGCTTCATCAGAAGCTTCAATTGGTACAACGATTAGGTACGGAAAATCTATCCAAGATCCATGGACCTATCACTCGTCTAAGTGTTCACTTCAACCTAACCTAAAGGATTAATTACACATACATAATGTATGTAGGAAGCTGTCAAAATTCCCGCTCAGAATTGTCGGTTTATGAATGATCAACTATTCACCACAATCTACACCTCAGCTCTGTTAAATGATTATGACAATCAAAATTAAAAACAATATCGAGCCCCTCGCTCTCAACACAATTCATTATTATTATCACAAAACGTGACACCAAAACGGTTTCTAATTACAATTACATATTTCCTTCCGTCACACTGAAATGCATCATGGCAATTCTCGTACTGTCAACACAACAAGCACAACCTGTGTATCTCTCTTTCTCGCTATCACCCTGTATTGTTGTATCTCCCCCTGTTTGCTTTAACAAAATATTTGCGGTTCACTACCCAACCCATACGGTGTCGTGAATATCAATTATGCACGATTGCTCTACAGACACTACACAAAAATTAATAGAGCTGCAGACGCAAAGGTGAGATAATGTGGTAAATTCAGTGAAGAGAGCGCCGCACAGCGCAAGAGAAATGAACCTTCTCTCTACTAAGTCGATTATTGACTTCTTTGACGTTTGTGTGTGCCGACCATAGATCCATCTGTCAGTGTGTACAGATTCTAGAGATTTCTTTTGCTCGAGCAAAATTCCATTAAAACATCATCCATCTTTGTTTCGGCCACTTAAAGCTACTTGCGAATTTGCAAATCAAAGAGGAATTTCGCAAATACCTACTTGAACTACCTTTGATTCGAGACATCGACAGAACCATCATCGTTCAAGAGATACACGATACGCGAAAAGATACTTAAAATTGGGTCATTGCCAGATCTAATTTTGTGATCCAAACGACGACGACTGCGAAGAAGGCGTGCAATCTAAAAGAAATCGAATTAAATTCCGAATCCAAAGACGACGACGACGAGTACCTACACCAAAAATTAAACGAAATTGCATTTCGACATGCAAATTGACTAAGGGGAGACAGTGACCCCGATTTTTTTTTTCCTTTCTTTTCTCATTTATCTTTTTCTTTTGTTGGTTTGGTTTATTTTTAAAATAATATGGCGGGGAGCTTGTAGCTGCTGAAAATATGTACCATAGCAAAGGCAACCCCAATAGTGAATGACAGAGCAAAAGATAATGAAATTGAATTGAATTTGGTTGCAGCAAATGGCAATAGGAGGCAAGCAATAGCAATTGTTTTCGATTGTTTGTCAGTTTAGTCTTCGAAACGGAACCAACAGATTCACTGACATTTAGATCATGCTACCGGTTGCTGGGGCAAATGTTTCCGTCTAAAAAAGTGATTCATTTGGACTATCTCTCGACGAGATGACTAAAATTAACGTTTTTTTTCATTATTTGGAGCGAGAAATTGAGTTCAAGATTTTTACCTGCATTTTGTCAAAAGTGTTCTGAGATAAATAAGTATTTTTGAATTGTAATTAAAAAAAAAAACCATTATGTGGTGGCAATAAACTGTTGCAGTTGGCAGCCTTGGTTTTATTGCTAAATTGACCTTAGGCAACTTCCGAAACTTTGACAGTTTACAATTGTCATTTTGTTTATTTGAGCAAAATGTCATAATGTAATAGGTTATGAAAATACAGACAAAGGACACGAATAACCTTTGAGAAAGTTAAAGAACTTTGTGGTTAGGTAAACAGTTCAACAGTTGAATGAAGGAAATGGGGACTTATTTAATGTAGACGATTTGGGAAACGAACATTTCTTGGAATGATGTTTTTAAAATCGTTTCGTTGTGAAGCTATAGGTAAGACTGGTGCCTTGATAACGTTTAAGTTATTTACTAGTTTAGGAAGTTGAATATTTTAAGCAAAGACAGTTCTATTCGCGGAGGTATGCCAATAAAGTGCAACGAAGTGTAAATAAATAAATTATTTCTAACCACAATATCACCCAGAAAATCTTTTTTAAAGCTGATTTTGAGACTGAACCACAGCAGGTGTCATAATGGAACACTGCACCATCAGCAAGCACGCTAATAGGTTGGGCCTCCTCTACAACCTTTCAGAAGCTGCATGGACGAGGAGGAGGAGAAAATTCTCCATCTTATTTGTACATGTTCGGCCCTTTCAGCTCAAAGAAGAACATACCTAGGAGCCAGCTTCTTTCAAAACCTTAACGAACTGGCTGACATCAGCATAGGTATCCTCCAGCGCTTCATAGTGAGCTTCGGCTGGTTCTGCGAGTAGTATTTCTGGTTGAAGTACAGATCTATGTGGCAACACAAAGGTCCTTACCTAGTCTAAGGGAGGTTGCAACTTGCAGCTTGCCACTCCTACCTTACCTAACCTTGGGACTGATGTATAAGGCCAGGAGCCTGTTAGACTAAGAGATCCTCGATCTTCCTAATAAATTTGCCCTCAGGGGATATCCTTGAGGAAAAAGCGGCTCCTGATATAGCAGAGGGCCACACACACAGTACATGTTCCGCTGATTAGTCTTCCTCTAGATTTCCATCTAGATTTCCAAGTTGACATTCAGTTTCCTGAACTATATTGAGTTTATGTAAGTGATATCTGTGTGTCCGGAGAGGAAGTCCTCTGATGTCGTTCCTTTTGATTGCTTAAGAGTTTTCTTATTAGTTTTGTTCAGTGGTAGGACGATCCTTTTGGCCTCTCTAAGACCCTGAAGAAGCAGTCAAGATAGTTGATTGCAAAGAGTGAATCTGTTCCGAAGAAGGCTAAGCGGATGGCGACTATTTTTTGAGATTGTCATTGAATTTTATTCATCGATTTTCTTAAAAAAGGCAAGACAATAACGGGAGAATACTACGCATCATTACTTAATAAAACATTTCTAAACAACGAACATGGGCCAAACGAGCGGGCCAAAGATCTAATTGATAGACCATCCACGACTTTTTTGCTCGGAAGGTAGAGATTTGTATCGAATAAGGAAACACTCGTCGATTTCAGCCCTCAAGTCATGCGTCGGAAAGTTGTCGAAAGCACGGATAAGTGAATTGTCAAGTGGAGAAAGCCATGTGCTATAAAACCAAACATATCTTGCATTCTGAAGGATTCAGGTCTCGACTCTCAGTTGGCCAATGACTGCAGCTGTGTTGTTTTTGCCTTGTGAGCTTCTCAGCTGAATTTTGTCCAAGTTTTAACGGATGTTTCAAAAGTAATGAAGGTCGGTAGCGTTGAATTTAATGTTCTAACCATTGGAAAACTTTTTGGGTGGTCACTCATACCATAAAACGGATGCGTTTAAAACCAATTTCATAATGGTTGCGTTTAACTAGGTACATAATCATTTTGAAAATTTATCTCAAAACAGTTTTGTATATCAACGTTTCAGTGCAAACAATCGGCTTTTACCACACAAATTTTATCATAAACCTTGTTTTCGACAGATGAAACCTTTCAATCAAAGTGTCACGTGATACAAAATATAAAACCGATTGAATTTCACTCATAACAATTTCTCCATTATCCTCAATTAAATCCGAATAAAGGTAAAACTCTTCTTTTTTTTTGACACATGTCATCAAATAACAAAAAAAAACTCTTTTTAGCAACAAATCATCACACACAGTCGGTTTTTATCGAAATTAAAATAATTTACCTCTACGAATTAATTATTGTAATTGCCTGCAGGCAATAAGGGATGTGTAGGACAATTTTTCCATTACATTATACTATACAAACCCTTAACGCGATTTTTTGCGTCGTCCTCAATATTTGCATCACAATTTTTTTTGTAACTTATTGAAGTGCATTAAAACCTAACACCCCGACGACACCATTACTAGGCTCTTATGAGCTAATCAATATTCATGGGGCGATGATTATGCTAACGTTAGGCAGAGTTTAATTATGTTGAGTGCAGCAACGACTGCTTTGTAGTGTGTGAATTAATCAAATATATTATCAATTAATCTAGAAAATGCATATGTTAAAGTAATTAGTTGTCTTTTTGAATTATTATTTTCCAAACAATGATCATAAACGGAACCGAATTCTTTATAGACAACCCTTCAAAGTCCCTTAAGTATTAGTATTCTGGGATAAAGATGGGATTTGGCCAGTGTCCCAACCGTATCAACAGGTTTAATCCACCTACATACGCTTGGTTTAGGATGTTGAGTCAGATTTGAAATAAATATTACCCTGCTTAACATATAATGGCCCTTTAACCAAAAAGGGAACACGACAACGTCGTCGTCGGCGATGTCGAGACTTCATGGTTATTTCATGCGTTTTAGATGGATGCGTCATTTCATTTGATTTTCATTAGGCATTAAGTGAAATATGGACACAGGGAGTTAGGTACTAATAGGTAATCAATTTCGATTATAGAGGTGCTCATGTTGAATGAAACCTTTGAATAGCTGGACAGAGGTAATAACTAAGGTCAACGTAAAGATTTTAAGTATTTGAGTGAAATTTTGATGGAGTTTAGCGATTAATAACAAGAAAGTTCTTAGGGAAAGAGCATGTACTTATTATGATTACAATTCACACAGTTTGGCTTTTAAAATAAGTACATTTGACAATAATTATTATTTGACAATCAGCTGATGACAGGCAATTAGCACTACTTGTCATTTAATGTAATAAAAATTAATGTTCACACATACTTGGTAATATTGGTTTGAGTTGCCTTTTTGTTCAAGCCTAAGACCTGATGCTTGTCACATTCGTAAGTATACGTCAGTTGTTTGTCATACATATGTAAACAAGACGTGCTAATACGTCATAGGTGCTAATGAAAAATAAGTTTATATTTCACAAAATAGTTTAAATTAAACATTTTTTTTAAAGCATTCAATTAATTTGAGAGAAATTTAAGCTGTCAAATTTTTATGACGGATTGTTGCAACGATTCTATTGATTCTGTCATATAGTGCACACATTTGACGTCAAAACAAAACAAAACATTTTAGTTACCTTCAACTGATTTCACGATTGTCAAACGCTTTGAGTGAAAAGGGTATTGATAAGGAACGAACACAATCGGAAAATGAGTGACATACTCAATTATTACTTCCATTCTTCTTCGACAGCTGTCAATGTCAGTTTTGCCTAAACTTAGCAAGTAAGAAACCTTAACCACGAGACATTTGTGAAGTTTAAGGCGTCATATGCCCCTGAGGCAGCGGATTGTGGCTAATTAAGGAAAAGTACGTGAAGGATTTTTTTTTACTGACAAACACTTCAATTTGATTGTTTCTTAGTTCTTCTCACAAACTAAATTTTGTTTGTTATTACATTTGTTGTGGTGTTAAGCCAAGCTTCTATCGATTCTTGTAAGCAAAAACATTTTGCGCGAGCTTATGGACAGATGAACAGCATCGACCGAGCAGTTATTTTTGAGTGGCTTGGGACAACACAGCGCAATCGACGCCGATGTAAAGGACGTTGAGAACGAGACTTATTACATGCGTTTGTCATGAGCCAGAGTTAGGTCACGAAGACATCTTCGATGTAGGTGGGGTGAGCTTGTCGGATGTCTACAATCATTCACCAACGGCTCAAACACTTTTGCCACGTGACATAACTAGCTAAAAAAAAAAAAAGAGACAAGGATCTCTAATACCCCAGTCAGACCACGACTGGATTTCAAAAAGATAGGAAAGAAAGCAGGACTCGCAAGTCTATGGAGTTGTGGCCCTTCAGAGGAAAACGAATAAAAGGGGGAAACAAAAGCTATCTTACTATCCTAAACTAATTCTAAGCTGATTTAAACTTTAAACTAAGACCCTAACCTAAGCCTATTCTACTTAAAACTAACCTAAACTATTCCTTAACTCTATACATCCCCTTCCATTGTCGCTCCTCCGTGTGGGTTCTTCTCATTCCCGAGACACGCTAGATGACGATGACTTACATCCGTCGTGGTCTTGTCTAGTCATAGTGGGGTCAGGTCTCTGTCGTTCTGTCGTGTCTCATATTAAAGTTGTCGTCAGGCGCTCTCCATCCAGACACAGATCAACGTGAATATATTGCAGCAAGGATGAGCTCTCGTCTGGCGTGCGCTATGCACCCACTTTTTTAACGATCTCGGAGGGAAAGATAACTTAATAATTATTTAAGCATTCATACTAAATATTCTCATCAACAGTGTGCCGTGGTATCAAAATCGTCGCATTTTAGTAAACAACTTCCACTTCACCACCACCACGTCTATAAATGTCGAAAAAAGAAGAAAAATGCAACTCATATATAGCAATCTTTTTGCGCAGTTTAGCTAGTAATCAAATAAGCTTTCAATTTAGAGACAGTCCTTGAAAACAACTATGAATTTGCATATTAAGCCGCAGTTAATCTTCGTCTAATCGAATAAAAATTAAGCTCGAGTTTCCTTTCACCTTCACAGAGGCTATACACCAATGTTTTTAATATTTAAGAAAACAACAAGTTTTTCTATTTGTTTTTTAAACAAAAAACTGGTAAGCCTTAAATGTCAGTCATCAGTCGTAGTTATTATAAAATAAATTGAATGCAATTTAATGCGACTTCATTCAATTAATTACTTTACACCTCGCTTCACTGATGTAAATATAAATTTATTTTATGCAAATTCTAATTGCAAAATACTCGTACTGTCATTTGCCCTTTTTGACAATTTAAAAATGAAAACCGAAAATAAATTCCAAAAAAATTATTACCTGTCACTTTCGGTTCAATACTGTAACCCTTCTGAGCGAAAGTAAAATCAGGAAAGAAGCAGGAGTTTTGTTCTTTTTTTGCTGTTGTTGTTGTAATATCACTTTGTTTACCTTCTTCTCTTAACACATTGATCAATAACTGTTAGGGTAATTACGAAACATGAACATCAGACACAAAACAAAACAAGAAAAAACTTACAACTGCGTCTTATCTTAATGACCACGCAACTTTGAATGCATTGGCAGCATTTACAACAAAAAATAAACCTGTAATGCATGCTTGCATGTGAACAGACCACAAGAGAGCTGCAAAACTTGAATATGACAGATATTGACAGGTCAACCTCGTCAGTTTGTTTGTTTTTGTTGTGTTGCCGTTCATCTTAATGTTTGCCCTCACTTGACCCCCAATGGAAGCATACAGCGCAGCAAGAAAAGAAAAAACAAATTGACAGTGTCAATCAATAAGATTTTCATTAATTAAAATTGAAGGACTCCTACGAAGCTAATTATTATATTGAAAATGGTGGAACAAATATCGATGCAAGGATGCATGATTTACTCTCAACTCACAGCAAAGGACATCCTTCTTCACTTGTCACAGATAGAAAGAGACAATCATCAACGTAATTGCATTTTGCAGATGAGTCGGATTATGTATGGTATAGCTTAAGTCTTATGGTAGTGACACATCGTGCAATGAAAATTTCCACAAACGAAGGTTAATTTATTATGAGCGCTAGCTACTCTGCTCAGCGGGAGAGGCAAAGGACATTGGATGGAATGTTATTCAACGCATAATCTTGACTGTGTGTGGTGTAACAACAGCACGAACGATATCCTTTCGAGTGGAATTACTTGAATTGAGTGTAGTATGTGGGTGCAAATTCACTAGAAGGTGGTAGTCAGTCGCTCACAATGAGGGCCGATAGTGCCCTCAAGGAAAATCAATTTCAATGAAATGTACGATGTGGTAAGACAGCATTTATAACAAGGATACTTCGTAGAATGAAATTCATTTTTTTTTTTATGAGAAAACGATGGAGAGGAGAGTAACAGGTAAAGATGGATTGTCACCCTTGACCTTTTCGGAAGGAATCAGAAAAAACTTAAAGGGTACGCAAGCTTTTAGAAATATAAATATATCACGAAATTATTTTGAATTTCTGCTGGCGTTTTAGATGAAATTTGTTTGACTGTGGGATGCAGTCACAGCTTTAACCTACCTAAGTTTGCCGATAGAGGGACATCCACTTTTTTCATCTTAAAAAGACTTGACAAAAGAGCGTGGTGATCTTGGTGTCGGTCTATTCTGGCTGTGATCAGTGACATATTTGTCAGCTTTAAGGGAGTGAACTGCCAACACTCCACTAAGAGCTGTTAAGGATGTTGATGGTCAACTTTAGGTCATGTTAGCTTAGTAACTGCCTACTTACAACAAGGCGAGAGCACTGATTACTCTTAAGCACTATTCGCGATTAGTAAGTCAATTGGGCACCAAGGAGTCAAAGCACGTCTTGAAGTTGCCCGCAAGTCGGAAAACGATATTAAGCACAGCTACGTTGAAGAATATTTCCAAACCTTTACCTTCATTCATTTTGGATTCATCTGTGTACACTTCAATTTAAGATTTATCGTTCAGGTATGTATATCTGTGATGAAGACACTGCACTAAGTACTAAAGTCATCAAATAGTCCGTTTTACTACGAATGGTCTTTGTTAGGTATTCCCATGTGTTGCCAATTTGAGCGTTCGACTATTGTTGAGATTCCCCAAGTCTTAAAGCTGTGTTCGAAGCTATTAACTTCCCAATTAGTTTCTGAAGCAGCATTGCGGGTAGAATTTGTTTGACTAGTATTGGAAATGTCAAACG
Organism: Criorhina ranunculi; assembly: GCA_951813785.1. Taxonomy (NCBI): domain Eukaryota; kingdom Metazoa; phylum Arthropoda; class Insecta; order Diptera; family Syrphidae; genus Criorhina; species Criorhina ranunculi. Next base: position 7,218,999 of record OX638381.1, read on the forward strand.
TCATCTTAAAAAAAAAAAAAGAGCCATTCGTGGAAATTTGTACAGAAAATCTATTATTTTCGTTTAAAATGTCAAACGTCAACCGTTTAAAATTCAAAAATTACGACAAAATTTAATTGCCTCTGATGCATTTTATTATTATTTTTTTTTAACAAAAGTTCAATCTAAATGACATTCATTGGCTATATAGTCAACACGATTAGTTTCAGGCAAAATTGTTTTCCAGTAAAAAAAAATAAAAATACGTGCGATAAATCTTTTTTGATGATACTAACTGAAGGTCAGGTGGATTTATACTTGTGTTCCAAGTTGTTGGACGCGTACTTCAAATTGTTAGAATGAAGTGAATCATAAACAGTTGCCAATGAACTCGTTAATAATCTAATCGTCTACTAACTGGAGAGAAGAGAAATATAGTACTTTTTGTTTTCTGCAGGATTAATTTGTGTACTTAAGTAAAACCACTTGAATGATATCGAAGACAATGATATTTGATTGCTGATATTTGTTGAGACATATGTACATATGCATGTCTAAAAGGTTTGTCAAGGAAATTGCACATCTGACGCGTAGCCTATTGCCATACAACAGGACGAGCTCAACAGTCATAGTTAATTTGATGACATTCAACTTTTGGCAGATCTTGAACATTTCATAGGTTGTGACAGCTTTTACTCTTCTAATCTTGTAAGACTAAACGTTTTTGACGGTTTAGACTTTATATCAAGCCAACCAACATTCATGTTGACACGTGAAGTCATTTAGTGGACGTCCATAATTGTACGAGAGAGTAAGTAGACGCTGCTATTTAGTGTGAAGCACGACAAATTAGTGTAGATTAGGTTAGAGGGGTACGATCTGTGGCTGCGTGAAGTAAGGCACCGCCTTACTCGGATCGGCATGGATGCATTGTGTTTCTCATTGTGGGATCCTACATGTGTCTACATGATTGGAAGTGAGAAGAGGTTAATTGTTATCTATTGGTCGCCTCCCTTAACCATTCTGAACACTGTTTGTATTTTAGAATGACTTTCGGTGGCATCATTACCAGTTCGCCCAAGTTGCTAAAAAAAAGTAAGCGACTTTCCCTGTGCACAGGAGTGTTTTTCACCACTTTCTAAACCAGGTAAGGAATGTTGTCGAATTTTCACAGATGACTCCAAGACCAGTGAAGGCTCAGGTGCTGGAGTCTTTGTGGAAAGCGACAAAATTAGACTGCATTTTCCTCTAGGTATTTATGCATCTGTCTTCCAAGCGGACATTTTTGCAATACTTATGGCTGCGAACTATATTGTGAAAAACCAGAGGATGGGACGGAGTATCTGCGTCTGTAGCGACAGTCAGGCTTCGCTTAAAATCCAAAATAGTTCAGAAATGCGGATCTAGTTTGAATTCGGTTGGACGACTGAATTTGCTAAGACTTGTCTGGGTCGGGATTACCGGAAATGAGGTCTCCGATGAGCTTGCCAGGCAAGGTTCAGAGGAGAACTTCTCCGGTCCTGAACCCGCGTAAGGTTGGCCCGTACCTTCAGTTAGGACTTATATTCATGTTTTTGTTTCTAGCAAACATAACTATAGATGGCATGACTCTCCAGGATGCAGGCAGGCAAAACAGAACGTCTGTAAGAAATCCGCGGCATTCTTGCTGCCTCTCAGCAGAAAAGACTGCATACAACTTATTAGCGTTATTACGGGACATTTGTCCCTTTCCTGGTTCTGCTGATGCTTGGGCAGTCGCAGAAGAATAGCGTCGTGTCCTCCCCCATGTGTGTGTCGCCACAGCTTCTGCAGAGATTGTTCGTCCTCAGTCGCAGATGGATCTCCAGTAGACGGTGGCTCGTGAGGATGCTGATCAGTGATCACTAATGCTAAATATGATATGTTCATCGCAAGGATTTCTTTACTTGTACTGTGTTTTGTCCACATTTTTGATATGCGGCACGATGGGAATGTGCTCCATCTCTCATCAGCAAGTTTCCAGAAGTTTCACAATGTTTTACAACTTTTATAGGTGTCAGAACTGAGTGATCGGCCATTGTATGGTTCAGTTTTGATCCTCATCGGGCTTTTCATTGTCATGCCCCGGGGCACAACAGTGATGCTTTGATACTTTGGACTTAGGATTTTAAACTGTGATGACTTGGCTATCGATGTATGGGTACAAATATATCAATGTTTCTTCTCGGAGTGATTACTGAGGATAGTTCTCTTGAGGCCTCGGATATAGCTAGAACATCTGCTTGAAACTGTTGGCAGTGGTGTGGTTTGAAAGTTTCATCGACCGGGCAAATGGTCGATTCCGGAGCCTATCCCATCATACATTTCTGACCAATCGGTGTAGGGTTTATTGACCATTCCTTCGTCCCAACTTTCTTTTGACGCAAAAGAGAGTTTCGAAGTTTAGGTCACTAGATATTTATTTACACAGTTTGTTTTTCGATTTTGTCAAATTTTTTTAAAAATACATGACACATTGTATATGAAATTTGACAGATGACACATAAATAACAGAAAACCAACTAGAGACTAAATTCTAACCCCAGTGATTAGGGACCAATGTCCTCTTCCATTTCCAAACAAAAACTCCAGTCTTTGACCCCAAACACCAGGAAAGCATCATTTAACAATTCCATTTTATAGAAAACAATAACCCCAAAAGGAATGGCGCTAAATAAAAAGTATTTTCAATCCAATAGCGAAATAAAATTCCTGAATTTCGCAATAAACAAAGAACTTAGCAAAAAAAAAAGAAAAAAAACGTTAATCTCTTGAGTTCACGTCAAAACATGTTTTTTGTCCCACCTCAACAACAATCAGCAAATTATTCTCGCGCCACACTGTACAAAATCAAGTTCTGTTTCTTGTCGTTGGAATGACTTGTCATGCCAACTGAAAAATTGAAAAAGAAATATCTACGTCATCGAAGTCGCTGTCGCAACACGATAAAAGTGAAGATAATTAAATAATACTTTTTATAAATTATTAACAACATAACTATCAACTTTTCGTGCGGCAATAACAAAATGCAACAGCAACAGCAGCGGTAGAGACAAGCAACAAGCGATAGTGAAATCGATTTTGAAATCGACTTCTTTGCGAGAGAAGTGTAATCGTGGTGTTAGTGTTGTGTTGTGTGGATAATCGAATACACTCACATGACATGAGATACTTTCTTTTTTTTTTTCTTCCTTCATAATCTACCATTTCGACATTTCTATGATCGTTTATCCATCGCGTTCTTTGTTTCACTTTGGTTTCTTCTTTTCTTTCTGCAGTATGTTTTGTGATGGGATTTTTCTTCATCGTTGTCTTCTTCATCATCATGGGTGAAGATTTCTCACGTCACGGAATTGTGTTCGCGGCCATGATGGTTTTTGTTTTTTTTGTGTGTTGCTTCTACTGCTACTAACTTCGCGCTACTGTTTTGACTGTCACAATATGATTTCTCTCTCCATTAATATTCATTATTTTATTGACAATTTAAGTGTAAAACAAAAAACGGAAAACCAATGCGAAAACAGAAAAAAAAAAAACTTTTCGTAAACCTACTTCTGGCGGGAAAACGATTTTCTGATTGACATTTTCCATTTGCACACGATTTTTGTGTTTGCTTTTTGCATTTTGCATGCAGCTCTCGGCGTGCACTTGACATTAGCTATTCACCGAACATGGCTAAGGTATACCTACCAGGAGCTAGTGCTATTGGTAGTGGTGATGGTGGTGGTGCAATCATGAAAAAGCGGTTCGAAGTTAAACGAACTGTAACTGGAATTTTGCTGTGTAGCTAGCCTCCCCGCTGCCATTGCGCCAGACGAGACAATTAATTCACACAGAAAAAAACAAAACGGGAAAAAAAATGGAAGAAAACACACAAACAAATACATATATCCGAGTATGTGTACCTATAACAATATGATTTGTCGCTACGTTTAAATTATCGGAAGTAATTACTTAATTGAAGTTGAATACATATTCATATGTGGTGCAATGCAACAGGGGTGTTATTCCATGAAGTTTTTCTTAGGCGACAGTATTTTTGCCTATTGAGACTAAGGTTTTTAAATTTTTTTGCCTTCTGTGAATTATTAAATTATTGTCAAGCTTCAATGTCTAAAGTGGGCTGCCGAGATGTAACAGTGGCATAAATGCTAAAACAGTCAATAGTTGAACTTGTGTTTAGACAGCATAAAGTATCAACAAAAAAAAAGTTGAGATGTATGACGGAAAAAAGGTAATAGGACGGACTGAAGTAGAAAACCGAGCCAAAACCTTGCGTAAAAAAATAGAACCTACGCGAACTCCAAACTCAAGAAAATCGAAGGGTCCCACGATAGGAGTAGATAATATCCGGAAGATTTATAAGAAAGCTAAGCAACTTCTGTACACACTAAGTTAAAGTTCAACTCATGAAAGGACTCAACAACAGGACTTCGAGAAGCCAAAAAGTTCATTAAACCCTTAAATGACAAGAGAAGGCAAACGATTCTTAGACCAAGCAAGTGCAATGCTAAGATTTTTACAAACTTATTCAGTGGGTGCCCTTATTATTAGTACGGCTCTGCGACAGATGCATATGGCACTGCGACCTAAAAGATCTATTGTGCCTGGAGCCAGTTAGACAAAGAGATCTTCTATCTTTCTAATGAAGTTTAGGATATCTCCAGTCGATGCATTACGAATGTCCTCCGGTGTTAGGAATTCTTTGTGGAGACAGCGTTTCCTGACCCCGCAAACAGCCACGCACGCACATAGTACGTGTTCGGCTGATTCGTCTTCCCCTAAGCAGAGTCTGCATTCAAATTCCTGATCTATATTTAGTTTATGTAAGTGATATCTGAGGCTACAGTGACCGGTAAGGAAGCGGGCAAGTCTTCTGATATTGTCTCTTTTATGGTAGAGAATATTTTTAGTGGTTTTGTTCAGGGGTCGAATGGCCCTTTTAGCCTGTCTGAGTCCCTGAGTGATGTTCCAGTAGGATATGAAGTTTGGTGCCCTTACTTTACCACCATCTCAACAAGTTAAACATAAGTACCTTGTACTGGTGTCGAGCATGTGAAGAGCATATTTCATCCAAATGTTCCGCTATATCTCGAAGCCGATGGGGGCTACATTTCTCCAGCCATTCATACGTAGGCAGGATTCTTGAGTTCCTAAATGACTTCGATCTTGATCGGCATCACAACATTCTTCAGTTTAATGAGAACTTTGCGTGGCACAAATGGCATTTTTTATACATATGTCGGAATAGTTAGGAGGTGTATAGTATAGTTTTGGTATCTCGGGATAGGTACGTAGCGGTTAAGTCTGATCAGAGGCTTGTAGCTCGATCTTTCCACTACAATAACCCACCACAACCGCAGGTTGCTACCAAGGCAACTTTGCCTATGGAAGAGAACTATACAAATGATGAACAACTCAATGAGTCAACGACTTCAAAGAAGTTGACATTTAGTTATTATTACCGATTCCGAACGCTTCGAAAGGCAGTAGAGGACAAAACACTTTGCAGAGCGCCTTTACCTCTATTTGTTCAATAGAAGTGTTTCAAACGGTTTTAGGAGCCTCAAAATGATGTACAGTTTAGGCTATCAGCTACTCTTGACATTTAAAAATTCAACCATCACACAAAATTTCAGTTTTCAGATCAAATTTAGATTGGGATGTCGAAATGTAAACATGACCCTGAGCATACAAAATAAAATGAAAGAATCTTCTTGCATATTTCTGTCCAAACTGACATCTGACATTGAACTAAATCTCATGAAAGGATTTTTCATAAGATTACGAACCTTCATTCTCAAGCAAATAATTTGACGTCATTTTATTCACCCCCACATCCCACCAATATCAAAAAGTCACCATCTATCACATTAATTTCAGCTGCATCTGGGTACATTGCCAACCTCACACACATCTCTGCTGTGCCCTGTTCACTTTAGACACACAGAAAATTAATCAAACAAATGTCTACACTTCACCGTTTCAACTGTTGCCCACTCAAAAGACAATACTGAAAACTGATGTGTCAAAATAAATTACTCCTAATGAAATCAACTGACGTGTGTATGATACTTATTGGCATATTGTCAAAAACTCACAAAAAAAAAAACATTTTCACGTGCGAAAATTTCGCAAAAAATGTACACCGTTGTCAGTTTGGCATTAAAATTGTGACAACTACGAGCTCTCCCATATCAAAGAAAATGTTTTATTAACTCAAAACTAAGTCACTGGCCGCAATCAATCTCTTTTTTTGAGGGGATTTCTCGCCACTAAATTACCCCTATTAGACGGAGAAGACGGAAACCGGAAAAAAAAGTGTAAACCTGGGTCACGATTGTTTGTGTTTTGTTTGGTCTTGTTTCTCATAAAAGTTCGACTTAATCTTTTTAGGGAATTGGGGGAGCCCCAAAGCGGACTCCAATGGAGAAGTGTAAATAATGATGTAATGATATGGGGAGAGCTTCTCCCGACAATTTCGAATTTCGGAAACCCTTCATGTCGTAGAGAGATGTATATCTAAAGAAACAAAATGCACGAGTTGCCGTAGAAGGAAATAAAAATTGTGAACCAAAAAATATGGCCGATTACCTAGTGTTTTTTTCTTCTTTCTTTTTCGATGGAGGGTCATTAAACTTGGGCGGTAAAAAATAAAAAAAATATACACTTCAGGTTTTAGAGACTTCTTGATTTTATTTTCGTTAGAGGTGGTGAGTGAACAATGGACGCGCTCGAATTACACACGAAAGTCGGTTCCGCTTACCGACGTTAGAAAGAGAGACAGTTGCATGGGTGCTATATTTTTGACAAAAATTGGGATCTTGTCATCAAAATCAATGAAATATGGGGTTAAGTGCTTAGTAATCGATTGATGTATACGAACTATATTCAAGGTACAGAAATTTGCATAACATGACTCAATCGATGATGTATAGAGGCAAGCAATCCAGTACACATACGAGTATCCTGTTTCTCATGTAGAATTCCAAAGGGCATTTATGCAAATTCAGAATTAGCTGAAAGGTATATGATGCTTTTGTTCTGCAGAGTAATCGGAGAATAGTTCTTGGAATTCTTGTCATTTTGGTTGTGAACAAGTGGGAATTAGTTTCCATTTAATTTGTTTTTGATAGTAGAACATTTGTTATTTATTGTCCAAGAATTTTATGAATTGGACATCAGAGTGACAAGGGGATTTGTATTTCTGCTGGACAATACCTATAGAGTTCAACAAAGAGTGTTTGTCATTTCTGGGTGGATATACCATGTTTTGAACAGGAAACTGGGTAAATAATGAACGTGTCATTAGGTTTTAAATAGGTCAACTTCGAAAAGGTACACCGTTAAGCATAGATCTCCGTCGCGTGTGGTGTTTATTGAATTTCGAAAGGGCCTTCGCTATGGTAAACAGGTAGTTTACTTGTCAAATATCATCAGGGTCGGTTAAGAAGTTGCAAAATCTGACATGCCGTATGGGAATCAGCTGAGATTTGTAGCGGTGTCCCATAAGGTTGTATTCAATAGTGTTCGGGTTGAGGATGTATAGATGCGGTCCACTTCCTCAAAAACTTGAGCCAAGACAAAATCTTAACACAGTATTTCTCCTTGGACCTGTCTTTTGAGTGCGATCTGCAGAGAGCTGTTGCCTGTTGCCAGGTATTGACCCTGATGGCTTAGTAGATGACCCAAGGACCAAACTCATTTTGTTTTTGATTCGACCGCTTTTAAATCTCACTTCAGAAGCTGGAGACGAGTAGTGGGTTTTCGACATGTTGATCGAAGCTTGGGTTTTCACCGCTGAACTGCCATGATTTGAAGTCATAAGAGAACTCATAAGAGAACTGTCAGGCGTTGAGTCTGAGTTACAAGAAAAAGGTAATTCCTAGAAAATGTTACAACTTTAAAGGACCCAGCTGTCAGTGGTTTGAGTCCAACGTTAATATTTTATTCTAACTATAAGACCGCTCTACTAAAAGGGAGATACGATGCGAAAGTTTTTCTTAAAACACCGATTTTATGAGCGAACATAGGAAATCTTTATTGAATTTGAAAGTTTGATTTATGGTAATCACACATACTTGGAACATAATATCGTTGACATATCATAACGACTTCGTTCAACAGGCAATTACCTGAAAGTCAAAACTTTCGAGATAACTTTTCAAAATGGATCAATGGCATCTATGGTAACGCGAATGTTGTCTTTCCGGTGCTGAAAAGTTTGTGAATTTATTGGTTAACACTTTTACTTTCCAAAGGAGTTAAATCACATGATTTTTATGATAATTATGCAATTTCTGGAAATGATGCAATTATTGAACTTCAAACGCAATAAAACGATTATGGGGTGTTAAGAGTGGAGGGTGTAAAGTTGCTGGTGCTTTGGATTGTGACCCGAACTTTAGATGTTCAGATCGGGGAACACCAATAAACAATCACTACAGCAAAAAGGAAGTTCGTTCTGGTCAATAACTTTTTCATTCGATTAAGGCTTAACAAATCGGCTACATTGGCATTATCAAAAAAAGTTTATTTAGTGATTCCATTAGCGTCTAAACAATTCCAAATAACTAGCCGAGGAACCGTAGAATCGTACCAGTTCCTTCGAATCGACTCACTAGGGTAATAATGTATGCCAAAGCACTCTATTTTCAAACACAGATTTATTTTGCTGCCATCTGACTTGATAGAAAGTCCACTAGAGTCCCAAGGCTTTACTTGTAAAGGATATCCTTGCTTGCTTCATCTGGAACATGTTGGCGTTCGCACTCGACATCATAGAAAGGTTCCAGTTCCGAGAACGCAAAAGCTTTTCCCTGTAATTACCAGGCACTCAAACAAGTCTTAGATTCCGCTGAGTGGTTAGGTAGGTGTGGTTGTCTGTCAAGGTCCTACTAAGACATAAGTAGCCCGGGTGAGCCGTTCTGATACCACAACTCATGTATTCTGGACGTTGATGGGTTGTGATAAAGGCGTGGTTTTTCAGATCCATCGTGTGGAATTCAGCTATTTAATTATGTTGCAGAATTTTATGTCAGAAATCTCTGATTATTCCTTTAAAAAGGGTTAGCCAGGTGTGCGATGCCTTGCTCTGGCTAGTGCTGGACAGTCATCGAGAAAGTAGAGTAGGGTTTCCTTTTCGTGTAAATTGTTGCAACTACGGCAGTGGGGATTGAACGGAATGTCTAACTTGGAGGAGGAGGATTCTTGCTGTTTCGGTGAGGGTTCTGTTGGTTAAGTCGTCCTGTTTTTATTGCAGGCGGGCCATATCTGTCTGGATATAGCACAAGTTTCTAGACTTTTCCACCAAGAGTTAGCAATAGAGAGAAAGTGTTGGAAAATTTAACTCTTGAAGAGTTCCATCAGGGAGTTGACTCACTCCGCAATAGAGGCCTCAAAGGTTGACCCACATCTGGTAAACGCCTAGGCTCTCTCATTCCCCTCTGTGTTACTGTAGCCGGGAATCCCGAGGAGAGTAATATTAAACCGAGCGTTAGCTTGCGTAAAAATTTCCTTGCACTGCTCTACGAATAAGGGTCTAAGATGACGAGCTCTTATTCCATATTCTAGTTTCGATCCACCGCTGAACCGGACCAGTCTTTTCGGATACTGTAATGGTTCTCCAATAGACCAGTCTTCAGCTCAAATAACTTTATAAAACAGTACCTACTTCCTGACGTCCTTTGTGAAACTGAATCTAGTATTTTCAGACGTCCCACACAAAGTGGTGTTCATGGTGTAGTGGTTGCATCATCGCTTGTCACTCTGAAGGTTACAGGTTTGAATCCCGATGTCAAAAAAAAAAAGTTGATCAACTGCGAAAAAAGCTGAAGTCAACTCGACTGCATAGGCATAAAACTGGCAGTAGAGCGGTCATATGGCTTGAAAGTGTTGATCGCACTAATGACATCGGGATGTTCGAAAGAAATACTGTGAATTATAAGAGCAATGACTACAGTACTAATAATTCCCCCCAGTCATTCTGGACACCAACCTCGGAGCAAAAAGGATTGAAACCTAATACCATCTGAGTTTCAAAATCACTTCACCAACACAAGCGCTGAATGAATAGCTTCATAAGGGTATTCATAACCCCTTCAGCGCTAGCGAATTTAAAAAAAAAGTTGCTTGGTTTATATTTGTGTTCTTGTTGCAGTTTTACACATCTAACAGTGGTATTTGTAGTGAGAAAGCCCGATGACAGCTTCCAGTGTTGACGTAGTGCGCGAAGCATGCGTGATTCTAACATAGAAAATTTTCTGTAGCTCCCTCTTGTCTATATTTTAGATAATAACCATCAAAATCCACCCCATCTATTTGATCATTTATCATCTAACCCACCATAACCTTTATCGTATCATTTTACCAATTAGAATTAAGTTAACTTTCTCGAACCGTAAGTATATTTCCACTAAAACCACAGAATAACTGTCATTACTCTAAAATAATCACCTATTCGTTTACTTCCATTTCAAGTTGTCAAAGTCTGACGTTCAAATTGACAGTTAATGATGTACAAACAATGTGTCTCATAATTAGAACTGTTGTGTTTATATTTTACACAAAAAAAAACCTAATTATCCATAAAAAAATAATTTGTTTTATTAAAATATACAACAATTTATCAAATCATAAAAAAAAAGTATTTATTAATGTCCATCGCTTTAATCTGACATTATTTGCATATGTTTAATCTTTTAATTCAATCGTTAAAATATTAGGTAAACAAAAGAATTCTGCGGTAAATTAAATAACTATTACGAGTATAACGAACACATAAATGATAAATGAGTGTCATAAAACTTCTGCTATCCTATCTTCTTTTTAAAAATGTTCACAAACTTCTATTAATTACTCTTTGCAGATATATTTTTCAATAAAAATCTTAAGCACTTAAGTCATTACGCTCTCGAACCACAACGCTCTGTACGTCACTTTACAAAACGCATTAATTCTGATTTCTTCAACTTTGTGCCCCCTGTGTTATTTTATTGTCGTATCGTCCTGTGAGGTCATATAATTTCATCAGCGCAAGCACTTCATCAACACAATCCACAATGTCTTCCGTTGCTGACTTCACTTTACAAGTGTGGTAAAAGGAAGAAATCTCATCGTTGCACTCGGATAGTCGGAAGGCAAAAGGAAACTTCGTTAAGTTAATATCTTCGTTGACCTCGATTACGCACTTGTGTTTTCCTTTTCTGTATTTTTATGACTCATTAGGTGTGCAAAACCCTTCCAACGTAATAAATGAAAAGTAACAACACTTCGTATTTTATTATTAATTGATTAAAATCGGGAGGAAGGAAATTTTGCGAGAAGCTAACAGTGCTGCCAAAAAACAATTAATTACACAGATGAGCGAAGCGCGTTGCGAAAGGAATTTTCATGATGGGGGCGCGCGCGTTGGACGAGGGCTTCTTGGAACACTAGCAATTTAGTCGCAAAATTTATGTATGTGATTAATGAAGCCGATGATGATGATTATGATCACGAAACTGTTGTCTTTTGCTACTGACTACTGTGTTTTTGTGCAATGACTTTTTGGGCCAACAGCCAGAATGTGTTTTTTTTTTAATTTTTAACGTGGACAGAATTTTAATGAGATTTAATATAATTATTTCCCGTGGGTAATTTATGAAACAATTAGCAAAAGATGACGAAAGTGAGATCTTTTTATCGCAAAGAATTATGTGACATGTGAATCTGTGTGTTCAATGGGTTTTTCTTTTTTTGTGGCTAATGGGGGATTGAAATTGAAGAGCGAAAGTAATACAACGAAATTTTATGAGGTGAGACGTTCCGTGAACAAAAACCATTCATAGCGATTTCCGTGACTTGTAATGTTGATGAACTACATTTGTAAGTTGTGTGGATTGTGCGTGTCAACAAACACGAATGCCACACAGTTCAGGATAATTATGAAAAACTAAGACGAATTGATTCTGATCAATCAGGTAAAACAATCATGAACTTGTGTGTTTTTGAAGTGAAACTTCTTTAGCCACGGTCGTGTTCGGTTAAGAAACCGTGACGTAACAAAAAAGTGAAACAATTACTTTTTGTCACATATTCATAGGCGCAAACTAGATTTGGGTGAAAATAATTGATATGGCGGTGTATTGCGGGTGCTAATTGTGTGAGCTAATTTTTCAATTTAGGGGAAAACTTCAAGAATCAGAAGTCATTGTTAATGTTAAATATGGGATGACATATGCGATTGGTCAATATGAAAGTGTTATGCATGGATAAAGCCATGAACATGCTTGAAAATGTGGTTTAAGGGCCCTATTATGGAATGTGGAGGTAGTAACGATATGGAGTGAAGTAGAGAGCTCATAAGTAAACCACAGAAAAGAGTAACGAGACGATGATGATGAAGGAAAAGAAGTGTGTAGTGCAAGAGGCGGGTGATCACCTAGTGATTGTGGAGACAGGTTAAACAACTGGTTCTACAAAACAGCATTTCCCCTCCATGAAGTATAGGATCGAACTAACGAAAAAAACACAATGATTGGATAACTGTGTAGGTACAGGGAACGTTCCACCATCGCAGGCAACTCTGCCGCAACGATTCACTGATAAAACTTGCAATTTACCCAAATCTCTTCGTCACAGACTTCCAAGCAGAAGTCTTTGCCATTTTAAGAAAATTCAGAGTTCAAGGCAGGAAAATAGAAATCTTTTCGGTCAGTCGAGGAGTACTTAAATCACAAATGCAACATCCAGACCACATCTGCTTTATCTCATTACCGAGTCACGAAAGTATCCAAGTCGCATTGACTGACATTTAAAACAGGTAACCAACGTGGGAGGATTCTAAGGGATTTTCAAGATCATTGGGCAAACCCCTCGACGTACCTACAAAGCGGGAAGATAACTCGTTAAGAAACCACATAACCTTCTCAATAAAAGGCTTCAAATTAAAGCTGAGAACAATAATTAAGGCTGTTGGTGTGACAAGATGCAGGACCCGATAACCCCAAACTGTGGTTTACTGGTAAGAACTGCCACGAAGAAGAGGACACAGAACGCTTTTGATGTCAATGACTAACTTAAGCGAGAATGTTATAGAAGATCCTAGGATCTATAAGAATACCGAACCTGAAGTAGGATGAGGTTAGGCTCCAAACTTGACATATTTCTACAGTTTTGCCGGAAAATGACGGGAACGCAACGGGCCCGGCTGAGGCAGAGAATCCTGCTCATCACTATGGCATGCTTTACCAAACCAAGGTATTAGTCGGGACAGAGAAAGTGAGCGGGAGGGATGCGTATAAGGAGAGTTGGGGAAAGTCGAAACCGTTAAATGACGTTTCGATGACAGCTGTGTTGAAAAGGAGAAAGAAGGATAAGAAACTTTACGACGCTACGAGTATCGTAGATCCTCATGTGATTCGATTTTAATCGACGATGTTCCGTGAAATTTTGAGTTAGAAGGATTCACTGGGATTACCAAAATCATTTTCTTTTAAGAACATGTCAAATAGGCAGTTGAAGTGCCATAATATACCGTTGTCATTGCTATGATCCCAAGATGAAATTTCATGAAAAAGTAAAATAAATATGTAAATCCCTGCGCTACGACCTTATAATTTCAATTTTCATCATTTATTTATCCCAACGACAGACAGATAACTGTCATACTTGACATCTCGTTGACAAAAAATGTTTTCACAAACAAATTATCAAGTGCTGCCAATTCAATTATCATGCCAATATATTTCATTTGACACTGAACAACAATCAACAAAAGGAATCGGCAAAAGCTTAACATAATTTCACCCCTTGAAAGTGACTCACAAAATCTGTGTCCCACATGTCATTCAGATGTCAAAAAAAAAAAAAAAACTATGTTGAACAGATTAACTTTCATTGCATTTTCTCCGTTGTCGCTTTCTCTTTCTCTCAGGATGCGTATATGTAACTGTTGTGAAATATTGACTAATCGACACAAGCCAAGTATAAATATTAAAATGAAAGCGAATAATGTTTGATGACAAAAAAAATAAATAAGGAATAATCTTACAGTTACAGTGGATATTTTTGTCTCCTTCTGATGTACTGCGCAGCTAAAAATAGATTTCAACATAAAGAATCCATTATATAGCGTGTGTGCAAGAATTTTCTAGATATATGTAGACAGATCCTTAATGCAAAATAAATTACCATTCACGGTGATCCTCTGAACTGTCAACCACAAAACACAGGAAAGACTGTTGCTGGCTGTGTTCAAAGAATAATGGCGAAGAATAATTCAGAAATGTACATATATCATTAGTGTTAAGATTATTAATAATCATTTTTTCTTTGTTTCTTTGACAAAAAAAAAACAGTAACAGGAGGCAGCTGATTGATTCTGCTCGAGCTCGACCCACCTAAGGACACCTTTTTCATGCGCGCTCTCACTCGAATTTCAAAACAGGAAATTGAAAGAAAATACATTAAAAGTGTATCTACCTGAGAATAAGGTACACAAAGAGCGAGAGAGAGAGAGAGTGGGTGCAGAGAAAGGCCAAAAATTAGGATAGATACAAATCACTGTGACCTCGGCTTCCTCTCTACAAAAATGTAACAAGAGCAGATGTTTGAGGACTACGATGACGAGAAGGAGTCCTTCTTTGGTTAAACCTCTTGTCTCAAGTACACACATTTGCCGCCCCCACACAGAGTTTTGCCACGTCGTCGTCGTCTTGGTTAAAAAGGACGAAGAAAAGATAGCATCATCATATCATACACGATAAAAGAGGAAGCACACACTCTAGAAATCTGCTCATTTTTATTGATCTCCTTCTAGAGAATGTGTTACTCTCTCGCACACATTGCTGCTGAATTCAACCGAAACTCTCAAACAACAGATTACATTAATTGTGACTTCTCTGGGCATGGGCATTGAGGATAACGACAACGACAACGACGACGAGGACGACGACGATGGCAATGGCGATGACGATGACGACGATAGTATGGGGATGGCCATGACGACCATGTTGGTGGTACACCCAATGAATGTGTCGTTCTTCTGTTCGTTGGCCAGGAGAGCAAAAGCACACTGTACCGCAAGTTGATATACCAACACACATGACACGGAAGTTTCTGGTGTTGTTGCTGTTTTGTGCGTATTGGGAGCAAGGGTCGTTCGTAATCGTATTCTCTGCTTTGCATGCAGGGTTGGTTGCTCTCGGGGTCGATATTTGAAACTTACCATGGAAATTGGGGTGAGATTCTCGCTTAATTTTTTGTTGTTCTCCTTTCTTTTCATTGTTCCGATGTTTTTTTTTTTTTGTGCCTTCTTTCGGGAATAGCGACCAGTTTTTGCGTGTTGGGAATATTTTTAGGATGAAAATATTTTTCATTTTTCACTTTTCTTTGATTTATGATTAAATATATTTTTCTTTGATTGTCACCTATCATAAGTTGGACATCATTAATCAAATTGAATTTTTTTTTTTCAGATGTTGGACGTGGGTTTAAGTTTTATTCCACGTGACAAATAATTAATGAAAATATCAAAGACCAGCTGGATGTGCAGACAACTGTGGAGACAATCAATTTGATTGCATCGATATAGTCGGGCAATGAATTCCTGGAACGACTCCAACTCTTTTGCATGAATGATTTGCAGGAAATCTCAGCACAAAGCCAAGTCAACCAAATGTATGCTGGGCGGGGGTTTTCTGCAGGCGATGTCTCAAGGGGTGCAACGATTTTATTTTATTTTTTTTAAATCACCAAAGAGTAATTGTGTCTTTGATGGACTTTGGTAATATTACAGGATATCCGATTTGGTCTAAATTTACTTGGAATCAAGCATTGCCACGCCCAGTTTTTTTTTTTTTTTTTTTACAGCGACTAATGGAAGTCTAAACGTCGCGAGCACTATCGTATATGCGGGTTGGGAAAATCCAGAAATCAATTTGCTTTTAGGACCCTTCTTTGGCGGTAGATAGTAGACAATTTAATCCACCTGTTCCTACTTTACATCTTTGGTAGGCAGTTGGTAGGCATTGGAGCCAAAAGCTACAGTGGTTGATTTTGTTGCTACTCAACGACTTTGAAATTAGTTTAGTAAACCATATCCCCGTCTCGCTGTATGGTGCAGCAGCATGAACTTTGCCAAAGTTGAATGAAAGCGCACTTGGAATTTTGAAGAGAAAAGTTCTACGTCCGATGTATGGTACCACCTACGTTGACGGTTCATGAAACAAATTTAACCACGAACCATAAGAGCTGTACAGCGACACCGACTTGGTCAAAAAAAATCAGTATACAACGATAAAAATGGCTAGGTCATGTAGAGTGGAAGAACACCGACGCTCCAACTCGAAGAATCTTCGACGACTCCACCCCTGGGGGACTACACTGAAAAGGACGAGCAAGTGGAGTGTGACCTCAACTAACTCGGCGTACGCAAGTGGAGGCAGCTGGCTAAGGATCACGGTTGGAGAGGATTGTTGGTCGAAGACCATAATTAAATAAGTTAACATTGACTACAAAGAACATGAAAAACAGGCTAGCAAGACTGAAAACGGGACGTTACTTTATGCAAGGAGTTTGTACATTTTGGAGACTTTTCGCTTTCGTGATTTAATAGAGTAACGTTCTAGACTTCCAAAGTTTGCAAAATGAATGTTTTAAGAGTTTCAGGCAGCGGAGAGCCCCACATTTTGTTGTTGTAAGGTATCACCAAGTTTTAAAACCAACTCAACCCTGAGCAAGTCAAATAGTCGTCTAAAGCGACCAGTAAATTGTCAACTTTCTGGCAGTGACATGGGTCTTATCACCGAAAATAATTTTGTGACTCTTTTGAGGACTTTGCGCGTTCAATATCCTTTGACTCAAATCTTATGGATATGCCATCTGATGCATTAGATCTGGCGTTAAGACTACTACGGTCGACTTCCAATGTGCATAGGATTGATTTCGCCAAACTCTGAGGCAGGTTAGAACTGTCGTCGAAATCAGTGATGGCTCAGGTGCTGTAGTCTTTGTGGAAAGCGATAGCATTAGATTGCACTTTCTTCTAGGTATATACGGGTCTCTCTTCCAAGTGGAGATATATACAATACAAGTGGAGGCGAAGGAGTATCAGCGTCTGTCGTATTAGTCAGGCTGCGCTTAAGACCTTGTTCAATCCTCGTACTAGATCCAAAATAGTTCGAGAATGCGTGACTGGTTTTCGTTTGGTTGGCATGCATTTTTTTTGTCTTTTTCTTCCAATTCTTTGGCGAATGGATCTCCAAACTCGATGAAAACTAATTCCCGGCCTCAGATATGGAGCCTGAGCGCTGCAGCAGCGTCGAGAGTGGCACGCGGCAGACTTCAAAATAACGATTTTTTTTCCATCGATTGAATCTACTAAGTCTTGTCTGGGTCTTTGGACACAGCGGGGTTACCGGAAATGAGATCTCCGATGAGCTTGCTAGGCATAAGGTTTTCCATTGACAAAACACATCTGGCTAAAGCCTTATCTCCTGGATCCGGATATACGTAATCTTCAATCGAATGAAAACTTTTAGTTTGACAACATATCCTCTTAAAGGTCAAACTCTTAGTCTTTTTTTTTTTTTCATATCCACATCCACTTCCTTTGAAAGGTCATATGCTCATGAGTATAAACAGCCGTAACTTATAGGGGGTCGTAACTACCATTGAATAAAGCATATGACAAGAACTTAACGATCCAAATAGAACTCACCCCTCTATCGCTCCCCACTGTGAGTGTATATCCCACTGAAATTTTAAGTAAACCTTTCGAAGGAAAACCAAAACAGATAATAAAAACGTTTATAGACTTCCATGTATCTGGTGGGTTACCCTGTGCGATTGTATGCAACACGCAACAGCCGATCAGATTGCATTAGTCTGTGTTAAGATTATTGAAATGACTGGTGTTGTGAGTATCCCATTGGGAGTAATGTGTCTGTAAGGGGACACTGCTGTCCCAAATGGAACATTAAGTCCTATATCCTTATTACTCTTCGTCATAAATAAGGACCATATTGGCAATAAAATAAAAAAAAACTGTTTATGTATGATTTATCCTTAAAATTATTTTTTGTAATTGTCTACTCCGAGACTGATTCGTTCAACTCAACGATACTATCAAATAAACAACTTCAAATCAGTACCTATAGCAGCGGAAAAGTTCTAATGAATTCTCAAGCTCGTAATAGATTTAAGGGATTTAAGGCCGTGCGGTTGCATTTGATAAATGAGCGCGCTAACATTAGAAATTGGTGTCGGAAGTGTTGTACAAACAGTTGATTTATCATTTTATCGCTTTTTATTGTGCGCGACCAAGATAATCTTTCCAACGATGGTAAACAAGTAAAAAAAGAAGTTTAATGGAGAACTTATCTAATGACCAATTAAATTTATCTAGAATAGATATGTTAACAAATTACAATGCATTTGGAATGGAACCATCAGTAACGTTGGAATGAAATTTATCAAAAAGTCCATCAGATCTTATCAAATGATGGAGTACCTCAAGGAGGCGTGCTTTGTTCTTTACTGTGCAACAAGTTTATGAAATATTTTCACTCGTTGCAAACCTCTAATCGTTGGGGTCGGAGGATATGGAACGGATAGGATTATTGACGAGAAGTTTTAAAACATTATTACACTTTAGGTTCAGTGAAGAGTGGTGTCCCGCAGCGTACTCACTTAGGCTGAATTCACACCGGTTTTGTTTTTTGTTTCGCCTACTTTGGTGTGTGTTGGGTCATAAGAATCAATAGCCGTGTTTTTTTGATAGCTGTATACCTAGCCCAGTAAGATTTTACACACAAAGCAATAACAACACACCAAGTGGGGATAAATTTCCCAGTAGCAGCAAGTGAGGATAGAACTACATAAGTTGACCACCAGAGCACGAAAAATCTTATAAATTAGCCTTTAGCCGATCGTATTTGTTGCTTTTCCTCGGTTTTGACATTTGCAAACTGTCAAACGAAGAAAAAGAAATCGAGCCGCAAACTAATTGGTTGGTGCGGCTGCTACTGTGGATGAAGTGAGTATAATCGTTTTTTTGACTGAAGTGAGTATAATTATCAAAAAACACGGCTAATGTAGTATTGTTGTTTAATAAGACAAAATAAAACGTTTTGACTGATCCGGTGTGTATTCAGTCTTAGACTCAAGGCACTACAGAATTCCTTATGAGGGAGAATTCTACCCGTAGAACCATTTAGAATTATTACTATGAAGGACAGGAGTCTGACCTAGGTCACTGTTATCATTGAAATGATAGTGACGTAGAAGTTTTCTTCTGTGCTGGACAGTGGCAGAGGTGAGTTATAGTTTCTTTTTTCTCGTGTCTACAGCTTCTGCAAAAATTATGAAGGAGAGTCCCAAGCCTCTTAGCGTGCTGTCCTATTAGGCTGTGATCTGTTATAACACCAGTGATAGTACAAATTTATGTTTTGTTGAGAGTAAAAAAGTTCCCTTGACTCAACTGCAGGCCAGATAAGTCTAGTGGAATGACCCATAAGACCGCTGGAGTGAATTTCTCTAGTTATGACTTCTTTAATGATGAGTTTCACTGTATGGTCTTGCCAGGGCCTTGGTATAAGAGGGAGTTACTAAGGGACATCTGAACGACGATAATATCTGCAGAGGATGCGATGATGAAGAGCTCATGAGGAGACGGCCCATTTCCTCTGTCAACTCAGTAACAGAACCCTGGGCAGATTCTTCTTCGACCATGTCGATGAGCTATCAGATAGATCACCTTCAAAACTGCTCAAATTGCCAGGGCGTCCGGATAGCGCTAGAAACAAGACGATAATACCCCGGTAGGAAACAAATCATTTGTATCACAGTGGGTCCACATGGACCTAAGTGTGATGAGGATGTAGCCATTCTCATCAGTCCACTAACCTCACCTAACCTACTAGGGGATCCCCAGATTTAGCAAGTTCGTCGGCTCTGCAGTTGCCAAGAATGTCACCGGGTCTAAGCACTCAACAAAGGTGAATATTGAATTGCTTAGTCATATTGTTACGAAATGGTAGGCAATCGAGGACTGTTGGGGAATTGAAAGAGACGCTTGATAGGGATTTCAAAGCTACTTGGTTGTCGGTGACGATACGCATATCTTTTGAAGATATTATGTTCCACTTCAGCCACAATAAAGCTTCCTTTATTGTCACTATTTCCGCTTTGGAAAATGCTACAGTGACAAGGGAGGCGGATACCGCAGCCCACACCGTGATTGGTCTTGGAGCATATGGTATACATACGTATTGGTGACGAATTTCGTGGTTATTCCAGTGAGAATTGTGACTTTGAAGTGCAATTTGAAGGAGAGAGGGAGGTTTTGATTCAGGGTGAAGGGGCCTTTAAATGGGCTGCTGAATTTGCCGCAACTTATTTGACTAGGAATTCCAAAGGGGTGGGGTTCAAGGTGGTCTCCAGCGCAGCAAAGGGTGTCGGTCTCAAGGCCCCAGTTATGTAGAGACTGGTCATTCGTTATTATGTTAATGTTAGGTTAGGTTGGGCGGCTGTCCCTCTGAGCAGGGACCCACTTAGACCGCGTGTAGAAACCGGAAACCAGCCTCAAAAACCGCACATGTGGAATTTCCCATGAGAGAAAAAGGAGTATAAACTCTGGGTAACCATATCGGTGTAAACCAATTAGACCCACATACAAGACTCTTAAATGTTAATGTTAAGGTATAAGCTTTTCTCGAGTGCAGTTCACCAAGCTGTTGCTCCATAGAGAAGTAGGGATCTGATTATGGACGTGTAGAGCCAGTATAAACAACCATTAGTTCTCCTGCGGGTGTAAAGGATAATGTTGAGCTTCCAGCGCAGGTTGCTGTCAAAAATGACACCAAGGAATTTGGTCTCATTGGATGGAGTTTATCTTGTGTCATAGAGCTTTGGAGGGTTACTGGCAGAGATCTAATATGTCCTGGAGAAAAGAACTAGCTGTATTTTGTGTACGTTTACTTTAAGCCCAGATCTGTCAGTCCATCATCAGTTCGGTGAGGGTGCATTTCTGAGACAACAATAGCAACGTCATCCGCGTAAAGAATCACAGTTTTCAGATCCACAAGTAGGTCCTCCGTGTTCCAGAGGAAAGGTGAGAGGACCCTCCTTTGAGGAGTACATCTACTGATAGATCTTTGAGCTGCGGAATCTCCCATCTTAGCGTCGACAATTCTCTCGCGCGATTAGTGACTAACTCCTAGACCTGACATTGTTGAAAGTTCCCTCAATATCGAGGAACACAGCTGAAGTGTATTGCCTTGATTCCAATTGACCTCTCGATGGTTTGAGTTACCTTATGTAGAGCTGTTTCAGTCGAATTACCTTAATTGTAAGCGTGCTATGGGTTTAAGATCATGTTAGTGTTTATGGTTGATCTGAGGTTGGTTTCAAATGATCCTCTCAAGTACTTTTAGAAGAATCGAGGTAAAGAAAGATAGGTACCTACCTACCTTCCGACTAAGTGTAAGACGACTGTATAACAAATAGATGAATGACCTTAACGGACACCAGTAATTCAGGAAATCAAAAGAGAATCTGAACTCTTTGCAACCACAGAAAAAGATTTAATTTTCGGAACCTCTCAGAAGGTCAGAGCAAAATAATCTCCAATCTCTCCATGCCTAATAAAAGGTTCATTTAAACCTCAATTGAATATTTATCTTCGCAATGCCACAAGACAACAACAAAGATAGATGTACACACTTATGTAGGTATGTATGTAATAAAATTAAAAGCCACTAAAACACAGTTTTATCGCCTTCCATTTTGAGTCTCGTCTCTTTCTCTGACGCTCTTCTTCTGTATTGGTATGCTTTGTGCCCCTATTCTTACAAAGAGGCAATAAAGAAACATTAGGCCATCACACAAAAAGCAACCAGCTGTGATCGGAAAAATGAAAAAAAGAAGAAATCCAACAATGTAAGCCCCCTACAAGGCCAATGATAGTGTCCTGCCGTGCTATCTATTGCCGGAAAAACTGGTTGCTGACACAAAGCCGACACAAATACACACAGAGACATATCCTCATAAACATAACTCTACCCTATTCTCCAGATCGTATCCTATTTTTTCCCCCGTTTATGTTTATGCAAATAATCTGGAATTTAACATTTTTTTCTTCTTTCCTTTTCTGTTGTTGTGTGTTAAACATGTTTTGAACGCTATGAGAATATTGTCCCTTCGTTCTCTTTCCTTGTATGTGTCATACTTTTTTTTCGTTTGGATCCCGCCGCGCTCATTATGAACATTCAACATTCCTTCGTCTTCTCTCAATCACATAAGTGGTTCCGAAAGAAAACTATTTCAATTTAAATCAAATCAACTTGACCCATTTGCAATTGAAGTGCACACACCACAGCCAGCCAGCCAGCGCCGAGGAAGAGGAACAAGGCAAATAAAACGTCGTCGTTGCTCCAACGACACAACGACAATGAACATGAAACGCCATTAACCCAATGACCAACTGAGATAATGATAATAATAAAAATAAATAATTTATGTGTTTCAATATAGCGCCGAGTATATACGAGTAGTGTGTGCCGAAATTGAACCGAAGCCAAAAGGGATCGGATCTTCGACTGGAATGGGATCCGGTGTAGGAAGTGTCCCAGCAAACACGCAAATCGTACAAATCCCTCAGCGCTTTGAGGGGAAAAACACGCAGTTACCAGTAAGCCCCCAAAAGAAACCACACACACACACACAGTCATACTTCTTTTTCGTGCTTTCGGTTAAACGACCCCATAATAATAAATTTATCTTGATTTCGTGTGTTTTGTGACTGCGATTTCTTTTTTCGTTTTCATTAATAACACAATTTAATTCGCTGCCACGGAAGACTCTATATAACTTCACGAACCTTATCGGGGACCGCTGATGGTATAATAGTTGGTGTGGTTTCTTGACAAGAGGTGCGAGCCACCATCACACCGTAAGCAGGTGATGCGGGCTGCAAAGGGATGAAAATGAAATGAAAAATGCAGACCAAGTGTTTGAGTTTCTCGGTCACAAAAAAAAAGGGTAGGGTTGAGAATCCACAAGTGTTTGCTGATAAGGATGTGACAACAGGTTTTTTTTTTCGCCGAGGGAGTGGTTATTTGATTTCCGATTGCATTTGGGTATTTGCCACACTGATGCCGTCACATTGAAAGAATCGGAAGGAAACAGGTATTTGTGAGTCTTCTTTTATCTTGGTTCTCTGGAAAGTAAATAGATAAGGTTGAATGATATCGAAGTTTGTAAGTTATCTTAAGTTTGTTTACGACATCAAAGAACATTGTGGGTTATCTCCATTTCAATTGATTTGGAAATTTAAATGAAACTCAAGATGGATCTGGATCTAAGGAGATCTATATAAGAAGTATAGAAGGAGCCTCTACAGGGCATTGTCTAAAAGGCAGGCATGCAACAAGATTGGGTTTCCCTTCTAAAGATTTCTGTAGAAGCTGCAGAGACAAGGAGGATGAAGAATCGGTTACACATCTTCTTTGTTCTGCCACTTAAGGATTGAGGAGAAAAACTCTAAAAAATTACTTTTTCGAGGACCTCAACGACTTAGTAAGGCGCGACAACTTTAAAATTAAGAGTGATTATGAAATTCTACATGTGAGTTTTCTGATGCTGGTTATCCGCTTCTCTTCGTGGTATCACAACGGGCCTTCGAACTGACCCAAGTGTGTCTATGTTTAGCGGGGACAGTCACCCAACCTAACCTGACTAAGATGAGTCTGAGGGAGAAGTTGCCACTGCCTTAGAAAAGAGCTCAAATGGCCTAGGGGCACTCGGGAAACTTGCATTGCAACATTTTTTTTTATGAAGCGCTGCCTTTAATTTTGTTTTTAGACAAATTCAATCGTCTGTCACCTTAAGCCACATCATGGATTTTAGAGATCATTTCTGGCAGAAAAAAGAGCTCGATTGAATTTACTCTAGGAACAAAGCTGGTACGAAAATTTTCAGAGGTGAAGAACGAAAGTAGAGTCCTAATTGTTGATGATGTACTCATCTATGTAGACTATTTCTGTTGATTACATTACGGCGACATCTTCCTGTCAAACAGAACGAGCCATTTAATGTAGAAAAACTTGCACCAACTTGATGTGAATGCCTGAAAACGTTCGTCAACAGCCTGCGTGGTGCCTATCAGTATGGTCCTTAGGACAGGCAATTCCAAAAATCGACCAAATTTTTAGACTTTGTCAGATAAGTTCAAATCCATACTTATCATCTTTTAATCAATTTAAGAGCCGAGCTATACAGAGCCATGTAAAGTTTTGGCATCACTGCCAATCGTACGGGTCGGAAGGCTCTTTTCCCATCAATGTCGGTATTGACCTCAATTTTGATGTCAAAAAGAGATTTGGCCACAAGCTAACGCCAGAAGCACAATCTTTCAAAAATCTGGGCAACCACTTGCGAACTGTTATTGGTGTGTTCGAGAGTATGAGAGAACACCGAGGGCATAACCAAGACTTTGCTGTCAACAGAAAGAGATACCCGATATCGAAGAACCGAACTTAACCTCATTGTTGACAGCTGTATTTTCAAATAAAGTAGGAAGGGGCTTTATCGATCTTCGCTTGTTGTTTCGACTGAGAAGGCAACTGAGCAACTAAACTCTATACCGAAGCTCTAAGGAAATTCGATCTAACATCTTTATCATCCCAAATCTTTTCTATGGACTCTATCGTAGGCGGAGGAATACAACCTTGGTCATTTCGAGCTCAAAATTTGCGTTTAAAGCTTTGGAGAAGTAGTTTCAACGATAAATACCGACACAGTCGAAAAAGATGCATGAAATGGCTAGGACATACAGAGTGAATGCACACAAATGTTCCGGCAATAAGTACTTTTGAATCTGACCCGAAGGAGCAACACAGTAGAGGAAGACCGGGCAAATAGAAAGAGACCTTAACTAGCTTAAGTGTCCAACTGAAGTGGTTTGTTGGTTGAGGCCCATATTCACCCTGGACTGTAATGCTACCTATGTAAGTGTATATTGAGCCTAGCTCTGTTCCCAACTAAAATCATCAATTGTGCAGGCTTAAGCTATGAAGAAGACCAACACCAAATAAAAGGAGACTGTTTGTTAAAACTTTGTCGACCGTTTTCGAAGTTTAATGCATGGAAGCAAACATCTAGGAGAAGCCTCTATGTCCTCAACGCGTCACAAGGTTGTGT
Source organism: Criorhina ranunculi (assembly GCA_951813785.1). Lineage (NCBI taxonomy): Eukaryota > Metazoa > Arthropoda > Insecta > Diptera > Syrphidae > Criorhina > Criorhina ranunculi. The sequence continues at coordinate 7,244,178 of OX638381.1, forward strand.
GGTGTGAATCCAGGGTCAAAACAGATTTGTCATAATGGGACACTGCCTAATAGGCAGGCATGCAACAACGCTTGGTATACTCCCAAACGATTTTCTAGAAGCTGTTCGGACGAAGAAGAAGAGAAAACTACTCTCCACCTTCTTCGTAGTTGCTGAGATCCTTCTCGCAAAAGAAAACTTCACTTAGGAGCCTTCTACTACATCGATCTTGGCGGTCTGATAAACACAGATGTCATAAACCTCTTGAGCTTCATTAGAAGCTCCAATTGGTTCAACGAGTAGTTAAGAAGAATCTCTCAAAGATTCATATAACAATGGCCTTATCATTGGTCTTAGTGTGCTGACTTTAACTGGCAGCCCCTTCAACCTTAGCTATGTGTGTTTTGAAACCACTAAAGACAATGCTATTAATGGGAAACAACTTTTTCAGCCCACAATTGTAGGATTTCGAGAGACCAAGGACAACAGGGTGGTTTCAATAAACCACCAAGATGTACAAAGCAAGTGACACAAGAGACATTTTCCACAGGATGTTTCTGGACAAATTAATTTCGAAGTTTGACGACTTCGCCTGGACTTCAACGTCAACCTTTTGGTGACATAAAAACTTTCCAGTCGGGACTCTATTTGATTCCGAAAAGACAAGTTGATATGCGAACATCTGGAAAGTTTAGTAAGATTTGAGTGCAAGACAACTTCTTGCACGGACTTAACGATGAATTAGGATGAATCCGTGATTGAAGATAATTAAACGCGCAATTTTTAAAGACAGGGTTGTTGAATCCTTGTTTTCACTGTTTCCAATACGCTATCGAAATATTATTTGAAAATCGAAAATACCCTTTTAGATCGAAGTGCCAGTCTTCGTTTTCAAGCCACTCTAGCTACTTATAATAAATGTAAATGTATCTAAACACGTGTTCAGTCAACCGCTTAGAGCTGTGCTGACAGCCTGTGTAACGAGCACGTGTCTTATTCCATATTCAACATTAGTTCTGTGTTAATGGAGGCTCATCATTAAAACAAATAAAGAATACAATATGCCTTCAAGCTTTAAGGGCAAACACATAAATATTATACGAAATAACGTATATCTAAGGGGGTGAGTAATTTGAAATGGTATTTAAATTTGAATATGCATATCCTCTTTCGGTTTGGATTTATCGTATTCTTTATGTTTTACTATCCGTTAATCATTAAAATAAATTTGATTGCTCAAAATGTGTCATTTCTTGATTAATGTAGTCAATTAATTGACGCTTAAATCTTCAAGTATTCACAAAATATTTTTAATGTGTCTAGGTTGACAGTATAATGATGTCATTTGTACGTTTGGAGGAGCTTATTTGAATCTTTATCCTTTATTTTATGATGACAGTTTAGCTCTGGAGTTTATTAGTCATTTGTTGGTTAACGTCAGAAGAAAGTTATGTGAGACTTAAAGATGTGTGAAGTTTTCGTTTAGATTCGGTCAGTCTGTTTGTTTGGATTTAACTCAAAACCTACAAAATAGTTTTTCTATAAACAAAATTGGTTAAACAGGTATGGTTTGTGATTGTGTTTTGCACTTTGTTTCATTAAGAAATGACATGACTAACACCGTAGAAGGTCATTGAAAGTACTCTATTAGAGCACAAACCTACCTACAATATTTCATTTGACAAGCAACATATGTATGTGTGCTGTGTAAAAAAATTGCAGTTTGGACTATGGAACACAATTTAACGCTAGATTTTACACGCCTTCGTATTGCATCTGTCAAAAACTGTCGCTAAAACTTAGCTGAGAACACATTAGGTACAACACCGACCTGGCTCAGGTGCTGGAATCTTTGTAAAAAGGGAAAACATCAGACTGAACCTAGGGGAAACCCTAGGTATATAATACTTATGCCTGCGAACTATTTTGCGAAGGAGTATCTGCGTCTTCAGCCACAGTCAGGCTGCGAATGCAGGACTAGCTTGAATTCGCTTGGAAGACTGTATCTGCTTAATATTGCATTGGTCCCTGGACACAGCGGAGTTGCCGGCTCTGAACCTATGTTTGTTTTGTCCCTAATCTTTAGTTGGGACTTCAATCGGTGATTGGGTTTCTAGCACACACAACTATAGGTGGTATGACCCTCCAGGATGCAAGCAGACTGAACGGATATTTCTCGAGAAATTCTGTAAGAAATTCGCAGCATTCTTGTTATCTCTCAACAGGAAAGATTGCAGACAACTTATTGGCGTTATAACAGAACACTTAGTCTTTACTAAACATCTCAACATCTTGCGCTTAAATGATACAACTGTCTGCTGTGGAACACTTCCTTAATGATTGTCCTGTCTTTACTCTGATCAGGGGACAGATATTTGATATTTGAATGTGATGTGTGCTGGTAGCCAAGCTCCTTATCCCTCAAGGGTTGTACGTGCTGATAGTACAATGAACCTGCTTTTGAGTCTAAGTGCTCCCACAGGGTATTCCAACACACCGACAAAAAACCTTCTAAAATAGGGTAACTTGATGAAGTATGGGAACGGCGTTCTTCCAACTGTTGTCAAACCAGGATAGTTGGACAACTCTAGATGCCGAATAGGCAAATTTCTGCTCTGGAATCTTGCGGATATGATCCGCGTTGAATACAAATCTCCGCTTCATCGACTACAAAAAGGCTTTTTATAGTGTGCACCCAGATGTTAGAAGTACAGATATCGACTCCAACCGGCAGATTGAGAAACTTTTTGATGACAGATTTTACCGATTATGCCAAGATGTGGTGCCGCATACGAATTTTAAGTTGTTTTGCTGAGGCTCGAACCCGTATCCACTTGGTTAGCAGTCAAACGCACTTACCACTAAACCTCGTCGATCACCACGTCTTATTCGATTTAAATTGTAGAGAAGAGGTATCCTATGGATTCATTATTTGAACTACTGTCACGCACCAAAAGTTGATAGTACTCAAAACCAAACTAAACTAAGCCTTCTCAAATTTGCAGAAAATTCAACAAAAATCCGCCATTGTGTGTCACAACTGTAATGGAACATGACTCCAAAGAACAGTGGTGCCAAATATTTATTTATTTACATTGATGTGAACTAATTTTTTTTTTTTATTACACCTTTCTAAATCTTTTCTCGAATTTGTATTCCTTGTTTGTTACCCACTTCGACACCCTTTATATTCTAAGGCAATCCCATCGGTGATAAAAACTCATTCACCCGAAGGTAAATACCGGTCTTTCCAGCTCGTATACACACTTTTATGTGTCACACACGTTTTCCATTCGACTGAGTATAAGGTTTTGTATTTCTTGTGCGTAAAATCAACGGCCTTTGCAATTTTCACCGAATAATTTGCAAAAAAAATAACAACCTCCCATCCAAACAAAAGAATGAATGAACCAAACCCAAACAAACAAAAGCGACAAGAACTTTACAAACTCATTTGCTCCTAACTTGTGAATTTTTACATACGATACCTAGCTATAAATTGCAAAAAACTAAAAAAAACAAAAAAAGGGCGCGTGAACTAAAGACGTCATCAACATCTGGAACAGCGTAATCACCATAGCCTTACTACTCCCAGTGTGCCATACACTTCAATGTTTTATTAATTTATTTCCATTTACATTTTTATTGTTGTTATTTGAGAAAGAGAGTGAGGGGCAACCAACTCAACCCATGTGGTTGCGAATTCGTCAACCCACCGACACCGGCAACGACCATATCAGGCTTCACATGCGGCAGAGTTCCCCTTTCAGACGGAACACGACATATTGAAAATGCCGGCTGTGTAGTGTGTAGTGCTCCGCAGCAGTGGCTACAGCAAGTCTGGCAGTGTAGATGAAGATTCCTCTTTGTTCTCTGCTGGCGCGTAATCAGAAAACTCTTTTCAGTAAAAGTTGTTTGACCATAATATTGTATATAGGCTTGCGATAGAGAGTAGAAGCTAAAGCAAAGCACAGAAGCCAATACAAAACATTTAAACAGCAGCAGAGCCAGAGTAAATCATAATTTTAGTTCATATTCAGCATAAATGTGGGTAGTTGGACGGAACCAATGCCATCAGAGATACAACGATTACCACCGCTCCATGATCCAATAATAAATAATTTAAATTGATTCGTCTAATGTTTACAATTAGTCGCTTCAATGAATAACCCTCAACGTTGACGGGGAGAGGCTTCCCCCGGGCTTCTTGTTTTTTTTTTTTTTTTACTTTTTTTCCTCTTCCGAACCGAACATATGTATATGCGGTGTCGAGTAAAGTTGATTCACTTACCCAAGAGGTAGCACAGTGGAATGGAGTAGCATTTGTGTTTGAAAAGGGGATTAGAAGGCATTTGCGGTTCGAATTTCCGTTAAACACTTTTTTTTTTGTTGAATAAAATGAGATAAATAAATGTTTAGTAAACAAATGAAGTGGTACTTGAGATACGCATGTGGTGTGACATGCCAATTAAATGTGGTCTTAGGCCCCCACAACTTTGTGATTTTTAATTCTAACAGAAGAAGATAAACAAAATCTAAGTTTTTAAATGGAATGCCACAGGGGACCATTGTTAGGCCGCAATTATATCCTTAATGATGGAACGATGCTGATTTATTTTATTCGCACATCATGGATGGAAGTAGTACTTCCTGATGTTCATTCGTATAATGGCGGGTACAAGCAGGTCCCATTTGTGGAATTTCCCTTAAATTGGCAACATGTGGAGAACAAATATCTTTGCACGGAAATTGTGTTGAACAGTGTAGGCAATTGAACAAGGGCGCATGTGGAATTGATGCCATTAACATTGATCTCAAAAAAAGTTCTATTACTTTAGGGCTACCTACCTTGTATACGAATAAGTCAAGGCTGTTCTGCCGAATGGTGGGATGTCAGTAGACTTTGAAGTCCAAAGCGGGGTCCAACAGGGCTGCATTTTCACCACAGCTATTACTGGTAGTTACCAGTGATATAATCCTTGCATCTTTGATGGAGGAATGTCGAGGTATGTATGCAATGCACAATCAGACTGTTCCACTAAGCAAAGACCACTGCAACGTTGAGGTAATAATTGTTTACATTGTTGTTCTTGAAAAGAAACTACATATGTACTTCTGTCACTTGTAAGCTACAAACCTTCGTTCGTGGCAGTGGATCAAGCACATATTACGGCGCGAAGACAATGCCGTGGCGAAGTATGCAGTATGAAATCCAGTCAGGCAAAAGCATTGGTAGCTCTAAGCTGGAACACTGGGGCCAAGCTGTGAGAAGCTAAGATGTGTTGCGATGCTGAAGTCCTTAAGCCACATGATGGGTGAAAGGAATTAAATAGGGTAAGGCCGTACTAAAAAAAACACCTTGGTACAACTCCCCTCATCGAATAAGCAGGCTTTTGTTTGAATCGTTTTTAAATCAACACACAGGTCGCGTTGCCACTTTTTTTTTTGTGATAATCAACAACATTCTGGTTAGTGGACTCACAGGAAGTTGTGAGGTCGAAGCAAGTAAAGCAGAGTTGCAGATGAACATTCCACAAAGATTACCAATAGTCTATAGAAATTGATTGCTGTCTAAAATTAAACCACGTTTCTGTCAAATGTAAGACACCTCCTTCGCTTCATCAGAAGCTCCAATTGGTTCAACGAGTAGGTAAGGAGACCTCTCCAGATACATGTGGTATCACAATGGACATATCACTCGTTTCAATGTACAACAGGCAACAGCTGGCAGCCTGTTCAACTTAACCTTACCTACTGTTAAATGTGGTTCAAGTGCTAACAAGTATAAGCTGCAGACGATGATTAACAAAAAAGTGGTCTTAACCTTTGACAGAGAAGGAATCTACCAACCCGAGCCTTATAACATTTCTCGATACATGCTGATGGCTTCTTATGTCTTACGACAGTCATAACACATGTCACTTGCTGAAGTTGTGTATAAGTGCACTCTGTGTGGAAGAGTTTGAGCACAATTTGAAGTTCAACATGACCGCCGCGACCAGAGCTTCAATCACCGAGCATCTCAAGGGTTCGACCTCCAAAACAATGTTAATTTTCGTGGCACCACCGCGAATTAAGACCAAAGGCGACCCAAGATTAAAACATCTTCAGTTAGTTTCTTACACCAAGCCGGTGATTACCCCTAAATGACTCTCCTGTCGCCACTCGCTCCAAATGTTACACAATGAAGCTTATAGAAGTGACCTAGTTAGAACAGTTTTAGTCTGATTTGGAATCAGTTTTGTAGATCGCCAATGATGTCGGCAACTTTTCTGTATCCACTTACAAGAATGGGGAAAAACGCCCATGACTTCTAGAAAGAAAGGACAATGACGGTTGATTTAACAACACACTTTGTTGATGTAACTGATATCTCCATGCAAATAGTCTTTTGGCACAACCAATCGTTTCTCCATGCCTAAAAATTCCATTAACATGACAGATCTTTTGACCGAAATTCATAAGCATCCCTGTCGACAGAAATCCTTACTAAAATTTGACACTCCTAATCCAAAATGGCCGACATGAAAGCTTTCGTAAACATAAACAAAAATCAATAAGACCTTGGCATGTGACACATTTTCCTCACACCATTCGTGAGTGTCTTTCAGTGACTCGTTGCATAGTGAAGCATGGTTTGTAGAAGTTCTCAACTTGAAGTTAGACTCTCTCGAGAATTTGTATGTCGGTTGGTTTTTCTAGAACCGACCATCAAACCGAGGATAAGAATCGGTTTTACGACTACAGTGTATGCATAATTCTCGGCTGTAGGCCCCATCTCGTACTAACTGCTTTGATCTGGTCAGTGATCAGCCTGTCAACATGACGCAGCTGATTTGGCACCCACATATGGTAGAAGAGCCGTTGTAAACAGTGGATGGTCTGTCAGACACCTTTTGTTTACATTTTGATCTGACGATTCCCTTTTCCTAAGACTGACTGCTCACGTAACAAGATATCAGGAATTTCTCAGATTCAAAGTAGCTTCCGTCAAAGGAGTAGATATGCTGTCACTGCTGTTTTTTTTTCGATCAGGTGGGTGATTTATGAAGAGCAATTGAAACCAATGATTAAAATCCTGTCATGGCTGATTCTATTCCATCATGGAAACAGCTTCGACGCTGTAATCCTTTGATGACTTCAATGAATTTGTTGTTTTGCATAAACTGTGACAAAAGAATATCGCCTGAAACTTAAATTGCATGTTCTACATATTTTATTTGACATATTAACACAACAGACACGTTATCTAATTAAAAACCCAAAGGGAGTCCACACACAAATGTGGGTTGCCAGACATTTGAACCCATTTACACCAATAATTCAGACGCACATTCTTACTGTTATCTCTACCATTCTCACTAGTGTGACACAGAGAATCAGCATAAAATTATTCTTCAGGCGTTCACACCAAACAAAGGGGAAAGGTTCAAGGTAATTTTAACCTTGACTCTCTGTGGATAACTTTTTAATCGTTCACATAAAATTTTCTTTGAAAAATCATCCATCCCCTCCGCTTTCTTTATACACATATGCGTGTAGGTAGATAGGACGACTATAAATAAAAATTAATGAATCAGAATAAAATATAAAAACAATTCAATTCTATAGAAGAAATGAATATGGTACACCTAAAAGGATAAAAAAAAAATTCAATATTTTCTTTGAAAACACCGTGTTTACATAGGACACGGTTGGGGTCTGTTCAATAATACCACACCCACACGCGACCATTAAGCTGCTCCTATTATATTTACCTACCTGGTTGGTATTTCGTTTTAATCGTATTGTTATTCCTCCTAAACGAAACAAAATTGTATGGTTTCCTTTAAAAAGAAAGGTCACAAGGCCATGTGTAATACTTCGTAAACATTCTTGTCCGTCTCTTAAATAACTTAACAACTCTTCAGGAGTTTATGAGAAAATTTCAAAAACTTAGTCAACAGCTTACAAATAATTACATTTCTACCCGAAACTGTCTGCACACAAACTTTAAACAAAAAAGTTAACTTTTCTTTGGAAAAAAACTTGTGTATAGGTACTTCAAGGAAAACTTTCTTCTCAAAAACTTTACGACACTCTCCCGATCGTTCTATCTCTTTCTCATAAAAAAAAACGAAAACTGCTCACGTATTGCTAAGAGCATCTCCCGAAATTGTCATCGACTCGTTCGTTATTCTTTTATTTGAATGCGCCCTCAAAACAGGATACGCAGGACAACAAAAGCCGCACACACATATACGTATGTTTCTATTAGAATGGACCGGTGGGGCAACCCCACAAGAGGCTAAAATTAAGTATCCATTTCATGAGAGCGTGGAAAAGAGACCGATAATGAAAAAACGATAATGCAAAGCGAAACACGATGTCAACCGACGACGACGCGACGATTAACTCGGTATTCTCTCATAAATCGATTAAGATGAACTTCCATTTATGCGACGTCGATGACACCAAAGCCAAAGCCACCGCGCGACGCGAATAATATGACAGCCAAGTATGCTGATGCTGACTGGCTGACACACATGTTCAGTCATCAACACACGAATTAGAATTAAGGCACCACACAGAGTGCAAGTGTGTGCAAATCCTCATATAGAGAAATGCTAGTGCTAGCTGCCACAATTCAACTCAATCAACACACTCCACCGGTATCAGTGTTGCCATGTGGTAACAATGTCCTGCATTTACTACTAGTTAATGGTATGAATTTAGGACTTAAGATATCTTGTGTCATGTGAAAACTAAAAAACGTCAAAACCACGAAATTGTATCGTAATATTTGTAAAACGTGAAGTGTGTGATTTTGGCGTGTCTTTTATAGCTGCCTAACAAAGGCGATTGTTTTTTTTTTTTATTTATTTATTTATTTATTTAGCGGATTGTCCACTATTAAAAAAAGAAAGAACAAAGAAGAACTTAAGATATTACATAGAACTTTAACATTTTCATTAATTAACATATTTAAAAAAAACAAGGGATTCAATTGATACAATGAGGGAAATTACATTTTACATAGTTTATAACTTTTCTTTTGAATGACACAAGGTTTCGTTCTTTTTACACATCATAAGGCATTGAATTATATAATCTGAAACCTTTGTACACTATGCTGTTATGGGTCTCATTTGTTAGGTAGGGAGGGAGCCTGAAGTCACCTCCATTTCTTAAGTGGTATGGCTGAGATTCGCCGACATATCTTAGGTATTTTCTTAAGTAATTAGGTAACATGTCGTGTTTAATTTTGAAAATAAAACATAAAACATTAACTAGAATTCTTTGTTTGACACTGAGCCACTGTAGTGAGTGGAGACATTTTCACGCTCGACAATCAGGGTAATTTTGACATTAAGGTAAATCACGTACAACATTCAATTATCTGTTGGAAGGCTCTTGAAACGCCTTTAGATCAAATTCAAAAGCTAAATATTCCCAGGATAAACGAATATTTTGTATTCTTTTAACTGCGTCCTCAGCATTGCGTACAAGATATTATGTGCCATATTCCATGAACGCTTCAAACCTTTCGGTAAAAACAGTATTGGCCCTAAACAGGGTGGCCTTAGGCCAAAAAATTCTACCAAAGACCCTGGAGAAAACCCAAGAATTACAAATTAATACCCACCACCTCGTCTTTGACAGCCTTTAGGTGAGCTATTCAGAGCTTTGTCTTGTTTTGGTTCGTTCGTCTAGGTAGGATGCTTGCAACTCTATCGAAGTCGCTTAAGGCCTCCGGGGACCTTTAAAAAAGGATTAAGACGAAGCGACGCGGTGTCATGTGACTTCTTTAAGATCATACCACAGACACGATTTTTAAAAATCAGTGCAGCTATTTGCGTGCGCTGGCGCAATGGTAAATTTACGAGTATTGAGGCAAAAACGGGAACGAGGGTAAAACTAAGTATTTGCTGTCAAGAAGGAGTTATGCCCAACATTGACGAACGTCATAGTTTTATAGTTGTCAACTATGACTTCGTAGAAGAAACTTCGTCTGTTATCCCTTCCTTCTTGCTTCTTTTTTTTTACAACTAGCGCTATTCCGAACACCTAAGAAGACTTCATCCCAGTCCTACTCTAAGCATGGACTCTGTCAAAGGCGAATGAAGACAACCTTTGTCGTTTCGAGCGAGAAATTCTTCGTAAGTTGTTCGATCCCGTTTGCATTTATGCGCTTTGAAGGAGGCACAAGTCAAACAAATAAATATTGGACCAGCCGCGGCTTCGAATACAGGTGAATACAACTCGAGAACGACCTTAGCGGGAGAATGTTGTTTAGCTTATGTATTAGGACAAAAGCACTGCAAACGACGCATTCCATAGTTCGATGCTGGTGGAGCACCGAGGCCGGAAATGAGCTTTCATCGAGTTTGAAGCTCCATTCTACTCATTCGCCAAGGAATTTTAAAGAAAAATACAAAAAAAAAGACGATGTTTAAACCCATCGGGGGCACGTCTGTCACTAACCTTAAATCGATAACTATTGTGTTTCAAGTAATTCATAAGTCCGAAGCTTGTTATGAAAATTTGTATTAGTGCCATTATTGCGAGCCAGTGTAGCTCCACACTGGCAACTTCGGTGAAGGTGAGGAGGACGGCGGCACTCTTGCGGTTGCTCTGCTCAACGTGTCGGACGATGCTAGTTCTTGTCAACCCCACCTTTTACCACCTGATCAACACACAAAATCTCGCGCCAAAGTAAGCAAACTAATAGAAGACTCTTAATAAATTGCAGAAGAGAAGAAGATTTGTCCAAGGACCTATGCCAATACCTTGGGGTAATATAAAAAAAAAAAAAAAGCACGCGAAACTTAAACTATACTAACACTTAAAGCTTTACCTAAACTATCCTAAACTTAACCCTGCGCATGCTTCCAATATCGCTCCCAGATACAGGTTCGTCAAGAACATGCCAGATGTTATCAGCAAAGGTTGGCTAGATCGCCCTTAACAACTTGCGACACAACCAAAATGATATCTCCCATGGCCGATGGTGTAGGAGATAATCGCTAAAACTGGCGCATCAAACTCCGTTCTAAAAACGTATAGAACTTAGACAGTTTGAAGCGCTTGGTATGTTCCATGATTCCTCCCTTTCACATTGTCCAATTTGTAATTATCGTCATCCTTTTCTGTCAACAGTACCATCTACTTTCATAAACCTTTCATGGCAACACTTACTTCGGCGCAAAAGGGTAATCATAATTGAAGTTCATCTTCATCCCTCTTATTCAAGCGGGTTGGTGGATTCGTGTTGCGGTTCCAGTTCTTATGTGTGTATTGTGACATGCGAATTACGACCAAAAGTGTAACGAGTACAAACAAACAAAAAAAAAAAATACAAATTTACATTTTCCTATCGCAACGCGAGAAGAGAGAGTGGCATAAAAAATTAATCAATTTTTTTGATGCCGCCGCCGTCGTTGAAATAAACAAAGCAGAAAAATTCTGTGTATATGCACATGAAAAGAGAGATTCACCCAAATCGCCAAAATGAGCGAGAAAGAGTACGATGACATCCGCCACACGACAGGAAAAAACCCCCAAATACGACAAACGACAAACGACGACGAGTACACTTTTTTTTTTTGTTCCAGAGAGGGAGAGAAAAGCAAAAATTGTCTAGAGAGTGTTGAAAAGGTAATTAAATAAAAAAAAAACTGTTTTAACACGGTCAAGAGAAAAAAAGAAACGAAAATTATTGCGATTTACTTAATTTTAATCGCAAAAGACTACGATAAGGAGAACACAGAAGAAAATAAGTGACATATATGGGTGAAAACATTGTGAGCCTCGATCACGTGATAAGAGATAATCAAAGATAACCGCGACATCAAAACACTTGTCCAAAGTTCAGGCAAGCGTTGTTGCTTTCGTGTCTTTATCCTGCCACCACTTAAGCGGGTAATATGAGTGGAACAACAATAGACTGTCTGACTAGGTGTGTTCGATGTTCGATGCCAAATGTCAAACAGTCATGTCATGGAGCGTCGTCCTACTTGATATAAAAAATTTCATTATTCGACGAGAATTTGTTCACAATTTTAACACAGTTCTTTTCCTCTCCCTCTCCCTCTCCCTTTCCTTCTCTTTCGTTTTTACAACAAAATGGTGAAACCCCTAATTCAATATTCACTCGTCGTGGGTACCTGTCATGATACAAATTAAAAAAAAAACATAAAACAATCGCATGATTTATTGTCTGTAGGTCAGGGTTGCTGATGCCGGAATAAATTATAAATAAAATTTAAATATTGCGTTTAGATGTCAAGTTTTTGTTTTTATATACTTATTTGCGCTCGATTATTATTTTACAACCGCCAACGCCAACCATTGCCGGCTTAGGGAACTTTTTTTTTTTTTTTTTATTATGCTTTGACGTTTCCATGTGTCAGCCAAAGTTAGCATAGTAGACAACAACCACACACAGGTAGTTTTCCAGACAGTGGGAGGTGCGCCGTCACAACTTAAGGTGTGCGTAGCGTATTGTATTGTATTGTTACGTGCCATTCTTGAATTCTCGCATAGTCGAGCATTTTTCTCGAGCGCGCTCTATTATTAGATGGCAGCAGAATTGTTGTGCTGACTTATTGTTATTTAATTGGAATGTATATTCTGATGAATTGAGGTAGGTATAGCCGAGATAATAGGTGGCAATTGAGCGTGCGATAGGTTTTTGATTTATTGCTGAGCATATATTTTTGGGGGTATACTGTGTTTGGATTGTGTTTTCTCCATGTGGTGGAAAGAAATCAATTTGTGATGACAACTGACAACTACGCTTGGAAAGGAACGACATGGAATCGATTATATCGATTGAATTGAATTGAAAAGAGTTTTTTCTTCTGTACAATAGATTGTTGCTCAGTTAGTTAATTAGTTAAGAAATTGAGTAGAGTAGTCTGCATATCTTCAGACGTTGGTATTTCCAGAACCGATAACTGTGAGTTTGGGGAAGTCCGTATGACCTCATTCATGAAAATGATTCCCACGACACAGCTCTCTAGATGCAAAAGACTGCTGATTCACGAGATGGTTATCACAAAGAGAAAGTATTAAATTTTAGCACATTGACCACAGAGCTATCTTTACTCTTGGGTTTGTGAAACAGTGGTCTAAAGAGTTCTCAAATCCATATGCCATCAAATCCCATTACATAATCCATGTTAGGGGCATCTTTGAATACAAAGCAAATCGAGGCTATCCAAGGCAGGTTCGTCCATTTTGCTTTGCATGGTTGTCCTCGGGTAGATTCTTACAACCTACTACCCCATTTGGACCGTCTTTACCTGATTGACCTACAGTCTTTAGTGAGCCGGCGAGAAGTTGTCGATGTGCACCTTATACAATAACTCCCACGTCACTTTTTACAAATTATATATCTCAACACCAATCAGCGCAACCTTAGCCAAACCATGGATCGCTATACTCTTCAAAAACGCGGAATAATGTGTCAATGTTTTTGGCAAATAATCGGTCGTTGATTTTGGTTCAAATCGATTCCCTGGTCGTGTAGCAACAATATGGTGGAATGAATCCGGTCGCCTTGAGGAGACATGCGGCAGCTAAAGTGGCTGCAGATGTCCAAGAGGACTTTTAAACAACAACCAGACGACGGGTCACACAATTTAAGATCATATTAAGCAACGAGGTGCATTGCCACATACATATGCGTGTGTGTAAATAAGCAAAATGATCGTTTTTGGGGCACTGAAAATCCGCGTGTAATGCACGTAGAGCCATTACATGCTCTCAAGTCACTGTTTGGTGTGAAAGAAAGAATTAGCCCATCTTTTTTGAGCACGGCATCGGTAACGCTACAGAACCATGATCAACGACTTCTTGCTCCCGTAAATTGACGAATTGGGTCTAAAGAACATACTTTTCCAGCAGGATAACCGCACCCTCAGCACGAGCGACAGTGGACATTCTGAAGCCGATTGTTCTGCCGATTTGCATTGGCCCGCAAGATTGCCCAACTTGACCGTTTCAGACTTCTTTCGTTGAGATTTGTTTGAAGTCTATATGAACAAGCCACAGACCTCGACGCCGCGAAAAGAGAACATCCGACAAGTACTGGAGAATTTATCGGCGCAAGTTTTAAGAAGTCATAAAAAATGCTGTTGAACGAGCCCAAATGGGCATTAATCACTGACCACTGGATCGATATTACGTTTTCGATTTAATGAAAACAAATTTAAATGTCCAAATAAACATAGCAGAACAAACAGAACCAATTCTTTTTATTTGCTACTTAAGGAAAACGAGTAAGGACTTCTGCGCCACCTTGTTCGAAACAAGAATGTTCGTAGTTCCGATGACTCTTGGTACGTTAAAATTTTAGGCAATTTACATTTAAGTATGACTAAGGACAGAATTTGTCTTGGAATTTCCAACCCGAAATGTATAATTTCCACATCAAGATAACGACGAAGGCCACAATCAAGCTAAGTATTTTCTGAAGCACGAGTTGAACAATGATAATGGTGGAAAGCTCAGTTTGTGTATATCTCGAACTCTTTGCTTGAAAAGCGATCAAATCAATTTATCAGATCATTCTCGACAAAGTCTAGCTTGATCCTGGATACAAAAAGGTTTATTACACATATTATGAAATACATACGTAGGTATAATTCAACCCGTACCCGTTCCCAGCAAATTACCCAATGCTGTGAAATGAACATGCGCAGAGAATCTTGTAGGGAAAAACCATGCGTCGAAGGGGAAACACTCATCTCTCCATCTGCGTAAAGTCTTCTTCAGGAGTTTGCCCTTCATCAGCATGTAGATTGCGTCAATATAAATCTAGCCAGAACTAGAACAGAACAAGAGCTTGATAAGCAGACGTAATAAAAGAATGCATATCTCTACCCTCCAAAGGTTTATGTAGAAGCATGATTTCCAATCGAACTCAACCCATACAATTGACTAAAAACTCTGCGTCTGCAAAATAAGAAGATCTTCACTAGGTTCAATTGATTATAGTGTCCACACATACAGCAACAACCTCACCTAATCTAACCCTTCCTACTGTGCATGGATTTTGTAGACGACTTGTCGCCGTTTATTCAACCGAATTACATATGATGAAAACTTTGGTAAGTAGGTTAAGAATAAGAAACTCAGAAAGAGTTAATCAGAAGCAAAAGTAGTCCCACAAACCACCAATAATTGTCTTCCTATCTATACTTTGTACATATATCAGGATTTAACCGAAATGTATGTAAAAATGCTATTTTTTTTAATTTGACATGTTAAATTTGTAATTTCAATGGCCGACTTCAATAATGGATTGATTCAACCGAACAAGTTGAGTGAATCCGTTCAGCTTAATACATGTGCATAATAGGCAATTAAAAATAGATACGTGTGTACTTCGAAACAAATTGCTGTTTAAGTTCAGTATGACACATTTCCAATAAAAAAAAAAAACCTCAGATGTAGGTACATACACTTACACTAGTTTACTTCACATTTGTAAGTTACGCAATTATCTTTCCCATAAAGTGGTCTATAATAAACAAAACTCGAAAAGAAAATAACTAATTTATCAAATTGTCGGTCATGAGTGTCGTGACCGCTATATGCGTGACATGACCCTAATCCCGTACCACATACCAAAGACCTTCGTTTTCCGTCAAAAATAACAATCCAAACTTATTTCTCTAAAAACATTCCGAGTGATTAAAAATAACAACAAATAAAGTAAACATATTTTACATGATTTTTCTTGACTTAATGATTTGTTTACAAATCTCCACACAGTAGTGGAAATTCTTATTCTCTCTCTTGTACCGAACGAGAAAGAGTTGGAATGGAATTTCGAATTGCATTTGCACACCGCATACTTGCCTTTATCCTACTCAGATTCAATTCTCTAAAAAAAAAATTAAGAAATTCTCCGTGTCGAAGATGGGCACGGAAAAATATAGAGAAAAAGGCAACGCCGCTTAAAAAACAGGTAAAAACAAAAAAAATATATTCATAAACACATACATACGATTCTCACTGTTGTTGTTTTCATCCCAGAGAGACAAGTAAAAAAGGAGAAAAATCAGACAGAAAAAATGTATAAAAAAAAAGAAAATGGCGACACTTTCTACTCAGTTCTGTCTGTTGAATTTTCAATGCAAGACATTAGTTTTCTTACAAATAAAATACATGTGTTCTAACAAAGAACTATAAAATTTAAAACATATTTTGCTGTTATTCATCATTTCCTTTTCATATTCAGTTCGAGGGAAAATTTCATTGAGGAAAATCCATTTAAGATTTTTTTTTTTTTTTCCAACTAAGCAGTGTTGCCAACAACCGTCACTGTCAAATTCAAAATCAAATTTCAAATCACACGCGAAAGCAAAAGACAACTAGTAATACCAAAGTAGAGGGCGCGCGCGGAGCGAATCAAACAATTTGACAGAGATCGATGCGTTGACAACCTGCTGACGTTGGAGCGAACGAGACAAACATTCGATTCATTTGAAACGCATTTATTTTTAGCACAAGCACAGAGGAAATTTTTTCTCATTATTCCTCTTTGCGTCTCTCTTTCGCTGAGATTTTTTTTTTCTTTTTCTTTCGTTTAGTTTTTCCTCCTGCATTTTCGTCTGACACTTTCTACTTTGAATTTTTTTTTTTTTTTTTATGAAATATACAAATTTTTTTTGGAAAAAATAAAATACTTTTGCGCACCTGGTCGATCCAAGGACTGTCGTCGACTCATTGGCGGTTTTCAATTTTAATATAAAACAATTAATTTCGGCGCCCAAATAATTTTCATTCGCGGAAAATTCAGGGCAACTCCGAAAGACGAGCAACAAAACCAATTACATCTCATCACACACACGGACACATATATACACCTGAAAATACTTGGTTTCGCTTTTCCCTTTTTGCTATATTCACACGGGGACTTAATGCACACACAGATTCACGTTGAGAGACAGAGTACACTTCTCCGTTTTTTCTTTTATTGATACATTTGAATAAAACGAATTTTCACGAATAATTATTATATATTTTTGGACAATTTTTTCACGATTCACAAGGAAAATTTCCCTTTTGGAGATCTTTCTACGAGGGGTTTGCCTTTGCACACTGAATTCCCTTTGGTTTTGTTGTTGCTGTCGCATACAGCACAGCAGCTGCTGCTCTTGTATGAATATGATGGAGATGAGGATGGATGGATCGCTGGGACTGGTGCGTGCAGAGGTCGTATTATCGTGTTGCAGGCACAGCACCAAAATATTGCATTATCGCGATCACTTGGGTATTCCGAAGGTTTGTACTGCACTCAATCCGATTGGGAACACTTGCTGAGGATTTTAGCGCATTTTTTAAAAATTTATTTGCGTTTTTTTTGGGCAATTTAAACGAATTTTCACACGGAGACCGTTTGACTGTCGCTAGTCGTGGTGTTGTGGCAGACTTCACCTTTTTGTGTGTTGAAAAAAAAAATAAAAAGGTTAAGAAATGTATGCGTGAAAAAGATGGAAATAGAAGTGCATGGTGGTTTTCGACCATTGTCAGTTGAACGCTTGTGTGCTATCTCTTTTTGGCCAAGGGTGATTGGCATGGTACCATGGTGAATTTTTATTCATTAATGTTGGTGCAACTGTAGGTGAATGGTTAAGGTTGAAGCGCAATATTGTAATTGTGACAGAAGAGTCATATCAAATGGATAGTCGTTGACTTGGATCTCAGCAAAGTAATCGAACGTTTAATTTTTCTGTACCATCTCTGTACCATTCGTTATGAAAAACCACCCATTGGAGTTGGCAATATAAGCTAGATATTTGATTTCTATAGGATGTTGCGCTAAATATTTCTATTTATTTACGTTTTTACAAAAGCTTCATGAGGCCTTATCCCGAAGAACAAAGGAGACTTTCTACAAGACCTTAATCGTCCCATCGACTTCGTCGCAAAGATCCGTTTAGAATGGTAAAGATGTCTAAGCCATACAGAGGGAATGAACACCGATGCCCCAGCATCCAAAGGGACTACGCAGAAGAGGAAGACCTTATCTCCGATGACTCAACCAACTCGGTGTACGCAAGTGGAACTGGAGGCAGTTGGCTAAGGACCGTGATGACTGGTAAATATTGTTGTTTGAGGGGCTGGTTCATCCCTAACTGTGGCGCCACCTAAGTAAGTAAGTGGGATTTATGTACCAGATGCAAGTGTTTTCTTTGATGTTTCAGTTTTCAACGTTTCAACGACGAATTTCTTCGATTAAGGACTCGAAAGTCCTATCAGGTTCGCAATAAAACTAGATTTTCTTTGTGACGGTATCGGGAATAGTCGCTTCGAGAATGCTTGTCCTGGCGTATTAAGCCAGGCTTCTCTGCATTCGTGTAGGCAAACACAGCCTCTGCTCCAATATATGCATCGCAAGTGGAAGTAATCAAAGAAGCGTTCGTTAATGAGCGGGATTCTACATACTGCTAGGCATTCAGTGCAAAAAATGGCCATATTTAAGCCGTAGCAATGCCTATACGTATAATGAACTGTGAGCGGTTGATCTTGTCGAGACTTTCATTTAGATTTTTTTTTTAATTTCTTGCACCACTCAGACGCGGTTCTACGTGAATATATGCAGCACACATAGCTCGTCTCAATAAATTCTGTTATAAACTGCCTTCGAATCGATAAAGACATGATGGGTATCTATGTGGACTTCTTGAGTTTCCTTCAGGATCTGCCGAAATTTGGAAATCCGGTAGATTGTAGGTTTTCGTGTCTTTAAATTGCATTATTAGGGGGCAGTCGCAAAACAGGAAAAAAGAAGAAAAGGAAAGACAAAATTAAGTTAAAAAAGAAATCAAGGAAAATGCTCCATTAGGGTTGATGGAATTAAGCTTAATTAACCTTTAGTAAACCTAACCTAATCTAAACACCTAAGTTTAGAGCATTCAATTTGCAATACAGTGTATAATTTATAATTTCGTTCAGACCGTGTACTAGGTTTAAACATTATTTCCTATTCATTGCTTACTCCTAGAATTCTCACAGTTTTCCTCTCTTTCCTCTCATAACGATTAGCTTTAAGAATTTGCAAAAAATTCTTTAATTAATTTATATTTCTTCTAAATCGCTATCTACCATATCAAACTGCAAATGTACTTTCATTTTATTCAGCTCTCCTGAATACACCCATCAGTTTAGCCAACATTCGAACGTAAACAAACTCACCTCGCATGCAGTTTCTATGAATGCATTCCATAAATCATAATAATCCAGTCCAGTTCTCTTCAAAACTCACCTTGAGATTTTGACATTTCCCTGAATTTGTTATCCAACCCGCAAATCACTTGTTAACCGACTAAATTTATCAAATTATACACTTGTTACATCATGGCTCATCAAATTAAACGTCTCAGTAAGTTGGATCCAAAGAAAACTCTGTTCCTGTTGTGCGATATTCAGGATAAATTTCGACCGGGAATGCCTTTGTTTGATAACATGGTTAAAAATACAAGCAAATTGGCAAGTAGATAATTTGATAACAGAAAGTTCCACAGAGCTTTTCAAAGCTTTCAATAAATGAAATTTCCATCTAATGCACAAACCATCTGATTTCAGGTTCAAGCTGGCAAAGCATTAGAAGTTCCACTAATCGCTTCCGAACATTATCCAGAGAAGCTGGGAAGGATTGTCAAAGAATTGGATGTCAGTCATGCAGCTGCAATTATTCCTAAAACCAAGTTCAGCATGATGGTGCCACAGTTGGAGTCCAAAATTAAAGAACTGTTTCCTGAAAAGAAACCAAATGACGTCGTTTTGTTCGGTATTGAGGTGCGCACAGTAGGAATGAAATTTAAATTTTTTGTTTTTAAATTGTTTCTGTTTATATAGAGTCACATTTGTATAGAGCAAACCGCTATTGATTTGATGGAGAACGATTACAAGGTTTACATTATTGCGGATTGCAGTTGTTCTCGTCTGCTTCAGGATCGGGACTTGGCATTAGACCGTCTGCGGCAGTTGGGATGCATTATCACAACCAGTGAAAGTGTAATATTTAGTCTAATGCAGGATAAGAATCATCCGAAGTTTGATATTGTTAGAAAGTTTGTCAATGAACCTTCTGTGGATATGCAACTATCCAAAGCATCTAAGTTGTAAAGCTGAAGCAGCGGGTCTTAGTTGATGCGGAGGGGAATGTGTATTTCAAGGCGAAATGTTTGCATTTTTTTTAGGTGTTTAGTGGATAAGAGTTTATTTTTTGATTTCTAATACAAAATTGTTTGAAGATAGAGTTTTTTATTTACAAGCAGATTTGACATGCAGAGCCCTCTTAAGAAAGACTTAGTAAGAAGATGTTCATCGAGACTATTCATTCGCCAAAGAATTTTAAAGAAAAAGACAAAAACAACAATACATACCATCCGAGCATCGTTTTTCTGGGGTCTACTGCGTGCCATACTCGATGATGGTGGAGCATACAGGCTGCATATCTGAGGCCGAGAATTCGTTTTCATCGAGTTCGAAGCTCCATTCTACCCGTTCTCCAAAGAAAAGTCATGCCATCCGAGCAGGTCCGGGGTCGGTGGAAAAAAATCCTTTTTTGGGGTCTACCGCGTGCCACTCTTGATACTGGAGGTTGTCACGATCTATCTTTCGTTGACAGAAGTGAGTATCCGTAGCCAAAAATGGTAAGGACATGGAGCGCATGGACACCAACAGTCTGATCCGGATTGTCTTTATTTTCACCCAGTGTGGACAACGCAGCCGAGGAAGATCTAACCTAATTTGGACCACACGGTTGGAAAGGGACCTCAAACAACTTGGCGTGCGAAAAACCAAGCCTTTCCGATAATGTTGGAAGGGAGCTCAATCGATTTTCGGTTATAGGTGGCTTTGTTCACAGATCGCCCAAGTCGTTGAAGAAACTTGCCTCGAGTGCCATCATTTTGATCCTTTGCTGTGACTTGAACACTCGCAGAGAAAGCTGGCTGTTTCCTCAAAGTTAACATTGTCTATACCTATTACAAATATGAGTGGTTTCTTAACATGGGAAGGGCTTTGTTTCTCTGATGTGTCCAAAGAAACAGACAGAAAGACACATTCCATGTGTAACCAGTCATCTTTCGGAAGTCCGTATTCCATTTTGTTTGTCGGTCCTTTCGTAACTAGGAATACCTCTATGTTGCGGTGGAATATTGTGCCGTGAGAGTTCTCAGGAGGCTTCAGTCAAGAGTTCCGCTTAGAATACACTTCTGAGGTTTAGAAGTTTTACTGACCGAACGATGGCGGGCTCATCCGAAAAAATTCATGAAACCGATGCCACCTACCATATTTAAACCGTGTGTCAGTGCTTCAAAGTGCTTTGTTGTGCTCTATCACAAACAAGACTTTCTATTTATCCATTTGAGATCTAAGATAACTTCCAGAAGTTGATGCGATCGGTCTTACCTATAGGCTTACATTGCAAACTTTAAAAAAACATTTCCGTGATCGATGACGATGGCAAAGACCCTCTACTAGTAGGGAGCCTGTTAAGTAACCATGTAGTCAGCGCAACTTATGGCATAAGGAAGCCAACATTTTGCTCATTAATTATCAGAATCTATCTAGTTACCCCTATATCTACGCAAATATTTGAAATTACTTCATACTCTAGCCTACAACCGAGGCAATCTAATCCTCACGTCCCGAAAAGCGTAAACGATCATCAAATTGCTTTGCCCGCTGAAAGTCAAAATTAATTTATCGTGGCACCAGTTGCAGGGTCTCATTAAACTCAAAGACGAAGCACCTATGTATCTTCCTTCCTCCTTCTCCAATGGTGTCAGCATCCAGCTCCAGTGCTAATAAAGAGACTACCATCGAAAGGCGCGCACGTTCGCCTATATTCTTCGTCTATCCACATGACTCCCTATCTAAATTAATAATTCCAAACACCTAGCCCACTGATTGAATCTATGCCTTCGGTGTGCACCGGGGTGGAAGCGCCCTGCCCAGAATCCCCGCTATAGATTTACAGAAAAGGCTTTGCTAGTTGCACTGATTCTTAATTGGATATTTATCAAACGCATGATATCTAAGGAGTAATCTTTGTGCAAAGCGTTGTTGAGATCGTTGGACGCTGTGTAAAATTTATTACTCCTGCCATGTCTGCATGTGCGCGAAGGCGGCACTGATGTCAGGTCCCGGTTCGAAGCTATAAGATATCCAATTGGAATCAAAAAACTAATTGAAACAAATGAAGAAGCGGAATGTTTGAATAAGGGATTAGTCTGTGCACATTCATAAATCTTTGGCTCCTTTCGTTTTTCCATGATGGAGGTCCTACATACATATTTTGTATCAAAGGCGGCTCATATACCAATGACCATTCCAATTCTGGCCAGGAGATGACGTGCATGTCATGCAGAAGAATTTTATTGAAAGCGAACCGCCTGGGGTGTGCTTCTGTGGTTGCTGCAGTCCTGCCCTGATATGACGCATGAGTCATAATCTCGGAAGGCGGTAATAAAATATGTACTTCTTTTCATGGGGACAACTCAATGGTTATTATTTTATGGTGCACCTAATGTGGGTTGTCATCTTTTCACATGAGTTACATAGGTACCTGTCCGCGGTAGACACAGACGGCTGATATGCGTATAACGCATGCGTGCGTATGTCATGGATGGCTTTTGGTGCTCTTTTATGCGCTGAAAAATGGAAATTAGAGACCAATTTATGATAAATTTTTTGTATTAAGGAAAGAGAAATGTGGAAAGTGGATTGCATGTAGGTGGAATTGATTTAACGATGTGGGTCACGATTACAGTGGGTGAAAAAGGATTTCTTAGAAAACGGAATGGTGGGGTTTGCAAGCTCTCATCGAACTGGATTTGTAGGATTATTGGAATCAAAGAAACGTATTGCCAAGTTTAGTTTAGTCTCTTTCACTTTGTAGGCTTATGACTGGTTTCGAAATTGCGTGGGTGGACACATATGACTTACGCATAGTATTGCAATGATGTGGTTCAACTTTTGTGTCTGCATTTATCTTATGGCCGCTGAGAACTACTGTAATGCGTTTGTCCTGGTGTCAAGCGCAACACATTTTCTCTCAGACTTGGATACGATTAAGACAGCGAAAGGTGAAATCGTTAAGCTACTAAGGCTCCAGTGTCCGGAGAAGAAGTTGGAAAGGCTTCTGATATCGTCCCTTTTGTAATTAAGGATGTTCCTAGTGGTTTTGTTCAAGGGTCGGATGACCCTTTTGGCCTGTCGGAGTCCCTGAATATTGTGCCAGTAGGAAAAGTAGTTCAATTTTTCTATCAAATCTTCTCAATGAGAAATAAGGGATTCCACAGAAGGGTTCGGCACCAATATACCTTTCAGAGGAGCCCTTTCTGCCTATTTGTGTCAGTGATTTCATTGCCTCCAATGCCTTTGTGTCCTGGTAAGGTGCAGAGGTTCTGAATAGTAGATAAAAGAATCCTATCAATGAATCGCCATCTTTCTGACTTTTACCAAAAGTAGCTGAGGTGATCCGTTCTTCAGCATCGCAACGGATCTTTTTTGGTCTAAGCGTCCAATTTATCGAGTTTCTTTTCAACACGTCTATTTACCGGATGACCATAACTTTAATAATGTTAACTTAGTTGTTCTTCATATGTAGATCAGAAGATTTAAATAAGTCAACTCTCATGGCCTTAAACACATATATTACATATTCGGATACACAATCTTCAGCAATTAACCTGTTGAATACTTTGTAACACAACTTGTTGCATAACTTGTTACATGATCCTTCCTTCCATTCTGTTTCTAGCTGAATTAAGAATATTTACCACAGAGCAGTAAATTAAAACATATTTCTTCCGTAGTGCCGACAACGATTATCTACCCAACCTTCATCAAGGATCAGCAATAGCACGCAAACTGAAAAACTCTCTATGTGCGCACGAGCTTCCTTCCTATCCAACATCCAATCCTCATCAACCACACGTAGTTCGTGCACTTTTCTACCTTATCATGCAATAAGATTAAGCGATGTTGATTCCCTGCCCGATGGTATCTTTAGTGTTGCCTGTGCCGAAAAAAATAAATATACACCCAGTAGTTGATTCCGAGGCTGCGATTATTACCACGCGGGGTCTATCCCGAAGACGCATTTCTTAAGAATCGTGGAAATTTATGCCCAACGATGGCCAAAAGAAGAAGAGAAGCCAGGAAGCCAGCCACTATCTATGACCACACACTATCGTGCGGAGGCTCTCTCTTGAGAGAGAATGTTTGGCTGGAATTTACGATCTATCTGGAATCTAATTCGGGATTCTTCTCTGCTATTCAGGCGGGGTGCTGAAAAAAAAAAAAATTATTGAAATTAATCCCGCTAAGTATGTGAATTAGACTGTGGGCGGAGAGTTGCCTCCCTGGATAGGATCTGGTATCGTGGATCGGTTTGTTTATTGTATTGGCACTGAGGTACATACTTTATCGCTGGAAAGGGTCAAAATGAATAATTCCAAGTTAGGAGGTGATTTTATAATTAAATTCAATAAATATCCTGCAGTGCATGCGGCAGCGAAAGACGCTATCGTGTCCCAAAGATAAATATGCTGTAGGAAGTTCCGCAAAGCGCCATGACTTCTGTGCGCTCTGGGTGAGAGGCGTAATAAGTGAATACCTCACGCTCGTTTCAATGTTATTGCTGTTGCTGTGCGATGGCATTAATCTAAGATAAAATTCCTATTGCATATCCGATGAATACTTTAACCACAAGTGTATCTTATCTGATTCGGATTGCTGTCATTTGTATAGCCGAATGGAGGTTAGCTGTTGGTTGTGGCATGTTTGTGAAACATTTATGGAAAGCCCACCAAAAACATTCAATAGCACACGGATAAATGTCAAACATTTATTTCATACGATATGGAACGGTAAAATGAGTATAAGTAATTAATTAAATAATTTTTACCCACGCATCGGGTATTTAAAGAAAAAAAAAAAAACGTTCAAATTAAGAAGTTGATTTTGGATTGGCCAGATGATAAGAGTGCGAATGAGCTTAGTAGAGATCATCCAGAGAAATGCCTGGGAGTAGGTTAACACCTACTTAGTTGGTTTAACAAAGTAGCAGTGATCTAGCAGGGGACATTGTTTAAGGATATGCGTGTCAGTTGGTGCGTATTGATAAGAGACCAAACCAGGAGAAGACCGTGTTCTAGTCATACAGGTGGAAGGTGATAGGTTAACAGCCCCGTTTTCAATTATAAACGGCATTCAATTGGTTTTCTTAGTTTTTTATGAATGCGTTGAGGCAATCCCTTTGGTTTTAACTTGAAGACCCTTCGAGTGGATCGAGAGAAGAAATACAGTGTCGTGGATCGTACAAGATCATTTAAAGTCCTTCATTCCGATGTGTTGACAGACTCTGATACTGATTTTCTATGCTAAATGTATTAAACGATAGCCTTCCGAAGTAATAAACTCATAAATACTTACCGGACTTCCTTACACACAGAGATAGTAGACGCGATCGGATCTTTTAAAAAGAAAAGAAGAAAAAAAAAATAAAGATTCCATATTTCCGGAAAAAGAGATGAACTCAACGGGCCCGACTGTCGTCTTACTCTGATAGATTTGTATTCCTAGAACATTTCCTCATTGGAATTGGACAAAAATCGACTCAATCCGGTCATGTTCGTGCCTTTATTACATTTATCTGTACCACTTCTATTGCCGAATGAATTAATGACTTGGTCAAGTCCATTTTTATACACAATCACATCCTGATCATAGGATTCATTAGTTCGGTAAACCATGTTGTGGGTCATAACTTTGCGAAACCTTTTAGCGGCACTTTTTCCGCATGGTTAGTGTTCAAAAATTGAAACTATCCGCAAAGTAGAAGAGGACTGTTGAACTCATAAATTCCTACTTGGACATCTGGCATGCGATCGGAACATTTAGATGTCATAAAAAAAAAAAACAAGGCACTAGCCTGAAACCATTTGAATGGACATTTGTAATTACATTCGGGAACCCATCTTGCCATTTCACGTGACACTTTAAGCCACATGTCGGTAGTGGTCTTATCTTTATGGCAGCGATTCACAAGCGAGTGGACACGATGGCCATGCGATAGGAAGCCGGTCCGCAAACAAGAGATTCAACAAGATTCATATCGTGCATCACATCACCGCTGCCAGCGGAAGCATATTATGAAAATATTCGAAGGAGTCCACAGAGGTGATGGGAAATTGTTGTCAATTGGTCGATTGGATATCTTGCCACAGATGCTACTTACCACTTCTGGCCACCGGTCCATAGTTTAACAACGAAATGGTATCACATTAAATTGTAGAAAAAAATTTTTCACGTGATAACCTACTAAATCCCCGAGGATCTCCCACTAAACACCTCATGGAACCTGTTGCGGCGTCTCATGTCGCATCGAAGGTATGGAAGGAAAATGAAAACTCTCTTGGGGCAACTGGGAGAACGTGAAACCGTACTCCAAAGGGGGAAACTATTCAAAGACTTTGATCACAGTGCAATCGGATAGCTTCGTAGATAGCATCAGTGGATTGAAAGACACAGAGATTCGAATTCCGGACTACCAACTAATCAGCAATCTTTAGGGATATAAACGTTGTTTTCACATGAAGATGGAATTTTGTCTTAGCATAGTGTAGTTACAGACGCGTTGAAAAGTGTGTGGACATGTGTTTTATAATAAATGACTATCATCGAGGTTGCTTTGGATGGGTTGACAATGTTAACCAGTTGCATGATCAATGAGGGGAAGTTGGGAATTCTTTCATTCCAAGGAAAATTCCATTCCCTGTCTTAGACAGAATACATAATTCGCTGCAACCATTTTGCAAATATGCTTTGCTTCCAAAGGACTTTGAATGTTTCGCCTTCCGTTAATGAGTTCTCTTAGTTGATAGGTTGGTATGTTGGCAGTCTTGCTTGCAAACCAGTTGCAGGTGATGGTGGTCTTTTTCTCTGTCGTAGATGATGAATATTTTTCGAAATATGGAGCTGTTAGGTTACTAGCTCCGAGCTGGGTGTGCACTGCATATTTGATCCCCGCTTAGTTCGTGAGCTTTCTTGTTTTCTTCTATTACATTGTGACATGGAATTAAACACTCGATACGTTTTAAGCTGAGCGTCGTAACAGGCATGATAATTGAATCTAGGCATAGACTGCCAATTAGACTAGCGACAAAAAGCTAGCTGCTTAGGAGGTTATAACAGCTCAGTCTAAAGTGGTTAGAAGTCGACTTAGATTTGATATGATATGAAACGCTTTTAGATTGACGGAGGATGGAAGAGGAGATATAATTTTACGGTTTGACAATCGGTAAAGATGGCAGTGTTGTAAAATGTTTCAGCGCGCTGCAGGCTTTGCGGATAACAAAGAGATGTGTTTGAAAGACACTGGCAATGTCTGGTAGGCGAAAGGATTTCGATAGTTTTAGCTTGTCTGAGAAGAAAATTTCATCAAAATGGCAATGCCGCCAGTGTTGATAATTGCACGCACAACAGCTGTGTACATTCATTGGGTAATTTTTGACTGAAATCCCATTTTTCATTGAATGTCCTATCGCAGGCCTATAAGGCTATGCTTGCCCTTTTTAAGTTCTGTTCAGGGTTATGTTTCAAGCTTTTGCTCAAGAACTGTGCCTAAGTCCTGAGCAGTGGTTAGCCATTTAGTTTGGGGGGAAATCCTGTACTTTGGTTTTGATGGTAAATAGCATCACTTCGGTTTTGTCCGGATTTATTCCGAGGCCACAGCTGATGGGCTATTAGTTTTCCTTGTTCGTTCGTTTTCCTTATCGCAGAAGGAAACTTCCCTGACAGTACCTTGACCTTCAGTGTCTAGTCAGATTAGGATTTTATTCATGACTATAACCTATAATAGAGGGAAAATAACCCAACTCTCAGGAGTCTTTCTGCTGACAAATTTGGTTAAACTATTCTATGTCTGAGTAGGATGTCTAGGATTCGTTCCAGACTAATAGGCCTTAAGTTCTTCGCGCCAACTTACTTTCGGAATAAAGACCAGATCCTTTATGCAGTTTTTTTGGTCACTGTTGGGTTGTCTGATTCGATTAAAATATGTTTACGTACCCTTTGATCTTCCAGTTTAGCCGAAACAATGAGGACTTAGGTTATAGGCTATAGCAATACGCACTACAACGTAGGTACATATTTATTTTACGCTACCACAACTCGTATAAGAGAGGCCATTTTGTTCAGGAACAAAAGATGGAAAACGGAAATGTCAAAAATTGCAATAGAAGTGCGCTGGTTGTATGGATGCGAAATGTAAGTCTTTGCGGGCGTATTCGCAAGTTATCACTCTAATACGAGGTTTTGGTCGCTTACTTAGATGGCAAGCTATATGGAGTTCTTCAGTAAAAAACAGGATTCAGACTTCTGACAAGATCTCTAAGAGCAGATAAGTGACTTGAAAAAGTTAATTGGTTCAATCTAAACTTCTGTGGAAAGTACTTCCTTCCGCCTCACTTCTCACAATGGACAACTAATACAATCCATCTTGTTCAGATTAAGACTAAAAAGCAAAGATGTCGCTGGCTTAAATAATTCGAAATCTCATGTCAGACTCTGTTCGTTCCAGACCGGTGTCCTCTATTAAATCCCATTACTTCCTGAAATTCCTTCACATCATACAACAATTGCACCTAACTAGTAGCCTAACAAACAAACAAAAACTTAAAACGCCATAAAAAAAACTTACTTCCTACTTGGCCACTGAACCCGCCTATAAATTCTATTTGGAGAAGCCCACTACAAATGGCAGACCACTCTCTCGTAGGGCATAATTGCCATCAATTTCCCCCCACAAAAAGTCATGTTACTCTGGTTTTTGCACATCACCCTGAACAGATTACATCATTCCCTAGTCGAATCCAGATAAACGTACAATCAATGTGATTATGGTTAATTGGAAAGGAGTTAGAAGGAGTTATTCCTGACCTTGGAGCCCTTCTTCCGCAATCAGACATCTCATCATGTAACATCAACGATGACAAAACCAAGATGATGCACCATTTATAGCGACAAATGGACATAGTATTGGCTTGTTAACACATGTTTCTGTGCTGCAGTTGGTCTGCTTTTTTTTTCGCAGGAAGAAATTCCAAGGCAACTCTATCTACCAAGCGGCGGCGTGCAACGCCTTGAATGGTCAATTGAAACGGAAATTTTTCAATTAATCTTCTTGGGCTTCTTGGTTCCTTAGTCACACGGCGCGGTGATACTGGTAAGCACCGACCAGATTGCTCACGCGTTGCATTCTACGCGCAAACGCATTACATGTATCGGGCGCTCATTAGATGCGTCAAAAAATGGGCAGAACACATTCGCCGCAGTTGGTCAAAAAGGCTGCACCACTGGACGGGACGCGACGGTTGGCTTCGAATGGAATCTCCGCTGGAATTCGGCTCAAATAGAGAAATTTATTAATTAACAACAATTATTTTTATTAACGAACCCGACCGGGCCATAACCGGCACAGAAGATGGTATTCCCCACGTATCGAGTGTCGTCTCTGCAGCAACTAGGCAGCTGTGCGCGGCTCTGCCACAGCTGCGATCTTCGATTGCTCCGCTTATAAATTCAAAGTAATTAAGCAGTTTTCGATTGATTTACGGCTTTATAACACTTGATCAATCGACGAGTTGCGCCTATGAGTCACGTTGTTCGAGTCAGTTTCGTATAGCGGCTTGGACTTCCATTTCCATTTGCGGTAGATGCACCGTGTTTGCCCAGACAAGTGGAAGTTTATCGTTATGGCAAATGGCATAATTTATGCGGTGGCACCTCATTGTTTACTACTGATTCAGTCTTCGTATTTGGTAGTGGACCACAATAGGTGGGTACAAGTGTTGACAGCGAACTGTAAATGGCAGACATACTGTCTCTATTGTTTGGGGCACATGCTGGAATATGTTGCATGTTAATATTGTGGTGTCTGGTGCATAGTGTGGCATAATAGATGGTCTTACTTGGAAGGAATTGTTAACAAAATGTAAGTTATGAAGATGGAAATACCATGGGTGTGCTGTGCATATACGTATAAGGAAGGCTTTACAATCTCTTGTTACATTGATTGCGTATAACGAATTGTGAAATTAAAAGGACCATTGCAGCCATTGCATGACGACACAAATGGATTCGTTACTGCTTATACTCTTCATTGCTTAACCTGTGTTTTTTTGTATTTCGGAGCTAACAATTGGAGCCATCACATCCGCATTTGTAACAATCACCGTCTTGAGCCCTGTAGGGGAACGGCTGAACGCAGTATCCCGGGAAAACCGATCCCGCTCAGCTGCTGCTTCTGTTGTTTAGTGAACTAGATGAGTTTCCAGAGACAAATTTTTCGTCGAAATTTTGTCTTCCATATGCGAGGAGGGCGAATGTAGGAGAAGATACAACCGGGAGCTCTATGAGCTGTATCAAGATGTGGATGGAGTCCAAAAACCAGATTCGAGACGACGAGAAAGACCAAACTTCTTTTTTAAAGACCAAAAGCCAGAGCGCTTGGTCTAGAGAACTGGAAACAGCATGCCCGAAGAATCGAAGGGAATGGAAGGCTGCAGTGTCTGAGATAGAGACTCTCTATGGGTCGTGAGTTCGCTAAGTAAGTAAGTAAGTAAGCAATGTGGTACACGGACGGATCAGAAACAGAAAAAGGACCTGACGCGGGTACCTACGCTCGTAATAAGTAATCGTGCTGTTAGGCTCCTAGCTGTACTCCTCCTTGGACATTGTTTACTCTACTACTACCTCACTAAGTTCAACATAAGTCTTACGGACATGTGTCTTCTCTGTTCGAAAGTTTAATTCCTACATAGCTCGAAGCAGATTAAGACACTTCGTTTCCCAAGTCAAAATTCATCTTCCGATGGCATGTGTGTGGGCAAGGATTTACATTAAGCACACATTCCGCAAAGACAACGTACATATCTTCACAGCCGATGCAAATCATAGACTGTACCAGAATAAACCGACTCAATTGCGTTAGAAAAATGTCAGCAATCAACGTATCCAGTATAAGCGCGTCCTTAACGACTCAACTAACTAACACTCGTCACATTTTAATCTTTCAAATCAAGCGCCATAAAACCCAAAGACAAGGATTAAGCCTACAGCGTCACGTTGTTCGATTAATATCTGTACACGAGTCCCATTTTTACGCACGCCGCGCAACATCAACCATGCATAATAAAATGTTTCACAAAACTTTGATTAAAACATAAAACCGCAAAGAGTGAGAGAGGCTTAAGGCAGTATCACTTGGTGGAGCCTTGCTACATGGTAATTACACGTGATTAAGAGTTCTTTGCACGCACCGCGTGTAACGCAATTTCAAAAGAGAAGGACACATCGCCATTAGTGTAACTTGTGTCTAATTTGCATTCTAGTATACGGTCTGTTGGAAAGAGTTAGTGATTTTTTAAGGTTATGCCATTAGGAGGATATTTGGATGAGCTGGAGGTTAGTATTAGGCTTGCTGTTTTCTGACATATAATCCGAAGCCCTGCTCTAGTCTAACCAAGAAATAAAATCCCCACAAATGCCTCAAATGCTCGGAACTCTTAGTGACTGAGCATTGACAGTCGGATTCAGGGCAAAGAAGGTTGCTGAAGGGTCTGGTAAGACGGGTATTCGCGCCAATGGATTTTCATCTATTTTATTACAATTTATTTGTCTTCGTCTCTCGACCCTAAAACAACCAGCAACCTTTTTCCCTGATTTCTACAGCCTAATATTCTGGAACGTCGTTCCTGATCTTCTTTTCTTTAATTACAGGAGCGGCTGCACTTAAACCTCCCTCCTAAGTATGCCATCAGTGGTGGACAAGATTAACCTTCTCCAGAACGACTTTACTTCCGGTCCTGATGAACTTCTTGTCATAGTTTTGAAAGAACTGTGTTTGCAAATTCGCCAAGCCCTTTACTGTCTTTTTCAACTTACCAGCTGTACAGCGACATCGACTTGGCTAGAAGAGTGATGGTCAAACGACTGGGGTGGCTGGGTCATGTAGGACACCAATGCTCCGGTCTGAAAAATCTTCGAATTCGCTCCCGAGGGACAGCGCAGTAGAGGAAGACCGCGACTCAGGTGGCGCACGCAAGTTGAAGGGGACCTCAACCAACTTAGCGTGCGAAACTGGAGGCAGCTAGCTAAAGATCGAGCTGGCTAGAGACGCTTGTTGGTTGAGGCCCAGGTCCACCCCGGACTGTAGCGCCACCTTAAGTAAGTAAGTTATGAAAAGATTCATTTATCATTTCCATCTTTGAAAAGAAAGGCTACAAGAGTGATATTTCGAACTATAGGCCCGTTGCCAAAATCTCATGCACACCTTAGCTCTTTGAGAGCATCGTGCATGACTCATTGTCCTTCCACTTAATTAAACTTATCTCCGAAGCAGCATGGATTCATGGAACAATGTAGGACTACAGTCATCGTTCTCAATGACTTAAAATCCGTACCGCAATATACCGACTTTACCCTACAAGGACTCTTATTTGATAAAATCTTCGTAACCTAACTACGATACCTTCCAGACTTGACTGAAACGATGATTTTGAGCTACAACGAAAGTAATGCATCTGCTTCTACACAGCTGGCTTCAAAACTGAATCGGGAATGGGTGGAGAAGTCTTTTTCAAGAATGAGAGCATAGCCTGAACAATGCAATGTCTTTCGAGTCGAGATAATAACAATTAAAGACGAGAAGCCGTGATCAAATCCATGGAATCTGTCACCTTCAATGCAAAAACAGCTTCAAAGTGCGGTTTATCTCTTAATGAGATGGCTGAACAATTAAAATTCATCTTATGCCGGGGCGTAGGCACATTCCAGGTTGCTGCATGGCTGACGAACTTTGCCAGACGGAGCCCAACTCTATTGATTCTACCGGAAGTTGATATGTCTCGTGCCAGCTGTCAGTTGCCACTCAAAAGGAACGCGATCGGCATCACCAACCGTAGGCGGACGGATGGTTTTACCTGTCTCATCACTAAACAGATTTGGCCTAAGTTGGGTTACAAACGTCTTCACTGTGTAGTGAGATATGAAAGGCTGCATATTAGTACCATAATGGATGCTGGGACACTGGACCATTGGCTGGCATGCCAAAAGGCTGATCTTATTCTGATTTATTGATTTTTGTAAAAGCTGTTTTTACGAGGAAGAGGAAGAAATGATTATCCACCTTCTCCGTATGCGCCCAGCTCTTTAAGCTCGAAAATGAGCCGACTTAGGAGTCAGCTTATTTCACAATTTCAATGAATTTGCTGACACCAGCCACCGGCATAAGCAGTCTCTGCAGCTAGATTTCTCGAGGAACTTACAGATCTATGCGGTATCACAAATGACCTTCTCTAGTCTAAGTATGGCTGCCACTTTGACCTAACCTTACACAATCTCGGTGGAATTTCTGCGGAATAGTAATTTAAGGCGGATGACCTTCATTCCATACATAGCTATAATCGATCTATTCTAAACACTGGACAATTAAGTTTCTCTCTACTCCGGGACGACTTTTTACATGGCTTTCTCAAAGGCACCGCTTTCGTAATCTCACCTCCTATCTAATGGTACAACATCCATATAATCGCACTTCCTATGTCATAATTCTGTAATTTCACGCAAATCTACACACTCAAATTGGAGCACCCTACATGTACACGTATGTACATATCTCGGCCCAATTAAACGTACTTGCGATCAGAGAGCATCTAGTGGACCAGATGCTCTAGCAACCCTTTTTAGATCGACGACCGACGACGACCGAAAAAAAACAATATACCGCCCTGAAATGTGCCGGTCATTGCGCAATTAAGTCAAACCCATTCCGCGCGGAGCGTGGCCAGTGTGCTACGGTAGCCACAGTAGCACACTATTACTCCCAAAGGAATTACGCTAAATAAATCATAATATTAACGAAGCGTTGATGTACACAACACACACAGGGAGAGAGTTCCAAAACAAAGGAACCTTTCTGGTCAACACCAGAATGCGCGATGCTACCGCGCATTCATCTTGATAGCTATAGATCATTTGTAATAACAAGGCTGTGCGACTGCCGATATACTGTATACCGACTGGCTGTCAGCGGAGCTGTCAGTGCCGAATGCATGCGCAACCGAGGCACGTATGCAATTGAGCGCACCTGTGTGTTCTTCGTCTGGTGTGGACCATGCACCCCAGAGTGTCCACTGCTCCGTTTAAGTGGTGCGCGCCGCCGCAGCAGTCACGTCGCGGTCGTGATCCCAACTGCGCACATATGCAAACCTATGGTGGACGATTTAAGACGCGTGAAATGTTCATTCCCTTTTTTGGTATAACGACGACGACGTTGCCGAGAGAGGGAGACAGTGTAGTATGAAACCTCCTCAGGGAAGGATTTGCCTGGGAGGTAATTTCATCGGGCTCGGCGGCGTGGCGGATAATGAGAACCTTCGCATCTCGTGTGGCTTAGTTTGTGCACACGGCCAGAACAATCGACACGGCGATCATACGCATCGTTGGCCATGTATGATAATCAGATAGCGTTGTGTTTAGCATT
Source organism: Criorhina ranunculi (assembly GCA_951813785.1). NCBI lineage: Eukaryota > Metazoa > Arthropoda > Insecta > Diptera > Syrphidae > Criorhina > Criorhina ranunculi. Next base: position 7,278,715 of record OX638381.1, read on the forward strand.
TCCAGCTTCGTCGGCAAGTTGGTCAGGTTGTGCAGTAAACTCCCTGATGAGTTATAGACTCACTCTTTTATTGGCCGAGTTTTGCAGCATGTTTAATGATGGACTGGTCGAGTGTTTTTATACGTTTCAAGTCTATAAATTATCCTCCCGAGCCGGGGTGGGTTATTTCGTTGCATGGATTTGATTTATATTGTTTAGTGTATGCAAACGATTACCGTTTAAAGATGATACATGCTGTTCGAGCTGGAACGGTGTACGGGTATTACATTTGAGACATGTGTAGAGAGATTCTTTTCGGAGCAGAGTAGTAGGGAGGAGTGAAAGACAAATAGTTTTAGGAAATGATAAACAGTGGCAGGAGCTGTAATGGATTCTAGAGATGGATACCGTAATTTTCTTGTATCCTTAAGGTTCTTGCGTATTGTGAGGCGTAAACTGTTGTGTAACCTCTTCTCATGTATCTCTCCAACGGTTGGGATAGGTGATGAAGAAATTATCTCATACGTAATGGTGGGAGAATGACCGAGGATGGAAGGTGGGGAAACTTATGCCATCTGTAGCCTCGTCGCGGAGTCAGAGAGGGTAGGTCTTTCTCTATGCAAAGGTTTTCATACAGTTTATTCTATGAAAAGTCAGTGTTCAGCATTCCTTCCACTTTATGGCAGAATCGTCGTCTATAGACGAAGCTTTCTGATTCTGAGACGTTCTCTTAGTTTAGAGTGTTCTGTAATTACATGTAAGCCAGCTAAGGCAGGCTTTGGGCATTTTTTCCTATTAAGTCGAGAAAATGATATCGGCTTAGCGGCCACCGCCAGAATTGATGACCATTCGGGCCCGATTTATGGCATTTTCCATCACTTTTGCCAGAACTTCCGGCGATAGGACCTCGCATTCTTGACGGATATTCTCTTTGAGGGCTTCAAGAGTCAGAGGCTTGTTGATATAGACTTGTGACTTCAAAAAACCCCACAAAAATAAGTCCGAAATGGTTAAATCCGGCGATCTTGCCGGCCGGTGCAAATTGCCAAAACGAGAGATTAGGCGATCCGGAAATGCAGCCCTTAGAATTTCGGTTCCTGTTGGAACCACATGTTCTCCAGTCCCAATTCACCCAATTGAGGAAGAAGAATGTCGTTCAGTATGGCTCTGTCGCGCTCGTCGTCCAAAGTAGTCGCTTGGTCCGTGGCGTTTTCAAAAAAAGAAGACCCGATGACGTCTCCAGTATAAACAGCACACCATGCAGTAACTTTGAACGGGTGTAATGGCTCTTTGTGGGTTATACGCCTATTTTTGGTGCCCCAGAAGCGATAATTTTGCTTATTCACATGTCCACAGAGATGGAAATGGGCCTCGCTGCTCATGATGATTTTCGATGAAAAGTTGTCTCCCTCGTAGTCAAGATTCAGGATGGCGGTCAACAGCTAACAGTTCATGCACTGTCTGCACTTTGTAAGGGAACATCTTCCAGTCTTTCACCAAAATTCTCTGTAAAGACCGCCGATTGATGCCCAATTGAGTAGCAAGTCGTCTGGTCAATACTCCGTGGTCCTTTGCGACATCTTCAGCCACAGCTGCGATATTCTCAGCAGAACAGCTGCTCCGGGGCCGTTTCATGTCTTGTTGACGTGTATTTTGTATCTGTTTGCTTCACAAATGTCAATTCTACTTTGACCATTATAGCATCTGCCGATAGGTGATGACTTTTGCGTCACCTTGTACATGGTCTCTATCTACGTTAAGTGGAAAAGTTGTGAAAAGTAAACGACTAATCTTAGGCTATTCTTCCATTAGTATAAGTACCACAAGTTTCCAAGTGTTATGTTTGACGCAAATCTTCGAGGTCATAATACTGTGAATGACTGATGAGAGATGTCTTTATTGCCGAAGCCAAAACTGTGTGTGCGTGGACTCTGATGACGATACATAACATAAGCAACCTCTCTGTTAAGTAATAAATAAGTAACTGTAAGCAATTATAATCCTCTATACGACCTTCACTTCACCACCATCCAAACGAAACGAACTCCTTACAACCATCAATAAATCCTCAACGAGGAGATCATCGCTTCCACCAATCACCCCAAAGGGCCAACAAGGAAATTACATTCACTCATCCAAACAACATACTAGGTCAATCCATGTCCTCCAGTCACGTCATCAGAGCCATAATTAAATGGTAGTGATTATAAATTCTGCATTGGGCAGCACTCGCATTCATCACACCGAAGCCCATGTTACTGGGACTGCTGCTGGTGTTCCTGCGAACAGAACCAGGCTATGAATAGTGTGCATCCTGATGGAGGAAACATATATCAACGCATTATAATAGTACACCGTAGCTCACCAATCTATTCATTCATCGACTTGTGGCAGTGCGGCAGTAAGTGAGTAATTCGGCTCCTAAACCACCATTGGAACCGAACCCCATCGGTCCATCGTCGACCACGGAAGAGGAAGACTTTTGTTCGCACCCAAGTACTCCAGTGCCAGGAATTGCTCGCATCCACGCAGAGAATTTATTTCAATTACATTCTCCGCGGAACATGCATTCGACGTGGCAACTTAATGACCGCATTAATCAAAACAAAACATAATTATCATTTATTATATTCGAGGATATCAGGTTGAGAGGGGCCGAACTGAATTATGACCTCGAAGTGGTTAATCGGAGGATGATGCTGCCTCGGCGAACACTAACAGGCTCTATCAATCGAATTTGGGGCTAGAATAGAGTCATTTGCTCATCGATGAGTATATGTAAAGAAGTTATGCAGTGGACCTGTTTAGCTGTAGGCTTCCGCCGGTACCGCTTAATGCAAGGTTGCTTCAAAACTGTTTACCTTCTGCAGTCTTACCCACTGAACATTGACCTATAATTCATGGTTTAGTAGATAACACAACCTGCTTCACCGATATATCTTTAATGGTGTGCACGACTGAGAGATAAAACCGAGATTTTAGTTAATTACTCACTTGGAAGGTTCTCTCTGTAAGTAGGGACCACTGAGATGCATGCATACATCAGGGAAATTTACTAATTAAAATTAAAAGTGCAAGGATTTATCATCTGAATTCCTGAATAGTGACTTTGAATGTGGGTGTGGTTGGGGGCTCTAACAAAAGAACAACGCACAAGTTAATGGCAAACCACACAGTTGTACGTTTAACATTCTTAACTTTCGCCAAGCACCTTTTATGTACCGACTAACGTTTGAGTTTGTACAGCTATAGGTGGGAGTTCGCCTCTTTTTGCCAGATAAAAACGGAGTTTCTTTAAACACAAGAATACCATCATATTTTACGTATCCACTAATCAGATACTTTAAGACTTTTAATGTCCTGAAAAGTACATTCTCACTTGAATCACAGTATGTGTGCTAACTTTCATAAGAAAGAAACAGGAACACCGGTTCCATCGGATAAGTGCGATTGCTGTTCGGAAGAAGGAAGGTGCTCATCAGTTCGTCCTTAAGCTTTCTACATTTTGACACGCTTTCAGAAAATGGAAAATATTTGTGTTAAGTGTCAAGCAATGTGAGACTGGTTGTCAAATAGTCCTAACCTGCGTTTCGTAGGTCCTTGCAAGGGCTCATAGTGACATTTTTCGTTTTGGCCTCTACGGATACAAGCTTTTGGGGACCTTCCTCTTGCGTAAGCTGGTTTCTGAAAGTCAGTTTTTTTCTGGCTCTGCTCACCTTCGGTCATATTGGCCCCTGTTTCCAATTGGCATACATTTTGAATGACAGATGACACCAGCTTGGTGCTATTGGAAGTACTCCTCTCTGTAGCCTTGTTGAGGGACATGGGCGTGGAGGGAATTGCTTCCACTTTGTCTGGTGTACCCATGTGTACAGTTGTGATACCACAGGCACAGCTGGTACAAGACTGGTAGTTATCCTCTTCCAGGATCCTTCTTTCTTTTTCGGGGTCTACGAATCTGTTATTTGTCATTCCTGGTAGTCATCCTCTTCCAGGATCCTCATTTCTTCTTCGAAGTCTACCACTTTTTCCTCTTGTTTGTCCGATTCTATTTCCTAGTTTCCGAGTCTGTTAGTTGTCACTCCTGGTAGTTATTCTCTTCCAGGATCATCCTTTCTTCTTCGGAGTCTACCATCTTTTCCTCTTCTTTGTCGGATTCTATTTCCGAGTCTGTTACTTGTCTCTTTGCCGCTAGGGGCAGGTCGGTCTCATCTGGGAAAGTTGGTCCCAGTAGTCTTTGATTTTACTAAGCCCCTACAGCCCTAGGTAGAGGTAGATAATTACTTAAGAACAGTTCTGAATAAGTACTTTCTCAGATCCAGTATCACCCAAACCCAAACAGCTGTCAATGAAGACTTCGAATAAACGAGGCAAACATTGCGCCTGGTTCATCGACCTCTCCTGAATCCTTCGCATCTTGCTCATTATCTTATGCAATACTCTTCGTATGTCAATCTTCGAATTCAGGAAAATATTCCTGAACTCCAATCGGGCATCGGAATTTACCTAATGATCGTCGCAGCACACAACCAACTGCACTCTATGCTTCAAGAACCTGTCGTCGTCAGGCTGTGAGTGAAATTGATCTGCCAGTCATGTGACAAGTCTTAACTCTGTCCATTGACCATATTTAAAACAGATGACCATATACACCGTGCTCGGGGCATGTCAGTGGCCAAAAATGAAATGGAAACCAATGTTGTCGTTTTATAGTTCACTGGCCTTGCTGCGGGCATGCGGAACAACAGCGTTAGCCGTCCAGTCAATCAGGCTTCATTCCATGTCGTTAAAAGATGGGTGGGACAAAATTTAATGGTCTACCACATGGGTATGGGAACTCTTTTCGTCGCTACACTTTTACTATTCGAATGTCAGTTTGTCAGTTTTGACAATGGTCAGCGGCGGAAGAATTCTTTTGGACAGCATGTTTTTGAGGGGCCGATTCATGTCTTGGGATTCATTTAAATGCCAATCGGCTATAATTTACCATGTTCGATGTGGACTCGATGGTGTTGGGGCGGATCTGTGCTGGCCAAAGATCAATATTGTCTATCTGACAGTTATGCTCATTACCCATGGACTAAAGTACCACTCTGATATAAAAGTACGCATGGATAGTCCTACAGCTGGAAGAAGATCCTCCATGGGGCAATTGGCCGACACTGAAATGGCCACAAGCAGAGCCACCATGGTGAGTTGAACATCGAAAGCAAGCAATTTAAATTGCTCCGATCCACTTCAGCAGCAGCAACAGCAGGAGTGTGTAGACGACGTCGACGATGCGAATGATAATGACAATTGGCGTGGAGCGCTGTGCGCAGATTCGACTAGATTGATTCCAATGAATCTGCACTGAGATTATTCGCGGAAGGAATTCTACAGGATTTCGATTTCAGCAGTTAATTCCGCGGAATGCATTTTGTTTATTTTGGCTAATTGCCTTGGAATTGGACATTGTGCGAATGATTGCTCGTGCCGCCGCCGTTCGGCCAGACGGCAAATTAGTTCCGCATTCAGTTTTGCGGTTGGATCAGTGGGAGCACACACCGGCGAGATTATTACGTTTGATTGGCAGGTTGTAAAGTGATTCTTTATCCTTTGATTGATTGGTGATTAATGGTTTAATGATGTGTGGTGATGGTTAAAATTGCACTAGTGGAACTTTAATTACTTCGGGACTACAGACAGTCGACTTCTTAGAGCACGAAACCCAAGATGAGATCGGGAAATCATTTAAATTGGAGGTACTGAGATACTGAAGCCCTCTTTCGATCGTGGGCACATCGCTGGTTAGAATGGATACACCATACAACCGGCAGAAGATAGTTACTACAGGAAGCTAAGGTATCAGACCGACGATGGCGTTAAGTACTACAACGTTACGGCGGGAGTCGCTTGGACACCTTTTGTGGAAGATCGGATTTAGTGACAATATCGCCGTGGCTACCGTAGCCATACACATCGACGAGATAGGATCCGTCAAAGATTAAGCAGTCGCCAGGATCAAAAATTGGCTAGAGTCTGCCGGCATAGAAATATCTGACCACAAGGTGGAGGCTGTCCTAATAACACGGAGCACGGAAATTTCCGAGGTGTTAACTAAACCATCAGATCTAAGGAGACATTAAAGCTCGACAGAAGACTGAACTTCAAAGTGTCGAGTACACTAGCAAGAAGGTGTCGGGATTTACCTTAGGTGGACCACGACCATAGGCAAGAGTTACTGTAGGAGGATAAAAGCTGAAGTAAGATCAACATCTGTAACATTGTGGTAAGCCAGGTGGGATAACCCACAAATTGATCCCCACTATCGAGATCTGGACAAAGAAAGCACGTGGGGACCGCAACTACACAATATCTCGGCCTTCTATCCAGATGAAGAGGAAGATGCAGAGCATGCAATGCTCCACAGCAGCCATATATTGAGGTCAGAGGACGACTGATTTAAGACCTGTTCCTTGATGACGAGTGTACAGAACAAACTGAGAAGAGTCGAAAGACTAAGAAGAGCCGAAGCTGCAGATGCTGATGACATAGGATAAAGTTGCTAACCAATCCCGCGAAGTAGTACTTAATGGCAGTCCTGCGAGGAGAGTGGTTGAAGAGTGTAAAGGGGGTTTGGTTTAGTATGAAGGCGCGTGCCACTTTAGAACCATATGCCCGTCAATCGCTCATGCCTGCTAAATCCAATGAAGACATTTAAGACCAAAAACCTAACCAAAACATTCCAATTCCGAGCTGACAAGTGCTTGAAACAATTTTTGTCTCAAATAAATCATCGACATTCGACAACGCGACCTCCTCCTTCGTATGACTTATCGCTGTTATACCGTGTCGTCAGGTTGGAATTCACTTGGACAACGATGAATCAGCCTCGCGTGAGATACATCTGCATTCCATTTCATTTTCTAAATGCTGTCCCGTTTAAAATAGTGAAGTGCTGAGAAACCCTTAATCAAATAAACGGAATCAATTGGGTAAACATAATTCATTATCATCGTCCACGACATGAGGGTAATATCATCCACAGTGAGGAGGACTCTCATTCCTTCACCAGCAAAAAACGATACACAAAACAAAAAACAAAAAAACTAACGTAGCACTCTTCCTGGCTGCATAAGAAGCAGTAAAAATGCAAAAATGACCATGGCTTCGGAGATCGGACTCTATGACTATTAATTTGCACGGTATTCAGTGGTTGTAGCACGAAGGAGGCATAGCTAAGGCAGTGCCGTGTTATGTGTCATCTTGTGTGTCGATGGATGATGTACAATGTTGAAGCCAGCAGAAGTGTTATCACGCCGGATAAACTCGTTCCCCATCGAACAGCCATGGTATTACGTGAGCATGGACAGTTTTGGCCGCATCATGTTGGAAAATAGCGCATAAACTGTGTAGTCTTGAGAACCACCATCACCATCACCACCCCGACGATGATGAATGACTCCGTGCAATGGAGCGTGCCTCATATTTTTCCATCACCATCATCATCTTGGAATATGAGAAGTCTCATCTTTGTTGTTCTTCTCATCGAGGAAGACGACTAAGATGATGATGATGATGACGAAGACAACGACGACGACGACGACGATGATGTCTTGGTCATCATCATGTCCGAGTACACTCTTCGCATACCTACAGAGAACTCAAATGGAACATTTTGTCGGGTTTTGTAAGTATCACCTCGGGGCAGATATGAAGAAGTGGACTATTGTGCAACAATTTGGTCCATGAATTGAACCGTTTTTGATTACATGAAGGCGTGAGTAAACGAAGATTGAAACATTGGTTCCAGTGTTACCATGTCGTTGATGGAAATAGTTTTATTCTCCCAGGTTCAGGTTGTTGGGTGTTGGCGTTTTTTTTTATTTTTAGAAATTGTGTTGAGGAGGAATTTTAAGGTGGAACCGTGTGATGTTCAATTTACATTTACATCAGGACCTGGATAGCTTAGGAATTTTTTAACGTTGAACTACGAGTATGTAAAGTTGGATTAAAATTTCTACAAGAGGAGGAGTCAATATGCAAGCAGAGCCCCTTAAGCGAATGTGCAATCACTTGGCTTACATACTCAAAGACCTAAGTTTTGGCGTATATTTTGCGAGGTTAAAGCCCTTTGGGTATATCATCTGCGGGCATTCTGCTTGGGAAAATAGCAGGTTGGGATGCAGTTCGATGTAAAAGAATGTCACGATGAATTTCTGAAAAGGTAAAGGTCTTTGGGTCTCTGGGCACGAAAAGCAGGTTCTTAGATGACTGGCAGGTCAAACACTTGACTTTTCGGCATGTATGGTGGTCACTTGACGTTGGATATGACCAAAGCCCCGCCTCTTTGATCTTCTGAAGTTAATATCCGGTGGGATTGGGTTTGGAATAATTTCTAGTGCTGTAGTTGCAGGCTGTTCTTCGTTTCTTATTCAATCTTGAACAAGAGGTTACGGTACCACGTGTGGCTTTTAACTTCAAACTTCTAGAAGTTGCTCCAGAAGTTGTTTCTTTCTAATTTCCCTCTTGAGGAGCCTTACAATGATCTTAAGGAATATGGAAGCTCCATGATCTTTGCGTTTTACCAGCTTGGGCAGCACTCGGTAAGTGCTGAAGGCTAACAAAATCACTGATCTGAGGCGCATAAATCTACTAAATTTGTACTACAGTCGTCTGGTTTCATCATTGCATTTTTTCAAAGTCGTTTACTTTGATTATTGTCCTAGCATGACGCTAGAAGTCACGTTCTTGGCCGAAAGGTTGTTGTCTTCTATTTACAGCATTTTAAGTAAAAAGTTGTTGTTGACGATATTCATACCATAAGCTTTTAAAGATGGGTTCAAAAGTTAACCAATCCAACTTCTCATTTAAGAAAAATATTGACCAACTAAAGTTCTGTAAAATATGAACAGTTGGCAACCCTATGATCACTAGTCATTCTGTCAAATACCGCTGAATATTGCAAAATAATATTACATAATAGCATCATTACCCGCAACCATGATGTATCTTTTTACGAAACCTTCGTTGAATACCAATAAGATGATAGACTAGGACCCTAAGTTCACAGTCATCATTGCAAAATGGCATGGCAAATGGAATTCCTCTCCCTGCCGATGGAACCACTTCTGGTACAGAAAATAACACTAACCGATCACAAGAACCTTCTCAATCCGCCCATACTTAAGCATCATTCCAGCTGACCATCGACGCCGTCACTACTCGTTCAAGTACCCTGTCCAATGCAGATCAGCCAGCCTCTTCTCTTGGAATGGTCAATACATCTTGTTTAAATGAAGGAAAAGGTGTGCATCCAGAAACGTCTGATTGAACTCTGAGTGGATTGAAGGTGATGGTGGTCCGCGTCGTCGTCGTCGTTCGTTTGTCTATTTGGTGCTAGTGAACCATTAACCTAAGCAAACCATAGGCAAATGTTAATGCCACCACCAGAGTCTGTTGGAACCCTTCTAACCGTTTTCCATGGACAATTTACAAAAAAAACACTTCTCTCCCAAGGCCTATGTGTTCAAAGCCATCGATGGCTGGCTAGCTGCTTGAATAGACAAACGAACGATGGATGGATGGATGGATGGATGGATAGATGGACGGATGGATGGATGAGAAGGCGGATTCGATTGTACAGAGAGAGCAACGGCGCTGAGTTATGCAAGAGATGTGCGGAGGAGCTACCTGCTCCAGAGTTGTTATTCAAATTTGGATTTGTGTAACCGGCGTGCGAAAAGTCCTCCTTTGAATGGTTTTGGGGCAAGCTTAACTGTAAATCACATTCTTGTAGGTGTTACCGCATCATCCTTGGAGCAGTTGGTCAACAGCTGTATATCAAGTCGGTATGCTCAACAAGTGTGGATGTACAGGCGGAGGGAAACGATTTAATTAAAATTGATTTGATATGCCAGAGCATGATGGATGGGGCCACGAAGACGACGTACAGCTGTAGCCGAAAGGCTTCGGGATAGGATAACTGTTGACCACATTTGATGGCGCAGAATTTTGTAGGAAATTGCACCCGCATAAGGCAGCACGGATTTGATTTATGGCGATAATGTGATTGGTTTCGCATCAAAAATAGTCACACGCCCCGTTAATGTCTGCTAAGGAATTGGAACAGTTTTAATGTCCCCTGTGATGTTGCATTCAATCACGCTGGCAATGTAAATGAGAAAATGTTAATTCGAACAATACACTAGAGGTCAATTGTATTCATTCCATAGAAGAGACAGTCTTGACAAAGGATAGAATGGCCTAAAGACTGCTATGGTTTGTATGTGTTATGGGCTTGAAAGTTTTTAGCAAAAATGGGCTTTTGAATTTATTATCCTTGCGCTCGAAAATTCGTTTCCTGATTTGAAGCTCATTTTAGGAAAAGTTCATTGCTTTCTTTAACTTGGTTGCAGTCCCAACAGAGAAAAATTTTGGGCAGAAGCTATAGAGGCCGTAAACAGAGTCAAATCTGGGAAAGCAGCTGGTAAAAACATGGGAAAGAGTTCTGTCCCAAAAACCAGTGAGATTCTGTGAAAGGTGTTTCCACTATAAAAGCCATAAAGACAGTAAGAGTTATCACTGAGAAGTTCCGAAATAAGAAGCAAGGTTTTAACATAGGGTCTATAAATCTTTAGAAAGCCTTCCACAGAGTAGCACATGAACTGGTAGTGAAAGCAAAATATCCCTTAAAAGTACAGGAGGAAGATAGAGGACATGTACCTATGATGCACTGTAGCATTAAGGACTATAATAGTTGGAGTTCACCAAGGATCAGGGCTTAATCAATTTTTCTTCATCATTCTTCCTTTTTTTATCCGATCTAGGTAACCATGCCAAACCGACTAACTGATCAGAGTGACTATCTGTCTAGTTAGAGGAAAAGGAAGTGCAGATTATCTATAACTTCTAATCAACATCACAGCATGTTTGCATTTGCAAGATAATTATTCAATGAAAATAAAACATAAAGTTTAAATGCATAAATCATTTTAATTATCTATTTCCCTTATACTTACATATCGATTAACTGAGTAAATAAAAAGAAGTCCTATCCTGCAACATGTTATTAAAAAGTTGAATTGTTGAACATAAAAAATATTTTAACGATATAATTACCCATCTGAAGTGCTGGTAAGGAAACACACTACCCTATCGACGGACAATTTAAGTTATGCTGCTGTCAAATAAAGAGAAAGAGTAATAAACGTCTTCGTCGGTGTAAAAGAACTTTTGTGAATAATAAAAGTTTTAGGGGAAACAGTGGAAAAATTTGTGTAATAAGGGAAACAATGAAAAAGTCCTATGGACTAGCTGGAAGTTTAAAGAACTTGACGTTGTTGGAAAAAACTGAAGCGATAGAGATGCACACTTACAGGACAAAACAGAAAAAAACATCCCCAAACTCAGGACACGGTCACTGAATTGGATTGGTGGATTACTCTGTAACGAAAGAATACAACACAAGCACATCTTACCAAAGGACGTTGTTAAAAAGTCCGGATTGTGACGTTAAAATTATACTCAGTGACTTCCGATGGAAACAACAATTAAATTCGAGATAGGTACTAGGAAAAATTTCTACAAATAAAAGTTCAAAGCTGAAGAGAGAGCATCAGCGGAGGAAGAAATTTCCTACGGACCATATCCGGAAGTACTTAATGAACAAATCAAAGGACCGATTACCAAAGAAGAAGTAGAAGAAGCAATGAAAACAGATAAAGCAGCTGGCCCCGATCAGATTGAGGAAACGACCTGAACAGCATGCGCAGGAAACTGTTCCAGCAAGTGAGGGAAGAAACTAAGATCCTAAACGAGTGAAATGAAAGCCGCATAGTCCCAATTTTTAAAAAGGGAAGCAGCTACGATTGTAATAATTATCGCCCCATTAGTCTATCCCTACGATGACGCGCTGTCATGCGATATCTTCTACATGAACGAATTGTGCGAAACTCCAAAGCCAACACCAGAAGCACAATCTTTCAAAAGTTGGTGCAAGTGCCTACACGCTGGTGATAGTAATATAATCGGCGGAGCTCAGCATTCGCGAGTATTGAGACAGAAGTGGCCAAAATGGGTTTAGCAAGTACCGAGGGCAAAACTAAGTATTTGCTGTCAACATGAAGGGACGTCCATCACCGGCGAATGGTAGACAAAGGACTTTGTCTTCTTCTCTAAAAAAGGACATCACATAAGAAATCAAACGAAGAATTACTCTTACCAATCGCTGGTTCTTTGGGTTGAGAAGGCAATAAAGTAGTAAGACCCTATCCTGAAGGACTAAGGAATTGTACAAGACCTTAATCATCTCATTCCCACCAATGGTCGTTTCGAGCGAAAAATTCTTCGGTAGATATTTGGTCCCATTTTGCGTTGTCAAGCTTTGGAGGAGGAGATTCAATGACGAATTATACGAGTTGTACAGCGACGTCAACTGCGCATTGGACGTTTGAGATGGTTGAGTCATGTTGTGCGAATGGACACCAACGCTCCGGCCTGGAGAGTCTTCGAATCTTACCTGGAGGGATAACGCAGTAGAGAAAGACCTCACCTTAGGTAGTTCGTACAACAATGAGGGAAACTCAACCAACTTGGAGTGTGTAATTACAGAGAATAAGCTAAGCATCGAGCTCACTGAAATGGCTCGTTAGTTAGGGCCCTTTTTGACATCGATCTTTAGCTAAACCTCAGTAGTACTTTCCACCTTTTACCGACAGAGTTGTTAAAGGAGCTGGCAAAGTTCTTCCGGGTCTAGAAATCGGTTCCGAGATCTTGTTGGCAAAGTGCCAAGAAGTACATCTTCTTCAAGAACTTCCCCAGGAAACTGAGTAAGAGGAATGAATGGATCAGTGATGATGTTATGTGGATGGTTAGGGAGCGAATGATGAAGCCCTACTTAAGGTGGCGCTGCAGTCCGGCATGGACCTGGTCCTGAAGCCTGAGCAGGATTATTCAGGCAACAAATATAAATAGTAGTCTACAAGTGGAAGTTCATAAGCAGACGTCCTCCGCTCAAACTTGACACAAGCTAGATATAACACATGCAATTAGCTGAAATAACAGGCTTGGGCTCCGATGTAATCAGTTCTAGAATAGTTTAGGAGTGCTCCGGTGATGGTAGTGTGTAATCAGAAAACCGGAAGCTTTAAGCTCCCAAAGATACTTGCGAAACTAAGAAAAGCCAAGACGGGACAAGGTCTAGTACCCAAAAATAAGCTTGAAACGCTAATAGGCTTCCGCTTCAGGGAGTATAAAACGACAGTACCTCAAGATTCTCCAAAGAAGTAGAGGAAACTTCGATGATTTCCTGAAAATAAGGTGTGACTAGTGTTAGACTAAGCTGCAGCTTACTTACTTACTTAGGTTGCGCTACAGTTCGGGGTGAACCTGGGCCTCAACCAACAAGCTTCTCCAATTAGCCCGGTCCCTAGCTAACCGCCTCCAGTTACGCATTCCAAGTTGGTTGAGGTCCCCTTCTACTTCTGCGCGCCACCTTAGGCGAGGTCTTCCTCTACTGCGTTGTCCCTCCGGGTTGGATTCGAAGATGAAGACTAAGCTGCAGCTGCCTGGGGTTTTATCGGTCAGACCGGTAGACTTGTCAAGCAAAAGTAAATGCACATCGCAATGGGGTTGTCCATTATCAGATGGCCACACTGAGCGTAAGGATGCAATTTGACATAGATTGAGGATTGAGGAGTCATTAATAAACTTTATGAAGAAACAAGATGTCGACGTGATGGCTGATTGAACATACGCAAGTTGTTACATTGAAATACTAATTTCAGTTTCTTACCTTGCCCACCACTACCCAATAGGTTACTAACCTCTTGCAAGGATGTGCACTTCCTGGGATTACGATTCATTAAGGAAACATAAAAAAGACTTTCTTGCTTCAAGCATCAACATCATTTGATCTGCCATGATGTCAGCATTCGGACTAATCAGTTTTAGGTTTGATCTCCTAGTCAAGTCATAACCTGCGCAGCAGGATGTGTATGAACATCTACAATCTAGAGTAGTTTTATTCCATCGCAGCAGAGGGATGTTTACGTTCCAAGGATTTAATGAGGCGTTAAGGTTCTTTTTACTTTCTTACCTCCGACATTCGTATGCATTGATAGCCCTCTTAAACAGTCCATGGTGGTCTATCGATCAATAAAAGACAAAACTTCAAGTGTCTAACCATCTGCGCCTTCAACTCAACTTTGGAGTTTCAATTTTAAACTTCTTGATCACCCTGTGTGCCATACGGAGGAGTTCTTGGAGAACTCAGTCGTGTTCAAGTTGTTTAATTGAAAAACTAATTCATTCGCGTTGCCCCCATGGAAGACCTGTGTTCCATTTTTATTAAGTCTGATAAACAAACAGCACAATAGCACATCCTAGCTGTCATATTGGCCCACTGAGTGCGTCCACTAGAGATAGACCAGTTTCTCACTGTGAACTTGTTTCGTTTTATTTAACGTGTGGTGTACCGTATCTGGTTACGAATGGTATTGCACAACATGTCCAAATTGCATGAGTGGGACGAGAGGTGCCATGGATAGGAAACAACTCGGAAAGGTGCATATCCATAGGCAACCAACAATGCTGTACGGTATCAAATTGGTGTTCCACATTCGACAGCGTCGGCAGCAGCCATCGTCTGTCACATTGGACAACTTGGGCGACTTTATTAGTGCAGATAAGTGCGATGCGAATGAAGTGACAAATGAGAGCAAGAGTTCCCATCTGGAGGTTAGGACAAATTGGTGCAATCATGAGGCATGTTTGGGTTTAATGATCTGGGATTCATCTATGGATTTTGATGTTTTCTGGAGAAAACGTTCGGGTAAAGCAGTTACTTCTTGACTTCTGTGGCAGTTTTTAAGTGCCACTAAGGGAAGAGAAGTTCAGGAAACAAATGGCCGTAGTACAGAAACGCAGATCCATTCCAGTAGCAAGTTCCTACTGAGCAGTGTTAGAACCAGCCTAAAGAGTGACCTCCAACTATCTCTAAGCGGGTGGGTAGGAGTTGAAATGGCGACTGCAAAAGTGAAGGAATTCGCCAAACAGTATTGGCAAGGACAGCGGCAACCATAAACAAGACTAAGATTGACTGGGAGATTGATCAGGGATGTTGCTGAGTAGACGGAGCGGGAATATATCAAAGTGATATCAAAGAAAACTTATCCTTATCCAATTATACAACGAACACTACCATTTCGATGAATCACTGTACAAAGCGTTTGTGCATCTACCAATTCCAAATGAAGCGAGGTCTGATTATGTGCACTTTCCATGGCATGAATGTAACACAATTAAACTTCCAATTAAGCAAATCCCAATCGTCTAGCATCACCCCACGGGAGAGTGAAACACTCAACAAATAACTCAACCGTTTGATTTGTGCAACACATGATGCACTTTTGATCTCTTGAGAGATCCACTGACCCATATCTCACACATCAATCGCAAAACAAGACTGCTGCAATGATTCCCACGGATAAATTGGCTCGTGAAAGTGTGAAGCTGGCGAATCCAACGAATGCTAATCGATTCGTTGACCATGCTGGGTATTTCTTCATCATTGACTTCCTTTCGAAAGCGTTCATCGCTCTAGGTGAGCCATTCTGCAGGACTCTCATCATTGCTGGATGCCGTCTGCAATTGAGGCCTTTAGCAACAATAAATAAACATTCATCAGCATAATCATCATCAACATCAACTCCGGCATCTCTTACATTCACATCTCCTGCGGCCATATTGGAATGCTGCACTAGCATTTTTATGACGATCGACTTGCTTTTGATTTTCCCTCCGTTCCGCACCTTGAACATCTGAAGGCCGGTGGTGTTTTTTCGCACCTTTTCTTTGTAACGGCGCGCGGGGAGATTTTCCGACGATCCACAAAATAGCGCTTGATGGTTCTTTATTGGATCTCAGATCGGACACTTTCTTGGGGCCAAATTGATTTTCTACGCATTAATTGCATTGAACCAACTTTGTAGCCGTTCGGCTTGGGTAGTTAGGTAAATCGAATGCGGGATCTAATCGAGGAGATAAGGTTCAATCGATAAAGCTTCATCAATTTTAGGTTTAATTCGATTGAAACGAACAAATAAAGCCGCCTCTTGGTGCTCGTTAGCGTTGAAGAAAATTTTGTTTACAGTGACGTCGAAAAGGGGTAAAAGGACGGCTAGATAAAAGATGGGACAGGAGCTTTAACCAATTGATGCACTCTTTAGTAGCTTTATTCTTCCTTTTTATAAGAAATAAAGACTTTTTATCATAATGGACCTGCCACTCGTCGAAGTGTGCTGCTATTCAGAATCTTGAGGTGGATTGCAATCAAGATTTCGTTCACAGACTTAGAAGAGCTCAAAGCTCTGCAAATCCTCATACAAACTTGGCACTTGTATCTTCTCATACTCGGCTCACGCAACTTAGGCAGGTGGTCACCTTGGAGTAGTGGTTGGAACGTTGGACTCCTGTGCCAACCGACAAGTTGTTTGCAGCACAACCTCTCGACAGGCAACGAAAAACCTCATAAAAAAGCTTCTCAAGCCGCCGTAGGTGGTGGCTGGAAACTAGGTCTTCACAAGATGTGTGAGTGATATCTATTCTCTGTGGAACCTATGTCGTTGCAGTATCTACGTACGACCATATCCCCAGTCCTAGCCTTATAGCATGCTTTCACAGAAAATGGGGTCAAGACAGATTTCCTGTTAAATAATTCCCTTACTTTGTTGCAATGTAAAAGGCCCTCGTACGTAGATACTGCAACGACATAGGTTCCACAGAGAATAGATATCACTCACATATCTTGTGAAGACCTAGTTTTATGTTAGACTAGCACCTTTTTCCTTTTTGTCGAGGACGACTGCCTTTACGACGCTCGAAGATTCTTTGACGGCTACTTCTTCTTTATCTTGTGGCAATTTTTCCCCATTTCTTGTCACAGTTTTTTTTTCGAAGATCATTTCATTGTATCGAGGTTAGATTACCCTTAAACTAGAGCACGGGCATTAGGAAAATTAAAGGAGAGCCGAAGGAGGTACCGATGCACGTTAGCTTTAAATGCTTGTGGGTTGTTATGATGAGGAAACACAGAGCTATGCAGACCATTCCACATTCGGTTTTGCGTGGTCTGACCCAGTTTTGCGTGGTTTGTAAGAAGCTCTTAACCTAGAACTTCTGCTCCAAAAAAAACCGAATCTGAATCCTCACCGATCTGGTATCTCAAATATGTTGAAGTAGTTCCAGCTAGATACCTTATTGGTTTTTGCTGACCACTACACTTCAACCAATCTATTATGGTTGTCCCTTTTGCAGAAACTAGTCCCGTAGCCTGTCCGTCAGGTTAAGGTCAACGTCAAGGAAGTTGAAGTAAATATAGCGAGTCGTTGTGTTCTGCATTTCTGATTTCATCTATATCCCCAGTTCTAGACTATTTCCTACACCCCTTTCTCTCCTTCTCTCTCTCTTCTCCCGTATCGGTATTGTATTTATGGTGTAAAGGGGGGCAAGATGCTCAGAGACTTCTCTTATAGGCCGGCCCAAGTATAGCTGAACGTCGTCAGCATATAGGTGAACTGAACATGTTTGCACACGGACGGCAAGTCATAAATAAACATGAAGAACAATATTGATCCCAGGATTGATCCCGGTGGTACACCTTGCCTAACTAGCCTCAGCGCTGACGAAGAACTACCGTTAACATTCTATGACTTTACGGCCATCATACCAAAACCAAAGCGATGCTAAAGTTTCCAGCCAAGGATTTCACGATTAACCTTGTCAAAGGCCTTAGAGAAATGGAACGTGGCATAACCCTTGTCAAAATTGAGCCTAATGTCATCCAGTATTTTGACCATAGCCGTGGAGCAGCTGTGATAAGCAAGGAATCTGGACTTAAACGGACTCAGGAGGCAGTTGATAGGCAAGTGGCTTGATATCTGCTTTGCAATGAGTTTCTCGAAAACCTTTGACAAGCATGGTAAGATGCTGATAGGCCTATCCCTATAGTCACTTAGGCTTTTTGGCAACAGGAACAACTCTTGCGATTTTCCACGAGTTAGGAAATGTCGAAGTGGTAATGCAATGTTCGAGCTTATACTCCATGGATTGGAATCCTTTTTTCCGTCGAATTGCTTGTTCCAGCCGTCTACTCATGAGCTCTGTAGCTTGAGAAGTTTCACTTTAAAAATCTCGTTTATCTACAACATTCGATCAGCCCCACTGTATTCCAGGAAACCACAATCCCGAAATCAAATGAGCGCGTGCTGGTAATTGCCAACTGGGTGGTATACGGCAAAGGCTTTATTTCGACTTCATTTTGCTCATCAGGACTGCAATCTGCCATTAGGCCGAACATCGGTTTAAGGAGATTATTTTCTGAGCCCCCCATTGCTGTACACTTGTTAAGCGAGAAATTTATTGTTTACTTGGAATTAGGTGAGTAAGTACAGTATATGTAACGGTTATTTGAAAGTTTACAAGAACTTGCACTCTTAAATGACACACTTCTTGTTGGATGCTGTTAGTGGAGTCGGGCATTGGAGGAAAACTGTTGGTTCTTTCCATCAGTCTTTGATGGTGAGGTGAGGGTAGTTTGAACTCTTCAATGGTGTTCCAACAAAGTTTTGTGATGAATGCAAATATTTTAATTTGGTGAAAATCTATAAGTGGACGACGCTAATTGTAGGTTTCAAACGCATTCATTAAGCAAATAATAAGCTCTAATTAGCTCATAAAGAGTGGACTTTCAACCTCAAATAGAGGATGATATCTTTTCATGGTTTATGGATTTGTAGGTGAGTGGAAAGTGAAAGGGACGAAGTGGGCTAGATGAGCTAGAACCGATGAACTATTTCGCTAATCGTTTAGTGTCTATTACCGCGTTTAGGATGATAAATGTTTATTTTGCAAAGGGCAACACCATAACTCTTAAACAAGTTTTAACAATTAGCCACAAAAGAGTTTGCAAAGAAAGACATATTCCAGTTTGCAAGGTAGGTAGGTAGGTTGAAGAGGTGGGTGCAACATGATGCAGCCTTCACTCGGATCTCTAACGGCTCCATTGTGTTCCTGTGACGTGGAATGTCCACTCTGAAAAGACAAAAAGAAGGGAAAGGTCTGGGTGAGAGCAATTACGATCGTTCGGCCTCCCTGAATCATCCTGAATTCGTAGTAAATTTTAGAATGGCTTTTGGTAGCTTGTTAGACAAGCCGCCCAGGTCGTTGAAATAGTATTCACCGAGGGCCTTCTTCGTTGTTCTATAAAGGCCGGGACATTCGCATAGGAAGTGGGTTGTATTCTTCTCTGCGTCTGTATTACTCCAGCCTCTGCAGAACTTAGACGCAATTTTCTAAGGTGGGCCGCCAGTAGGTTGTGGACTGTGATGATTCCTGTGAAGAGAGCTAAATTTGATCTGTTTAGCGCAAGAATGTGTCCCGTTTTTATGTTGTTGATATTTGTTCAGAGTTTCCTGGATATGCGGCGTGATGAGAGTGCGCTCCATCTTTCATCAGCTTGTCTTTGGAAGCCTAGTGCAATGCTAGATTTGATGAGAGCTAGTGGGGGGCAGAACTGAGTGGTCGACCAGTGATAGGTCATGTTCCGAGCCCTTTCTGGCTAATTCATCCGCCATTTCATTCCCGTGGATACCTTTGTGTCCTGGGATTCTACAGAGTGTTATGTTGTGGTTCGCGGTGAGGGTTTTGAGCTCTTCGCGACAGCGTTTCACGATTTTTGACTTCACTACTGTGACTTAAATGGCTTTAAAAGCGGCTTGGCTGTCTATGTAAAAATCGATGGGTTTTCTAGAGACTAGCTTCATTGATAGTTCACAAGATGCCGCGACGATGGCTACGACCCAGAGCTTAAATGTCAACTTCTGGACTCTTTAAAGGACTTTTACAGTCAAACAATCAGGAGATATGCCACTGACAGCTTAATGGCATTGAAATAGGTCATCCCTAGATCAGACTAGAGTACTTGTGACGCCCGGGTGGCAATTCGAACCTGAACCGTGGGATTAAAGAAGCTATATGTTCTCACTGACTTTGATGGAGTCAAGTGCATTCACTATCACCGCGATGCACATCCCTACGAACTTTAAGCGAAAACGGCTCGTGTAGTTCATACTTGAACCTTCTCCCCTACAGCTTGTCAAAGCAAGCTTAAGAATGAGATGATCAGAATCATTCATAGTGTCTCCTCAGATGTTCGGTTTCGACCATTACGGAGAGCTGCTTTTTGTTTGATTTCTGATTGTCGTACTCAGAAAGGTAGATGGTGTAGTTTATCTTTAAAAATATTACCGTGGGCAACCTTAAAACCAAAGAGATCGTGTGTATCAATTACGATTTTTGTTTGGCTTTTCACCAGGTTATGAACTTCCTGCACTTGAAGTTGCAATAACAGGGGGCTAATGAAATTGTTGACAAAATATTTCAGAAGTTTACGCTATATTGTGTGAACTTCTAAGATTTGTTACGTGATAGTGAGGAAACTCATGCCTTTTTAGTTAACGTAGGTGAAGGGGTCTCATTTCTTGTGAATCTGGCAACCATGTTGGGACTCCATTCATCGAGCATACTCTCGTCTGATTAGCGGTTTTTAATAGCTCAGCTCGTATGTTTCGATCATCCTTGTTGGATTGTTTGGTTGGTTTGGTTTGATGACGTGGATTGAGGTTTGGCTATCGTCATCTAGGTTTAATGGATTGTTTTGTCTAACAACGGAATGTTGATCTTTGTCGCCATTATACAGAGTTTTTCCGCATGCTCAATATTGATTTTGACAAGGTTTCCTTCTTCATCTTAATAGGTTTATGTACGGACTTCGTTCCCCTCACATGTCCTTCTTATCTTTTAGTAACTCTTTTGTAAATATCAGACTGATGGCAGTGAAATTATTTTTCATGCGAATCTTTATAAGACGTTCGCCCATGATCGGAAGCATAAGACTTTTAGCCTAATGTATTTTTCTTTCGTCTCATCCCATAGAGACTCTGCTAATATTTCGTAGGCACACCTGTTTAATGTCCCAGTATTCTAGCGTTCTATATGGCAGTAAAATTATCATTATACTAGGCTTGTTGAAAGGTAACACGTGCATTTTTATGAAGTCGAGGGTTATTCCGACGGTACAACCTCCAGGATCAGTTGTCTGGTAAGTCCTTCAGATGGGAGGTAGGATCAATACTGACTGGAGATCCAAATATGTACGTCCAAGTAACTTGTTTAAATTGTTATAGTAGAAAGATAAATCGAAACAGACGACTCATTGGGTCCCTTTTCATTTCTGTTCCACAAGTCGTCTCAGTTAGAGTTCTTTCCTCCACAGGATGGATATAAAAACTATACTCTACGCTACGCCCATCAACATCCAGGTCACGCGAGTTGTGGTATCAAAACGGCGCATCCGCGCTACTTGTGTCTCTGGCAGGTTCACCAGTTTCAACCACTCCTACCTTCACAGTTCTACTTTGCAGCTGACCCTCACACCAGTGGTCCATCTCGTCCTAGGATACTGAGGTTCTTATCACCCGACTGAGATGTCAAGCTAGATCTACCTATATCCTTCGAAAATATACCTCCTTCTCGTCATAGATGAAGTCTCCTTACTCTCTGTTCGATAAAAACTTTGGTTCTTAGGCATATCAAGAGCCTTTATCTTGTATTTCACAAGATTCAGGATCTTTCTATGTCCATACATCGATTCCCGCTTGTGGCTTTTGGCATCTCGTTTCAACCATAGTGCTGGTTTCCTTTCATAAATTGTCAGGATTTTCAAAATGTCTTCCAGCATACATGTTGGTGTCATGCGAGTCTTCCGACTCTATCAGCTTTAACTCCTGAGTAAGGTTTCTTAATTTAAACATAAACTGCACGTCTTCGCATGAATAAAACGTAACACAACCCATCATAAACATCCATTTTTGTGGGCATGTGTCAGCGCCACTGACAGGTTCGTCATAAAACATCTCTCTGTACAACTTGACCAGACTGCTTGCGCATGCGTGTCTTAATTGAATTTTATTAACTTCATTTGGTTTTGTGGGATTTTGCATTGAAAGTAGGTGGACGTATGGACATACCCAACCGACGGATCTCTTCAAAGTCAAACTGGATATCATAGCTGAGGAAGTATGGATTTATGATAGCATGCGATTGGGGTCAGTATGGCATGTTACACTTGAATATTTAGAAAATTTCAATCATTTCAACTTTCAAGTGAACGTAAGACTATAAAAAAAAAAAACGGAACAATGCGCCAAAGGAAAACTATAAGACTACAACTCGTATGGTAATACGTGCACTATAAAGGCAGTTACTTCGCATGGTTAGAGGAATGATGAGCCATACTGACATGCGCCATAAAATGTTTGAAAGACATTACAGGCGTATGTTGCGCTGGGAATTCTAACTGCGCGATTAGTACAAGGAATCCAATTATAAGGAAACTAGTCTGCCCTTTGCTATGAGTGAGTTTATTATTTGTAAATTATTTTCGACACCTGTACGGGAATAAAAATTGAATGAGGATTCAGGAAGTCTTGTTAAATAAAATTTTACGATAATTGAAATATGGAGGCGAGAGAAGAAGGAATGTATCCAGGCTCAAGTCTAGTCTGGGCTCTGTAAAAACTTAATTTTTTTTTAACATTCTAGGACAATTCTTTCGATTCTTTTCCCCTTTATCCATTGACGTAGGGTCTCAAATGTTGAAACATACGAGTTTTATGGCTTTATGGGGCCAGTCTGAGTATTTTTAGCTTGTTCTGGTGTCAGTAACATAATCTCTAACTGCCAAGTTTCAAAAGGATCTCTTATAAATAAGAATTGACATGGGAATTTTGCGTTGCTAACAGACTAGTGATAGGGTATCCAAACATACTGACTGGAGTCTCTTCTCTGAGCTGATATCAGAGATGCAATGGAACCCCTACCACTGGTTATTAAGTCTGTCAGAGAGCTCGATGAGATCGCTCAACATCACAAACCTATCAATTAACCGTGGAGAGCTTAGTACATTTCAAAATTAGGGTTAGGAGGCTATTCAGTATAGCTAAATACATAGTAAGCCAGCGAACTTTGGAGGATTTGAGCCCGAACTAATGCCACTTTTCATCCTTCACCGACCCGAGCACGGTGCTTCCAGCTTTCTAGACCAAGGTTTCTAGCGTCCACGATTGCATGATCTTTAAACCAGAGGTGCGGTCTCCCTTTTCTTCGTTAACCAGGTGGCTGGGATTTGAAGACGCTCTTAGCTGGAGCGATCTCCTCCATTTCATTTGTTCGATGTGACCGAGCCAGTGCAGATGTTTGCTGTCCCAAATGCATCCACATCTTTATATAGTTCGCTAAGTTCGCGGTTAGTTAAGTTAGGTTGTAGAGGTGGCTGCATTTATGTACAGCCTCACTTGGATCTCAATGGATCCGTTGTGTTCCTCGATGTGATGTGGGATGTGGATGTGGTTTTTTTTATCAGTTGGCTTCCCTGAACCAACCCGAGTTCCGAAGGAATTGTAGGACGGTTCCCGGTGGCTTGCTTGACAGTTCGCCCAGATCACTGTAGAAATGTTCCCCGAGGATTGTCTTTCTGTTTCTGCTAAGGCTTGGGCATTCGCAAAGGAGGTGGAATGTGTTCTCCTCTGAATAGTTCTGTTACGCTCAAACGCTCTTTAGGTGGGCCGCTAGCAGGTTGTGACCTCTCGTAATACCTTCTTCTTTTTTTTTGGTTGCGCCAACGGATGTGGAATCTTTTAAAGATACTAGTAGCCCGGGCCACTTGCATGCACGATTCGCAAACCTGAGTACTCGATTACAGGAGTGCGCCTACGTACTAACCCACACTCTACACTCTTCAACCACTCTCCCCGCGGGACTACCGCTAGGCATTACTTCGCGGGGCTGGTTAGCAATTTATGCTCTATCTGGTTCGGTGTTTGCCGTTCTTTGATGCAGACGTTATACCTATAAGAAGTGGTAGGTGACTTCTGTCTTCGTTTTTTAGTTCTGTCCAGAGTAGTCTTGAGGTGCGGCATGTTGTGAGTGAAGTCCATCTCTCGTTCGCGAGTTTTATGGATTTCGTAGTGATGCTGGACTTTTTAAGTTCTAATGGGGGTCATTGTCAGATCCATCTCAGAGCCTATTCTTGGGAGCTCGTCCGCCTTTTCATTCTCGTGGATTCCCTTATGTCCCGGCACCCAGATGAGTGGGACGTCATGACAAGCGCTAAGTGCCTTAAGCTCGTCGTTGCAGCGTTTCACAGTTCTGGATCTGATTGTTGTAGATGTGATGGCTTTGATGGCTGCTTGACTGTTTACGTAGATGTCGACTTCTTGGGAGTGATTGTTGTGATAGGTCTCGGCGAGGCCTCGGCAATTGCTAGAACTACCACCTGAAACACGCTGCTGTAATTCGGAAGTCTTATTGACCGTGCAATGCTTGTTGAGTTCGCGGTTATATCTTCTCCTCCATTCGTCCTCATCGCAGACAGGACCAAATTTTCAAAGTAGTAAATGTTCTTTCGAAGGATCCCAAAGTCTTACTTATCGTCCAGCAAGACTGGCAAGATCAGAGTTTTGTAGAGTTGGGAGTTGGGAGTTTGGACTTTAGCTGTTTGGACAAACCGAGGTAGCAGCGGTTGCCTAAGGTTATCCTTCGTCAAATCTTCATCAAGGTGTCATTTGTGGAGTTAATATTTTCCCTGAGGTTATAATAAGCTCATTGTACCTTCATAATGCCACTAATTATGAGTAAATGGCAAATTAAAGGTCGTTATACAGTCACTGAACTGTTGTCGGAGCCAAGGTCTAGAGAAAATAGAATGGCTACATTCTTTTGATGCCTGCCGCCTTAATAAAGAACAATAAATTATAATTAAAAGTGTCCTGCACAAGGGCTCAAATACTACTACAATTGGTTGTAATCGCTCCATAGCTTCATTAAAAGAGTCATCCTTAGATTTGAATGTCAATCATGGATCGTTTGATCATAAAATAATTATCGAACTTTGAAATGGATGGAGCAACATGTTTGGAATTAGAAATCAAAGACTAGTGGCCCGGCATAAGCCCTAATGATATGCGCAGGTGATTGGTGTTTAATGAGAAGACCACACAAATATTCACAAAAAGATGCACGCTACGGGAAACATCAGTCAACTCAGATTCATGTTAAGTACGTATCCGGAATGGGTTGGCTATAATGGCCAAATTGCTTTAAAGATTGTTTGCGATGTTTTTCTTGTTGTCCACATGGGAGCTAATGTTGATTGGTTTAAGGGTGAAGAAAGAACTTCGACAGGAAGTCCATGTAAGAAGGTACTCCTCGCATGTGAGGTCCTGGTAATAGGAGAACTTAAAATAATTCTATCTACAACGTCAGGTGCACACTTTGATGGGCAGACTGATGGGCTGAAATTCTAATTAAATCGAATGATTTTGCTCAGCAGGAGTATGTAGATATTTGTCGTGGTAATATCCGGTGGAATATTCAAAGAAACCTTCAGATACATTGGTGAGGTGATAATCATATAATTTGGAAAAGATGTGGAAGGGTTGTATAAGCTGGCGATCGTTGTACCTCACTATTTCACAGAAAAGAAGTTTTGACGGATTTGGTGACACTCAGTTGGAGAGTATTTGTTTGATCATTGCTGGTCTACCACTCAAGGAAAGAGCTGTATTTAGAGCTGTCCTTTTGGAGAAAGTATTCTCTAAACCTCCAGGCTTTGGGCTGAATAAAAAAAGGTTCATCGGTATTCTCAGGGCTCCTCCGCTTTTCTAGGATTAATAGGCTGTTAGGAAAGAGGAATCGAACTAAAAGTTGAGCAACTCAGGCTTAACTATGGAGTTTGTCCGGCAGAGAAAGGTTTCGCTACTGCTACAGCCTATGAAGAGGCACATTGCATCACTCATCAGTAAGCTTCCGCAAAACCCATTCCCTGAAGCGAGTGTCTTTCAGGCCGAAGACAGAGCAATAAGTCAGGCCGCCTCCATGTAGTTGAAGATAAATTCAGCTTCGATCACTTTGATGACGAACCAGCCAGGCAAGAATCTTGACCATTTCAAAGCTCCTTTGTAGTTTGTTCAACTCTTGATCCACAACGATGCTTTGTCGAAAGGTAATCATAGATAGGTTATGTTTAAACTATTGCAACAACATCAAGATTATTTGGCCAATCCTTGCGTTAATTTGCCTAAAAAGAGACAACTTCTCGAGGCAAACATCCTTAGCTATTGGGCGTTATCTGTAATGGTTTCTGGTTTCAACAGTTATAGAAATGGGAAAAGGGAAGGAACTGCCATACACCTTATCGAAAGCCAACTGAGGATAATACCTCTAAAACGATCTAAATGATGCTGCCAGGCCGATCCAAATTGTGGTGGAATATGGTTTTAGCAGCAGCTTTTGGCTTTCAACCCTCGCACAAAAAGATCGAAAATGCAAGCTCTTTTCTAGAAATAAGACGCTCGAAGATGTAGCGTTTTAAAGTCTGTTGTCGAAGTTTAGCTAAATGCTCACTTTCAGTTGATGTCTTTACGGTTGTGACTTTTTTCGTGACTTTTAGACACGATTTTTAGAGCCTGATGATGGCCGTCATTAACCTTATGATGCGTAAGGTTAAGCTCCGTCATAAGCCCTAAAAACAAGACTCGATTGTCTGCGTAAACTATCTGCCATATTTTCGATTTCAGCTAAAGATTTTGGTGGCGGAATAGAAACGTTTGCATCTTAGAGGGGAAGGCCCACTGAAAATGTGGTCAACCTTGCCCAGAGGCTTAAAGGATTTTGATCATATCTGATAAAATCTGCTGGTTCTGTCTTGTTTAGTGGAAATAAAGACGTACGAACTTGGGGGCGCTACAGTTCGGGAGGATGCTGGGCCTCAACCAAAAGGCTCCCTCATATCGCTCGGTCCTTAACTAACCGCTTCCAGTTTCATATGCCAAGTTGATTGACGTCCACCTTTACTTGGGCGTTCCACCTTAAGTTTTCCTCTACTGTGTTGTCTTTCTCTACTGCGTATTGCTCGTTAAGGTTGACCTCAATCAACTTGGCAGTTTTTTGACTTGATCGATGTGGTTGTACAGCTCGTATAATTCTTCGATGAATCTCCTTATCCGAGAATGGTGTCATTGCTGGACTACTAGCTCTAGGAAAGAGCTGTATTTAGAGCAGTCCTTTTGGAGAAAGTATTCTCCAAACCTCCGGGCTTGGGGGTGAATAAAAAACGGTTAATCGGGCTTTTTTCCTTTCTAGGATTAGGAGGCTGTTATCAAAGAAGATCTCCCATTTCCTTTGCAAATGTCCGGCACTAGCAAGAGCCAGACTGCGTACACAAAACCAACCATTCTTCGCTTCGACGACCTAAATGACATCTCGGGTAAAGGGATAAGAGACTCAATCCGCATTATTGGCACCGGAACTAGGCACCGACTGTCCCACATCCTCAACAACACACATCACGAACCTGGTCATACGAGTCGTGTTAACAAAAAGGCACATTCTAGTGCTACTTGGGTTCATGTTGAACTGCCACCTCTACCTACCTACCTACCCTAGGAAAGAGGAATCGAACTAAAAGCTGAGCAGCTCAGGCTTAACTTAAGTCCGGCTATGCTTAAGCTCCTTAAGCAGGCTTAATCTTTCGGACTGTCACACAAAGATGATTGAAAATTTGGTAAAAATGATCGTAACAACCGATAAAGGTAGTTTTAGATCAATAAGAGGATGGCTGCATCCGGTCTTAATCTAAGAATCGTGGAATTAAGGTCCAAAAGCTTCAACATGCTCTACAGAATCACGGTCAGAGGATGGGACGAAAGATGGTACATTGGTAGCATTTGCATAGATACCCTATGGTACAGTTGTCCTTCGGAAAAGCTTTTCGGCGCTTATATAAGCGACTAAAACGGTCCTCCTTGGTAACTAATTTTAAGCACAACTGTTAGATTAGGTTCAAGACCTATCACAAAATGTACAACAAGGAAACTAACTGGAAATCCTCTTTCTCTGGTTTCAATTGAATTCCTTTCCCAAGCCAAACCCAAGCTCGATGTGGGTGGTCCAATAGTAATGGGAAAAATCCACATCTGTTACTCTCATTTGCATATGGCACCCATCTACAAGTCTGTCTTCCTCCCCCACCGCAACCGCACTTGGACAAAAATCTAAAAACAATTATTCGTTTAAATGGATTTCTAAAAAGTAGTTTACTTTGATCTCACATCTCGGTCTTGGTTGGTTGGAATGAAATGAAAGTTCAGGAAGATTCCGATACTCTTACTTTTCACTGACATCACACAAGTTCCTCGGGTAATTAATAGATCCCATGAGAGATCTCTTCGACTGCCTAAGATGAATTGATTGTCTTAGAATAACATCTACAGTCTTTGTTGTCCCTCAAGACCACCAATTGTTCAACACAAATGATGATAATGATCCCGTAAATCCACCATTGTTCCAAAGATACATTAATATGCATCATCGAGACCGATTTATGTGTCTCTAAGCCTGAGATTATAGTCCGAAAAAATTTCAGCATCTTTCTGTTGGCCGTAACGGATTCCAAAGTTTCGCCATGAATTCATTTGTTCTTCGCTTGTACTTATTTTTTGGTCGGTATTTAGGAGGGGAAAGTCATCATAACTCGGCCTTAAAATGCCATAATTCACTTTTATTCCAATTCGTCGGCTTGTGCTTCTGGTTTATGGTTCATTGTCCATTGAGGCGTTTTAAGTTATATGTTTGGGTATTGTTGGTCGGAAAGATTTAGACTACTAGTTCAGTGGGTTAGAATTTTTTGTGATGGTAAAGCTAGACCGCGCGGCTAACTGGTTCCAAGAAAAGCCGAATGAAAGTAAACTTCATGGGTATTTGGGAAGAAAACTTGAAGAAGTAGAGGAAGACGACGTTTATTAATTGGGAAAATGGTATTAATTAAGCCGTTCTTCGGAGTTCTCGTTGACGTTCTTGTTGTTGTTGCCGTTTAAGGGCCAATCAATTAAAATTATGCAAACGACAGATCGGGTTATGGGAATGTTATGTATTGGTCAGCGGGGTTCCCATAAAGTTGTCGAATGATGATGGTGACAGCGGTATAGTGGCAGTTAATACGGTCTTGTAAACCAGTATCGGTTACAGTTTATGGATTTCATTGTAAAGTAATACAATAAGCGAGCAATTAAGAACTATTTGTGGACCCCGCCTCATAGGGTATGTCAGATTGTGGAGTTTTGGAAAAAAGTATTTGTTTGGATGATTGTAGAATGTGGTGGGAATCAATGGAAGATGACTGTACTAAATGAGAACTTGGTTGGCTGGAGCGGTCCTGACCAAGTTATCTTAAGAGATTACCTTCACAGACTTTCATCATTACCGGGACTATCCCAAGCAACTTCTGTGAATAAATGTCAACTTGAAGACTTCCAAAGAATTGTCAGTCTTTTGGCGATGCAAAGGTGTTTTAAGCAAGACGTGGGTTTTCTCACTAAGGACAATTGTTTGGATCTTTACGTTATTAATAAGACACTTCCGATAACATGCTCCGGATATTTGGTTGAATTAGCGTTAATGTATACTCGTACGTTACTGTTGCTGAGGCAGACCTGAGGAATTAGCGAGTCCATGGTCAACTTTTCATTTGACATTCAAATCCTTCTGACAGCTGCATAATACAGAAAAATAATTGGGGAAAGATCTAGAAGAAAGGAGTAGTTTTTGAGGATATGAAGCAGACTAGGGATATATTAGGCTCGCAAACTTCTTTGACAGACCTTTTGGAACAAAAAAAAAAAAAAAAACAGGTGGGTGGACTTTTTTTTCTAACTTTTAAGGCAAACTCTACAGTGTCGGGTCTTTTATTATAGGGTATCGTACGATTCATTACGGAAGCATTATAACAACTTTATCTTCTTTTTTTTGTCAAAATGACAAGGTAGGTATTTTATGACATCGTTATGCATTAGAAATACTCAAAAGTATAGCACTCTGCTTTGGGATGGTTGAAGAAATAATCGAAAATTTATGAGACTTAATGGGTTAATTTTGTACATGTTTTGGAATTAATTTTCGAAAATGTGTGTTGGGAAAGAGGCATTTTAAAGAAATGTTATTGATACAAAGAGTATGGAGATTGATACTTGGTGACCTTGTTCCATAAACTGTAATTTGTCAATCTTAATTCTTGAGAATTTACCACCGTTTAGAATGGTTCAAGTCGAAGATAGTGAAAAATAATAATTTGACATTCACTTAGAACGAGGTGGTCAATGGATATATCATCAGAGTTACGTTATGTTACACCATTCGGGAACCTCAGCATTGTTTACCTGAGCCATGAGACTCCTGAACAGTGTATAAATAATCTTTTCTTTCATATTGTGTGAACGTCTTTAGACAGTTGTAACTTGGTTTTAGACCAGGAAAGACAGACTATGGCAGATCCTGGAATTTCGCATCGATACTCAGCACTTATTCATCGATTTTAAGGCCGCGTGAGTTACGTATACATTCGTTGAGCCAACTCCTGGCAGCGGTCATTGCACCGAAAATGAATCGTCAGCCAAAATCACGACAACAACGAGCCCAGCGGTCATGCCATCGACCGGAAAGACGACGTCAGCGGAAAATGGGTATAAAGAAAGGTCGCGAATATCACAGGAATATTCGTTCATCTGACAGCTAGACTCGTCCGTCGAACATCCTAACATCGCTGCTAAACTCGTCTGTTTGGGCAGAATGGCATTTGAGAAAGCTCGTTACTCCATTAATGTGAGTAATGGCTTCACACGACACTTTTGATGTCAAGAAAGTTTTTAAATAAGGTTTATGCTGTCAACAAAAGAGGACTTTTACACGGACTCAGACAGAATGTCACAATAGACAGCATAAACTTTGAGGTAGTCAAGGACTTTGTCTAGTTAGTCTCCGCAGTCGGTAAATGACAGGAGGAGGAATGCAAATGCTAAAGGAATTTCGGAAGCAGTTAATCCAGTTGTTCACTAAGAAAAGGTAAAGGAATTCTTAAAGAGGTTACTTTGCTAGAATCTCTTCGGCTTACAACAAAAAAGTTGGTCTTATGATGAATCAGGACCCAATGATATCATGGTGGAAATTCGACGAAGGATAACCTTTGGCAATCGCTGCTGCTTAGGTTTGTCCAAACAGCAAGGGTCTAATTTGAAAAAGATCTTGTTAGTCTTGCTTTATGGAGCTGAATGGTGGATGATAAATAAGTCAGCGAAGCAGGTTTTGGGACCCTTCGAAAGAAATATTCCACGTTGAATATTTGGGCCTTTGTCTGCGAGGAGGGTGAATGGAAGAGAAGATATACCCGCGAACTCTACAAGGTGTATAAAGATGTGAATGTAGTTGGAAAATCCGCCGCCTGCACTGGCTTGGCCACACCGAGTGAATGGACGAGAACGCTCCAGCTAAGAGGATCTACGAATTCCAGCCACCTGGTTCACGAAGAAGAGGGAGACCGAACCTCCGGTTTATTATCGCGCAATAGCGGTCTCTTGAAACTTTGGTCCAGTAAACTGGAAACAGAGTATTCGGGACCGTGAAGGATGGACCTGAAAAGTAAATCTAAGTCATAGATAAGTGTATAGAAGTTTAAAATCCGCGTCTTGCGTCGATTTACTAGTTCTAAAGTCGAACTGATTTATACTAAGGAATCAGATCCATGGGGTATCACAATGGACCTATCACTGGTATAAGTGTGCTGGCAATAGCTGGCAGCCACTTCAACCTAACCTAACCTATATTAAGAAATGAATTTCTCTTCAAAAATACTTTCTAGGACGTTTTGGAGAATACAGAGATATTGGGCGGTAATTTGTGACTTTTATAGGTATGTGGTCGCCGTGGCTTCGTGGTTAGTGCGATGGACTGCTAAGCGAGAGAACACAGATTCGACCCTTTTGCGGCACCACTTCTTCGCAAGCATGACAGACCTGCAAGTGTATCATCTGTCATGAAGAATCTTCTAAAACCGCCGTTCAGAGTCGGCAATAAAACTGTAGGTCCCTTCCATTTGTGTGAAAAATATAACACTCGCAACATGAATGACTGTGAAAAGCTAAGTCTTGGCTCACTGTGAGCTGTGGCGCTAAATATTTGTATATAGGTATGCAACATAACAGTTTCCCATAACAGAACATTTTTCGGCGAGTCAACCAGACCGGCATCTGCTTAAGTCTTAGTGGCGACACCGGTAAAAAAAAACTCATTAAAAGTGTTTGCCATTTCTATAGAATTTTCGATAAGCACATCTGTTAATTTTTTAAGAAGATGCTACACCTGAGGATACTCTTTTATTTAAGAGCTCATTTACTAAATACGATTCCGTTTCCATTTGCCCTATGGAACTTGTTGATACGTATACACATATAGCGGTTTCAGTTTTAACTTCAGGTGAAATCTTTGCGTAGGCTTCTCTGTATATGTATGTCATTAGGACGCTTTTTACATTTTAAACGGACTTTATGTTTAATTTTAATTTTTCCATTGCTTTAGTCTTTTACGATGTATTCCCCTGTCCCCCAAGGGGAATGAACATAACTCAATATGATCATTCAAAACAGAGAGAAATAAATTATAGGCTATCGAAGGATTTGTTTCAACGTATACATACATATATTTGTCCGACTATTTTGCATCAAGTGATTATTTAGGCTTTGAAAATTTATTTTGCGTTCCATTTTAGTCTGACCATGTCCATATTTAAAGAAGGAGGCAGTAGAGCCATACAGCGATCGGGCATAAATGTGATTAATGCAACTCTGAGGGTGGTCAGTACTTCATGTTGCCTCATTTATGCAAGATTCAAAACCATTATCGAAGACTAAAGAACGATACCTTTCTACAACTTGTCGAAAGAAATCGTCCGACTCTTAGAAAGCAATCTTATTTACTTACTTATTAAAGGTGGCGCTACAGTCCGGGGTGGACCTGGGCCTCAACCAACAAGCATCTCCAACCAGATCGATCTTTAACTAGCTGCCTCCAGTTTCGCACGCTAAGTTGGTCGAGGTCCCCTTTAACTTGCGTGCCCCACCGGAGCATTGTTGTCCATCCGCTCTACATGACCCAGCCACCTCAGTTGTTGGACCTTCACTCTTCTGGCTAAGTTGATGTCGCTCTAAAGCCCGTACAGTTCGTCGTTGTATCTCTTCCTTCAACCATCGACCGAAAATCACCCGAAGAATTTTCCTCTCAAAGCAGCCAAGAGCACTCTCATCCATTTTTGATAAAGTCCATGCCTCTGCGCCGTAGAGCAAGACTGGGATGATTAAGGTCTTATATAGGGTCTTATAGGGCTTTGCTAGTCAAATCCCTTCTTAGCCCAATTAAGCAGCGATAAGCAAGAGTTATTCTTCGTTTGATCTCAGCGCTGGTGTCGTTATCTGAATTGAAAGCGGAGCCTAGGTAGACAAAGTCCTTAACTACCTCAAAGTTATATCTATCGAGGGAGACGTTCTATCCGAGAAGTCGGTGTTGAGTGTCTTTTCTTAGCGTGGAAATTCCAGTTCGAAGGAGAAATCAAAGAAGAAGGCTCTGGGAAAGATTAAGTGGCTGCCTGGTAAGTCCTAGTGGCTTCTCAGACGTATCACCCAGATGATCGCTGTGGGCTGTGCTCTCTTCCGCGTCTGTCTCTGCATAAATCCTCTGTACTTAAACGCATTCTTCCAAGTGGATTGTGGCCTGTGATAGCTTCTATGAAGAGCGTAAAGCTTGATTCATCTAGTCCAGAGTTCTCTGGGGATACGGTATAATGAGAGCGTGCTCCATCTCTTATCAGCTTGTCTTTAAAAGGCAAGTGGTATGTTGGATTTACAAGTGCTACGTGGGTAGTACTGAGAAACGAATGATTGGTCCTGTTCTGATCCTTACTTAGCTAGCTTTTCCGTCATTTCGTTTCCGTGGACACCATTGTGTTCCGGGACCCTCGAGAGTGTTACGTTGTGATTGCGTGCGTTGTGAGGGTATAGTTTGTATCGAACATGGATTCAAAATGGATATTACGACCGGAGCTGGTGTCATCCTCTAAGACTAATCGATGGTTAAAGCTTAAGTTGAGGCAAGCTGTGGAAATGATTGTAGAGAAAATAAACGAAAAGGTAGGTTAGCTTGCTAGAAGCGGGTCAGGTATATATTCAACTCATTGTTTGGTAGTCAATCTTCGCTAAAAAGACTGGTAAAGTCTTATAAAGCTTAACAGAAGGGAAATTCGACACTTGGACTACGCAGTGGGCATTCCTTGGAAGGCAACTATGTATTACGGCTAAGTCTTCCATTCAACAACTACTGCAGATGCTGTAAGCTCGAAGATACTTTTCGTACAACTGTTTGCCCTACACCTACCCCTCCTCTTGTTTTCAGGACTAGAAGACCTATCGAGGTTAACTCGAAGGTCCGAAGATATATACATTTGTTAAGCTGATTGTAGGTTCCCAGGGCTTTGGACAAATTGGCAGGAAGGTACTCTATGCGGTTGCTGACATCATTTACTTTACGTTACCCCTACTGCCCTGAGGTAATTAGGCTAGAGGGGTGATGACATGATGTAAGGCGCCGCTTCACTTGGATCTTCATGGATTCATTGTGTTCCCCAAACCAGCAAACTATTGTCCTATCGACACTTTGGCCATTGCCTTCAATGTCGGGATGTGTCGCAGGTCTCTTCTAATCGTGACACTTTCCACTTTTGACCACATGACGGCTATCCAATGATTCGAGAAGGGAATTTTCACAACTTAAGACAGTAGATCAGAGTCTTAACTGTAAGTGAGTAGATATGTCATTAAGGTTACCCTTCTACCTAAGACAGTTTACCGAATTCGCCGTTACAACACCACCGTTCCATCCAATACTTGGAACAAATTCCTTGAAATAATAAGCCTACTTAAGCCAAAAATCATATCAAAAACACATTAGATACAAGTTAAGATACAATTGACCACACAGGTGACATCGTCACAGTTAAACTAGAAAAAAATAGAGTACCCTCCGCACGTTCCAGTTCTTTTCTGCACACATTTTGTCGCCAAAAAAAGAAAATGAATTCTCTGCTCCAATTAGAAAACCATCCAACAATTAAAATTGTTCTTGGAAGTCCCAGCTTCCATGTTCGGTTAATGACCAACACAGCAAGTATCTCGTGTATCTTGTGCAAGAGAGAGAATAAAATATCCAATAAGCTCCATCTCGTGACCGTGTCCAACCGGATTAATTAGGATTAACATGGTCGTTGCGTCGGTATTGATCACTTCCCGCGTACGCAACACAATGGGAAAGTGTGAAAGCCCCCAGTGTGCAAATGCTACAAGAAACTTATTGTCATCGACATTGCCAACTGGACGGGGAAAGGTCATTGGATTCCGAGACTTGGAAGTCGAGTGCGCAATGAAAATGAAAGGCTGGCCATCATGTGAAGTGGATGTACATATATACCCTCGAGCATGTGTGGTTGATTTGACAAACCGAAGGTAGAATGCACCTGGGAGGAATTATGATGTCTCTATGCAGACCGGGCCGGCCTGATGACCACATTTCCATGCGGGAAAGTCGTGTGAATCAGAGTTGTGCGCGTTTGTGGACACTTTGATTCCCTTGCACTGCAGACTGCAGGGCAATAAATAACGAAATTTAAAAGTGAATCGTGAGACGAAATTATAATTAGAATTTGTGAGCATGGATGTGTGCAAATTGCTGGCTTTTTGCGACAAGAAAATTCGAGGTCAAGTCTGGGGAATACACTTTCGCTGGGGCAGTGGGAGATGGAGATGGAGATGGAGATGCAGTAGTATGTTAAATTAGACATCAATTAAGGAATGGAAAGTGGTCGGAGAGACTTAGGGTTTGAAGACAAGAAGAATGTTGATGCTGGCCATGTTGGGGTAGCAGGTGGTATTTTCAAATCTTTTGTGCCAAGGATTTAACTGCTTTGTGCGGATTTTGGTCCAACGTTCCAAATAAAGAAGGAACTGCACTTGCTGTCAGTGTTGAGTAAAGCTTGTAGAGTATGTGGTATAAAGAAGACGGTCCTACTTGCGAAAACTTGCGCTTTTCATAAAACACACCACCGACAAATCTCAGGGGTATTGCTACTTTGATGACCTTGTGGCACCAAGGACAAAAGCCTTGATCTGATGAAAAGATGCCTCTGGCTTCACCAAGAACTTGAAGATATTCTTTCTGAGACAATAAACACCTTATTTCACCAAGAACTTGAAGAGACCTTGGCTAAAACGATGACCGCCTAGCATCGCCAAGAGCTTGAAGAGTCTCTGACCGGGACTATGAACATCTTGCATCGTCAATAACCTAAAAAGTCTCTGACTGAGATGTTGAACACCTTGTATCACAAAGAGCCTGAAGAGTCTTTAATTGAGACGATGGACACCTTGCATCACTGGACCAAGGCCGCACCAAGCAAGTTTCTTCAGCCAGCCGAATCAAAAGCTAGCTACCTCCAGTTAGTTGGGGTTTCTACTTGTTCGTGCTACCTGTGTCGCGGGCTTCCTCTTCTGCGCTGTTCCTCTGTCGATTCGAAGATTCTCTCAGCAAGAGGGCTGGTGTCCATCCACCCTACATGAGCCACCTATCTGGACAGGGAGAACAAACAAACATATTTCTTATGAGCTTGCTTAATCAGTTTAAGATTTCTCAGGGCCTCAACCCACCAGCGTCATGGGTTATACCTTCCATTGAAGAATGGGTTTTTAATGAACACAATCGAAGGTTTCATGACTGCTCCAGGATGTGGTCCATCACATGGTATAAAAGTACAATAGAGTACTTCAAGGACTAAAATCTGTTCAAAATTGGAGACACTTACTCAACTCACAAAGACTTGGTCAGCTTGCATCACTAGTCCAAAGGACTCTCTACCTCTGGACAAACTGAGGCCCAGTAGACAAACCATACCTTAACAACGTTGAAGAACAATCTAGTGTCATCGTCATCGAAATAATGCATTGCAAACAGGCCACTCGAGATCTAGATTTCAAAACGGTGCTCCAGTGCTCGTAACTACCAGACCACCACCCCCACCAACCAACCAAGAATGCTGAAGAATGCAATTATTTTACATCATAACCCCAGCCATCACTTTTACCATCATATGGCCTCAAGAGAACCTCATAAAACCAGTAAAACATTCGTGATAATTGAGTCATTAGAACGATACTAATCATTGCTAGAGCACGCCAGACTCATACAATGGATGTGCACAGGCCGCTGAAAGCTGTGTTGGTGGTGTGGATTAGCCAAAACCCAACCGCACTTCTTCGATGGATATTTACGTTTTATGGCGGATTTAACAAGGCGGAAATTAACGTTAAATCTAATAAATGATCCAATAAATAAATTTATACACGTTTAGGCGGTCTGGAGCTGTATTTCATTCCAATAAATCTTAGACGCATACTTGGGAATAGTAGGAGTCGAGACTTTAAGGAGAAACGAACGGCTGACCTATTGGTGGAAGGTGTACTTCAACTGTCTTGTCCTGATTGGGAAGGTAGATATTTTTGTCCGTTTTAGCAATTGAGAATGGCTTAGGATTTACGGTTGAAATATTGGTGGACAAAATGTCGTAGCATCCAGCATTCCATGCTGAGTTTAACTGTACATCTGAACATCTGGACAAGCTTAAGCAAACTAAACCGGCGTGCAAAACTATTCTCAGAAGTGTAGCAAAAGCCCTCGACTAGATAAACTGCAGCGTCTACAGTCAGACTGGTGGACATCTAGGATTTTCATGGCTGAGTCAGGGACTGGAAATAGAGATGGTGGTGGATGAACCTTTGTATGGCCAACGTGCGCATGTTGTACACTCTGGGAGCTAGTCAAAAACTCGCCTATTGAGGAGGCTGAATCAAACGAAATTTTATGATCTTTTGGTAGGAGCCTGCATGGCGATGTCGCTTAACAGCTCTACGAGCAGAAGAGCAGAGATGAACCCCGGCTCCTCAGAAGGAAAAAGAAGAAGCATGAGAAGTCAGCTGCAGGACTGAGGTTCGGAAGTTTTATCAAAGCTTCCAAAGACGAATAAGGGAGCATAGTGGTTGAACCGCAATCAGTGCTGAGAAGATGGAGGGACTATTTCTGCAGACAGAATACGGACGATAGGAACTAAGAACATACATAAGTCCAATAAAGCTTCTGTTAGAAGGAGGAGATGACTTGATAAGTAGCATGCACCAAATCATGTGTAAAATATGGTCGGAGAAAAGCACGTGCGACGAATGGAATCTCTAAACTGTACCAACTATAGACGCATAAGTCTTCTCAACATTGCTTACAAGATTCTCTGTATTGTGTGACCGCCAAAAGCCTTATGTCAACAACCTGATTGGTCCCTATCAGTGATCCACTGATCAACTATTTACACGCTTTGAGGTGGAGAGTGGAGGAGGAGATACAATGAAAAAACAGTATAGACTGCTTAGTATGATCGGTTTAATCAGAAGTCTCCAGATACAACGACTACAACAGCTGTCTAGCCGGAAAAGTCTTTGAATCCACTCCGGAAGGACGGCGCAGTGAAAGAAGACTACGATTCAGAAGCAAAGGAAAAGGGACCACACACTAATTGGTGTGCGAAATTTGAAGCAGCTGCCTTCAGATCGAGCTGGCTGCAGATGTTTGTTGGTTGAGGCCCAGGTAAGTAAGAACGGATCGTAAAGATCGTAAAACACCACCCTAATGTTCCTTACCATCCAACGAAAGCAAACATATAATGTAACACTTGGCCCACCTATTTCAAGCCACGTTTCCAACTTGTTTCCATAAATGCTTCTCTCTTGTACTGACCGACAAATTACCATCCATAAAATAGTTCAACAATTCCGGGACTATGTCTGAAACCATTCATTACGTAACCATTTCAATCAGCTGCCATGAAATAAAAACCATCAAAAGGATATTCAAAGTCACGTTTCGGCTACGTTCCTAAATGTCGTCCATATATTCATATACCAGCAACAGTAGGAATCTTTCAAAGGTAGTCATGCAATGAACCACCACTGCCCTACCACCAAACATCAACAGTAAGAGTCCAAAAGGACTCCACAAATACGAAACTTAATGATCCCCATTTCCGTTCCGATAACAAATTGCCTGCAATAACTTTCCAGCTGTGTGTCTGCTCCACCAGCTCCTCTTCGTCGTCGTCATCTCGTCCTCCAGTCGTCATCATTTAATGTAAATTATCCAACACCAGAGAAAGAGAAGGAGAGGGGCAGCAAACGAAAGAGAAAACCCTCCAGACCGCCCTCAGTTGGTAGCCCTTGAATCCGACTAATAACTTCCGTAAAGAAAGATCTATTTGCAGGCAATTTCAATGGTATCCTCGGCCGCTATGGCCAAGCGGGAGCGCGTAAAAGATGAACATTTTGCCACCACTATTTACCTGTCAGCTGGACAATAAAATGGCATCAATCTATGGCAATTGCAAGCTCCTCCGACTCCAGACTCTGGTGCTCTGCGCACACAGGCATGTCGATGACAATAAAGTGTAGGAAGATATACTGGCATATTGTGTTGGTGGAGAAGATGTGCGCCTTCCTCATTGGAAGCCATCGAATCTTTACTCAGTACTGATCCATTGATCTTGAGATCGATTTATTTACTACTCTAACCGATGTAGCGACAGCTTTAGACCTTCTCAACTTGTACCTTCTTACTTGGTTGGGTTTTGTGGCGAAATTCGTTATTAATAGCGCCACCATCGGCCAAGTAAAGCAGCCACAATAAAACGACGCGGAAGAAGCAACAGAATATAGCAGCGTCAGGAACAATTGATACCTCATGCCGTCATCACCATCAGCGGGACAAGATAACCACAAGTTTGCAATTTTATTGCCGGAAAAGGATGACAATAAACTGGGCCATGATTTATTTGCTATCGAACTTGGGTGCTTGAATTGGAGATTCTATTTAAATTTATTGGTGAAGCGGTTGTATTCGCCTGGAGGATGAAGGATCACGGTAATGGAACGTAATTGTGGACACAAATTGTTGACTAATATGACAAAAGTAGA
Source organism: Criorhina ranunculi (assembly GCA_951813785.1). Classification (NCBI taxonomy): domain Eukaryota; kingdom Metazoa; phylum Arthropoda; class Insecta; order Diptera; family Syrphidae; genus Criorhina; species Criorhina ranunculi. Next base: position 7,318,731 of record OX638381.1, read on the forward strand.
ACCGCAAAACAGCATTTAACCTAGGGTGGCGTATAAACATTTTATTTGTGAACGATAAATGAGGAAATGTTGGGCTAAGGTATGGGGACCATTGTCCCCCTTGGAAGGGGATTCGAAATGGTTGACTTGAACTTCTCAGGGGGGTTCATGATCATGAGATATTTTATACATTTTGACACCAATACTGTAAGATTGTGGTAGTTAGTCGGAAAAAAAAAGTGGCAAAGGCAAGCCTTGGTAAAGAACCGTGATCTGATAGCCAGCCAAAGATTCAGCTCTTCAAGCACACTAGATTGAATGCATAATCTCTCATAAAGTTGACCAGCTGTCATAAAACCCCTTGTGCTATGCCTATAATGAGCTACCATATCACTGTGGACCTATCGCCGAATCTGCGGGAAAAACTGGGGAGTACAACCCAAGGTGATACTCTGGCTTTATAAACTGATCGTCAGACCGATGATCTCGTACGCAAGCGTAGTCTGGTGGACAAAAACCAACGCAACTACTACAGTTGTGAAATTAGAACGCGTCCAACCCCTAGCCGAAACCTGCATGTCAGGATGCCTTCGCACAACTCACACTGCTGCACTCATGGTCATCTTGGGTTTACCACCACTTCAAAATTGTATTCAAATGGAAGCCAAATTAGGCATCCAACGACAGGACCGACTAGGACACTTATCCCTGCTTAAAACATTGGAGCAAGACACGATCTTCAGCATGCCTCCAGACGACAGCCTACCCGGATATTGCTTCAACAACAATTTTTCAATAGTTATCCCGTCGAAGGAGGACTGGGAGAACCACAAACCCCAACCATCACTTTCTGACCTCGTTTGGTATACGGACGGATCCAAAATGGAAATAGGTACTGGTTCCGGAATCGTTGAACTTCTCAGTCGGCTTTGGTGAACTCAAGTCTATATTCCAAGCCGAAGTCTTTGCCATCAATCAATGTGTGAGGCTCAATCAGTCCTCTCACAGCATGGTCACAGTCAAGCTACCCTAAAAGCGCTCGACTCGCCTGTCATAAAATCCAAACAAGTCCTGGAAACCCGCAATGTAATCGCGGACTTAACTAAGAACAATATGGTCATCCTTCACTGGATTCATGCACATAGTGAATTTGTGGGCAATGAAAGAGCCGACTCACTGGCAACACAATTCTTCGGACCCGAACCCTTCTGTGGGGTAAGTCACTCTTCGCAAGACATGCAAAGGGTCTTTGCATGAAAGAATCTAGAGAAGTCTGGCTCAACACACCAGGGCAAGCATGTTCAAAGCTGCTATTCTCTGTACCGTTACAAAGAAAATTGAATTTCATTGTGAACATCGACGGGAGCAACCTTAGAGCACTAATTGGATTCCTCATGGGACACTGCCGTCAAGGGCGGACCCAGGATTTATTTCCGGGCACAAAGGCCAGATAGGTTAAGAGTGAACCCCATAGTATTGCATTGCAATTTGTCTCTGGGATTCATTCTTTATCAATGACATACAAGAATAACTAAAAAAAAATGTTTTTGAAAAATTACATGTTTAATAATGACAGTTTTCTTTTATGTTTTCTGCTGAAGATATCCAGTACTTCTTCAGGGTTCATCTTTGAAGCAATGTCTTGATGGATATGCATTAAGGCTAGTCCATTCAGGCGATTTTCTCTCATATTGCTGCGACGATATGTCTTTAACCGGCATAAGGTGGAAAAAGATCGTTCGGCAGTGCTGGTTGTCACAGGAAATGTGCACAATAATTGTCATAGGGTTCTTATATTTGGCAGAGCCGTTGCTTTTTTATAAGCTTCTGCTGGTGACTTAGGAATATTTTCTTTCATCTGCTGCCAAATTCGTAACTCTCCCTTCAAAGCTAAAATACAAGGTAGATCCTCTTTATATACATCAGCGCCTTGCAAAACTTCATCTATATCATCATCACTTAAGTTATGGGATAGTAACTTTTGCAGCTTTCCGATTCTTTGCAGCTGAGTTCAAGGAAACCTAGACGACATTTCATTTAATATAAATCTAATCAAGAAAAGGAATATACACTATAAGTCGGTAATATTCTTCGACAGATTGAGTCTGAATATTCGATCTATTAGTTTGACGGCCAATTATTCTACGGACTGTGATTTCGGTTCCAATTTCGTTACCCCCCAAAAAGGGTAATAATCTGGGGAAAAATTGCTGATTCATCCAATAAAATGGCAATTTGATCAATTTACAGTTATAAATTTGGAATTTTCAGTTATTTGCCTCTGGTTATTTTCCAAGACCTACCTATGTACCAAGTTTCCTAGGTCTGCTATAAGTCTCTCAAATGGAACTTGGAACACGTTGTGGAACGAAAAAAATCTCGGACTTCCGGTACCGTTAGAAACTTCAAATTTGGTTCGCAAGTAGGTCGTATCTCACATATACCCAAAAAAATTGCGACTTCTTCAAATATCCCCCTTCAACCCCTCTAAAAAGGGCGATAATCGAGGGAAAATTGCTTCTTTTTCAATAAATTGCCACTTTTGCCACTTTACAGTTATAAGTTTGGAATTTCCAGTAATTTGCCTTTTGTTATATTCCAAAGTTCCCTTATATACCGAATTTCAAGTTTCTGGGTCCACTAGAAGTCCTTCAAAAGAAACTGAGCACTTCGTGTCACGAAAAAGATTTGTTGATTTTGTTACGTATACCTAATTTAAATGCAAGTACAGCCAATAATAAGCATCTTCCTCCAACCAAATACCAATTAATTAAATCCCAATCGCGAATAAACTAAAGCAATATACAACGCTTCGTACTGTAAAGCATTCGGTCTTCGCAAATACGTTTTCACGGTATTCACCAGCTCCAAAGAGCAGAATAGTCCTTTTTTAAATGCGTCCGTGCTAGTATCTCGTTGCCTCTGCAGGCTAGCTGTGGTCGTATCGACGAGCTGAGTTGCAGAAAGTACATCAACTTCAATGGCTTGTAATGATCGAGATAAAGGGAGTGTGATTCCCAACATATCAGCGAGGATTACCAAACTCACAAGAAATTCCGATGACGTTATAGCTTGGAGCAGTGATTAACCATTAACCATTTTCTGCAAAGCTCCAGGAAGACATGCGGAAATCATGCAGTTGGTATCGAATTGCTAGTGTTTTTTCGACTGGTCTGTTTTATCTGAATCGTGTCTGGGGGGGCCCATGCCCCTTTGCCCCCCCCTGGATCTGCCCTTGACTGCCGTCTGAACAAAAACCTACACCGCATGACCCTTGTAACAGATTCAAGCTGTAGATTCTGCCTTGAGAGTGAAGAGACCTCTCTATACATCTTAACGGAATGCCCAGTTCTCTTCCAACTTAGAAAGAGAATTCTCGGCAACGAAGAATTGCCACCCACCCAGAGAACTTCCTTAACTTCCTGACATCCTTTGGGGTGAAAAAATTCATCTGAGTACACTAGGGAAGGCACAGTTGGATTCGCTAGAAACCGCAATGCCAAGGGCTGTGAACAACCCTCCCGATACCATAATAATGAATACTAAATGTCCATAATGACGGAAGTTAACTCTAAGGCTCCAGCATTTTCCAAATTAGGCGGAACCGCTTTTCCAAAGTCCAGTCAAACAAGCAGACATAAGACATTCACCAATTGCTGTGTGAGTATCATCCCATTGAATGTCTGTTCCTGTCATGTGAACATGAATCCTCGTTTACTGTTTGTTTTCTACTGTCGAAATGATCATTTTCCTCGACAATTCCTCCTCTTGCGGTTCGTATTCATTCAGGGATCCCGTTGAGTCATAAATCACGTACTAAACGACACGCAACAATCCCCGGCCATAAGTCTCTGTTATGAATTCCATGATTGAACTGTCTTCGAGTTGAGAGCTAGTGTATGCTTGTGGTTCTGTGCATCCAACATAGGAAGTTCCCACAGTAGGTATCTACCTTTGTCCTACATTTTATGACTTCATCTGGAACACACTAGAGCTGGCGCGCAATAGCCATTTCATTTCGCCAGAGATTCGTTAAATTTGGCGTACAATGCCATAGGATATATCCATGGAGAGATACTAGCTACAGGCTATGCCATCATCACCACCATGAGCATGGAATCCGGTAATGTTCATATTTACTTCACGATGTCTGGAGAGAGAGAGAGAGAGAAGAGCTCCCCAAATTCACTTGCTGGCATTGTTGCTGCTTCGGGATGAAGTCAAGCTTTGCATGCATCCTCAACTTTTTCGTTCTCGTGGAATAGCTCATTTTTGGAATTTGCTTGTTGAATCGCTGTTGTCGTTCCTGTCTTAAGGCATTTTCACGAATAAATCACCTCTGGCCTTTGGCCCAGGTTCGATCGGTGTTCGATTGGTAGTACAGCAGTCGAACAGCATTACATCCCAATCCACAATGGCGCGCTCTATTGCCAGTCGATTCATGCCCAAAAGCCTATCGGAAGTGTGCATCTCTGCTCTTGTGGTGGCATTGAGGCGCAACAAGAATTGTGCCAGTGGTGTGGAATATCTGTAATAATAATAATTGTATATGGTGTATCTATCGGATGGCATTGTGGACTGCTGCTGCTGCCCATATTGCACCTGGGTTGGAGGAGATAATGTGCCATTATTGAGATGACTGTGAGGAGGAATTGCTTCTGCAGGTAGTTGGGAGTTTTTTTTTTGGATGAAGACCATACCGTGTGGGTAAGGTTAGGTGAATCTTCTTCGTGAAGTTAAGCGTGGTATCTTCTTGACCTAGTTGCAATTAGCCAAGATAAGGACAATACTTTCTAGAACTAACACTAGCAATGAAGTCGTGTGTCTAGGGTCGGGGTCAATTGAACGAAAGGCAGATGTGATACATTTTAATTTTTATGTTCAATTGGAAGGTGTAGGGAGAGACCTGAGAGAGGTTATATCTCAATTTAACAAAGTGGAGCAGACATAGACTCAGTCTCTTGGCATTGTTGGGTCAAGAGGTGTGTCTCAGTTTGATGGGAAGAGTTACTGAGTGGGAAGAGGTTGGTCGGATGCTTCTCTTTAGAAATAAGCTGCAAATAGGTTCGTCTCAATTCTTGGCATATACAAACCTTTGGCGTATGAACTCACTGTGCTCCACTTATTTTCCGAGTCTAGCATGTGAAAGAATACATGCTCCACGTTCTCGGGAGTATCACTGCAAGATGGACAAGTGGGGGAGTTGTCATTTTTAAACCGGTGTATATATGACCGGAAACAACAATGTCCCGTTAACAGTTGTGTAATGTAAAAGTTTACTTCGCCGTGTCTGCGGTTTATCCAGGTCGCGATGTCCGAAATAAGTCGGTATGTCCATCGGCTCTTAGACGAAAGATTCCAGCGTTGCAGCCAATCCCTTACGCTTTCGGTCCTTTCTGTTTAGGTTTAGGAACTTTCTCTGTATTTCTTCCGCCAGTACCTATATCGATCGGAAGCATTCCTGCCACGACACAAGTTGCCTGATCCGAGGTTGTGCGGAAAGCGCTGCTCACATGATTTTGCGTTTGTATGCTTCCACCTTCATAGTTCAGGCCCTAATTGGTGATCCATAAAGCATGTGACTACTTTAGCTAGGAGAAGTCTCCGGCTATATCTTAATCCTTCTATTACAACTATAGCAGTGTTATTCGCAAATCCAACAATTAGACCGAGAAAAGAGAGAGAGAGAAAGGCAAACGCAAGAAACAGCTTAGAGAGCACATACTTACAGAAACGCGCATCCCTACAGAAACACCCAGGCTTACAGAGCCGTACAGACAGACAGATATACGAACATACGTGGGCACACAGCAGCACGCAAATTTTAACAGGATGTATGTAGTTCGTGCATTTCGGTCATAAGACCGATGCTCATGTACGGGGTGGCTGTCTGGTGGACCGCCTTGGATAAGGCTATGAACCGAGACCATCTAAGCAAGGTCCAGTGATCAGCATGTATGTACATAAGCGGGGCTCTTCGTACGACACCCTCCGCAGCACTGGACATTTTGCTTCATCAAATACCCCTTGACATCCTTGGCAAAATCTTCCCTGGAAACATAGACTACACCATACCCAAGCTAAATTTCAATAAAAACTTCCTTGCTACCATTCCCTCCAGGTCACTCTGGGAGAATGAGTCATTTCTTCAGGACATGTCGATCCATTTTTACACCGACGGATCTAAAACTAATGAGGGTGTAGGTGGTAGTGTTTTTTCCGATAGGCTTAATCTCAGCCTCACTTTCCGTCTTTCAAATCATTGTAGCGTGTTCCAGGCCGAAATATTGGCGATCAAAGAAGTCTTATCTTGGCTAAAGAAAAACGTGATATCTTCCACAGAAATATACGTATCTTTTCAGTCAAGCAGTGATCAGGTCCCTGGAATCAGTTTCTTCAAATTCTTTAGCAGCTCTAGATTGCCGATCATCTCTTAAAAAGATGGCAGAGCAGTTCAATATTCACCTTTGTTTGGTGCCGGAGCATAGAGATATTCCAGGGAACTGGAAGGCTGACGAACTCGCCACATATGGAACAACTGTACCCGTGCTCACAGAAAGAGACACCCTCGATATACCGATCGCTACATGTAAAGCTCAAGCTGGATGCTATTGAGAAAACAAATTCTAGGCGGACAAATGGTATAACCTGTCTAGCGACAAAACGGATTTGGCCACGGCTGGATCTGAAACGCTCTAAGAATTTGATTTCTCTCAACAGATCGCATATCAGTTCCGTAATAGGTGTCATCACGGGACACTGTCTAATACGCAAGCATGCAATAAGGCTTGGCGTCCATTCAAATGATTTCTGTAGAAGCTGCATGGACGAAGACGAAGAGGAAACTACTCCCCACCTTCTTTGTAACTGTCCAGCTCTCTCCCGTAAAAGAAGAATCCATTTAGAGGAATTCTGCTTTAACGACTTAGGTGATCTGATAAACACAGATATCAGAGACCTCCTTCGCTCCATAAAAAGCTCCAATTGGTTTAACGAGTAGGTATGGGGATCTCTTCAGATCCATGCGGTATCACAATGGACCTATCACTGGTCTAAGTGTGCTGGCAATAGCTAGCAGCCACTTCAACCTAACCTGACCTATGTAGTCTTGCCTTTTTAGTGTCATTTAAGCTAATAGATTCTATTTTCTAAAAGGAGCTGCCAAAAAATATTGCTCAGATGCGAGCTTTTTACGTAAAAGTTTCGCGCAAAACACGAAACATTTGTCAAATTGAAAGCGAATTTTCGTCATGAATCCGAATAATTTTTACGGTTTTTGCAATAATGCATCTTTCCATGACAATTTGTTAAACTTAATTGATGACATCTGTCAAAAAATGACAGCAAAAGGCTTTAAAACTTAGCCGATGGATACATTCAAACGTCGAAATGGAAAATCCTTAAATGAATGCTTTCAGTCCAAACTGGTTCACTATTCCAGAAGCAAGAAATGTGAGGTGGGAATTTAGTGTGCCTTGTTCCTTTCATTGCCTTCCGTTGTTCCGAGCCTTATAAAAATTGGCAGTCGGCTTCTTGTCAGCAATTTCAATTGAGATTAAGTCTGGTTTCTGATGGTATGATTCACAAATTCACTGTGCAAAAGGGAGCTCAGGGTGCCAATGATCCGGCGACATGCTTTCTCGAAATGTCTTACAAAAAGGTGCACCATACTTGTACTTTAAAGTTTTTCCTAAATTTGGATGACGAAAATACTTATTTATACATATTTACCTTTAAAGTCCCGTGTGTGGTCTGTAACTGATTGGAACTCATCTACTTTGTACCACGTTCTTTCTTCCACGGATAAGACTTTTCTAGATGCAGATCTGTCGAGTTGTCTCGGTCAGAACGTCTTCCTCGACAGATATAATTTTGAGCTAGTTAAGGACTTTGTCTACCTAGGCTCTGCTATCAATTTAGGCAACGACACCAGCGCTGAGATCAAACGAAGAATAACTCTTGCCTATCTCTGCTTCTTTGGGCTTAGAAGGCAATTGACTAGCAAAGGGCTCTCTCGGACAACAAAAGTGACCCTTTAAAAGACTTTAATAATCCCAGTCCTGCTCTATGGCGCAAAGGCATGGATTTTATCAAAAATGGATGAGGATGCTCTTGGCTGCTTCGGGAGGAAAATTCTTCGGGTGATTTTCGGTCGGTGAATGGAGGAAGAGATACAACGACGAACTGTACGGCTGTACAGCGACATCGACTTGGCCAGAAGAGTGAAGGTCCAACGACTGAGGTGGCTGGATCATGTAGAGGGGATCGACACCAATGCTCCGGTCCAAAAAATCTTCGAATCCGCCCCAGAGGGACGGCGCAGTAGGGGAAGACCGCGACTCAGGTGGCGCACGTAAGTTGAAGGGGACCTCAACCGAAACTGGATGCAGCTACCTAAAGATTCGATTTGGCTGGAGACGCTTGATGGTTGAGGCCCAGGTCCACTTCGGACTGCAGCGCCACCTTCAGTAAGTAAGTAAGATCCGTCGAGTTGGAAAACGTGCTACCTTGTCAGAAACAACTGAAGACGAGTCCTGTCCTTCTATAAAGATTGTAATGTCCAGATACGAATACAAAAGACGTGGATGTAATGAGAGTCGTCAGAAAAATGGTTTATGAAGTACCTAAAAGCTAAAAAGCTACTTACAAAAAATCAAGACCTAAAGATCCCCTTAAACGGTCTTAAGTTCAAGCAAACCACAGCTATAAATAAAACTGACTATCCTCATTGTGTGCAAGATGAAACATTTTTGCACGCGACCAAACCACAATGGTAAACGCATCTGACACTAATAAAACTATAACTCACCGGGACGGGCAGGCAGGCAGCAACACTATACAACTTATGATGTGTCAGAGTGTTTCTATTATTTCCCCCAGCTTATCTCTTACAAAACGCGCAACAATTAAAGGCGGTTCAAGCCCGCACAACACTGGCACGTTTTCCCATTGCAAGGAGGCATTAATAAATGCTGTATATGAATCACTTGCATACGGTCGCCCATAAGTCTACTTCAGAATGATGAAAGCGGCACGACGATGACGATGACAAGAATCACCGATAGTGGATATCCTTTAGAGCGGGCTCATCGCCTCCCGGTCTTGTTGGCGCGCGAACACAACAATAAAATCGCAATATCCATTCTGAAGATCTCACGGTTTGGTAAATACCTTTGCGAATCCAATGCGCATAAAGAAAAGACCGACCGACAAACGTGCGAATCGTTTCCTTGTTTACGATTAGATAACAATGCACAACGGCAGGCGTGCTCCTTTGATTTTTTTTTTTCGGAATCTCATCGCATGGTAGACATGGGCACGGACACGATTACACCGATTATACTAGCATTGTTGACGATAACGTGTCCGCTAGCTGGTCCTATTGTGGAGGTAAAGGATAATAATCAGTGTTTGTCGGATAGGTGATGATTAATTGAGTGAAACTTAAAACAGCGGTTTATTTCTAGGTTAGATAGTCACAATAGTGTTATTCAGCAGGTTATCTATAGCAGATACTTTGTCGGTGATAAGGTTTAGAGGACTTTCAAGTTGAGTAGCCTAGCCAAACAATTCGAGCTCATTGGGTTTATTGGAAGTCTGAGCCTTAGTTCTGATGGCTTAAGTGAGGTTAGAGTGCCAAGCAGAAATGGACCAGAGAATGTCTTTTGTGACACCAGATGGATCTTATCCTCCTGAAAACTTCCCGCAGAATCAATCGGAGCTAACTGTGAAGCGCTGGAGATGCATTATGTTGTCATTCAGCTCGTTGAGATTGGTGGAGTTGCTGGCTACAAAGTGGACTCTTCTTTGAGCTGAGAGAGCAGGACACGTACAAAAAATTTGGAGAATCGTTCCTCCTCGTTCCAACAGCCTCTACATCATAATCATTATAGAGTCCGCCTAGTTTTTGGTGTGACTGCCAATGGTTCCTTGGCCCTTTATAACACCCACTAGGGTACTTTTTTGTCTGGTTAGACAGTGAGGGCATTTGTGATACAGCTGAGGCGAAATCTGTGGAATCGTCCGTCCATCTGTGGTTGGTGATGCCGATGAAGTTTCTTTTGTGTAGCAACCTACAAGTGGCGAGAGGTGTATTAAGATTCATTGGCCATGCAGTTACCTAGAATGTCCCCTTGCTACGGTATCCATCTCCACCTACACCCGAATCTGTTTATAGAGCCAACTGCCTAGAAGCAGATAGCTTAGGTTAGGTAAGGTATGTGGGCCGGCTTCATGTGGAACCGCAGAGTGTTACGACCCGTTATCACACCTACAAGGGTGGAGAGAGATTTTCTATCCTTTTGTACAAGTCTGGGGGTCCTAGCCTTATCAAATAAAGGCCATAACTTCCTTGTGATGGCACAAGTGTCTAATGAGGACCATCTCTTGTTTGACTGTCTTAGAGCTTTGTTCCCTGCTACGAGCTTCAATGAGCAAGGTGGGATGTTCACCGCGAGGTCGGCTTGTTCTAGACTTAGTGCCGAGCCCTAGCCCTTTCGTCAGCATTCTCATTCACTGGTATGCCCTCATGCCCAGGGACCTAGCAGATCGTAATCTTGTGCTGTATTCCAGGAACCCTGAGCTCTTCTTGACAGCACCCCACAAGCTGCCTGGCTGCCAATGAAAAAGATAATATCATTGCGCGGTATTGCCTTCATAGCAATCTCAGGTGCGGCTGTTGTCACTGCTAAGACCTCTGCTTGGAAAACACTGTTGTGGTTCGGAAGGTGGACAGATTTTTTAAGTATTTCCCAGCCGTTCAGAGAAGATCCGTCGCTCGCTTTAGACGGCTATTGATTGCGTATTGGGTGCTTGACCACTTTTCCATTCCGCCCCCGCTTGGAAAGACGCTTAAGAATGGACTTTCGAAGTCCAGGTATGGCGTTACCTAAATATTTCTGGAAGATCGTGGTGTGACCCACTGTATTTGACTTTCAGCCATCGGATTGGCTTATTCTTAAGGCACTAATAGCCACCGATTGTTGTTGTATAACGATATCTAGCGGTAGAAGGTTAAGGATGGCCTGAATTCCTACTGTGGGTGTTGCTTTCATTGCACTGGTAGTGTCAATGCCTACTAGTCTTTTTTCCTTTGTGATGGCCATTAGGTTGGTGGATTTACATGCTGCCTGCCACCAAACGAAGCTTCCGTAGGTCAGTATGAGTCATACTACAGTCGTGCTCATCTACAGAATGATTTTGGGATTTGGTCCCCAGGTTTTACCAAATATTCTGCTGCACGCGTAGAAGGCTACAGTGACTTTTTTAATTCGTTAAAATTCAGCCCCCAATTGATTTTTTTTATCAAGCAACAGTCCTAGGTATCTGGCCTGAGATCTTGAGAAGAGTATTCCAAGATGGTTTAATCACTAGACAATTACAATTCACCTTTTCCATGGTGTTAAAACCTCATTTCCATTAATCCCGACACAAAGATTCCACCGCACAAGCCAGTTTTAAAATCTTCTTCCCTACTTAGGTAGGTATAGAGTCGGATTAATTTAAAGTGATTTACATTAAATCGAACATCAGATACCTACTACATCTTCGTGCAACAGTGTAAGCCTGTTGAATGCAGAATGTAGACTGCACCTAGGCCCGAGAGGGAACATAAATTTCAACGTTTTTCCCCCTCTCTTCGACAAGGGTACAGTACAAGCCAAGGAAGAGCAAGTAAGTAAACAAGAAAAATTCATATCTATGCCATGTATCGGAACAATGTTAACAGAAGTGTTACAACAGGACTCTTCTCCCTCTCGAATGGTATATGTTCTGGGAAATGTAATTCAGGTTCGAGGCGATACATTGTAGTCATTTTTGGTTAAAAGTTCATTCGTGGAATAAATCATTTTGTGCCAATGGATGGGAGGGAGATCAAGAAGGGAAGGAAGGCTGATTCAGTTTGAAAGTGGGGATATTTGGGGGAAATAATGATAGTTACTGCAACCTTGTTACGACTTTATTCGCAGAGGAAGATGGGTTCTTACTTATGCGAATAGAAAGAATGTACGATGATAAGTGAACATTAATCAACGGAAGTGGTTTAGGATACTGCAACAAAAAAACATCACTGTTTTGATCTGGTAGCGGGAAGGATGTTCCCCCTTCTTCGGGGATAGCTTCAAACGTCAACTTTGAAAGATAATGCGAGATGATTCGTGATTTACTTTTGTCCTGTTGGCGTGATATGCACCTAAAACACATGTATTCTCAACAAGACGGCGCTACATACCACACTGCAACGCCAAACAATCGATTTCTGATCGAGAACTTCGAAAAGTGTCATGAATTGGCTCCAAAGAATTGTGATTTGATGGAGTTAGAATCATGAGACGTGTGAGTTCATGTGACGAAGCCAATAAATCGAAAACAATTGGAATACTCAAAGAAAACATGTGTGTGTTTGGTGGAAATGATTGTTCTCTTGCCAGCTCATCAGCTCTTTAAAAGCTTGGCTTCCTGTCGTTCTTCTCGGCTGGAAAAAGTATTTCTACATAAAATGTTGCCCATGAGCTGTCAGATTGGGTTTCAAGTTCAGTTTATACGAACGCCACTCTTTACTGCAGAATCTAGTGGTATATTGAGATTTGTTTTAAGCTCCGCTATGAGGACCCTACTTGCTGTCGCTGGAACACAGTAACCTAGAATCCTTGCTATTAAGTCGCCAAAGAAGAAAACTTTTGTATTTTTACTTAAAGCATACTGAACTCACTCAATTAAGACTCTTGAAGCTAGACTTTGTCTACACAGGATGACATAACACGCATGCATTAGCTTAGCATTCTCAACTTCATGTTGGAACAGAGTAGATTTCTCATCCTCTGGATAACAGACTTCCTTATTAGCATTCTCAGTAAAATTGTCCAATAGTAGTTTTGCAGAAGGATAGCTGGGAGCTTATTGAAACGCGACAGTGATTACTCTTCGTCTTCACAATTTGAAATTTTCTATAAGACAAGCCGTACCAGCCGGAGTCTGGTCTGGCGAGTCTTGACATATAATCCTATCTATAGCAGGCCGAAATCTTGGCCCACAACTTTTGTGGGGGAATAATTATGCACTTCAATAGTTGTGGCAAGATCATCGTAGTCTTCTCTGATAGTCGGGTTGTCCTCAAAGCTATTGGCTCACCTACTTGAGTGAAAAATCTAGACATTCTACATTGAAGTCCAACCAAGAAAGCACATTTGCGAAAAGACACAGCTGTGTGGTCAAGATCTGTACTGCTAACACCTTAAGAAGTCGCTAGCTTGGTGGAGTCAGGAAAGTCCAATGAATTTGACCGTTTACTCAAGTATTTTTCATATCTCTACCAAACTTGAACAGGAGTTCACTTCGAATCATCATTAGATTTAATCTCTTGCGGCCTATATCTAGAAAGTAGAGAGATCTCTCTGCTATCCTTTGTGAATTTTCTACAAAGACTGTCCACTCTTGCAGACAGACTGCATGTCTCTATATGAGTTCTAGACTCCAGATTTCAGATTCAACGACACAGGACAGGACGTTCGGAGCAACTGCAAAGCGGACGACGCGTCAAACGAAAGGCCTATTTGAAAATGTTGGAACCAATCTCACGCTAAGGCAGTTTCCACGGTCAGAAAACTAAGCTATGCACTTAGAATAGACACGCTTCCAACTAAAAAGCGTCGTCGGTCATCCTATCAAAGCCAAAGTAGATCAAGTCTTTGACATGCCTTGGCACAAATTTGTGTTTGATCCCTAAACCGCTACAAAGACCGAAAGCTATTTATCCATTACTCCAGCAGAGATTGGTGTCATTTTGCTTTCAAACTTTAACAACTGATGAGCCATCAACTGCATCATTAAGACACATCTCTTGTATCACCCTCAGCTTAGATTTGCGTGTGTTCCCGTGTGAATTTTTCCATTCAGACCTGTTCTTCTTTCACCAATCATGTTGAACTTTCAAACTAATATCGTTGTGGCACTTCTAATCCATCATTTACCATGCAAGCACTTGGACGTTTGCCAAATCAATGATGCCTTCCACAAATGACATAGGCTAGGTTGAAGTGGCTGCCAGCTATAGCCAGCACACTTAGACGAGTGATAGGTCCACATGACATACACCATTCATCATTCTAGTTCAGTGTTCGCATCGCATCGTGTTACAACGGAAGACATGTTAAAACTTATCTCGTAATCGAAGCACTTTGCTTCCTCTACTGCTTCGCTTTGCAACCAAACTCCATTCATAATTCCTTTTTGGCTTAATTCCCTTGCCACTAACCCCCACCGATCGGTCTCACACGATTCGCAAACCAATTTCTCCAATTTCAAATCGTACATACCCTGACCTTCGTGGCATTTTCTCACATTTCCCCCGTGTTCGCAGGTAGTATTTGGAAAATTAATTCCCAAAGACAGACTTGTGCACCGATCATGTGCCGCTCCAGCTTGGCGAGGAATTCAATTTGCAAAGACAAACATCCGCTGGCTGGCTTCAGAGGCATCCAACCGAAAAATCCATTCCAAGACGACAACGATGTGATACTTTCACAGATCTCGATCTCTGAACCCTTCGAGCGCAGCCGCCGCACACAACCACACCACCTTCTCGATACGATACCGGAGAGTCCCGATGTTGCTCCTCATAAAGCAGCGATCAGTTCGAAAACGAGCGAACATTTGTTAACATTGCAATTATTTAGGTTGCTCGTGTCAGGGCCAACCGATTCGATGCACAATTGAGACCGATTTGCAGTTCTACTTATGGCCTTGCACTAGGCTTTCCTCGAAGGGGCCTGATATGAGTATAACTTTCGCCTAGCTGGCTCCACTGTGAGTGTTTTGTCTCCACAATCATGTGGTGTATGTGTATCGAAACCATTTTTTGTTTTGTTTCGGAGGCGTTTGAACTAGATAATGCATGGTGAGTGCGACACTTTTTATGGCATGAATTCCAGAGGACCACTTAGTCCTGGATCAGTGGAGCCAGGAAATTAGCATTTTAGGTGTGGAATATCTAAATTGTGGTTGGGAGGTGCTCATAATGAATTGATTTCGATTTGAAGGTCATATTGTGAGGTTAAGTCGCAATAACGAGACCAAACGGCTTTAAAAATTTAAAGGGTTATAAATTCGTGGTAAGATAACAGCAAAGTGGTGTAATTTGGTCATGTATGGTGACACTGGTATGATTGTAGGTTAGATTAGGAATTGAGGTGCTCATTTGTCACTTATCACTGCGGCCGCAAGTGGGCCTATTGCGATATCCTCTTCAATAGAGCTCCTCAATGTTGCACATTCTAAATATGTTATCTTGTGCTATTCCCATAGCCATGAGATGTTTTTTGACCGGCCAGTGTCCGGTTGGAAAGCCTGTGACGATTCAAGGCAAGAGGTTGTCTGTTACCTTCCGTTTCTGTCCAGTAACGTTGTGCTTTGTCTTTTAACGAATTGTTTAAACAGCCTTTAGCTGTACTTGTTGGGAAGCCGCAGAATGGTCTTGGCATCATAAAGGTTGATGCCAAACCTATTCTGGCTAGTTCATCTGCCTTTTTATTGCCTTCATATCCGCTATGGCCCGGTACCCAAATGAGATGAAATCTTTGCTAGCCAATGCTATGAGTAATTGGAGGCAGTCCCACACAAGTTTTGAGTGTTGATTGCTTAGAGGGCAGCTTTGCTGTCAGATAGAATGTAAATTTTCTGTTTATTGCGTGAATCTCTACCTGGAAAACTGAATTGTTGGTCTCCAATTCTTTCCTAGGAGACATTTGCTGGTCCATAGTGAGGTCTTGGCTTTAGACCTTGTTGAGGTGGGCTTCCTATGTGAAATTTAAGTCTAGAGTTACCTCTAAGTATTTGATTTCCTTTGAGAATTATATTAATTCACCGAAGAGTTTTGGTTTTCTGAGATTTTCCAGTTTTCTTTTCTTGGTGAAGGCAATTATGATGCTTTTCTTCTGGTTGATGTTGAGCCCTACATCCATGCACCATCTAGCCACAAGGTCCTCTGGAGGCGATCCGAGATTGTTTCTTCGAATTTACCTCTGATTAAGATTGCTATATCGTCTGCGTATCCTTGGACATGAAACCTTCATTGCTTAGAATAACTAGCAGCTCATTCATTCAAGGGGCAGAGGACACCTCCTTGAGGGCAACCTCTCGCAGCTGTGATGCTGAGTTTTGCGCTTCCTAGTGCTATTTTGATTATCCTAGTTTCTAGCATGCTTTTGATCCATCGGCATTTTGTGTCATCTACTCCTGTATTTTGGATGCATCTAAATATCTGGGAGTGCTCTGTGTTGTCGAAGGCACCCTCTATATCATGGAAACAATCCACCGCAATCTTTTTTCCTCTGAGCGATGTTGCAATTCTTGAGATGAGATTTTGCAACGCATGGGTAATTGATTTCCCTGGATTGATTTTATGAAGGGGGTTAAGATGCCTCTGATATGCCGGTCTATTATATTTTCTGAAGGGCTTTAGTAGATCCGAGGGTCTAAGCCCAGCTTTCGGGATAAATTTTACTACGACATCTTTCCAGCTCTTGGGTAGATGTCTCCACGCAAAGCTTGCTCTGAAGATGCTGATCATTGTATTCATTGTGTGAGGGCAGCTCTTTTGAAGGAGTACGGGGAATAAACCATCTTCTCCTGGAGCTTTGGTGGAATAAGTTTCATAGACTGACGATTTATTAGCATTTCCATGACCTTGGAGAAGAGGGACGTAAGTGCACTGGGTCGGTAGTTGGAGCGCGAAGAAGATTCGCACTTTTTTGGGACGTGCCAGACAAATGCAGTTTTCCATTTACGCGGAAAGAGATGAGAGAAGTGGGATAGATGGAAAAGCGGAAAAAGTGTTTTTTTCTATATCATATCTTCTAGGGCAGTGTTTTTCAATCTTTTTAGAATAGCGACCCCCCTAAACACATAAAAAAAGTACACGACCCCCTTTGAAATTTAAAATGAATAAACTTGGATATATAGGGTCATCCAACAACAGGTGTCATTTTAAATCAATAGAAAAATGCTAAATTTTTAAGAAAAGTGGTGATATTTTCATTTTAGTCTAAAGTACAAACTCTGAGGTTAGCAATATTTGTCAAATATCCGCCTCGACTCTGCTTATAAATAGTCATTCTTTGGATGCAATTTTTCATCACTTTTTCGCATAATTGCGGCGGTATTTAGTGATGTAGCGATGATAACATATCTGATATTTTCTTTTAGTACATGAATCGTTGGTAGAGCATTGGCGTAGACTTTATCTTCAACATAGCCCCAAAGAAAAAGCTTAACAGTGTTAAATCGCACTAAATTAAAGTCTTCATTTCGATAAATCACACGTTCAGGAAATTTGTCACGCAATAGAGCTATTGTTTCACCTGCTGTGTGGGATGTGGTGCCGTCCTACCGGAAATAAACGTCGTCCACGTCCATAGCATCAATGTTCGTCAAAAAAAGTGAGTCAACATCGTTTGGTAATGCAATCTATTCACTGAGACAGTTGCATCAGCATTATTTTCGAGAAAATATGGCCCAATAACGCCGCTCCAGCCCAAAAACTGTACTAAACTCAAACTTTTGGATGGAAAGGTTGTTCCACTTTGTATATCTCTTTTGGGTTTGTTTATTTACACACCCAGACAAATGGAAACGAGCCTCATCACTCAGAATAATTTTGTGTAAAAAATCAGATCTTGTTCATTCATTTCCAGCATCCAATCAACGGAAGTACAGCGTTGTGCGTGGTCTGCTGAGTAAAAATTCTTGTGTCAACTGGACCTTAAAAGCATGTAGGCCAAAAAATGTTATAAAAAGTGCAGATAAGCCAAATTCCTATGAACGTCTCGAAATGGACACTCTCAGCTTCGGGGCGGCGATATTTTCACCTGACCTTGCCGGACGAACTGAAGTTGGAGTCTTTACACTACTAACCTATCCGAGAACGTTTTTGTAGTGAACTTTTACTATTTCAACATGTTGTGCGAGTATGTATCGATCCATATGTAAAAACCTTCCCAACACGGTAAAAACCTTCTAGTTTTTACTTATCAAGAGTCAACGCAATGATACTTGAATGTTGAAAGTTGCTGAACTCTACATTCTGATTTTTATTTTTTTCTAAGCTCGCGACCCCCTAATATTTTGTTGACGACCCCCTGGGGGGTCGCGACCCACACTTTGAAAAACACTGTTCTAGGGGATTTTTGAATGTGGAGACCACTAAGTACTCCTGCAACTGTACGAGTGCGAAAGTGGATAAGTCTTTAGACAATTCGACGTTCTCGAGTACAGGCGGGTACAAAGCATTGAGCTAGCTCCAAGTGTTGTCTTCGAAATTATCTTCGGAATTACTCAAGCCTTCTTTAGGCTGCTACATTATTCTCCAGGACCTCTCAAAGTGGAATAAAGTCAAGCTCTGGTGGGTACCAGGGTACAGAGGCATTGAAGGCAATGCAATTGCAGACCAACTTGCCAGGAAAGGTTCTTCAAAAAGATGTATAGGTGCCGAACCCTTCTGCGGCATCTCTTCTTCCGCGTTCAGAATGAGTCTGGACAGCTGAGAAAAGCGGAACCTGTTATCCTACTGGAACAACATTCAGGGACTCAGACAGGCAAAAAGAGCCGTTCGACCCCCGAACAAAACCACTAAAAATATTCTCAACCATAAAAGAGACGATATCAGAAGACTTGCCGGCTTCCTCATCGGTCACTGTAGCCTCAGATATCACTTACATAAACTAAATATATTTCAGGAATCTGAATGCAGATTTCGCTTAGAGGAAGACGAATCAGCAGAACACGTACTATGTGAGTGCGTGGCTGTCTGCAGAGTCAGGAAGCGTCTTATCCACAAAGAATTCCTAACATCGGAGGACCTTCGTAATGCCTCGACTGAAGATAACCTCAACTTCAATAGCAAGATAGAGGATCTCCTTGTCTAACTGGCTCCAGGCACAATAGATCTTTCAGATCGCAGTGACATAAGCATCAGTCGTAGACCCTTATATAATAATAATACACCGGATATTGGTACAGTTTTCAGTATTTTGGAACAAATATCGCATAAAGCAGACGTTAACACTGAAAAATATCTATCTGCTGTGCTACGCATGACATATTCACATTCATACTAGCTCTCATCCAACAAATTTACGTCTTCTTATCCCAACTTGTAACTGTACTCTTAAGGTCAGCTTATCCTAAGACCAGAATCAAAGAATCTTTCATTTAACAAAGTTGAGCCAACGGATTATTATATAATCAGCACACATACGCAAACACACATTTCCTGACCACGGTCATGCCATTGCAATGTCCTCACCTCTAAGTCAACACATTAACTGTTCAAGAACATTGTTCAAAGCGCCTCGGTGACATTTCTGTTAGACTTGTCAGTGTACACAATATTAAGTTCTAAATGTAATCGCGTCGACAGCATATGCGCGCACACACAGCTTCATTGTTTATTTAACAGCTGGTTGGACAAGCGGCAATCAGGAAGGCATTCCAAGACAATAGGAAGGCTCCAGCCATACCAAACCGAATTACAATAGTTACCGTTTATGTCGTGCATTTTAAATCCGACAGCCGCGAGGCAACAACAGTTTGTGCAGCAACAACAACCCAACAGAGTTCACAATGGATTGGATTCCATATCGAGATAAGCCACAACTAATGCCGAGACAGCGCACAGCTTCGTGTGTTATACTGGAACAGTGTGCCATTATGTACAAAGACCTCGGCGTTCTAATCACTTGGAACATCTGGTATCTGTTGTAGTTGTCAGTGTCTAGTTTTGAATTTTTGAATTCTGAACAAAAGTTTTGACAGCACTAACCCGAGAAGGAAAAATTAGGACAACATTCCATCCAGATCGAGAAGAATTAGAGAAGATGATGCCCTCGACAAACAACGAACGAACTAAATCACGATTCGCATCTGGAGGAAGCCACTTGGACTACTCCAGAAACAAACAGAACAATCGATGTTCTGTTGTGACGCCCACCAAAGGGCTTCGCGGAGACTGCTTATGTCATCTGGGTGTGTGATTACAATTTAAATCAGTAATGTTCCCTACCCAGACACAAGGCACTGACCAGAGCAAAGTCGTGTGGACACAGAGTACACAGTACACACAGTTCTCTAGTTCTAATCCCTTCGATTTGATCAGCCCAGCGTGCTGTTTTGCCTACGCTACCGGGCAGGAGTGTATAGTTTCTTTTTCCGTGCCGTTTGTGTGTCCAATTAAGTAAAAAGTTGCAGATAAAAACCCAAAGATTCTCCCACTTAGATCACGTTCTATGTTCCGCTGGAATGAAAACACAAACACACCACCCGAAGACAGGGGTAGGCTATTCCTATTTATCTGAGCCACCCTCCATTTGCGCCGGTAGATCATTAACAAAGTGATTTGCAAAAATAGTAGAACTCTGTCGCCAAATTCAAGTTGCATCAGCCAACGCAGTAGCGACGCAGTCAACACCAATGGAGTACCTCCCAGAATGCGGACCGGAATTAGCTGCTAATGGACTTACCGTGTATTTTTTGTTTTTTTTTGCAAGCCCTGCTGGGCTTGTGCGCCACCAAATGAGCCGAGGGACAAGGTTACGTTACACGGTTTATTACATCCAAATGTGGGCATTATGATGAAACGTGCAATTAGAAGGACAGTGGAGATTGTGCAACCGGGAGGTGGCATGTGTGTCTGTTAATTGTGGTAATTTGCATGCCAAATAGGGAAAGAAGTCAGTGGCTGTGAAAATAAAAGTGTGAGATTCGGATTTGAAAGGGAGTCTGAGGTATTGAAGCCTGATAGAGGAAGTGTTAGAATTTTAATGACGTTTTCATTCCGAATTTGGAGAAAAGACTTTCGAGGTAACTGCCTCGGTAGGACAATTAAAATAATTGAGGAAGGCTCTCATATACGATACCCATCACCTTATTGCCCACTACCGCCGTCTATAAGTTTAAAACTACTTTTGTACTTACCTTTTTACAGAGAGCTATAGTGTTGACGTTGACCTTGTAGCGTCGGACCTTGATTTCGAAGTTTTTTTCTTACAGCTTGCTAGAGTACTCAGGCGTAACTGCCACGAAAGTCAGCAATACATTGCGCATTTAAGTGGTGTTCCTGCCTTTCATAGAAAGGCACTGCCTTGATGATGAGCTTACGGTGTTAGCGTACACCAAGTAAGCAAAAAAGATCCCCTACATGATGCTATAAAGTCAGTGGGCAGGCCACTCGCAGAGGAAATGATCCACAGGAACCTTAAAACCGCCGCTGATTTCTTACAGACGTCCGAGATCTTTTTAGACCTCCTGCATCCTGGAGAATCATGCCACACAGAGTTGCATTCGTGGGAATGGAAGCCCTGGCCAAGGATGCAGGGGGACTGAAAGCCGATTCCTGTCTTGAGAAGACTTCCCCTGAGCCTTGTCCAGAAGTATTATCGGAGATCTCATTTCATCAGGTGCACGATGGAATCAGCCATTACTCGTAAAATGCACTGTGAATGTTGAATTGATGCTGCAAAGACGGAACCGGCTTTGTACACAAGACGGTATAAGACACAAAATATCATCCCTCCAAAGCTAAATGCCACGGAATCTCAATTCGGAGCTGTGCCAGGAAAGCTTCGGTTGTACTTTATTCCTGCCAAAGGGATTTGGCCTTGATATGGAGGCCTTCGGCAGTAGTGAATCCTATCCTGATGTACGAAGTACAAGTCTAGCTCTTTTAACTTGAAATAATGCTTAACAAACTCTTGTCTTCTCTAATGGAACTGACCAAGTGGCATCCTTTTATCCCCCTTCAATCATAAACTTAAAGCCTTTCCTTACAATCAAGAGATATTTGACTTTATAAAGTCCAAAACGTCAACCGATTCCATTACCATTAACCTACAACCCACATGTAATCCACACCATCCACATCCCCACACACATATACAGACTTTTTGAAAATATTGCCCTAATTTCCTATGACTGCCACTTGAGCACAATGATACCCCTAAACTAATTCCCGACACGCAATAAAAATGGAAAATAAGACGTCAGCCTTTTGTAGGCAAATAACATTCATTCTGGTCATGTCCCCATTTAAGCGGTCTTCGTGCTGCAATAGTTCCACAAACACTACCATTCCTACGGTTTTAGTCAGCACACCAGTGTAGGCGGTCTCAAATTTCGACCGCATAAATTCAAAAATCACCGATGCACGAATATACCGATTAAAGTTGGACACGCATCACACAGTTCCCTCCTTCAGCTTCCAGCAGCGGAGTGTAACATGCGATCCTGACAGCATGCGCCACACAAACCGAACAAACTTTGCACATTCCACGGAGCACTTTGGAACAGTTTCGGGGCCAGCTAAGCAGCTCGTTAGGTGACATACAATTTATGTGTCCAAGCAAAAGGTGTACGGATTACACCATAGCCTGTAGGCGGCAGGATCAAGTGGTCAAAACGACTAATTTCTCCATGGCTTCACCTTGCGACGCAAAAGCCTGCCCTGCTCCAGATGACTGCCAATCAACGTATTTGACCCTTTTGGGGATATCACCATCAATCCTCGACGCACGTTGGCAAAACGCCAAACACCTAATACCGGATAAAGGATTGCCTCCGCAGAGTATATCAATTGGCATTTCCAGTTCTCGTCCATGCCAACACGAATTCCAGGCACTTAATCGGATAGTTGCGGGCCTGAAATGTCCCACATTTGTGTCCACTGTGTCCACATCGTTATTGTGTTGTGTCATAAACATAAACATCCATTTGTACACCCACCATCGTCATAATCACATTCCGAGACCCAAGGATACCGATTGCCGTTTCACTCTACATTAGACTTTAGCCACACAAAGCGGGACACCACAGCGAGTTCCAAACTAATGGATAGAAAATTGGCGCGCTTGAAGGTAACGTTAGACGAAGTGCCTGTGATACCCTGGCGCAGGTGGAGCCACAACATGGTGATGGAGGACGAGTCCGCTGCATTAGAGCGGAGGTCACACGGTGTAGGAAGTATGGATTGTGAACGGTTTATAAGGAAAGTTATGGCTGCGATCGAATGACGCCTTCGAGGCGGTTCTTCACATGCAACCATTGAAGTAATTGATTTGTGCGCCTTCGAAAGCGTTTTGTCAGTAACTAATGGAATTCCGGTCGAACGATGAGCCCTCGATGATTAATGGTGGAATGGCGAAACGCTGTTTTTTTTGTGTTAAATTGGCGGAGGCAGTCTCAGGGATGTAATTGAGTGGAAAGAAAATGATCTGAAAGTTTCTAGGTTAATGGGGTCTGGAATCACATTTGAGGAAGACTATCTTGAGTGGCAAGAGACTGTTGGGACCATCAAGCAGGACCTATTCATCGGAGTGTGTTTCTACAGGGGATCTGCTTCCGAGAGTTTTACGAGGCCCCGAAGCTGTGCAAGCCGCTTAAAAAAAAAAAAACAAGGTGAGAGCTCAGAAGAACTGGGTAGTCTGGGGTAGCTGGGGTAGTCCTACGCAAGGTAGATATATTTACTTTCCGACACATCTGGAAAGCAGGACATTTTTCCCGAGCAACAAGGGGAAGTCCCACTATTACACGAAGAAGAGGTGCAAGCTCCACGAAAATCAAGACAAGGCCCCAGGACCCTATTGTCAGCAGAAGTCTTGAAAGTGATCGCCAAAACCTCTATCTACAAGAAGACCCGGATAATTTAAGAGGCCTGCACCCCTTTATATGCTAGACACAGCAGGTTAACTCCTGGAGAGGATGCTCAAGCCACGAATTTCAGCAGAAATTCTGAAAAAAGGTGACCTATCCACACGGATTTATAAAAAGGACACTTAGCATTAGGAGCTGGTTAGGATCATCTTCTAGTCCCAGCGTAGCAGCCAGCACTTAAGAACAGTCTCCATGCTGGCACCATGAGCCAGCGTTTGCTCCATGTGATGCTTTCTGGATAAGCCATAAGGCTATCTTTGAGTGGCCCACAAGCTGTGACGCCGAAGTTCTCTTTTTAGGAAGTAGAGGATCATGCCAAGAGCGTCCAGGCAGCTCCAGCTAGAAATCCAACTATGTCACCCTTCGGTTTCACTCTTGATAGCTGCAAAAGGGAAAACATTTAGTGTTGAAACAGCCTTGGGACTACGCAGAAGACGGAGACCAAGTTTGCAATGGCATCCGCAAATGTAAGGGCACCTCAACCAACTTGAAGTATTTGCATCAAATTTTACAAAGAATCGCGCTGGGTGGAGAGGCTTGTTGGTTGAGGTTCTCCACGGACTGTTGCGCCAGCCAAAGTAAGTAAGTAAAGCTATCCTCAAGCCGAAAGTCTTGGATGACATCTTGTAAGTTGAATGCTTTGTTCCGTTTAATATTGAGATGTTGGTCTTCTTTCCTACATCGAGTGGCATCTCTTAAAGCTTCTCATGCTCTTTCTTCTTCTTTCGTAGAGGACGATGCTTTGTCGAGTAGCTCATTGATGGCACCGTCCTTATCCTCTTGGAGGTTGAACTCAAAAACTTTTCCCGCAAAAGTTCTAGTTACGTGCTATATGATAGCTGGCGCTGTCTTACAGGCTCCAAATTTTGATAAAAAGGCGCATTCCTCATTCCGTGCCACTTTCAACTCCCAATTCCAATCTCAACGGTCATCAAACACTTTGTCAAGCCAACAGAATCTCTTCACAAAATCATTGCGCTCTCCTGAGCTTGTTAGTGTATTTCTCTGATCTCTAGGATGACACGTCAAAGTCATGTTTGCAAAGTCTATCATCTTGCAATCCACAGTCGAATTGGAAGTTCTTCGTGGACACAACAATGAGCCGCATCAGTGCACCGCATAGTACCAGTAAGTTCCATTTCGTTTCTCTGATTGAGGATGGGGATGGTGAGCTTGTACCATACCTCATCCTTGTAATGAATGCAAACGAGTTGCGATTAATCTTGCATCGTGAAAACACAAACGACACAACAAGCCAAGGGAAGCAGAAGACTCACGAGGGACTGACTGCCTCCTGTGTGCACAATGACAACGGGCCAATTTGATTAGGGAATCAACAATAACACACAGTCTTAGAGCTGTGCAGCTTCCTTACGCCCCTTTGCTTGTTCCTCCTCGTCTTCATTTCAGATTCCATTGAGTGCTTTGATCAATTTTAATGGTTCCATTGCACCAATGGAATGGTTAATGTGACCTGAGCACAGAAGTTGTTCCAATTGCCTCTGCCACAGCTGCGCTGCTGGTGCTGATGCAACAATATTTCTCTAATTTGCATTCGATTTGATGCCGCAGACCGTCGTGTTGGTGTTGGCCCGTAATGAGCATAAAGACTTGGTTGGTGGTACCTTTTTTCTCACCTACTAGCTGCTGGCAGCCAATTTCTAGAAAAGTTTGAATTCATTTGAGGAACAGCAGACGAAGGAATTTGCATGCTTCGATTACGGGTGGTGTTTCAGATTCTAATTGGATGTGTCATTTGGCTGTAGATTGTCTTGTACTCAATTGTGTTGCTTTGAGGAGCTTATTTCAGAGTGAGAAACCGTTGTTTGAATGTGGTGTGATTCGAGGTTTGATGGTGCAATTGTCGCGGGAACAGTCAACCAATACGAACACAATTCACCAATTATGGGTAGAAGACAACATGCCCGCTGTTTGGAATGTCTACTCTTAATAGTCACAAGTGGGTAGTTTTGGAAGCAACATCAGAAGATTTAGGAACTACCTGTCCACGATGAAAAGAAGTAAACGAAGATTGAGGAGACTGAACTCTCGTCATAGCACCACAAAGATATGACAACACAAATAGGCTACAGCCAGCACTAGCGTCAGACTTAATGTGAAGATCCCCCCCTCTAGAGAGAGCTGCCATCCCGAAAACTAACACTAACAGTGGACGCTTCCAAAAGAGCCATGAATGCCATCACATCCACAATAATCAAATCCAAAACGGTTCAATGCTTTCAGAATGAGTTCAAGTCCCTTAGCGCAAACCACAACATTAAACTGATTGCGGTCCCAGGGCACAAGGGCATCCATGGAAATGGGAAGTCGGACGAGCCCGCTAGATTGGGATCTGAAATGAACCAGATAATGTTCTTTAATTTCTGTTGAACGTATTGATTGCGCAATCGGTGCTGGATGACTGTGCAATCTTCGTCAAAATTTCAAATCACTGTTTCGAGGGGTTCAGCATTCAATTGTTTATCTATTTATACAGCACAGCAGTGTATCTATCTAAACAGCAGTCACAATTTTGATGACATAAGCTGTTAGTTCCATGGACTCTACATGGACATCGACATAGGCAAAACGAAATAAGAATTCATCGCTTAAGATGGCCAGATCATGCCTCATAGTCAACTTATAAAGATCCTACCATCATGCTTGGCATGAGGTATCATAAAATCCAGAAACACACTCACAGTTAGAAACAACCCTGACAGCTAAATTATTCTAACCTTTAACTGTGAAGACATAGTTTACTGGACACCATAGTGTGTATCCAATGTTTATCTCACCGAAGCTGTATGTACTTGATTAACCACCCGCCGTATGTTGACCCATTCGCAGGATGCGTTTGCTTTAAGTGCGCAATGTCAGAGAGCAGACCCCTTAAAGATGGAATTCATACACTTTATGGCCGGTCCAACCTAAGGGACAAGAAAAACCTCTTTCGTGTGCATGTCAAAATTATGTAATTTAAGTGCCTTTTGGCGTCTTAGAATGTCTGAATCGCAGCTGTCTGATGGTCAAGGTATTTTTGTGCAATGTTGGTTTTACAACATCGCACCGCTATGGATTGTATATCTAAGTTGTAAACAACTTCAGGAGTATGGTGGGTTACCCATGGAGTTGAGAATTAGATTCGCTTTCATAGATTTGCACGGACATTATCCTTTCATTCGCTTTCCATGGAATTCGAATGGACTATCGCACAGTAGGTGATGGAATTTATTAGAAAACTCGTAGTGTTACGTCACTTGATGGAGGTAATAAGGATGTTATCCCGGTGCATATGTGTAGAACATAATTGAGCGGTTATCACACCGAAGTCATGAGGTAACTTTAACTTACCCGAGAAAACGTTTTGAAGGTTTTGAATTCGAACCTAAAAATATCTGAGTCTGTCTTCGTAAAAAGGTTGAAGCTTGGATTAGGGACTTTAACTCAGTTAAGCATCCTTAATTTTTTCACAATCGAATGCACATTATCAACTTGGCAATCTTTACGATGAACGTACCATAGATCACCACGTGTGTGATGTTTGAGGACGGATTCCCTTTGTTCAGTTTTGTCCGAAGGCACTCCATCTTCTCTCATTTGAGAGGTTTTTTTTTTTAAGTTCAAGGTGACGGAACTGATTCATCGGACATCATCCGGTTCATTTCGTATCCCAATCAGGCTACCTCATCAGCGTTCTCACTTCCACGGATGCCTTTATGTCCTGGGACCCAAATGAGTGTGATGCTATGGCTTGCGCTTGTTATGGAAGCGTTTTACCATTTTCGAGTAAGTACCTTTCTGAAGAGGCTATCCTGGCAAGTTGATCTGCGATTTCATTGTCTTCAATTCGTCTGTGTCCTGGTACCCACCAGAGCTTGACTTTGTTTCGCTTTGAGAGGTTTTGGAGAGTATTGAAGCAGCCTAGAACGGCCTTTGAGTTACAGTAGTGGGAACTCAGCGCTTCGAGCGCTGCTTTGCTATCGGTGAATATATTGATGGTTACTCCCTTTATGTCGGAATCGATAAAAATAGTGACGCAGGTATCGATGGCATGTAATTCTGCCTGAAGGACGCTGGGACACATTCCAAGTGCCTTTGAGACTTTGTGATTAGGACCATAGATACCGACACCAACACCGGAGTCCATCTTTGAACCATCAGTATACCACACTAGTCCATTTATGTTTAGCAACGCTTTGGGATCTCAATCTCGAACTTCCTGTCAAAACAGGGTAACTTGGGCATAAAGTCCGATACCGTGCTGATCATCTCAAGCTCGGGGAAGTCAGATAGGATAGCCATGTAACCCGTAGATCTGCTTGGCTGGATACCTGTCGAGCGTTGGAGGTTAACTGCACTGCGTATTGCCACTTTTTGGATAAAGATGTGCAGCGGGGTAAGTCCAATCAGTGCCTCAAGGCCTACCGTAGGGCAAGTTCGCATGGCCCCGGTAATGCCGAGACATGCTCATCTTTGAAGTTGCTGTAGCTTTAAGATGGGGGATTTTTCCATGGCTCTAACGCACAGAATCGAACTGCAATAATCCGGCTCGAAGGACCAACAGGGTTTTATTATTATTAAATCGCAATGCTGAGTTATTCCTCATTCGGCAGGAGGTTAGCCTAAAGCTTTGGCACAATTCTATCGTCGGGTGCCTAAAAAAAAGTGAATATGGACTATACAGGGTGCGCACTACACACATCGGACTATTCTTCATCATATCGTACCACCACCAAACTCTGTAAATTCACAAATGAGAAGCAACTACTATATGTCCTTCTAAACCTGCGTCTGTGCTCTGTTTACTATTAATCGTCTTCGAGAAGGTGATACCACAGTTAAGGCATTTGATAGACAACAATTCAAGTTGAAGTCTAATCTTTGACCTTTCGCGTGGACTCATTACATAGTTGAAAGGTGAGCGCTACCATTTAAGGTGTCTAGGAAGAATTAACAATTAAATCCCAACAAAACAAAGAGTGTTTGCAGTCTTTACATCCTTCATCTAACGTCAGCCATTAATTCAACTCAGGTGTTCAGAATGCAAAGCACAAACCGTGTTGACCTGATTTTCCAAAATTTACCGTTTGCACTAAATTTTATTCGCAATTAAGCCAACTTTATGAGATAATACCGTGTGTCGTGTGGCAGTCGCCATAGGATCACGAGGAATGTGCGCCACTGGCGTTTTGCATATGACCACTAACGATGCTGCCGGATCTAGATACCAGTTGATCTCTGAAAAGAACTCAGTTTTTACCGCCGCAGCGAGATACCATCTCTCCGTGTGAGTGAGAATTAGCCTGAGAACGTGGTTAATAATGCACAACAATCTTGTGCATGCGTTTATTGTTATTGTGTCCAGCGGACTGGGATGGAGCAGCAGCGTATTTGGGTCAGTAGACGAATTGTTCCGCAAATGAAATTAAATCGAAGCGGGTAATGTTGTGAGACTGACCAAAACGCCGAGAGCCGATTCTTATCGCCACATTAAGTCCAATCACTCTGCTCAAATGTGCGATCTGGAGATGAATCTAGAATGCATACCTACCTCTACGTGGTTGTAAGTTTTTAATTGCAATTATTGCCGCCGGTCAATGGAGGTACGGGGTATATAGAATAATAACAGTTATTTAGTGTATTAAATATTTAACCGACTACTGTCTGCAATGGTTACACTGTTGAGTATCGTAACTCAATGGTATCGAAGGGGAAAGTGTAATCAGTCAGCCGGGGGGGGGGTGGGGAATGGTGTACAAGGAAAGTCTTATAAAACACACATACAATTACTCAATTAGATTAAGGCGATGTAGGAAACGGAGGAGCGAGCAAGTGGGCTTCTGAAGTAATTGACTTAAATTATATTTTCAGGTTAATTTCAGTGAGCACAACCGGAAGTTTGTACACGTATTTGAAACAATCGGAATAATCGACCGGAACCGTGAAAGTTCTCGACTTATGTCATGACAAAAACAAAGAATGTTTTTAATTTGAAGGAAGGTACTCGTACTTAAGTTTGAAGTGAAGCCCACGGCTTACCGTGACTAATAAAGGTCTAAGAGTTGATATTTGATTGCTTCAAAGCTTTCAAAACGAAGTTGTGAAGAACTTCGAGACGGTCATCTACACCGACGGTTCAAAGATGTACTGTGGTCCATTCAGAATCACTGAAAATATCAATATCATACCGCTTGCTAGATTTTGCCAGTGTTTTCCAGGCGGAACTACTAGCAATTCGAAAAGCTCGTTTGCAGCTCTGGAGCGATACAATGCACAAACAAAACATTTCGATCCTTGTGGAGCCAAGCCGCTATCAAAACCATGGACTCGGCTACCACATCCTCCAAACTGGTTCAGGAGTGGCGGAACGAGCTTGCCCGCTTAAGTGAACGTTATAGGGTCACACTGCTTTGGGTCCCAGGGCACAGTGACAAAGAAGGAAACGAGGATGCTGACGAACTGGCCAGGCAGGGCTCAGTACTTTACGGCTCACTCGCGGTAAGGGTCCATATCCCGCAAAGAGCGGTTCAAGGACAAATTTACTTACACTTCCTACAGAAGGCGAACCTCCAATGGAGGGGGTTAACCAACTGCGCCATATCAAGAAAGGTATGCCCGACCTACGACAAGAGCAGAACAAAAGACGGAGCATTGGCCAGTTGGAATCCATGCGGCCAAACTCGGTATCACTTACAACCCCCACTGCCGCAGTTGAGGGAACGAAAATGAGAAAGACACTCTCTCCGATTTCCTCTGCAAATGTCCGGCGCTTGCAAGAGCCAGACTGCTTGCACTAAGCCAACCACTCTTCGACGACCTTAATGACATCTCGGGTAAAGGAATAAGGGTTCTAATCCTCTTTCTTAACTCCTCAGGCTGGATCTAGGCACCGACTGTCCCACACACATCACCAACCAGGCCACACGAGTCGTAGTAATAAAAAGACACACCTAGTGCTATTTGGGTTCGTGCTGAACCGTCACCTCTACCTCACTAGCTGGGAGCCTTGGAGCTCTTCGACTTTAGTTTTGTGTCAGTGTATTGAAAGGGAAGACCGCCTGGTCTGCCAGAGGTGACTGCATTATATCCCACAGCTTATGTCCAACACTGAATCAGAATGGAACAGCCTATTGGTTTCGAAAAAACAGAGACCGGTGTCCTTATATCTGTACTGACAGGATATTGCACGACTAAGCATTAACTCGCATTAATAACGCTGGAGCTGCCATAATTCAGAAGTAACAGAAACTATCAAGCTCGTACTGTGTGAATGCCAAAACCTCCAGATACTTTGCCTCCGTCATCCTTCGCTTTTAGCTCGAGGAATAAGGTACCGGCATCTAAAAAGCAAGTACAGTGCTCCCCTTGCAAGTTTTTCTGATTTATTTGGGCACTTAAGAGGGGAAGTTACCTATCCGTACCCTTTTACATTCATGACAAGTTTTGAAGCCTCAAATTGTTGGTTAGCGACGCGGGTAACGCAGCTAAGCGAGGGAGTACATATCCAGGTATTACTCATAAGTTTTATCAGCTTGCAAATACTATTGAGAGCATACAGAGTTTTCTAGGGCAACAACCTCTCAGCCTCACCCAACTGAGAGAATAGAATTTCAATCACGAAGGACTCACTCGTTCGCTTGTCAATTCTCAACACGTTACGTAACATTAGCAAAAAAAGAAGTATGAACATCCCTAGAGCAATATTGCAATACGTGAACCAATTTACGACTGACATTTCCGCGTTCAGTGCAACATTTCCTTCACTTCACCTTCTCGGGCACCCAGTTACTTCCATTGTTGTCACCACAGAATGTCACATCATCTGCGAACTGATGAGCAAATTATATCACAATTTCCTTTACCAGCACATAGATCCTCAAGTCAATCGGCCGCAGCGCCGTTCGATGGAAAATTTTATTATTTCACTCAAACCATAAACACAACACGTTCGTTGACAGCTTGACATATTGGTGTCCGTGACAAAAACAAAGGGCTTCCGTTTCAGTTCAGCTGCTCCAGTCACTTCATGTCCGTCTGAGATCCGATTGACAGGCGCAGGAGCAAAATACCATCCACGCAGAAAGGTGCCGGACAATTTCCCAACACCATAATGTCGACTGTGGAATTCATTACTCCTTAGGTAACCGTTGCATTTAAAAAGCCTGCCTCGGAGTCGAGTATGTGTGTGTGTGTGCAGTTAAACTAACCCTAATATGGATCGTAAATATGACATGAACAAGTTGTCGGATTTCACCACCTAGAGCTTCACCTACAATCATATTGGCGGCAACCGTTTTGTTGGTCTTTTACTTTAAGGAATTCACTTTGAAACGATGATGGCATACAAAATAGATTTACAACTTTAGTTCCGCAGGACAATACATGTTGCTCCTGGCATATAGTCACATATATATGAACCAGGAAGTGTGTATCCTAAGAGTTATCTCAGCATGTGGGCTGATACCGCTGGTGTTTTAGAGTAACAAGCCTAGGATAACGGTCGTGTACTGCTTCTGATTGTAAAATATTTGCTATTTCCTCATTAGGTGAGCTCTAGGGCTAAAAATGTATCTTAAATGGTTTGGTTTGTTGTTCCAGATACAAGTCCTAGAAACTTAAGTCTACGACTGGGTGAGTGGACTTTGATCGACTTGTCCATTTCAAACGACATTTCTGTAAGTGAGAACCAAATAATTTGTCTAGGTATGCTATGACGTGCTCATTACGCGTTGTGAGCTTGTACCAGGGTGGCAAAGTTCGGGATCGACCACCTGTACCATCCAGCCATCCCTAGGAACCGACGGAGCTG
The DNA here is from genome assembly GCA_951813785.1 of Criorhina ranunculi. Classification (NCBI taxonomy): domain Eukaryota; kingdom Metazoa; phylum Arthropoda; class Insecta; order Diptera; family Syrphidae; genus Criorhina; species Criorhina ranunculi. The sequence continues at coordinate 7,351,219 of OX638381.1, forward strand.
CTTGGATGTCTTCGGAACTAGAAATTCCACCACCGCCGACACCTTGTCTAGGCCAGTTCGTAAGCGGCCATCAGCGATGAAGTATCCCAAATACTTTATCTCCTTATAGCAGAACTTGCTTTTCTCAACGTTTATAGTCAGACCCGCATCTCTCAAATATCTTGCTACCTCTTCTAACAACTTGATGTGAGACTCGAAGTCTGGAGAACAAACCAAGAGGTCATCGAGGATATGCCTTTCAATTGAGAGGGTATGACTTTGTCCATCAGCCTACACATTCTCTGGGCGGCGTTACACAGCCCAAACGGCATCACCGTGAACTGGTATATCGACCGTCCAGGGACTGTGAAAGCCATCTTCTTCCTTGACTTGCGCTCTAGAGGAATCTGCCAAAATGCATCTTTCAAGTCGATGCCCGAAATATATCTAGTGTCCTGCAATCAGCTAAGAAGACCTTCGATGTGAGGAAGCGGGTACACATCCTTTTTCGTCACTGAATTGACCTTATGCGAATCTAGGCACAACCTATTCTTCCCGGGTTTCCCCACTAATGCTACTCCAAGCGCTGTTGCTTTCCTCTAGCACTCTCAGTGATAACATTCTGTCGAGCTCCTCATAGAGGAGTAATTGAATGGCCGCTGAGATTGGGTAATGCCGCTGTTTGATGGATATTTTGTCATCTTCCACCTAAATAATGTGCTCTTCCAGACAACTCCGCCGTCGCGAAGGAAGAAAACAGCCACTTGACCCTCTGCAGTTCCTGCTCCTGCGCTGGTGAAAGTGCCTGCCTAGGATCTCGGTCCACCGTCAGTGATGGCGTGTCTAGTTCGTCGATAACATTGGGAGAGACCTTAAAAGCGCTTTAAAAATCAGCTAATGCTGTAGACCTGGAACTATATAGAGCTCAATCTCCCTAGCCTTATTTCCCCAAGAGCCTGAAGTTCTAACCCGTCCCTGTATTCGTTGGTGGTGTCCGTCAACAGTTCGTATGTCTGTCTCCATCTTCGTCATCTGTAGGTTATTCCCAGTCATAAAATCTACTGCTCCTTTCCCTAGGCTACTCACTGAGACGCCACTATCCTTTTTCCTCTTCATCTTAAGCTAGCTACTATGGCACGAGATTTTGTGTGTTGAGCAGGTGGTACAAGTTGGGGTCGATAAGAACTTCCCCCGTTTGACGAGCTAAGCCGAGCAACGAAAAGCGTGCCGCCGTCTTCCTCATCTGTATCGAAGTTGCCTTCGTGGCTCTACCCCGGCTCACAACATGTAGCTTACAGAGAGATAAAATGTGCTTACTATACGTACTTACATAGCTCCTTTGTTCTCGTTCTCGTCTAGCGGTAGACGAACTGTTACATGATACCAAGATGGCTTTAACTTGTCATTTCTATCTTACCAGTCTACGTTTACTTTCTTTTTTATGGAGCTCCTCACTGGTGAATGATCTTGCAACCTTCCTTCGTTGATCACCAGCACACTGTTTTATGTTCTCCAGACCCATCGCTTTGGCATCCGCGATAACTTGTTCCTTAAGACGGAGGTTCGGTCTTCCTTTGGGTTACCAATCTGAACGCTGTTATTTGAAGATTCTTTTAGTTGTGACTGAGCAAGTGTAGTCGATGTGTTGTGGTCATATGAACTACATCCACGTCTTGATACAGTTCGAAGAGTTCGCGGTTGTATCTTTTCCTTCATTCAACGAATATCTGCTCTGCTTTCCTGCTTATAGTTCAGAACTGGCAGGATCAGAAGGTTGCACTTCATTTTCTGAGTAAAGAGGTTTGAAACCATATGTTTCTCCAAACCAAAGTAGCAGCGATTTCCCAGGGTTTATCTTTGTTAAATCTCCACTAGGGTGTCTCCATGGGAGACTTGTTGACACAAGCCTTGGTTTTGTCCTCGTTTACTTCAAGACTAATATTGTTGGATAAGCTTCCATGGTGACATGCTTGCAGCAACTGATAAAGTCTACATATTCCATCAGCTGGACAAATTTGTGGAACATAGTGCCTTCCGACACTTGCCTTGCGGACCATCTGTTCCAGTACAAGCTCAAAATCCAGTGCGTGTTTGAAAAAGTTTAAAATTGTACATTGCAACGCGTCTTTTCTACCGTCCCCAATACGGCTAGCGCCCTGTAGAGCTCAAGATGATCAATGCTTTCATATGTGACTTCGAAGTCGATGGAAAGATGGTGAGTTTCGACTTTAAATTCGTTGGTCTTTTCCAAGATTTGCTTCGTGGATCGGAGGTCATGAAACTTTAAAACTTGTCAACTTCGCAATTCTCTTGTAAAGATTGGGTGACTGTGGTGCACATTAATTCTGTGGTCATCGCAGGAAGCATTCAACGTTCTGTTGTCACACTGCCTTCGTGCTCAGGAAAAAGGAAGAGTGCTACAAAATTTCTTGAGATTAAAGAGTTTCCATACAAATTTGTCCTAAATAGTACCACAGTCCTGTGCATAGCTAACCAACATTTGACCTAAAATTCAATTCTGCTGTGAGAATTTATCAACAACTCCCAATCAAGCGAGAAACCTTGACCAATTTGACAAAACCACATGACCACTTTCATTCTCCGTCCTCATCCGTGCAATTTTTCCATCTCTGAATCAATTTTCCATTTAAAAGGGGATTTTCCCATTGGATTTGCCTCTTCAGTGATGATCGTCACTCAGAGTTCCATCATGATGCACCATTATCTCCGGTATCCTCGGCAAATAGAGAACTCACTGCAATTCCAAATGTCAATCCAAATCATCCGTGAATGTTGACTCCCATAGCTAAGACAGAAAGCACTTTCCTTTGGTCAAATCACATATGTCATATTGATAACCCAGGCATACGAGACGTGTCAGTACATCCATACTACCACCAGTGGAACATCAAAGGCAACTACCGTGTCCAGTCGTGTCATGGGAATCGGGTTAATTGTACGCCTGTTGTTGCACTTTTACTAACATTGGATCGCACAACGTGCGTTCTACTCCTCCATACAGTCGAGTTCAACAGAGGTTAAGAGAGAGAAATTCTCCAGTTGAAGTACAATCCCATCGATATAGGATGACCTTTTACTAATTCCAGATACTGACACGGATCCATCTTAATTAAGCGAAACACTCCACACGGTGGATACTAAAATTTTATAGTGAATTCGTGGATGCTGTTGTCGGTCTGTTGTTTTAGAGTTGCAGCTCCAGATTTGCGCCCCCCTTGTGTCTTCCTTTTTTTTTTTTAATTAAATTCAATTAATTATTGACACATTTCATTACTGTTCCATTACACGTGGTGTTTGGGACTAGGAACTGGTAGGCGAGTGCTCTGCACGCTGCGGTTTGGCGACAAAATCGAAAAACGTGAGAAACTTTATCTACGAGAGAACTCCTCCGAAAGTCAAGTTCTAGTGTTTTCTGTGTCGGTTCTGGTTCTTTGACGGCGGCGGTCGGCGGCGGTAGGGGAAATTTGTGAAATTCTAGTGTAAATCGTGTTTTTGATTCGCCAGATACAAGTCGGGGAGTATAAGTGGGTGGTTTGGAAAATAATTAAATATGCGGACGACAAAATTTTTTTTTTCCCCCGTTGGCGGCTTGTGTTGTTTTTTTCTGGATCGTGAGGGGATCTTTTTTTTTTTTTCTTTTTACTGTTGTGTTGTGGTATTCTGTTTGGTGTGATGTCTTGACTGGCTTGGGCTACGATTCATTACGTTCCATCAAATACGGAAGCAGATCGAATACACGAAATGTTAACGCCGTTAAGTGTAACAACGGTCATGGCAGTCTGGTGTTGACCCAGTTTTTTTGTGTGGTTTTCGTGTGACATGAGGAATGGGGGGTTCAGTTGTTGAGCCTTTGACAACTACCTACATCGGTTGTAAACTAGAAACTTCTTAACTTGGCTGAATGGTGCTTGAGAGGATCTAGAACGTAGGTAGATATATTCGTGGTAAATTATGTAACCTTATCGTTCAAGTTCATATTGTATTGTGAGTGAGGAATTGCAGGACTTCTAGTTGTAGACATTGTCCAATATGGTGGTATAAGCCGTCATTGCTAGATGTCCTTCCAATGTCAGTAAACTGTCCTTGTCCTATGGATTCTGCGATTCTCCTAGAGAAAATATGGTAGCATAAGTTTCAGCTTAAGCGACACGAATAGGTTAGGTAAGGTTAGGGTGGGTGGCTGTCCCAGCTGAGCAGGCCACACTTAGGCCAGTACGAAGGCCCATTGTGATACCATGTAGAGAACTGGATAACCAGCATCAGGAACCTCAAATGTAGAAGTTTCCTTGAGGAACAGGAATAAAAAGCTCTGGGAAACCGCATGGGTGTACCGCACTACGTGCACAACCAGTTAGACCCACATACGAAACACTTAATTTTAAAGATGTCGAGCTTGGTAAGGTCGTTGAGGTCTTTGAAGAAGCACTCTTCTAGAGTTTTCCTTCTCAACTTTGAAAGAACAGGACAGCTGCAAAGAAGTTGTGAAACCGATTTTTCTTCTTCCTCGTCTCTACAGCTTGTTCAGAAATCATAAGAAGGGACATTCATTCTTATTGCATGCCTGCCTATTAGAAAATGTCCTGTAAGGGCTCCTACTATGATTCTATATATTCCCTACTCACGGACAGACATCTTTTCGTTCTCCTCACATCCAGGATAGGCCAGATCCGTTGCGACAGAAGACTAGTGTTGATGTTATTCCACCTGCTATTCGTTTTCTTTTTCTAGCTTCGGTATCAAGGTGAGATTTTATTGATTCTAGGGAGCCAAGCGAATCCCCTCCATTTTCAGCTGCCTGGAATGCCCCTTTGTCCTGGAACCCAGTACGGGAAAACGTCGCATCTGTCAGCGATCTCATTCAAAGACCTGCAGCATTGCTTTACCAACTTGTAACCGATATCAATACCGAAGCCCCTTTTGTTCCCGACAGCTTTATCGCAACCGTCGATAGAAAATTGCTCAATCAAACTTCTAAGACACCAAATACACAACTAGATCGTCTAAGGAATTTTATCCAAATCTAGAAAGAGGTCGACTAGAGGTTAACCAAATCCCTTTCTTTTCTCTTTCACGAGTCATCTCAGTCAGAGATGCCCTTCTCTACAGTTCTTCCCTGACTATGATCCCTGGTTAGCATTTGACTTATCCTTTGACTGCCCAAATTTTAATTTCTTCTGGTAGTCCAGCACACAGTCTACAGGTATCATGTTCCTATAGACCGATCTTCTTAAGATGGCTTCTGAAATGTTCGTGCCTTATGATAAGTCTAATTATCATCGCCCTTTTGGAAGACGAATGCTTCAGCCCTGAAAGTCTTTAAATCTAATTCGGAGGGACAGCGCGGTAGAGAAAAACTTCACTTAAGGTAGTCTGCACAAGTAGAAGGGGACCAACTAAGAGTGCGCAACTGGAGGCGATTAGCCGAGGAGCTTTAAAGAAGAGGACATCACAAAAGGCCCACTAGTGGCCGCAGTGATATTGAGACAACGTCCCATCTCACTATACTGGTTGGTTAAGGCCCAAGTCAATCAGCAGAACACGTACTATGTGAGTGCGTGGCTGTCTGCAGAGTCACGAAGCGCTTTCTCCATAAAGAATTCCTAACACCAGAGGATCTTCGTAACGCCTCGACTGGAGATATTCTCAACTTCATTAGGAAGATAGAAAATCTCCTTGTCTAACTGGCTCCAGGCACAATAGATCTTTTAGGTCGCAGTGCCATATGCGTCTGTCGTAGAGCCTTACTAATAATAATAATAATAAGGCCCAAGTTCACCCTGAACTGTAGCGCCTGTGACTTTGCCTTTGTTATTGACGTCACATCTTCAGTTTAAAAAATAGTGTGGATGCCAACCCACAGCGTTCTCATAGCATCTTGACTCTTTTTGTTCAGAGGCGTTTGGTGGTAAGAAGGAGCAGGTATTATTGTAAAGAACTTTAAGAATATTTCCTGATGTGCGCTCCATCTCTCATCAGCTTGTCTTTGGAAGTCAAGTGCAAGGCTAGGTATGACGAGAGCTAGGGAGGGCAGTACTGAGCGGTCAACCAGTGATAGGTCCTGTTCCGAGGCCTTCCTGGTTAATTCATCCGCCATTGCATTCCCGTGGATACCTTTGTGTCCTGGGATCTCCACCAGAGTATTATGTTGTGATTCGCGGTGAGGGTTTTAAGCTCTTCGCGACAGCGGATGAAATGGCTTGGCTATCTATGTAAATGTCGATGGTTTTTATAGAGACTAGCTTCATTGATATTTCATGGGCTTTCTTGGCGATGGTTAGGATTTCCGCTTGGAACACACTTCCGTGGTTTGGAAGTCTTATTGACCGCCTTGTGTTGGGTTCTAGTGAGTAGATCCCACGGTGGCCCACTCGTCTCTTGAGGGGATGATCGTTTTGATGTTTAGGCTGAAGTCAGGAGATGGTGTGAGGTATTCCGAGTCGAAACACTTAAATATCTACGACAGCTACCAGCCGAGATGGATACCACTTGTAGGCTTAGTCCGTAAAAGCCAACTATTCCTTCGAATCTACCTTTAAGATGAATCTTATTTGAATTCTTAAAAAAAAAAAAACAAATAATGAGTTCTTGTCAAGCGACGCGAATAACCTCATCTGTAGTAATTCATGGTATTTGCATTCCATTAGGCCATCAACATCAAAATTAAATGAATCTCAGACATTGTATCGGGACCATCTCACCCTAACGGTCTCGAAAAACGCTCAATTTATTTCGCATTCGTGTCTTTTATTTTGCAATATTCCTACACTATCGCCTTCCAGCTACAAATGGCATCAAGCCATTTCAAATCGAATCGCATTCTGCACACAGACCGTCCTCATGGTCGACATTCAATTGCCAATTATTATGAAATAAGCAAATATTTAAGACGATAAGTATCGCAGTTCGACAAGAGAGTGTGGTGCCAGCGCACAGAACAATACCTTGCGTGCCAGCTGACCACCAGTTACAAAACCTATAATCATCTTTTGTTGTGTTCCTTGCTACAATTCACGAGGATAAGACAGCAAGAGCGCCCATAAATACCATAAAGACCACCACTACCAGTATCACCGCCACCCTGCTAGCGTGGACCATCCGAACTGGAGTCATTATTAGCACCGTTTTGTTGTGTAGTTCGCGCTACGCAAATGGATGAAAATCACAGGCGGACCCCGAATCCAGGGGGATAACCTTGGCCAATGAGGAAATCATTTAGGCTGAGCCGCATTCTTATAGCTCATATCCATCCATCCGTCCATTCGTGGGGCCATATTGCCGCGAATGGATCACAAAGTTGTAGTTCCTGGTGGTGAACGTCGTCGACAACGATGATGATGGCTATGCCACCGCCGACATGTTCCAAATGGAATTGTGTATTTATTTGGGGCTGTGAAGCAGTACACCACACTGCTGGAGCTACCATGTTCCTTTGGTTTCATTAGGAAAGGAATATTTGCATTGCATAAGGACAGAGCAATTGGTGGTCTCTGGGAGACTCGATTTGACAGCAAAATTCCATTATGAAGTTTCGATTACTTCTGTAAAGGGGCTTCCGGTGACCGCAAGTGGAATTTTTTGATTTCTTCTTCGCCAAAGAGTAAGTTATGGATCTTGACCATGGTTAGAGACAGACTATTGGCTATTGGTTTGCACAAGATATTACTTTCTTTCGGGGAATTTAATTGGATTTGTATGGAATTTTCCAATCATTTTGGTTTGTGTAACGGTAGCACGTTGGAAAATTGAATTCTTATTGAAGTGTCTAGAGTGAGCTGATTGGTGTTGTTGTATTGTAAAGTGAACCATTAAATCTGTTTTAGCGGCAGAAAAGGTATTTTGTGCTTCCTTATACCTTTCCAGAAGGAACTTGAGGACTGCGATGGATGCTTACAACACTATAAGATCAGGACTGGTGTCCAAGTCGAAGCCGTCAGTGAATGGAGCCAGTTTCTTCCTATCAGTTGTTCTTAAATTGTCGAGTGTATACATATGCGACAGGAATGACCTCTTTCCTGTGTCTAAGAGAGGTCTTTGGGCAGCAAAAGGTTACGCTCTGCTGGGTCCCTGGGCATGAGGGCATACCAGGGAATGAGAATGTTGACGAATTGGCTAGAAAGGGCAAGGGATTAAGTCTAGACCAAGGCGACCTCGCGGTGAATATCCCGCCTTCCTCATTGAAGCTCGTAGCAGGGAACAAAGTTCTAAGAGAGGCAAACAAGAGATGGTCGTCACTAGACACTTTTGCCATCACAAGGAAGTTATGGCCTGTATTTGATAAGGCTAGGACTGCCAGATTCAAACAAAAGGATAGAAAATCTCACTCCACCCTTTTAGGTGTGATAACGGGTCATAACACTCTACGGTACCACATGAAGAAACTCCGAGTTACGAAAGATGTTGATGTAGATGTAGATGTAGATGTTGCGGAGATGATGGAACCCACTTCTCTGTCTCTTTATCATCTTAGACACAAATTGTTCGGGCGACACTTCTTCCGGAATCTCGAGGAACTATCTGACCAATCGCTGAATGACCAGAACAACTTTATTAAATCCACAGGATGGTTTGTATCACTGGCGCTGTAAGTAGTTACTATGACACTTATTATGCTGGTTGCGTTTAAGGGTACCCTCTACGGGTAGCACAATGGGCCTTAGAGACCTGAGTATGGCGCAGAGGAACTCCTCTTCGCCGGTCAACATACCTAAGCTAACCTAAGAGAGGCTTTTGCAACTCTACAACTACAGTCGATATCCAGGGTGATGAGATTTAACATAGTCTACGGTACTGCTATGGGCATTGATTTTAGAGATCCAGTTAACCCAGTGCAACCTTTTGGTACGCCGTGATAACCCAACTTACTTACTTATCAGGCCAGCGACTCTTGAAGGGTATGAGCCTGAGCTAATGCCGCTTTCCATTTCCGGGCACTCTGCTTCCAGTTTACTAGACCAAGGTTTCTGGCGTCCGCAATTGTTTGTCCTTTAAACCGGAGGTTCGGTCTTCCTTTTCTTCGTGAACCAGGTGGCTGGGATTCAAAGACCCTCTTAGCTGGAGCATTCTCGTCTATTCGCTCGATTTGGCTGAGTCATTGCAGTCGACGGATTTTTACCTTCCGGACTATATCCACATCATGATAAACCTCCGAAGGTATATTTTGACATGACAAGCCATTCGTGAAAAGATCATACGTGCTTGGTTGGGAGAAGCTTTCTTTTGCCCTCTTCGGGCTGTGAATATGACAAAATCGTCAGGATATGCCTTTATGGTGAAGCCATTCATCTCCAAGGTACCACGAGAAGCCTACTTTAGGGGTTTTTCTAAAGATTTTCAATAACTGATATCCTTTGGGCTTGAGTTGATCATGCATTTTTTTGAACCAATCCCAATACCTTATATGTTGTGATTTTTATAGCTAGCTCTCCCCTTCATTAACTCTAAAAGGCGTTCTAAAACCTTCAACAAGGAGGACACAAGACTAAATACATAGGAAGGGCCTTTCTTTTTGACAATTTTGGCGACATAGGATAACAAGATGCCAAATACTTAGTTCGCTTTATCAAAAGCTCTCAATGTTTCCGCGAGTAGGTAGGGGAGGTCATCCTAAAGTCTGAGGCATCATAATGGACCTATATTCCGATTTACAAAGATAAGATTCCAAGGTCCGCAGTTTGGTAACAAATGATTGGTCTTCCCAGAGGTGGAGGAGGTCTTCCTAAAGCCTGAGGTATCATAATGGACCTAAACTCCGATTTACAAAGATATGATTCCAAGGTCCGCAGTTTGGTAACAAATGATTGGTCTTCCCAGAGGTGGAGGAGGTCTTCCTAAAGCCTGAGATATCACAATGGACCTATATTCCGATTTACAAAGATATGATTCCAAGGTCCGCAGTTTGGTAACAAATGATTGGTCTTCCCAGAGGTGGAGGAGGTCATCCTAAAGTCTGAGGTATCATTATGGACCTATACTCGGATTTACAAAGATAAGACTCCAAGATCCGCAGTTTAGTAACAAATGATTGGTCTTCCCAGAGGTGGACAAGGTCATCGAAAGTCTGAAGCACCATAATGGACCTATTCTCAGATTTACAAAGATAAGATTCCAAGGTCCGCAAGTTTGATAACAAATGATTGGTCTTCCCAGATTTGGCAACGAAGATGATCCGACTTTCTTGTATGTTGGAGGATATAGACCTTCCCGCAAACTTAAGGCCTAATGAACTTGCCAAATACAGCACAATTCTATACCAGCATGCCTCTAGGTACAAGAACGTTGTGATGAAAATTTAAACCAGTTGTAACCGTCAAATTCGTAGATGCACTTCCGAAATTCTAATGCAATTTCCATTCCTCTACAACCTTCACAACCAAGACCATCTGCAGTCTAAAAGTGCATCCACCTTCAGGCGGATTGCACAAGTGTACTCCCGCACATGCCATTCAATTCACAGTCCAAGCTGGAGGCTATAACAAAAAAAAAACAAGTGATTCTTACAATTCAGTGCACACAAACACACGCACACAGAGGGCACACATGCACACAATAAATTAGATATTCTTGATCAAGATAGTAAATCATTAGATGCAAAATGGCATGTGCATGCTTAAGATGCCAAAAGCTGTGCGCACACTAAACTCTCATCTAAGTTGGTTATTAGTGGAACGTGAAAACGAGCACCAGACTCAGTGTTATCCCCAGTGGAAGAGGCAAATCTAAGAGGAGACGATTTTTTATGTGCTTTCCGGCAGTGATATTCGATCTTCAAGCAGAGCATAGAATTTACAGTGGCTACCACCATTTTTACCCATTTGCACTTCTCGACGCGAAGAACGCGCTCCCTTTCCGTCTGAGCGTCCGGAGATGGGCTTTTCTTTGGCACTTCTTTGTGAAAACAATTCCCGGACTCATTTTTAGCCAACTTTACAGATGAAGATTGTGATTTTATTCGTTTGGTCTGGGCGCACTGTTTACTAGGTGTTTCCTCTTCCATTGGGGGAAGACGACCATGCAAATGGCATTTTTGTAAACTAGCTCGCGGAATATATTTGAATTTTCAATGGACTTCCTTGATACTCAAGATGAGAGATAGTGGAACGTTCTTGCTTTTGCTGTTGCACATTTGGCCTGAGAATGGGTCTTCCAAAATAATTTTCTAGGCTCTCTCTGGTACCACCACCGCCGCCCCGGTGTGCATCTCTATCCGCCTCTGCCGGGGGCACCACTCGCAGAGTGCTCTTGTTTCGGTGTTTGCGCTTTACGGGTGGGGGTGGGCGCAGCCGAAGTTCAGTGGTGTTTGTTGGCGCAATTAGGTGGGATATTATACAATAGGTGCTTGTATTACCGTTGCAGTACGGTATTTGGACATTTGGCTTTTGGTTTGGTGATGGAATTAATGTCAGCCTGGTTGCGGATTTTCATTTTGTAAATTCTTTCAGCAAAAGGAACTCTTTTGCGCGTCTTGGGCATTGATTGATGATCTAAGCCTGATAAAAGGATGAATTTCTTGTTGCAGTTCATTAAGATGGCTGACGGGAGTTAAGTTTGTGGATGTTTTCTTAATTGTGTGTGTGTGTGTCTGTGTGTGTTTTTTAATGGCATTTTTACGAGCACAATGTTTACATTGTGTAGCAAGAATGTAGCTAATCTGTCGAGTAAGACCAAACAACAGCGATGGCACTTGGGTAGGAAGAAGTTTATCTTAGTAAGTAGGTAAGTCATTTACATAATACGTACGTTCATCTGAATGAACTTCATGCCATCACGGTGAATTTTTCTGGAGGCGTCGGCTTCTTTCAAGTGTTTTTGTCAAGAGTCATTGTCAAAACGTAGAGCGTAGAGTTTTTATTACATTGGTCGGAGGTTTTGGCGCCTACAGCCCTTTTTTTTTCCAAAAAAGCTGCACTACCCACCCTGCTTCACTCGTCATAAATTGCTTTTAACCAAGGTCCTGTCAAAAATGCTAAAATGATCGCAAATCTTATCGAGAAAAAGTTGAAGGGAAAGATATTTCAAGTACTTTGTGGTGTTAACGTTTTTGAAACAAGACGTACACGTAGGGGCTTCAATGATTCCAATGTTGGCCTTATTATGTCCATATGCTGTCCTTTCGAACAAGATGACAAGGCTCATGTTGTCGATTTGTACATGAACAGATGTCCTCTGTGGGATATTTTACGAAACAGTGTTTTATGCCGAAAGTTAGGTCTTGCGTTGCAGGCTCCATTTTAGGCGAATTTGATCCAGGAGTCGATGCATTTTTTTAAAGCTTGTAAAGTAAGAATTTTGTTGCCGCAAGGTTAAGCATTGGATCACCAGAAGCTCAGTCATCATGGTTTGAGATCTTCATCTTCAATCTTTTGCAAAAGCAGAGTGATTGTGGCATGAAGTCGTAAAGCGTGCTGAACAATCTAAGCTCGGAAAAATCTGAGAGCAAGCCTATGCAATCCATGTGATTACTTACTTATCAAGCCAGCGACCCTTCGAGGGTCTGCGCCTGAACTAATTCCGCTTTCCATCCTTCACGGTCCCGGACACGCGGCTTCCAGTTTACTAGACCAAGGTTTCTGGCGTCCGCGGTTGTCTGATCTTATCTTTCTTCGTTCACCAGGTGGCTGGGATTTGAAGAGCCTCTTAGCTGGAGCATGCTCGTTTATTCGCTCAATGTGGCCGGATGTGTCGACGGATTTTTGCCTTCCGGACTACATCCACATCTTTGTACAGCTCGTAGAGTTCGCGGTTATATCTTCTCCTCCATTCGTCCTCCTCGGAGGATCTCAAGATCTGCTCCACCGCTGTCCTACTTATCGTCCAGCATTCAGCTCCATAAAGCGGGACTGGCAAGATCCATGTGATTGTACAACTTAATTTAAACAGACTTTTGGATACAACGTTTCTAATGAATGAATGTAGTGGGGTAAGTCCAATAAGAGCCTCTAGGTCTGCTGTGCGGCAGAAGGTGACAGCTCCTGTGATACCAATGCAAGCTAATCTATGAAGCAATTGAAGCTAGGTGACAGTTGTTTTCACTTTTACTTTGGCACACCAGACGAACGGACATATTTTGGGTCTAAGCATCGTGGTGTATAATAGGGTATATGCACTAGCATACCCACATGGCTTTAGATGTCCTAGCAATTTTGGTTTTTGATGTACAAGACTTCATCTAGAGAACCCGATTTTTATGTCATCTGATGTAATAGAACCGCACTTCACTTTTATGGGCAATGCTGTGCGTCATCCGCCACCGCTACCGCCATCCTTTAATGGTAACAAAAGACTTAAAAAGAAACCAACATTCCGATGATTTCATTGAGCTAGATTTAGATCCTGATACGCTTGGGTAGCTATTAAACAAACAATCAATTTTTATCCACTAACAATCGGAATTACAATTCACAGATTTGCATAACTTTCGATTAGACGCCATTTTTGATCATAAATCTACGTATCTCTAGCCAACAATTTGCACGTATTTGTATCTGTTTGCCTATATTAGCACTCACTGTCAACAGACACCTTCCCCATATTCTACATTCTACATTCCAGACCTCAGAAGTGAAAAGATAATCTAAAAGTCTGAGGTATACCCATAAAAAACACCTTGTAACCGTTTTCCCCATCCTCGGCACGTACTGGCTATTCAGCGCATTTACTCTGTATCTCTGCATGATGATCTCGCACACCCACACTCAATAACGCACACGTCGACAGCAGGAGTGAAGATCATTAAGTCACTGAATATCAACGGTAGTTCGTCATTTGTTCACAGCTTCTGGTAGATACTTTCTTTTACCACAAGCTGCCCTTAGTGTGTCACATGTGCCGACAAATTGCAAGCAACATCCATAAATCTTTCTGATTGTCGCTTCCAAAAACATTACCTATTTCGTCATCCATTATGTATAAGCCGGCACGAGCGGTTCCTTACGCCATCCAACGCAAAATTCCATTCCAAACAGCCATGGAACCAGATCCAGGACAAAAGATGCCGTAAATTGTGTGAAGTACGAGTATCTTTCCATAAATTTCGATCACAATCGATTTTGTAACGTGAATCTGGTGGTGTTGAGAGGTGGTGCAGGAATTAATCAAAACAAGTAAGTGGTCTCTGGAGTGTTGAATGAGGCATTATAGGGAGGGGTCTGCAAAGTGGAGCAGAGAGATATGATGGATATGGAGCTCTTGTGTAGGCTTTGGGCAGGACTGCTGCATAATTTGCAGAGTCAAATCAGTCAATGGCACAAGGACGGCATTAATTGGTAGTTAAGTGGATGATTCAAGTGAGAATGTGGAATTAATTCGAATATTACTGCCTGATGCCGTTACAACTCATTAGTTTCATTGAATTCGATTCAAAGGGTCTGGTAGCTGGTGAAAATGGAGCTGCGACAACTGGTGGTTTTGCAAAATGTCCGCTGGAATTGTTTGCAACAATCCTATTGGAAGATGACAGTGAGAGCAGAGCTTAATTGGCCTGTAGCAGGGGATTTCATCGTTGGAATTTGAACGATTGGAAAGGAATTTTGAGTAGATGCCCTGTGATGTCAGTAAGATAGGTAGGGTGAAGGGGTAAATACATCCTGTGCGATGCAGTCTTCCCCAAGGGTGTCACATTCCACTGAAAAAAAGATCGATCGTCCAGTTTATTGAAGAAGCATCGCCAAGTGACCCTTGAAGGGTTTGAGCCTGAACTAATGCCGCTTTCCATCCTTCACGGTCCTGGGCACGCTGCTTCCAGTTTACTAGACCAAGGTTTCTGGCGTCCGCGATTGTTTGTCCTTTAAACCGGAGGTTCGGTTTTCTTTTTCTTTGTGAACCAGGTGACTGGGATTCCTAGAGCGTGTTCGTCCATTCGCTCGATGTCGCCGAGCCAATGAAGTCGACGGATTTAAACTTTTCGGACTACATCCACATCTTGATGCAACTCGTAGAGTTCAGGGTTATATCATCTCCTCCATTCGCCCTCCTCGCAGACAGGATTAAATATTCGACGTAGACTTTTTCTTTCGAAGGATCCCAAGATCTGCTCCGCTGTCTTACTTATCGTCCAGCCTTCAGCTCTATAAAGAAAGACTGACAAGATAAGGGTTTTGTAGGACATGTTTGGACAAATCGAAGAAGCAGCGGTTGCCTTGGGTTATTCTTCGTCGAATCTCCACTAGGGTGTAATTTGTGGAATTTATATTTGCCCCGAGGTAGATAAACTCCTTCAATACCTCAAAGTTATAGCTATCGATTGTCAAGTTCTGTCCTAGACGGTGTTCGACGGATCAGTTTTGGGTAGACAGCATGAACTTTGTTCCTCGTGCACCATGAGACCAACTCATTTGGCTCGTTCTTCTATTGCCATAAAAGCCTCAATAATGTTACGCTCGGAACAGGCGATGATGTCGATATCGTCTGCGTATCCCAGCATCTGGATGGATTTGTTAAATATAGTGTCTTCCGTGTTTACTGATTGTGGGTTAAGGTCCTCATTTTTTACCAAAGATTTTACTGAGATCCCAGTCAAGTATTCATCACAGGTAACTCTCATTTTCTGAGATTTGGAATGGAGTTCTATCGAGTTTTAACTGACCGAACGTTGGTAAAATGATCTCTGTTTTCTAGGTGCTAGCATTCTGTCCACGTCTTTTAGCCCAGTTTATAAGGGCGTATGGGCGTAAGAGTGATGTTGATCAGGAGTTTGCGGGTTACCAATATGACGGCAACGACTCTTACTTTACTGTGCCCTACTTTGTCTGCTTTGGTTATTGTGGACTTTCTATAATCCTCCGCATGGATATCTGAACCAAATTATTCACTCAGAGTGCCAGCGATAGTAGTGACTCTCTTATAATTTTCTGTCCACCATTCGCACATCTAATTGCGTACGTAGAGTCCTGCGAACTTTGTGAAAGACCCCTTGTAAGAGAGCGAACCAGATTCGCAATCGTTACCGGAAATAAAAGCCACAGATCACAGTCCTAATATCAACCAAATAGTCATGGGGAAGCTTTCCAATATGCACAATTTTACACGGCTGCACCTGTGCTAGTTCCACAGACACCCAACTGTCTGGTACTACCAACCCTGATGAACAAATCGAGATATCTATTCAATCCAGCCATCATATGTATTCCCACCGCCAAAGCCAAAGGTTGTCATCTCCCCGTCTATAGGATTGGACGCACGAATAGGGAAAATTATACAAAAGAACGTGGAAAAAAAACCAGAGAACGGATATGGAAAACACAAGAAGAAAGAAGCACAGTCTGGCGAAACGGATTTAATGAACGAGTACGTACATAAATGTGGCAAACAAGTCAAGGACGCGTCCGGAATTTGACACAACAAATTCTGACAGTTCAAATCAGTTGTGTGTTGAATGTTCAGGCAGTGATCCCAGCCTGGGTATGCTTAGGTGGGATCAAATTTCACAACGTGTAAACTGAAAAAAAAAAAAAAAAAATGAGAGAAGTCCCCAAGGCATTTGGCAAAGCAGAAGCTACTTAGACCTATTAGATCTACAGTGTCGGGGGTCAGTAAAAGGAGGAGATCCTTGATCTTCCTTAAGAAGTTGAGGATGTAACATGTCGAGGCATTCCTGATGTTTTCAGGAGCATTAGAGAGAGAGCCACACTGACATAGTGTGTGTTTTGCTGTTTCGTCATAGTCGCATAGTCGATATGCGGGCTCCTGAGGCTGCAGTATCCAGAAAGGAGGCTGGCAAGTCTTCTGATATCGTCCAGTCCCGTCCTAATTCATAGGACGGATGAGTTTTATTTTGTTTGTGTCATTCCTTGAAGCTTCAGGATATTTCCGCAGTCATATATGTGTCTGGCTAGTTGATCAGGGAGTTGATTGCCTTTATTGCGTCTGTTGAGCGACCAGAGTTTGACCTTATTCCGCTGAGATAAGCCTTGGAGAGCATTAAAGCGGCTTTCGACGGCTTTTGAGTTAAAGGAGAAGGAACACAGTGCTTCAAGCGCTGCTTGACTATCGATGAGTAAGTACATTGACGATTGCTAGGAATATACTAGGAGACATTTGGTCCAAAGACACCAGTCCCAACACCAGAATCCATCTTTTTATCATCAGTACTAGTCCTATGAGTCCCAGGCTGAGTGATCCATGATCTGGATTTGATATCTTTTTCCAAAAAACGAGAGATTTTGGCATGATCATTTCTAACTCGAAAAAGTTCAAAAGAATCGCCAGTTGATCCAATAGACTGGTTGGCAGTTTTCCTATCGTGCGTTGGAGGTTTACCATACTGTATGTCGATCTCCTTCGAGGTATAAACTGCTTACATCTTCGTGACTAGATCATGGCGCCCTCAGTAGACCAGCTTTTTCGGATATCTTGAAATGTTGAAAACCAATTTCAAGAAAAATGATGTCAAGTCGATAGTGCTAAGAGTTAGGAAGCTCGCAAGGCTTATAACCGAGCTTAGGGTTAGAATCTATATTAACTTCCCTTCAAGCTGGTTGAATGTTTACGAGGTTAAAGCTTGTCCTGTATCACAATGGACCTATCACTGGTCTAAGTGTGCTGGCAATAGTTGGCAACCTTAAGCTTTTTCTAAATAAGGCAATCAAATGTGAAATGATGTAGTCCAGAGTGTAAATGAGCCAAATGCCCATTCAACTTTTGTCTCGACTGAAAGCTTTCCAGGGAGACCGTCCATCAGACCATCAGATTATTCGCCGATGTGATGGAAGAAGCATTTGCCTAGCTGTAGCCAGGGAAGTTATACATTGTGGTGCATGTCAAGAACTCTAAGCTCTTCGCGACAATGCTTAACAAGTTCTGATGTTATCTGCGTAGCAGCTATTGCTGTTGCCGCCTGGCTGTCAGTGTAAATCGTGATATCCTCGATCGATATTTTAACCATTGACACTTATTGTGAAGCTCTTGTCATTGCCAGAACCTCCGCCTGGAAAACGCTGCTGTGATCTGAGAATTTAATGACTTTACTCGTAAAAAAGACGGGCTCCTATGCCTATGTCCATTTTTGAACCATCTAGGCTTTGGACTCATTAGAATCTTCGTGGTTCTCTCACTATTCTCTGCTTGGATAGACCCATGAGAAGAGTCACTTGAATTCCAAGTACGGGCAGTGTAGTTGGAGTTAACATTAGCACCCAGACAGTTGCTTAGTATCTTGGCATGGATCCGGTCTTCAGTGTTTTGACAAAGACTGATTCTGATAACACTTTTTGCTGTGGCCTCTTGTCTAAAGGCAGAGGGTTAAGAACTGCTTCAATCTGGTATTGGTCTGTATTGGTCTCTTTAAGTATCTTTGATATCTCTGAGGTCAGTGGTTTTGGTAGTGTGCCACCAGACCTATGGATCTTTCAATCGCGAAGTACATCCATCAGGTTATCCTGGGTCTAGATCCACATTTTCTTGATTCTCAGACTGAAAAGTTGAGGCCTGATGAAAGAAAGATTGAAAGCATTCAAAGAAGGACAAAAGAGATATTCCACTCCACTCCACTCACTCCTATGAGTAATGGCCGACTTCCAGTGGTCTTTTATTTTGAAAGCTATGACGTAGAAGACTGCTCCACAACTGTGATACATTTCGTTTTAAATTTTATTCCCAACGGCACATCTCCAATTGACATTAATCGCGCACTTTCATTCGTTTTGCAAATAAAATCCCAGAGCTCAATACAAAATTCATGTCATCCATGCTTGGCTATGATAATAACGACGACGATGATGACGATGATGATGGTATCCCGTCCACAAATCTAAATCCAAATCCAAATTCAATCTTCTTCTTTGGTTGCGCTCGCTCATATTGGTCAAATTCGTGACTCGAAATCAAATGGCATCCGCCAGAGACCTTGAAAAATCACCATCAACTTTATCAAATATGGTAATATCCGTGGTGTACCGTCTTCGTCGGGCTAACGCTAATCGGTGCCAAAAAAACCATATAAACCGCTTTTCACTTAAGCACTGTCACTGGTGTAATTGCGCGCAAGATTTGCCATTATCCATCGTTGGCAGTGTGTCGTGGTAGATGGGACCAAGCACGCACATGGCCCTCGTTCAATTGACATTATAAATAATTCATCAGACGTAAGACCGATGGTCTTCGGCGGTAGTATGGTAGCAGGGTCACATCGCTTACCATTTGCGTATAGTGGGCCAGCAGCAGCAGGCAAGAAGGTAACCTGCAAGGAAAGTGAAGTTGGCCATCCCGGAGGCAACTTTCTTTAGTGCAACGATGCAGCGAGTGTCTCAATTATCCCTAATCCATAGAATACGAAGGAATGATCATTGCACTTTCATGGTTCGATGAGTGCAGTGGCGCGCGTGCGCGCTTCAACTCACGAGATATCCTCCGACGATCGTCGCCGGGATGAATTTGTTTATCTCAACCTGAGAACCGGACCGAATAATTATTATTGTTGCCATTGCCAGAGTGCACCTCGCTTGGCATAGGAAGAATCCTCTTCCCAGAAAGTTTATGACCCACTTTCGATTACAGTTTGACTTTGGATCGCCAAATTGTAGCAACTGCAGGAGAAGTGGTCCCCGCATCGTTGTTGTTGTCGTTGTCGTCGGTATCGCGATTTAAGTTTCTAACAGGTATTCATTGCAGCGCCTTCAGCTGTCTTCTTATTTTTAGCGTTTTCCTTGCCTCCTGCCAGCCCCCAAGTTCGATAATGATTATTGGCATTTGGCTAAGAAGTTGGCGATGTGGTGGGCTCTTCTTCTGCAGGCTATGTGGCGGATGCGCGCGCCGTGCTCGACTGGGTCATTTAATTCACGATTATCGCAAGCGCGCGGATGCAATAGATTGTTGTGTGCACTTTTGTAGTAGGCAATAGGTATCCACCACCGATATTGGGCTGATGATGATAATACGGGACACGATCCTTTTTTTTTATTTTTTTTTGCATCAATTTAGCTCGACTTGTTTGCATGAGCACTGAGGGAATTTGATAGTGGAATATCTGTTGCTCTGTCGTTGGCTGGACGAACGTGAGAACCATGAACCTTAACCATTGGCTAAAGCGTTGGCGGTGGTGGTGGTGGAAAAAGACGACATCTGAGACACGACCATGGTTGGATGACAAGCAATTACCAGAATGTCCTGATATCAATGCCCGATATTTAATGCGGCCAAGTTAAATGCGTGACAACCAATGTCGATGGCTGGCCAGCTAAAGAGGGTCGTTTTCAGTGGGAACATCTGAGAATAGATCCTTGATTGCATACATTTGTGGTTGTTGTTCATCCGATACAGCGGGTTTAAGGAATGTCCAAGCGACAAGACAGCATGGTATATCGTCATGGGTTCGAGAAGTAATAAGCGAAGGACGGGATGCGAAGTGATTGTACTTATTGTAACGAAATGCTCTAAAAGATCCACTTGCTTCCCAAATGGACCACAAGTTGTTGTTTAGAAATTGGTCCTTCTCACTTGGAACCATAAAGTTCCACTTCCTCCTCTCACTCAGTCCCACCAGTCTCAGTTATACGTATCCACTGTCAGACCCTCGTACATTTTCGGTTATTATATGGCCGTTAGTGTAGCCATTCTCCATTTAAACACTCGAGGAGGCTATGCCCCTCTAGGCGTAATAGTCATCTTTAAGATAGCATTCCGAGACAACATACTCAAGAGTAAAATCATCGTCCATGGAGTTATGCCACCTGTTTAGAATAAAAACGACTCAGTAAGGGGTGGCTTCTTCGGCGCAGGGTCATAAGTCCACAGGCCAAAAGTCCACAATGGACTTAAGTTCACAATTGATTTGTAGATTTATAACTTTCCTAGGTGGGTCGAAAGTCCACACGAAACTTCTGTGGACTATTGACTCATCGATTGTGGTCTTATGGCTCTCTGGGGTGGGTCATAAGTCCATAATTATTAAAAGTTCATAACACCAAATGAATATAACAACAAAAACTTGTTACTTCTCAGCGATTTTGGACATAAAAAGGACCGTATCAGCAAAGCGGAGCGGCAGCGGATTGAAGCGGTGCAATACAGATTCCCAATATTTCAAAGTGTTTCAACAAACTCGCGACAGAATTGTGCACTTATGGCCCACTTCCTTTTTAACATTGTAGAATTATGACTTGAAATGTTGTGGACTTTTGGTCTGTGGAATTATGATCCTGCGCCGGCTTCTTCTTGTAAACGAAGCTTAGGTTAGATTGCGGCTTGAGTATTGTTTTCATATTCGGTTCGATTCTTGATAGTTTACAGAGGTGAGAAGGTTCATTTTTTCATTGAAGATTGATAGCAGACATATGTGTTTCCTATTGAGACTAGGTACCATGGCTAAATCTACCTTCCATTCTCTGCCCTTTTTCCCCATTGCATCACCGTCTTGATAGTTCATCGTGGAGAGAACAGTGAATAACACATCTTTCTGTTGGACAAGTTGGGAAAGTTGTCGTGCCTAAATCGTATTGTATCATGCTTGCGGCTTTTCTATGTCTCAATTTGCGGGATGAGACGGTAAGTTTTCGGCCTTTGTTTGACACGTTCTCCATCGTTGCTTCCGTTTCGTAGTATTGTTTGTCCTCTCTGGTGAGTTCGCTTCGTCAATGGTTGAAATTTCTCGGCCAGTATGTCAATTGGAAGTAGTCCTGAGATTACCTATATATAGAATACGCCTTGAGATATTGCGCGAAATGCACTGCACGCGCTCGATCCTACGCCCACATGCCTTAATGGCTTCAGTCCATATGTTAGAACACCACCGATGAAACCACTATGGCTA
This sequence comes from Criorhina ranunculi, assembly GCA_951813785.1. Lineage (NCBI taxonomy): Eukaryota > Metazoa > Arthropoda > Insecta > Diptera > Syrphidae > Criorhina > Criorhina ranunculi. The sequence goes on from OX638381.1 coordinate 7,372,958, forward strand.
AATACCTCCTTCGACTAAATCGTGCTTCTCCATGGTTTGGCGTTATGCGCAGGAGTGCATTGTTTACTCGTGAGGCTTTGAGTCCAGATGTTCATTGAAGGAGAGTCTTGTGCCGATCAAGACGTCTAAGTACTTGATAGCGTGCTACGATGTCATCTTGAGTCTTTTCGCTGGAGTACCGGGCCATAGCGGATAGCGGATATGAAGGTAATGAAAAGGCAGATGAACTAGGCAGAAAAGGTTCAGCATCAACCTTTCTGATGCGGTCTCCTAACAAGAGTACAGCTAAAGGCTGTATTAACAGTTGATTAAAAGATAAAGCACAATATTACTGGACAGAAACGGAAGGTAACAGACAAGCTAAAGCTTTTATACCAACCTCCTCCAAAAAAAAAAACGAAACATCCTCTTCAACTAACAAGAAGTCAGATTCGAACCGTTACAGGCTTACTAATCGGACACTGCAAGGTAAAAAAAGACCGTCCGGCACCAGCCGCAAGAGATAGGTGGATTTCCTTTGTATGCAACTTTATAGTAATATTAAAGTAATCCAAAATGGCGAAATTATAACAAGTACCCATAAACGAGTATACATTTTCAATTTCAACGAAATCGGAGCAATTTTAAAGAATTTCAAGATGGCGGATTCAAAATGGCGGGAATTTTTTTTCAAAAATATGCTTATACAAAAATATGCTTATATAAAAAATACAAAAATTATTAATACGGAATTTGAAAAATTTAACGGGGTGTGACACGCCCCCCTCCCAACCGAATACGCCCATCTGCGAACTCAGCTGAGCTATTCACCATATAAATAAGTGTACAAAGTTTTAATTAATTCGTTTGAGAATTGCGGCCCCTATCGTGCAGACAAAAATTCGTTATATTGCATAAATGGGCGTGACACGCCCCCCTCCCAACCGATCTCGCCCATCTACGAAGTCGCCCGAGCTATTCATCATATCAATATGTGTACAAAATTTCAATAAATAACGTTAAGAACTGTGGCCCCTATCGTGCGGACAAGATTTCGTTGCATTGCATAAATAGGCGTGACACGCCCCCCTCTCAACCGATCTCGCCCATCTACGATCTTGTCCGTGCCATTCACCATATCAACATGTGTACAAAGTTTCATTCAATTCGGTTAAGAATTGCGGCCCCTATCGTGCGGACAAGATTTCGTTATATTGCATATATACATATATATATGTACATATATAGATATATATATATATAAACATTTGAACGGACCATGGTTTTGGTGTTCACTATAGAGGTCTTGAAAAGTTGCATTCAAATTTTTGGAAAGTTGTGTCATGAGGACCTCTGCAATAGGTAGTATTTCTTCGAAATCCACCTAATAAAAAACATCTCATGACTATGGGAATAGCACAAGATAATGCGTGTAGTATGTGCAACGAGGACGAAGAATCAGCTCACCCAAAGATATAGCCGCAGTCCGGCATCATGGAGGAGCTCTAATGAAGAGGATATCACAAAAGGTCCACTTGTAGCCGCAGTGATAAGGGACTATGGACCACCTCAAATTCTGATCTAATCTAATCTGTATCCTTTCGTAAGAGTAATTATTTTTCACCTATGTCAAGGCTTTCGTCTTATGCCAATCGATTCAAGACTCTTTTGGACAGTCCCGATTGTGTCGGTTCTTATTTGGACCACTTCTTCCAGTAACTTTGGGACTTTCTCTTGTTTCTCATCATAAATATCGTTCCAGAGAAGTGGTCCCAACACTGAGCCTTGTGGTGCCCCCCTTGTTGCATTTTAATTCGTCTTATCCTTTGGCTAAAGTAATCCGCCATTGTCTTCTTGGTACTCTCATATTTCGAAGAGCTTCTACGATGTTCTTCTACTTGGCGGAGTTGAATGTATTTTTGATGTCCAACGTTCTAACCGCACAATACCATTTTGCACCACCCTTCCACCTTCTACCTTTTGTAGCTTTTTTCTGCTGGGTCACCGACCACTCGGGATCATATGGTGTCATTCCAGTAACTTGAAGGATATTAAGGGTGTTATGTCCTTGTCTATTGCATACGCTGCACTTAGATTATTGGTAGTAAATACCAGCAGCAACATTTGGGTTAATATGCAGCCTTGTCGGATTCTAATTCGAAGCTTTCTGACAACTTTGCGACGTCCAAGCAGTGATACATGATAACTGAAAGTTTCTCTGATGCAACACAGTTTCCACACTCCATTTAGCTGTTTACCTTGCCTTGCCTACTTTTACCCTTTTAGACAGTTTTCACCTTTCCAAACTGTTGGTGGTACATTTCCATATTATAAAAGGTACAATCGATCTAGATCGGATCTTATATCATATGTATTCGGCTCCTTCTCGAGAATCTTTTCTAAAACTTATGGTCCCCATTTCTTCATGTGGGCGTATCGATAACAAGATCTATTTATCTGTTCTCCCTCTATCCTCCGTTATCTTAAGTACGTGCCGCAGGGCTATAAATAAAAACTAATGGCCATGTTGCATACTGAAAAGACATTTTATTAATTACGTCATTTAATAGATTCATTTGATTCACCTAATGAATATCGTTTACTAGAATCCATTATAGGTAGGTGTGGTAGAAAGCAGAAGAACCAGAATCCACTTGCCATCAACCAGTGTCTCATTAATTACACCAATTAACCTTTCACTCAAGAATTGCAACAAAGTATCAAACACGCAAGGATAAAACGAAAGCAATTCATTTCGCATGCACACGGAACATGCTTCTATTTTTAGTCTCAACATGTCACTTGTCTCAACTTTACCCTCTTTATCTCTTTTGCGATCGACACAAGTACATGTACTTAATCCCAACTGAATAAGGGTTCAACAACACTTAGTTCGCTGTCCAACTCTTTAGTTTTTTTTTTTATCATCGACAACTATGACGTTCAGACACGGAAGTTGCATAACATCATCCTTAACAACGACAATTTTCTTAATGAAATCAAATACAAGTTCACACCGAACTACGATTATCTACCATCAAGCTGGCGGGTGGTTTAAGTAGCTAACTCATCTTGAAGCTTGGAATTTCGTCCTCAGTGATTTTTCCCATAAGATATAGAAAAAAGAAAACATATTTCTTAATTGGAAAATACATAAATGGGCGTGTCACACACACACACACACACAGGTGTGTAAAGACAAAACCTCTTCAAAGGCAACATTTCCTGGTCGTTAACTCTCAAGGTCATTGCTAAGACAGATTGCATGCGAAAAACCGATTACAGCTTCATAATCGACGATGTACGTGTTACGTGTGTTGAGAAATTTTCTGCGCCACTTTGCCAATCTGGAAAAACCTGACAATCGATGTCAACACACCCTCTAGCAGGCGGCAATATATCGGTCAATCAACAATCACTCGCCGCTTCGAATGAAGAATGACTGGATGAGTGAGTGGTCATGACACATCCTCCATCCAACATCAGCTTAGCTGTGCCTGTGCACAGTAATTAACTGATGATGTACCAAGACCTGAGCTCACTTTTTACCATCTCTCTCACAGATTACGTCGATGGACGATAGCATTACTCAATTCTAGCCGACACGTTATCTTATCCGAAACACTAGCCCAAAGCTAATGGACACTTGATAGCCACACAGATCGCCACCTGTCTGACGGGAGAGTAGAGTGGTATGAAGTGATCTCAGCGCATCCCTCGATTTTACAGAAATTATAATTAAAATATACCGGTGCGCGAGTATAACTGACTATCAGCTCCTGGTCAATGCCGAATCCAAGGCGGGAACGTGTAAGCTGCAGCATTCAAATCAATCTACAAGCAGCGGTAATCGGCGTGAATTGACAGCGAATGTGCACTGGCTACACCAGTGCCAGTGGTAATGATTCATTTAAATTTCCATACATAGACACTCCCGACGACCACACCTGAACGGATAGAGCATGAGCCAGCAGTGGAGTGGTGAATGACCGGCTGCTCTTGGTTCTTAAGTTTCACACCTCGAGGCGGTATGGGCAAATGTTTTGCAACCGCAAATGTACTATTGCAACGATGGCAACGGTTGGGGTAGAGTGTGTACTTGGGTGTGAACGCGTTTTTTCCGCTGTTCCAACACTTTTGCTGACAAAAACAATTCCGCGCACAGGAAAATGCAAGTGCTTGAGATTGAAAACGTTCTGGTCGTTGGCTATTGGTGGCTTATTACGTGCTAATGGATTGATAGAATTACATATGCTTCTTGGTAGTCAAGCAGCATTGCTAAGCGGTTTTTACTCGCAATTGAGGAAGTAAGTGTGTGGATAGGAACTGGTATAGGATGCATCTCACCTACCTCTCTCAATATTGTATATGACGATAACATCACAAATGTTTCCCCGACTAGCTGTCGTGTTGGTAACCAAATTTGTAACCATCACAACCAAATGTGTGCAATGACCCCATATTCGAGTTCCTTAATGCAAAATTCTGTCACCGACAGCAACAGTGCAACAGCTACAACGGCACGAGGACAAAAAACAACCGTAACTATGGAAGCTCAATAAATTCCAACAAGTTTCCAACAAATGGTACACATTTCGGACATATCTCACCCGTAGCTAGCTGGTGGTCCTTGTCCGCGGCAATAATTTCGCACACACATTCGGGAACAATCATCATGATACACGAGCAATGATGCCCGAAAATGGTACGAATATCTACCGAAGAGTACCACAAACATGCCCGACGACCACTTGTGGCACACGTTTGGCTCTCGAACCAAAAAAAAAAAAAAACTTAACCAACTATTAGCAAGAACAAGATTGCATCCAATCTATGCTAACAATGCGTTCGAAATGCGCTCCCAAAAGTGGACACAATGCAACACCAACCGGCAGCAGTGGCAGTTGCAATGGCAGTGGCAGTGTTTTTTTTTTTTGTAGGTTTAGTTCAACACTATGCGGGACTTTGTTGCTTCGTTCACTTTTAGATCAAAGATTGCGAATGGACAATGGTCTTGGTGGTGACTAGAGAGTTGTCCCCGCCACACTGGCAGAGAGAAAACGGAGACAATTCTTCCGTGTTCATGCGAACAAATGTCGGGCAGAGTTAAAGAGGCGCGTGTTGGTATGTGCCATGACCATTTGGGAGTGAAAAGATGATTATTATTATTATTATCGATGGAACAAGGAACTTGGGTCATTTGGCGGCTGCCACAGAAGGAAATGTCTGGAATGCAGGCATAGTTGTGTTAATTTGGTTACTTGACTTCAGATGTGGACTAGACAGATGACTGGGATGACAATCCTTTTTGAAATTTGAATCTTTCCAACTAGGCCATTTGAAATTGCCTATTTGCACCATAAAACCAGATAGGTCAGTAGACAACTGGAAGGAGGCTTCATGAAGAAGTTTTTTCATTTCCCTGGCTGCCGGTAGGAAGGTCCTTTGACTCATTAACAACTTAAGTCAATTGAATCAATTTTGAGTAAGCATTCTCGAGACAGTTCGCCTTGAAGGCGTTTTATGTTGCAGCGACGTTCATACTTTGTTCATTTTGTCACATTAGATTGGTGTAGACTGTCTACTGTGCCACAGGTGGAGCTGTCAATTAGTTATGTTAGTCTGGAGACTGAGCGAAAAAATCAGTTTGATAGCCAGCATCAATGGCCAGTAGCGTCTGTGTCATTTAAAAGTTAGCCTAGTCTGTTTCGGAGAACAAGAGCAGGAAGGGTTTGGCTTTGGAAGAAGCTCAGTTAAGGTTGAAGAGTCATGAGATAAGAATCACATCTGAAGAATCTAAAAGAAGGCTTAGTGGTTTGCAATCGACTTTAAAATCATAGCCCATGTTCGTCGAAGACCAGACCAACTAGGGATGGACACGAGGAAGGTTGGAGTGCAAAAAACTCACATTCAAACAACCAAAACTAGCTAGAGAGGCTGCAAGTAGCTATGAGAAGGCCTTAGACCTCAGATGGCTTGCAACTTCTTCAATCTCGTGCGGAGAAAATAGTGCATAGCCAAGTTATAGTTGATGAGATAAGTATTACCGTATTGAGTTGTTTTAGAGGTTGTGTTGGTTGGTTTTGAGTAAATGTCAATGGTCCGACAGCTCATAGAGAACCAGGACCTCGTTTCTCGCAACGCATAACACTGGCAGTAAGGTGGTTATATGGCTTGAAAGTGTTGATCGTACTAATGACGTCAGATTGTTCGAAAGGAATACTGTGAATTATAAGCAATGGCAACAGAACTCATAATTCTCCCCAGTCATTCTGGGCACCAACCTCGAAGCAAAAAGACTGAAACCTGTGTTATATTTTTCGCGACTCGGAGAGACCTACAGTTTTATTGCCGACTCCTAACGCCGGGAACCAAAGGTATTTCAACAAACATCGCTTACAACAAGTACAACTTCGTGACAGTAAAGCCGTTCACAAACGACTTACTTAGTGTCGTTCACGACCAGTGAATCGTATCTTCTTGAGACACTCCTGACGGTCATCTTTTGAGATCCCGTCTTGATCACTATAGCTTGGTTCTTATAATGGGGGTCCGAATCTTACTTACTTACTTAAGGTGGCGCTACAGTCCGGGGTGGACTTAGGCCTCAACTAACAAGTGTCTTCAAGCCAGCTCGGTCTTTAGCTAGCTGTCTCCAGTTTGTTGAGGTCCCCTTCAACTTGGGTGTGCCACCTGAGTCGCGGTCTTCCTCTACTGGGCTGTTCCTCGGGCGCGGATTCGAAGATTTTTTGGACCGGAGCATTGGTGTCCATCTACTCTACATGACCCAGCCATCTCAGTCGTTGGACCTTCACTCTTCTGACTAAGTCGATGTCGCTGTACAGCCCGTACAGTTCGTCGTTGTATCTCCTTCTTCACTCACCGTCTATGCTGACGGGACCGAAGGGGCTCCGAATCAAAGCTGTCCATTCTCTCGATGTTTCCGAGCCAGTGTAGTCGAAATGCTTCAGCTTTTCTAAACCTTCGTACAGCTTATAGTATTCGCTGTGGTTTCTCTTACTCCATTCGCAAATCCAGTATCTGCTCTACTTTCCTGCAGGAAACTGGCAGAAACAGAGTTCCATAGAGCATCACCTTTAATGGTAGTACTTTTTGGGTTGACGCCAGCCTAACGTGAGTACTATCTGCTCCAGTATGAGATTGGCGAAATCGTAAGACAGCGTATTACCTTTTCAAAATCGATTCTGGAATGATTTTTGGAACAGTTCCAAGAAAGCGTTTCCAAATTACAAAGTACACCACGTGTTCCACAACAGGTATAGTCCTTCTCCTTGAACACTTTTGACCGAATATTGACATCGAGTATCGAAGAGCATAGGGGCTGTACCCAAGGGTACTCCATCTCAGGCAGCGGTTCCAGCAGCTTTACGTATCACGCGACAAACAGTTAGACAGGAATGGAACCAACTAACCGACTGCTCTGATATTCCATCTGCTGCGAGGAACGAGAACGATTACGAATCCAACAACACCATCTGCTACGTGCCATTATTGAGCCCCGACGATCCAGTTCCAGAGCCGATACTTAAACGCACTACGACAACAGGCACGACAACTAAGCAGGGAGTGCCGCCCACCGTCAGAATTCGAGAAAAGTCAAAGTGGCACGACCAATAGGACGCGACGATTATCTGTACGAACCAGACCGACCGACCACAACTTATACAAGGGCTCGGATGGAAGAACAGGGCGAACGATATCGACGACGGACTACCCTGCCTAAAGGCAGCAAAGGACAGGAGGCGCAGCAGATAGGAGCGATGATATCGAGCGACAACAATCCGATGACGAATCCAATGAACCTGATTAGGGAAGACGACGAAAACATATGTAAATACTTCACGAAGGTGGTATCCTTTGCGGTTGAAAGAAGTCAGAAGGAGGTGATCCAAAACTTCCAGATGAACATGAAGGCGCTACAGGAGAAGGTCTCCGAGCTGGCAATTTCTGGAAGTTGCCTCAGAGAGCCACCTCGCACGGACTATGTTGACCTTAGAACTCAATCTACGCCAATGGGTCGAAATCAGGAATCCAACCCAAACCCTTGGAAGATGGCGCGAGCAACTTTCATCTCGTGGCCCGGGGAGGAAAGTTGACGTCCATAAGTGGGTGGTTCAGTTTGATGAGACGTCGAAAACCATGTCTGTCGACAGCTTCTTCTTCCGCATCGAGACGCTACAGCGGAACAACACTCTGAGTAGTGAGGACTTGTTTGTCAACTTTTACCACTTAGGCTCCGGTCCCGCCGAAAGGTGGTACTGGCAGTAATTGGAGGAGAATGAGGCAGACGAGTTCCTCAATTTCTACGACCAGTGAATAAGATTAGGCTAGTTAGGGCAGTCCGCAAGATTCTTTTCCTGTCTTTCTCTATGGTATGGGAATATGACCTTGGACAAATTTATCCTTTCTTTCCTTTCTTTTTCTCTGTCCGTCTGATGTCTCTTTAGGGTATTAGGGAACGTCCTCTTCTTCTTCAGCTAGCTACAATGGCACGAGATTTTCTATGCTGAGCAGGTGGTACAAGGTGGGGTTGACAAGAACTATCCCCGTCAGACGAGCTGAGCCGAGCAACGACAAGCTTGCCGCCGTCTTCCTCACCTGTACTGAAGTTGTCTCCGTGGCTCTATCCTGGCTCAGAATAATTCGTATCCAGTCGCCTTTCCATCTCAAAGGTAGTCATATCACTTTGTGCTTTGATAAGTAGTATCCTCCTTTGAATTTAAGGCACCAAAACATTTCACCAGGCATGTGGTTCTAATGTGCCTCTTGGCTTGACGTTGTTTCAAAAAAGATCGATTCTCTGTCGACTCCCTTCCCCAATTGAGATCGACTCAAACCACTAAGGAACTATACAGTCCCATCCTTGGTTTATGAAATATTCAAACCATACTCTAGCCACACTCTTCAATTAACAGTGTCTGCTGTGTCTCTCATCTATACAATCTTCAAAAGTCTTCCGGTTCTATACTTCCTAGTTCTGGCTCACGCGAAACCAATCTTACAAAGCAAACATTGTAGCAAAGGGTAAATTATAAAAATGAATCTATACAACAAATTAACATTTAAGCGCGCACACTCACATAGCCCCTCGCTGCCTCTGTCCTCGAAGAGGGAAAACAATCGCGAATGCAAATCCCGAAGAATAACAATTTTCCCTCCGTGATTTATCTGGCCAGGCCAATGACTGACAAAGTCGCGGTTAGCCGAGTTATTTACGGTTCTGTTCATGGTCCCAGCAGCAGCAGCAGCAGCAGCAACTGTGTGTGATTGTTCTACGCTCCACGGTGCGACCCAGGAAGACAGACGGCCTGACCGGCTACGGTAGTTGTGATCCCCGGCACATCTACTACCGCTGATTCGAATGATGATGATGAAAAGTGCTGAGAGTAGAACACAAAAGTACGAGTGCGCAGGCCGCCAAACCAAAGTAAATTAAAAAATTTTCCGGAATGTATCTGGTGCACGGTTCGGCTCTGCACTGACTGCATTTGGTCAAAGAGTAAATTAGCTGTAAATCTGTACACTGGTGCCACCTTCCGTCTTTTTAAAGTGTGTGTCCCGGAGTCAAATCACTTCGGTCGTCCAGTCGGCACGTTCCAAGATATTGCTTTCGTTCGGATCTCATCCGGAACACATATGCAAATGCGAGTGCCAAACACTGGTCAACCACAAATAAAATTGTGTCCAGGAGGAATGCATCCTAACGTGTCACGCTCACACGCTCATCGACAGTGTCGTGTGATCACGAGTTCCCACACGCCCCCAGTGGAGAAGCCCTGTTGGCGTCATCACCACCAGTTCAGTGGGTCATCCACGAGAGTAGTGTTCTAATGAATTGACAACTGCTTCTCGGTCAACCGCATCGAATGGCTGTCAATTGTCAGCCCACTGCTGCAGTGGCAGTGAAGCGCATTTGTTCGTCCGATCATCCGGACTGAGACTTCTCCGCTTTGGTTATCTGGGACATGTCACAGTACAACAATTCAACTGCACAGAGGATGTCTACATTTAATGAGAGTCCACCATCGTCGTCGTCGTTGTCGTTGTCGCCTCTACCGTATGCATATCGGACTCACAGACGCTTTCTGCTCGACTAAGTTTGCAGTGGTGTAGCCAACGCTCATTCCTCTGTGTGTGCGGCGGGGAATCAGTTTAATTAGGCACAACTGGTTGCAGTGCTTTCGTTCCGTTCGGCCGTTGTGGTAATTAGACGCATCGGTTCGGTCGTGGCATGCTGTACATATATGACAAATTGATGTTTATGTGGAGGAAAATTAATTTTCAGGTTATGGCGGTATCTGTGGTCTAATTGATTTGTTTTGGCTCGTAAATGGTGGGCAGTGTGAATGAATTTCTTGAGCAGGTGTTTTGTGGACCATAAATCTTTAAATTTTCACTTTTACGAAGCGCTGTACTAAGTGAAGGGCTAATTAGGGGGGACGATTTCCAACGAAGGCTGTGAGTTATGGCTTTGTTATTAATTAAGACTTTCGTTTTCATTGAGCTTTGGTTGTTAATGGAACTTTGAACGAGTAGGTGAATACGATAAGATAAGAATCGTAGTCTATAGATGAATCGATAAAAGAGACATCCATTGGCAGAAGCATAAGATCACCTGTTGCCCACTGGAGTTAGTATCGCGAGAATCGCAGTCAAACGTATTGACATTGAAGATTTATGCGACTTTTTGGATGTCAGTCTTGAGATGAAGACTGCTTAAGGAACCAGTTAAGATGAAATTCGTGGTAAGTTATTTATTTAGCTAACAATAGTCTATCACCTCGGCTATCCAAGTTCTTTAAAAGAAAAGTGAATCTGTCAGCCATCACTCAATCTATGATGAAAGCGTGTGATCATACCTTTGGTCAGAACTCCATCTAACTATTTAGGCATCTTTTTAAGATAGATGGGTTGGTAGAAGTGGCTGTCTGGTAAGTCCTACCAAGAAGCGCTAGTGCGCTTTTTTGATACCTCGATATGGATGTTGATGGGTATGCCAGAGACCATGGCTTTGTCAAGTGTGAGATACCTGATTCTAGCAAGATGCGAGCCAATTGGCCAGTGGACTCTATTACACTCTACAATTCTTGCTGTCTTGGTGCGAGTTCTATTGACTAGGTGGTGTGTCCCATTTTGGTCGTAGGTGCGCCACATCTATCTGGAGATGGCAAAAGTGTTCAGTTCGACCTATGATTTCGCGGACCAGAACGTAGACTCTCTGAGTTTAAGTACACTACACGAAACGATGTATTTGATGCGCAGGTCCAGTGGCAGGATACTTAGGAGCACGGTGAGAGCTTCTGTCGGACTTGATCGTAGCGCTCCTGTGGTTCCGATATCAGCTGATCTTTGGACTCTGCTTAGTTATGTAATGTTGAAGGCTTTGCTTAGGGCGAGTCACCAGATGAACTACGATAGTAACGTGAAGATAAGTCTTCAAGTAAAGGTGGATAAAACTTCTATAATGAGGAGGGAACAATAAGCAAAGGCCCAAGACTGCTGCAAGCCATTTAGGAAGTTATGGGATGGAATGGGCAAACACAGGATGAAAAGTCTGAAATCGACTACAGCTAATACTACCGATAACAAAATGTGCCCATCCATGCGGTTGACTCAGACAAGAGGTCTTAAGTTTCACACATGTGTACTCGCTCCAAGTAATAATTCGCATAAGACTTTAGTGGACAAGACTTTGAGCATTGCTCTAGCAGTACTCTCAGAAAGTATAGCCTTCGGAAAAGGGGTAGGGGACGGTTGGAGCCTGTAGCTTTTTTGAAGGCACCGGAGTAGAGGAAGACTACTCATTAAAAAGCGTACGGAACAGATTTTCCATTAGAAACTGTGTTATGAGCCAGGTGAGGGCCACGGAGGCACCTCGGTGTATGTGAGGGGAATGGTGACTAAACTAGTTAATAGAAGAAGAAAGAAGATCCTTAATACCTTCCTCGGACTTTGGACGGACATAAATGAAGATAGGAAAGAGAGAGGATGGAAAGGGGAAACTTACACTAACCTCACTATCCTAAGCTAACCTAAAACCTTAAACTTAAACCCTAGCCTAGGCCTATTCTACTTAAAACTTTCCTACACTATTCCTACCTACTTCCTTCCTTTCCTTCCGTCATCACTTCGCAATACTCATTCGTCTCGCTCCGAGACACTCCAGATGACAGTGGCGTCGGCATGTCCAGCCCTCCTAACCGTTGCTATCCCCCTTGGCCTCACTGGGAGATAGCCTACTTCCAGCGCAACCTGTCCCGTCTCGTAGATTAAGTCAGTCGATCGTCCGGTCATACACTATTCTAACTTTCGCTTGCCTAAGCCATTGACTAGCTGTATACCAAATACTAAAATCCCTAACTTACCACCAATTATAGCATTACCTCCTTAGGTTTAGACCTACATAAATTGCCTGACGACAGATCACCATAAATAATACCTAACACGCCATTTAAACATCGATCTGTCGTGCTCCTATCTATGTTGAGCTCTCTCCATTGTGACTTGGTCCGTGATCAGCCTGTCATCTGCATGAGGCAGCTGATTTGACACACACGTATGGGAGAAGGGCCGATGTAAACAGCGGGTGGCCTGTCAGACACCTTTTGTAAAGCTGGCTGCTCACGTAACAATCAAGCTGATTAGAGACGCTTGTTGAATATTCAGACTTCCCATTACACGGGTGTAAAAGTCCTTTAACGGCATGGTGTCCGTAATAAACCACTGTTGCACTTGTCATACCGATACTGGTTAAATGCGAGGGACAAATGATCAATAAGTAGGCTAGCATTCAACCTTTTGTGAAAGGCAGCTTATACTTTCGATACAGAAGGTTGGGACTAAGAATATTCCCGGAGAAGATTGAAGGTTGATCAATGAGATTATTAGAGATCTTATCATTCTCAAGTTACGCGCTACAGACAAATTGAATGAATACTTTTGTTCAATCAAATCACATGTGATTGTACATTCATTTAAAAGTCTCTCTTACAAAGTAAACATTTCATTTGATTTATTGCGATTATAAACATTTTAACATTGCAAATGTGCAAATTAACATTCAAAGAGGTCACACTTTAAACTTTCATATTCTATTCAGTTAAAAACGAAAGTTAAACCCTGTTTACCAGGCATTAAGCTCATAAACTGGGCCATTTACGCTTTTATGTATGTAGACTTTATTTTGGTGAATTTCCTTTCGTTTCATGATGGATCGCCTTTCGAAATTCTTTAAATAATAACCATAATTATAAAAAGTATAGTTTATGCATATTCAAAAGTTGGAAATGAATTTCTTTTAAAATTAGTTGGATGAATAATTAATTTAAAAATAGATTTTGAGTTTTATTTTGCAAAAAATTATTGAATAGAATTTGTTGGTACTAAATAGACTAAGTATTTGGCTTGTGGGGTCTTAGTATTTGGCGAGAAAAACGAAGGGAGGTAGATCAATTTTAGCTTGACACAGAAAGTTGGCACAGTAGTAGGTCACCCAACCCTTGCGTTTCTATCTGGCAACTTAAACACACTACAGTCGGAAACGGATGAGTGTTAACCGGATCGTCTTAGTGCAATGCCTTCAAAAATCCCTTGCCAATTCGAAAATTGTTCATACAATAATGTTTGGATAAGTACGTAATTTTCAACATCCAAAATACATATTTTATTTACCAAAAAACACTCGGATAAGTGCAACTTGTTCATTAGAAATGTTGTTCTCTTTAAAGAAGAGATTGACCATCTAAAAATTACAACGACTTCAAAGATTAACATGTCTCGGTATCACCGGGACTATGCGAATCTGCCTTACGGCAGTCCTAGAGGCACTTGTTGGTCTTACTCGTTGCATATTTTCGTCAAAAAAGTGGCGAAACGCGGTGCAGTTAACCTCGAAAGCTCTACAGGAATCCAGCCAAGCAGACTTACGGGTCACATGGCTATCCTTTCTGACTTTCTCGAGCTTAAAACGATCAGTACGGTATCTGACATTATTCCTAACATACTCTGAAGATAAAAGTACTAGTTGTACTCAACGATGAACCTCGGTGTTGGAGCCGATATTCATGACCCTTACCCCAAAGTCTCAAAAGGACTTGGAATGCGCCCTAGTGTCTTTCAGGCAGAAACTACATGCCATTGATACTTGTGTTTATATTATTCTTGACTCCGGCATAAAGGAAGCAACCATCAACAGATTCACTAATAGTCAAGCAGCACTCAGCACTGAGCTCCCATGGCTGCAACTCAAAGGCCGTTTCAAGCTGCTTCAATGCTCTCCAAGACCTTACTAAGCGAAATAAAGTCAAGCTCTGATGGGTTCCAGGATACAGAGGCATTGAAGACAATGAAATTGCAGACCAACTTGCCAGGAAAGGTTCTTCTGAAAGATACATAGATGCTGAACCCTTCCGCGTTAAGAACGAATCTGGGTAGCTGGGAAGAACTGACCTTTTTATCCTATTGGAACAAAATTCAGGGACTATGACAACGCTGTCTTCACAAAGAAATCCTATTCCGGTATTTCTTAGGGCAGTCAAGTTTTTTCGGCTGAGAGAGAGCAAGAATGCAGCGGATTTCTTACGGATGCCAAGGAGTATCCGTTTAGTCTGCCTGCGTCCTGGAGAGTCATGCCATCTACAGTTGTGTTTTGCTGAAACCCAACCATCGATAAAAGCCCTAACCGAAGATATGGGCAAATGGTTTTCTGAACCTCGCCCAGCAAGCTCAACGAGAAACTCATTTCCGGCAATCTAGCTGTATCCATGGACCCAGATAAGGCTTAGCTTATTCAGTCTTTCAACCGATTTTTTCGAACGATTTTGGAGTTAGGAAGAAGCCTTTAGCGCAGCCTGGCTGTCCACTTGTTTTTCGCAATAAACACGCATGTAAATCTAGGGGAAAGCGAAACCTAATGCAGTCACTTTCCACAAAGAATTCACCACTTGAGCCATCGCTACTTCTGGAACCATTTGTAAAAATTTGACTGCAATCTTTATCTACCAAGGCGACTACTTGGTCTCAACTTTTCTCACTTACAGCGAACCACAACGTAAAACACTACTTTGGGTCCCGGGACACGGGAACGAAATGTCAGATGAGTAAGCTAGGAAGGGATCAGAACAAGACCTATAAATGTTCGATCACTCTGTACTCGGTTCCAGCAACGTTGGTGCTGGTTCGTCGGTGTCAATTATCTATGTTCGATATCTCTGTTCTTCCTTGTCATCTGGAACATGAGGAGTGTGATCTAAAGATTCTCTTGGATGAAATGTTTTTGTTTATTCGCCGGATTCGTCGAAACCTTTTATTTGATTTGGTTTTTCGAACTATGTACAGTTCAGTTCCCCGCACTATTTTTGTAAATCAAAGAAGCAGCAGTTTCCTAGGCCTATGCTTCCTCAGATCTCCACTTAGATGTCAAGAATAACTTTTTGAACCTATTTTACAATTGCCTCTACAAGGTTTCACTTAGAACATGAGATGCTATCGAGTCTGGCTGCGTCCTTTTTGCTGAAACTGGATGCACTTATCGAAGACCGGTTTTGCTGTTTTTGCTTTAGACAATCGGGTTCTGAATTGAGCCGCTAAGAATATGCTTGGAGTTGAAGTTGCGCATTTACATATCTTAGATAGTAGATATGTCAACAAAAATCGTATCATTAGCTAGATTGAGTTTCCTGGTCCATCAATAGAGCAGATTTTAGCTTGGAAGACCCTACAGCTATCTGAAAACTGAACTGATACTATTTACCACCAAGCACAAAATACCGACTTTCAATCTTCCACGTCTCAACAATCAAACAATTACTCGATCTCCCAGTGCAAGGTATCTTGGCGTCATTCTTGACCCCAAGCTCAACTGGAAACTTAACATAGAACATAGAGTAAAGAATGCATGCGTCGCCTTCTATGCCTGTAGTAAGACCTTTGGCAAAAGGTGGGGACTTAAACCTTAGATGGTCCTTTGGATGTACACTGCCGTAGTTCGTTCAATCCTTCCTTATGGTTCGCTCGTGAGGTGGCCCGCCTAAGGCAAAGCTAGCAGCATCATAAAACTTAGTAAAGTCCAACGAACAGCTGGTATTGGGACCACAGGAGCGATTCGTTCGAGCCCGTCAGAAGCTCTTAACGTTCGTCTCCATATCCTGCCCCTGGACTTGCACATCAAATATTTCGTTTCGTGTAGTGCTATCAAACTCAGAGAATCTGAGTTTTGGTCCCCCAAGCCCTATGGCCATAGTTAGGCTTTTGACCAGCTGCCTCGGGATCTGGCCTCAACCATAACTGATTACACGACTCCTACACTTAAATTCAATAGAAAGGTGCGGCTTTGTGGACACGAAATTTTCTTCAAAAGAAAGGTCGGACTGGAACAATAACCTACCCATATCAAGCTACCAAGTATCAATCTTCACCGACGGCTCCAAGATGGAGTGTGGCATTGGAGCAGGTGTCTTTTGAGCAGAACTGAACGTATCCAAATCATACTACCTCCCAGACTCTTCGAGTGTCTTCCAGGCGGAGGTGCTCGCGATTAGAGTAGCCTGCAAGATACTTAGCCTCAGCCCTACTTCCTCAAACAGCATAGGAATCTTTATTGACAGCCAGGCTGCTATCAAAGCGCTCCACTTACTAACTTCGTCCTCTAAATTAGTAGAACAGTATAAGGAAACTATAACGCAGCCAAATGCTCGGTTTAAAGTCACTCTCCTCTAGGTTCCCGGCCAAAGTAACATAGAGGGGAACGAGAGAGCCGACGCGTTAGCCAGATGTGGTTCTACCCTGGATGTTTCCCTTGCGGAGTCAGTCAGTCCTCTCCGATGGGACTCATCAGGGGCAACATTTTCCAATACTTTTTGTTTATTGTCCTCTAGCAACCTGTTCCATATCCAGACAGATATGGCCGACCTACAATTAAAACGGAACGAATGACATGGATGGATATGAACACTACACTCTAAGCTACATCCATCAACATCCAGGTCACGTGAGTTGTGGTATCTCTGGCAGGCTCACCAGTTTTAACCACTTCTACCTACACCCATCTGAGAGCTTGTATGAGACATAAATGTATAATGGTCTACAAAAAATCACTAAACTCGTTTCACTTTGGATCCACACCAGTAAACAGAAGTGGATCCTTTGCTCATTCCTGTCTGCTAAGGTATAAGGAAGTCGTAACTCTTGTTATTGGAAAGAATCAAACTAAAAAAAGGAAAGCAAAGGCACAAAAGCCTTAGGATTTGAAATATGTTGTCGATTTCAACAATTTCTAAACAACTTACCCATCCTCATCTCTGGCCTGCTGGCGATCAATCTCCATCTTCACTGCTGGCTCATTGACCATAAGTTTAATGTGTTGATTGTTTCTCGGTTTCTTTGAGGGCATATTGCCGATAATCTGCGAACAACAGCGAAAGAGACTTTCAAAAGGTTTCCCCCCCGAATGTTGATGAAAAAGATGCTCGCACACACAAACACACACGTGATAGAAAGTATTCCTTAGCAAGAAGTCATGCTCTAGCTTAAGATACAAAAATCACGTTCAACAACACATTAACTAATTCTTCGGTCCAGAGTTTGATAATTTCGCGCGTAAATTGGTTGCACTTCCAGTGCGGATGCTTTTACTTTCTACCGAGAGACCAGTTTAAAATGATGGACTATCTATGGGTCATTTCTTTACACAGCTACATACACAAAGTTTTATGAACTTTTACCACACAGTCGTGAGTTATGACTTTTTAATGACTATGGCTGTAGATACTGCTTTAATTTTTTTTTTGTACAGCCCATCAAATCCAATCTACTATATCAATAGAGGAAGGCAGTGTAATGACACGGGCAAACAATAATAATTTGAAGAAATATGTATTTAAAAGTATTTTATGGGTTTACTTTGTTTTTTTTTTTAACGACTAACTCATTTAATGGTGAACATACTTATGTAAGTTGTAAAGTGAAACTTGAAACTTGAAACGTAATTTTAAGAATTTAGTGTTATTAGCTCTTACTTGTATTGACGGATGGTGGAGGGCTTTGTAGGGATGACTTCTCGATTAAATGATTTTTAATGAATGCCATAGTTTTACTCGGAGAATGATAATAGATAGTTTGTGTTGGAGGAAGATTCATATGTTAACTTTCTTTTAGATACATGAGATGAAAACATTTTATGGTTCAGCCTATTAGAGAGCCAAAGAGACAGATTATGCAAAGAGAGGACAACATCTTGCAAAGCACCGAGTTCTTAAGCAAATAAAGGGACTTCCGAACTTTGACAGTTGATAGCGGCCATATTGTTGGCTGTCATTCACCATGGATGGATATAGCGCTCAACAACACGTGCAAATAATAAAATTGTTTTATCAACATGGATGTACTGTTTGGGCAACGTTCTGTGCGCTTCGGCCATTTTACGGTCGCCATAATCGTCCTTCCGAGAGGACTATTCACAGTGTGGTGGATTAATTTGAGTCCACTGGTTCAGTAAACGATCAATTAACACCCGTACGTCGACGAAACGCAAGATCTGCCGAAAACATCGCCGCTGTCTGTGAGAGTGTGCCGGAGAATCCGCGTCGCTCACAAGAACTCGGCCTTTCACAAACTACAACTTGACGACTTGGGCCTGCACCCGTACAAAATTCAACTGACCCAGGAGCTGAAGGTAAACGACCATGAACAACAACGTGTGTTCGCTGAATGGGCTCTGGAGCAGTTGGAAACTGACCCTAATTTTCATCGAAAAATCATCTTCAGCGATGAGGCCCATTTCTGGATGAATGGGTACGTCAACAAACAAAATTCTCGAATTTGGGGCGATACCAATCCACATGAGATCCAAGAGCGTTCAATGCACTGTTTGGTGTGGATTTTGGGTTGACGGCGTCATCGGTCCATATTTCTTTGAGAACGACGTTGGCCAGGCCTATAGGTCGATGATTACCAACTTCTTTTGGCCTGAATTGGATGATATGGACATCAACGACATGTGGTTTCAACAGGACAGCGCCACATTTGAAATTCTGCACGAGCTATACGAGGGCATGGTCATCTCACGTGGAGGTGATGTAAACTGGCCACCGAGATGGTGCGATTTGACCCCGTTAGAGTTTTTCTTGTGAGTGTGTGAAGTCGCAGGTCTATGCAAATAAGCCACAAACCACAACCAACATAACCCATGCCATCGGCCAAATTTAGCCTGATTTATGCTCCAGAGTCATGGAGTTTTGGATGCGCGCCACCCAGAGAAGCCGCGCCGTGGCAGACATTTGAACGACGTTATGCCATCCATAATTGCATCAATAGGCCTTTCAAACGAATAAAAAATGTCGATGATATTTCACACACACTTTGTAAAGTTTAAATTTAAAGATAGGAAGCGCTTAATGAAAGACCCTTTATAACAGCAACACCGGACTACATGAAGGAATAGCTCAGTACAGAGTCGGCTCCAATTTTGCAAACGAACCTCAAATCGAACTCGTCATACATCTACGTAAGTCTTTCAACCGGAAGTCTTAACGATTTAAAGGGCGGCGGAGGTACTTATGGAACTCAAGGAAAACGTATAGACATCGACTTTGACAGGTGTATCGGAAAACAAGAAAAAGACGAGGCACAGTGACAAACATAAATGGCAAGAAACGTCACCAAGACAGCAATGACGATAGGATCAATCGGGATTTCCACAAATACTGGACAAACCTGACGACAGATCAAAGTGTGTGATGAGTTGTAACAGATCACAAGTGAGATCAATGATGGGACGTCTTACAAGGTACATAAATCTCAATAAGCACGCATACAAAGTTAGACTAGTTGACAGCGCAATTTGCAAACATTTTAAGGATGAAGAAACGGAATTAAACACCTTCTCTGCCACTGTTCAGCCACTGAAAGAGTATGCCAAAGAGTACTGGGGTCTATGTGGATAACAGACCTAAAGCACCTAAACAGCAAGGACAGCAGACATTCAACCTTCTGCAACTGTCGTTTGAGAGTTACTACAATGGATTCAATAGAGGTCTAGGTAAAGAACTATCTCACCCCTTATAACCGAGCAACCTATTAAACCAAAGACAAAGACATTTAAAAGATATTAAGGTACCTTCTATGTCCTTAAATCCCCATCTAAAGACCAAGCGAATCAGAGACTTGAACCTTCCGTTAGATAAGCCACCTAAGATCATTCGAGATTTGCAATTCGGTTCTTTTATGATAGCTTCGGTTGGATACATCACTTCATCACTAAAGAATCTTTGACCAATTAGTCAATAAGGAATCATTCCCTGGCATAATCCGAGGTTCGATAAACTTTTTGAATTGTTGATTTGCTTGCCTCAGGATACTTTGCTATATCCATCGGGGTATCCTAATATGAGCCCACTAATGGTCTCTAATTTACTTAACACCTAACACCGACTTATTTGTTTACCCTCCATAGCTCTGTAAAGTCATTAGTTCATGACTCCTTCGGGCTATCTCTAAAACCGAGCGTAAAAGTGTTAAGATACATATTTGCCAATCATCAGGTCGTTAATCATCGAAAAAAAAAAACACTTCATCCGGTTGTCCTCCCCCTTGAGTTCTAACAAATTATATGCCACCACCTCTAAGTATCAGCACGTGGAGCTAGGTTATCATCACACATAAAAAGGTGATCTACACAAGAAGACTTACTCCCATTCCACACTTACACACGGTTGGGGGCCATTATAGAAGAAATTGCATTTTCATTTGACACACTTGACCGATCAAAACCAAGTCATTAATGTCACCCGGACAAAACACACTCCAAGTCCCCACACACACAGAAAAAAACGCCATTCAATAGGAGAAAGTTGTCACAACAATTAAAAAAAAAGTTAAACTTCTGAAAAATATCTAAATCTCGTCTAATCACTTCAAAGCTAAAGAATATCATTCCTGTGGCGGAGAACCTGTCAACTCATTCGAACACAAGAACTGCAGAAACCCCCAGTATGGTTCGCTGTTGGAAAATTCACAAGAAGCCAGTTCCAAGCTCTTGGCAACAAAAAGAAAGTTGTTTTTCCACAGCTCTTCTTGCTGCTAATCCCCTTAGACATTGGGACACAATGGAACTGTTTTTGCGACAGCGGCGGTGGTTGGTTATACACGATACCATGCATTGAGTCTTCTTTGGCATTCCGCACCGAATAGCCTAGTCGGAACCAATGCTTTTTTATACAAGTGTCCACTCGTCCAAGCGTACGTAGTGGTCTTTGGTCATTTAGGGAAAAAATCGGAATCCAACGAAAAAAAAAGAAACAGTCATTCGTAACACGGTTAATGCGATGGTCACGTCCAATTTACCTCGATAGCTGCACTATTGCGCGCTCGTACAGGGCCACACTGCGACAGGTAGATACCACTAGCTGTATTGACAGTTCACATGGCGACATTAAACCGAATTCTCTGGAACTGGTAACCGCCTCCACATTCTATCGTTAGTGCCACTGCCTCTGCTGATAATGATGACGATGATGATGATGATGATGATGATGTTAGCGTTGGTGGTGGCGTTGGTTGCTGCTCATTGATCGTATGGTAATCGACTGACACAATTCACATAACGACGATGGTGCTTCCTGAGTTATTGACCACTGATGGGCAGATACTGACACCTGCTTTCTTCCGATTGGGGGTTTTGTGCGAAATAAATGCACAAACCTCGGGTGAATATCAATCGGATTAGTCAACAATTTGGCAGGGTAACCTACAATTAGGAGTGTGTTTTTACGTTTCCACCCGTGAAACTTTTATGTTAATTCGTTCGGATACACTTGTCCGATAAGGGACGTATAAGTACATGTTGGACGCAAATCAAAAAAACTATTTGTAATTATTAGGTAACGCAGGAAGGTGTGTACCTGGTGTCAGATACTTCAAGACCACACCGCGTGAGAACTTTTAATTAGTGTTTGCGTTTTACGTTTGTTTCGCTCTTTCAGTTCGAAGGCGGTATTGTGTGATGTCGTGAGAATTTTTAAAGGAGGTTTCATGATCTGGTTATGTCAGTGAACTTGGGGAGTTTAAAAGTTAAAAAAATAGTTTTAAGTGTTAAGCAGATAAATTTAATAGAACAAAAAGCTTCCTATTGTATGAAAGATTATGGTAATCAGAGCGTGAAATTGGCAATTAGATGAGTGTTCTTTGAACGTCGGATTCATTTGATGGAAACCATGAGGTTGTGAAGATGTATTATTTGCTCCGGTCCTTTTTTTTCTCGTCATGAAGAAGGTCGTTTAACTGAGTCCTATTTGTGTGACCAGATTACAAGGCATTAATGCTTTTTAACGGATGTCCTAAGAGTATCAGGAGGCTTCGGACAACGGCCTTGTTGTATTTGAGGA
This sequence comes from Criorhina ranunculi, assembly GCA_951813785.1. NCBI lineage: Eukaryota > Metazoa > Arthropoda > Insecta > Diptera > Syrphidae > Criorhina > Criorhina ranunculi. Next base: position 7,395,337 of record OX638381.1, read on the forward strand.
TATCGTTGATATTCGTCCATTTGTTTATTACTATTCTAGAGCTCATTTTGGTATAGGAAAGAAAGCTTTCCTTCCATGTGTGGTTTGCGACTTCTGAATCTGATATGATGGATGGCACCGCATGCACCTGGAATGTGTTCAGTGACTTCCTCAGCCTTGTTGTAGAACCAACAGATATTGTTATTCCCTAGGCCGAATTTCGTAAGGTGTCTTCTGAGGTTTCAGTTTCCTGTAAGGACAATAAAAGGAGAATTAAAGCACATACAACATGAATGGTTGCCAAAAGCTTGGCCCCGGCTCTCTAAGAGCTATCACACCAAACATTTATATTTTGTCTTGTTCTTTGTAAGGTCAATGCACGAAAAGTATCTTGGAATGCCTCAGCGTAGGAAGCTCTCTTTGATGGTTATTTCTTTTGGTGTTCTCGACAGATTTGTGTGAGTCTGTACGTCTGAGGATGTTTGCGCATTGCACAGAAGGTTTTCGTACTTGTACTTGTTTGTATATGTATGTAGAACATTCTAGTTTTTCCCTCTGCTACTTTTCTCTATAAGTCTGGCTGGCTGTCTCTACAAGTCTGTGCGTTTCTGTAGGGATGCGCGTTTCTACAAGTATGTGTCTGCTCGTGTTTTCTGCATTTCTTGCATTTTCCTCGCTCTCTCTCCTTTCTCGCTCTAGTCGTCTCAACTCTTAGCATATATCTTTGGCGTAGGAACTCACTATGCTCCACTTATTTTCCGAGTCTAGCATGTGCTGCACAATGTTCTCAGGAGTTGGTATTTCTTCCAATACAATTCGTAGTGGGCAGTGAAAGAATACATGCTCCACATCCTCGGGAGTATCACTGCAAGATGGACAAGTGGGGGAGTTGTCATTTTTAAGTCGGTGTAGATATGACCGGAAGCAACCATGTCCTGGTAGATCCGGTACCGGTTTATTTGGACGCATCTTCTAATGGCGTTGAATTCCACTTGAAAGATGTTGCTTAGTTTACCAATTGGCTCGTAGTGTTTGGTTCTGGGACCAAGCACACCTGCATGCCTCCTGTATACAACTTAATTGTATGTTCATTCCTTCTTGCTGCTAATCCTTGAAGTAAAGATTTTGAGATATTTCCGTTTGCTCGCCAAACTCAAGTTAAATAGGCTTAACAACTGTGTAGCATCCAGACCGATATGGAAAACCTACAACAAGACTAGGACGAGCAAACTCCTTCGTAGTAAGTCGCTGAAATTGCTTTTGCAACGGCACCACAATATAAAAAGGAAACACATTCGACCAAGTGATGTCCTTGAAATTACATTTGTGCAGCAACCTTCCCTACATCATTCGTACCACATTTTATAAGAAGTTATAAGGATTCAAAAAATAGTAAGTATACGCACTACATTCACATTGGGTGTGCTATTATATCGAATAGTTCTTGACTTAAAAATTGGACTACACTGTAAGGCTTTACGGCATTCTTGGACACAGAAAAACGCCTTCAACCCTCCTAGACAGATTTTGTGGCACTCTATTCTTTCAAACACAAGCTTTGTCTTCCATCGATTGCAGCTGTGAATAGCCATCAACTTGTTTCCACATCAACCACATATCTACACTGTGACATCTATTGACTACCACTTGACCTAAGTTGACCCTACAACTATAATCATATACCCCAATACTAATTTCCTTTTTATTCCTAGCTCACGCTGTGCTCCCTAAATGATCATTTATTTATGAGGTCATTCTCGTGCCTTTTCAATCACGAACATGACCACATCATCGTCAATTTTAAGAAAAGTTCACTTTCAAGCACCGTGGGAGGTATCTGAACTCTCCATTTACCCATCTAAGCTCATTTAAAAATACTTTGCTGTTCGCTAAATCTTCATTCAGTTAACCTTGGACTAAAATCTTTCCCTCAAAATCAATTTCATTAGTAGTCACACCATGGATCACCTCATTCACGCACCATTTCACTTTTTCTCTAGAGAAAAAAAGAACATAAATCCAAATCAGCAACAAAAATGAGAGTTTTGGACACGAGCAACAGATCGCATCCAATTTTCAGCAAAATCTTCCCATAATCGGTGTTCTTGTCCACCGCCCATAAAACCCCCCAACCCCCAACTTTTGCGTGGCGCACGACGAGCGACGAATTGATAATGTAGATGAAAGTTGTGTTTCCAGCAACGATCAGCGGGTCCGATCAACAGGTGGTGGGATGATTATCCATCGGAGAACGCCTTAAATCACTTCGGAGGATCTTGTTCTGTATATTCTCTTTCTCTTTCTCTTTCTCTTTCGTGGCTCCGTGAAATTGGCTTAATAGTAATTTTGTGTGTCGATTGCCTGTGGCAAGAACTCTTTAGCAAATTGATGGCGAAAATCAATCGCATAGCGCAACGCCAGATCGAAAAGCCATTAAGCTTAAGCCCTCCAAACACAAAAGCATCACCACCCAAAACCCAAACCCGAACGCTATCGATGAATGAATCCGATCGGAACCAGATCAGCAGGTGAGCATGCCGCACACAATTCTGTCGACACTTGTCGAGGCTCAGGTGATGAATTGATTGATTGGTGGCGGTTGTGGTGCGAACGATTTCATTTAACACAAGATTAGCGCGAAGATCAGAGGAAGAGAACGAACGAACAACAACAACAATAAAAATCGAAACTAATGATCATTGGATTTGAGGTTAGTCAGCGGAGTGCGGTACTTCCTATCCCGAGAGAGTGTTTTAGAGAAAGAGTTTTGTTTGCTAATGAGCCGTCATCATCGTTTGCATTCATTATCATTTGCAAGTCGCGTTGTTAGTTCGATGGCGCAACAGATATTGACAGAAGATATTGCGGGCGCATGTGTCTTTTGGTGCCTCGTTGCTGCTGGCTGACCCATGCGCCTAATTGGAACGGAACTGAGTTAAAAAAAGAACAAAAAGCCAACACCGGATGTGGGTGATGATGAAAGCCGCTTTTCATTGCAATGTGGAGCACGATGGCAGACTTGATTGTATGACGGATTGTTCTTGTTACACATTTTGCGATAATAAATGATATGAGTTGGTTGTTCTGTCGTTTTTTTTTTTGAGAGTTAACGTTGAATTTATGGACCACGATTTCCTCACTTAATTTACTTTTCCGTTACGAAATAATTCTTGTAAGCGTTGATGCACGAGGCTAATGTCAACGATTTGTCTGGAATTTTTTTGAATGAATTTTGTTAAAGAGAAGGCTTATGGCTAGTAAGCATGTTACAAGTACAAATGTGACAATGTAGAACAATTGTAACTAGAAAGTAATTGAAGAGTGACGTTGTTCCATGTAAACTTGATCTTGTTCTTAAATGTACTTTAAGACGTCACGTGACTGTTTTTTTTTTTAGTGCAGTTGATCTGTTGTTAGTAGAAAGTTATGAAAATATGGAAATATTTGTTGACTTTCGCAGGACTAGAAAAAGAAAGAAAACCCTTAACGATATGAATGTCAAAACTATGTATGATTTGGACAAATTGTTGGTTTTGGGAGTAAGGTCACACATATCTATGCAGGACCGACTAAGGGGTTTCGATTTCGGCCACGTAGTTTGGAGAGTGACGACGACACGGCGCGAAAAAGGACAACGATTTAAGAGTATGCTCCTGGAATGTAAGAACATTATACACTCCAGGAGCTACTCAAAAACTAGAAAATATCCTCACGCAGTACAAAGCGGACATTACTGCGATCCAGGAAGTGCGCTGGATAGGATCAGGAATGATGAAGAGAAAGGAGTGAGACATATTTTACAGCTGTCACAAAAGGTAGTACATATTATGATGCGGATTCGTCGTGGGAAAGCGGCTGAGGTCCAAAATCATCGATTTCAAACCGATAAGCGATCACCTGACTGTAATCCGCATCCAGGTGAAATTCTACAACATTAGCCTCATATGTGCACACGGCCCTACCAATGAAGCTGACGACACTATCAAAGAGGATTTCTACGACCTCTTAGACGGAGCCTACTGAGCCTGTCCGGAGTACGATGTAAAAATCGTGCTCGGGGACTTCAATGCCAAAATTGGTAAGGAAGGCATCTTTGGCGGAGTGGTTGGAAGACACAGCCTCCACGAAACGACAACAGATAACAGCTTCCGACTCACTGACTTTGCGGCAGTAAGTAATACGGTGATAAGTAGCACAAGATTTCCTCATAAAAGAACCCACACAGCAACCTGGCTCACTCCGGACGGTAGAACTGCCAACCAAATTGACCACGTGCTGATTGACGCAAGACACTCGTCAAATATCCTAAATGTGCAAACATTTAGAGGGGCAAACGTCGACTCTGACCATTCCCCAGTTGCAGCTCGATTCAGAGCTCGTCTATACAATGAAAGAAAGCTACACCAGGCAACAAAAAAGAAGTTTAACATTGGATCCCTGAGCACACTGGAGATAACCAGAGACTACAGAGAGCAACTTAACGAAAGACTCTATAATATGCCCATGTCTACCACAAACGCCAACAACATGTGGTTACAATGCTGCACTACTATTTAGGAAGTAGCCGAAACGACTCTAGGCTACCAACCACCCCCGACGAGAAATCCGTGGTATGATGAAGAGTCCATGCAGAAGAAGAAGGCAATAGATGAAGCATAGAAGAAGACGTTGCAAACAACAACCCGGGCATCGTGGGACGAGTACAGAGCCAAAAGAAGGGACGAAAAAAAGATTTGGTAGGGAGTATACACCAGATCATCTGCAAAATATGGGAGGACGAAAGCATGCCCGACGACTGGACAATCAGCTCAATCTGCCCCATCTTCAAGAAAGGCGATCTTATGTTTTGTAAGAACTACCGAGGCATATCCCTGCTTAATGTAGCCTACAAGATCCTTTCCGGTGTACAGTTTTGGACCACACTTATCGGCACCTATCAGTGTGGCTTCCGGCCCGGCAAATCGACGATAGACCAAATCTTCACACTGCGGCAAATCCTGGAAAAGACCAACGAGTTCCATGTCGCAGGAAAACTGATCCGGTTGTGTAGCGCCACGCTAGAGAACTCGCAATGCACCGTGCAGTTTGGGAACAGAACCACCGAATTATCCCAAATATGCATAGGCAAGGAGACGCGTTGTCATGTGATTTCTTGAATCTTGTGCTGGAGCAGGGCGAATGGAGGAGAAGATACAACCGCGAACTCTTCGAGCTGTACAAAGATGTGGATGTAGTCCGGAAGGCAAAAATCTGTCGACAGCAATGACTCAGCCGTATCGAGCGAATGGACGAGAATGCTCCAGCAAAGAGGATCCTTGAATCCCAGCCACCTGGTTCACGAAGAAGAGGAAGACCGAACCTCCGGTTTAAAGATCAGGCAAACGCGAACGCCAGAAACCTTGGTCTAGTAAACTGAAAGACCGTGAAGAACGGAAAGTGGCATTAGTTCAGGCTCAGACCCTCCAAGGGTCGCTAGCCTGATAAGTCAGTAAGTAAGTTTGGAAAGTGGGCGTTTTCGCCCGTGTATTCATCCGCATGGAGTTCGAAATATGACTAAAAAATAAAACACATTCCTCTACTATATGGGTTAAGTGAAAAAGACGTTAAATTAGGTTCTCATCTTACGAGCTTTCCAAGAAAAGTCTTGATAAACTCGTTAGCCTAGGCTAGAACGACAAACTGGCTAAAAAAGGAGTAACTACAACGCTGCTGCAGGATGAGAAGACTTTACCATCTAAGAAGAGTCACGTAACAGTTAGAAAATGGACAAAACCAAGCTAGGCAAGACACGTGTTGGGCTTGAACTGAACGACCCCAAGGGCATTGTCTGAAGAGTGATGGTACCCGCGTTCTGACCCTCAAAAGACATGTCGATGTCATTATATTTTTGGGCGTAAATGCTACGCCAACATTTAGTATCTCTTCCCCATTCCGGCCAGAGAACTTCTTAGCCAATATGACAAGGTTTCTGATTGAGCTGTCTCTTGAGTAAACAATAAAGAATTGATCGTGTGAAAAGTAGTCCTTCCTAACGTCCCTTAAATGTACTGATTGTCATAGGTATACAATCTGGAAATGTCAGCCAACAACACTGTGACTCCACTCATCCTTGAAGTGTGACTGTCCTAAGTTAGTGGTTAGTCCGTTGGACTGCTAAGAAGACAACCCATAGTTTTTCGTGGCAGGTAATAGGTAGATAGGCGTCCCATGGGACTCACTTACGCTCAGAGCCCGTTGTGGCAGGTAATAACAAACCTTCAAAAGTATACTTTGTCCGCCCTTTTGGAAACGGCACTTAAACTGTAGATCCCTTCTAATCGTGAGAAAAGTATAACATGCACAACATGTGGACATTTTTCTGTATTAAGTGCTGAATAAATCGAATAGCCAAGCTAACTATGTCCAACGATAAGCCCTAATTGACTAATTCCAACCAATCTTCTACTGCTTAACTACTTTTGATACCACTTGGACAGCATGAAAAGCTTAATGCAAGCCAGGCTATAAACCATGCATCGTTAATCACTCAATAAAAGTCTTGATGCATTTTAGTGAGATTGATTGTAAAATACGTATCTCCAACTCAAAGCTTCATCGGCGGCGGTATAATTAATTAAATCTTTGTAAAGTGTGTTGGTTTTTCAAAATGAATTCCGACACGAGTGCCCAATTTACGACAGTTAAATTCAGCGCTCCAAAGCACTGCTATTATTCCTCATTATGTCCCTAACACTGTGTGTGTGTGTGTGTGTTTGCAAAATGAGAAATTCGTCAAAATAACTCTAAACTCTGCAAAAAACGGGACCATTTCACTGCCATAAATCAATTCATATTTCCCACATTAATTATGAGGGGAGGGGGGCTTTTCATCATTCGTCACTGTGCCAGATAGGGAAACTTGTCAGGCTCTGGACACTCGTGTTTGTCTAATCGTCACTCATGTAAGCACAACTGCTTCGAATCGTTAATTTATGCGAAATTTATCTGAGAAAGGTATCTCAGAACGTATTCGATTGATTTTTTCATTCGGAATTGGGACAATTGCTGATTTAGAGAAAGTATTCTGTGTGGTAGTGTGCTATCATCATCCCATGATGTCTTCTTTTGTTTTACGACAAATGAAATTGAAAGCATTTTAGCATTGTTATGCAGAAGAGTAGCAAATCAAAGAGAATGGTGATCGTTTGTTTTGTATTGTTTATTTTTTTTATTTTTAAAAGAAATGGCATCTCTCTTTCTTGTGATTGATTATTTATTGTGTTTCATTAAAGCGGATTGTGCCGGCTTAGCACCGGAAGGAGCAGTCGAAATCTATTTTAGCGCTGTCTAAGGTGAGAAGAGATATTTTGTTTTGGATGGATTTGGATTTTTGGATTTGCATGTGAATGATGGTGAAAATTACGGTAAAGAGATAGTAGAGACAAAGAAATATTTTGATGAGTAACTAGAGCAGGTTTTATAAATAAATCGAACATTTAACGGACAAGATGTTGTTTAGTCAATTTAGTCCGTGATAGCGCAGTTGTGATTGATCTTTTATGAGTTGAAAATGTAAACCGATTGAAGAGGATTGAGCATTGGTTAAGATACATATCTGAATGTTTTTGTTTTGATATTGGGGAATTGAAACTTTACAATAGACAATTCAGATGCAAACTAAACTCAACAGGTATGTAGAACCGTTCTCTTCGGCTTTTAGAGAAATATGGGTCGAATCTTCAGTGGTATCTGCCTGACCTAACTGATTTAAGAAAATGTCGGTCAATCATATAGGAAGTGCTTTGTCGTCATCTTCTTCAGAAGCATTCCATGGTAAGTCGGTGTATTCTATTGGTCTACTTTTATCGGGAAGAGTCATGTTTATTGCAAATTGAAACCTTGTGGAGCCCAGATAAGTTCTTCTTTAAGTCTTTCCCTTGCAACCAGGCAGACAATCTGGTAAAATGATCCTCTCAACTTATTTCTGGAAACATAATTTACAGCCATAGCTAATAGTTTAATAACGGAATCTGCACTTGAAAGACAGATACTTGTGTACCTAAGGGAAAGAGTAATCTTTCGCTCACCACAAAGGAGTTGGGAAGCAAAATGTAGCTGGGCCATAAAAAAGGCGAACCTTCGTTGCACTCTAACCATCCAAGGTCATGGAAACGTTAATAAATCATCGACTTACAATATCTCGATACATGACAACTTCTTAATGACTGGCAGTGCAAAAGGTCCACTGGGGAACTGATGGTGTATCACAGTAAGAAGTGGAACGAATGGCTCCAACACTTTGGTGAAAGTAGGATTGTTGTGCTTAATGCTTCAAAGACATTTGACAGAGTTTGGTACATGGGATTGATGTTCGTCTTCCTACCTTTCGGGCCGTTCAATTCATGCTGTTTTGGACGGTTTAAAGTCATGTCAATTCTGGTGTTCGCCAAGGCTCATTTTCGACTCTTTTCTTAATTTTTATAAATGATTTGCAGCTTCTAATCTAATCCATTCCTTCGCTGATGACAGTACCCTCGGTTTCTTATATTCTCATCACATCCCAGGGTGGACCTGGGTCTCAACCAACAAGCGTCTCCACCCAGCTCGAGACCTGTCCCTGTCATTCGGACGAAAAAGAGGAAGATAACCTCGAATGCGTTACAAAATGGGGTTCTACAAATAGAGTGTACTAGCTTATACCTGCGGCTTCGCCCACCTATAATTTGCGAAGTGACACGTTAATAACAAAAGTAGCCTATACTGTGACCCGAGGTACAGCTACTCTGTGTGCAAAATTTGAAGTTGATTGGTTCCATAGTCTTTGTGTTACAGAGGAACAAACAAACAAACAGACAACGTTTCACTTTTATAATATTAAGTAGGATTTCAATGCTTCCAAAACCCAATGTTGTTTCCTCTCACTTAAGCGATATCTAAACCTCCAACCATTATCCTTTTTCCTATGTTCAGTCAAACAGTGCTCCAGCGAAATAGCCAGTTGCATTGTGCTTCTTCAAAATATGACCTGCAATACATGTCATGCTTCGAATGCTTTGGACACACTGTCAAATATAGGAATTCTTACATTTGCCAGTAGGTAAGGTTGGATTGGAGTGACAGGCTACAAATTGTTACCTCACTTAGATCAGTTAAGGTCCTTTGTGTTACCACATGGATCTGCACTTTAACCATTTAGGCTGTGAAAGAAGCCGAACATGTGCGAGAAGATCGTACTAATGACATTGGAATGTTCGAAAGAAATACTGTGAATTATAAGCAATGGCAACAAAACCAATAATTTTCCCCAGTCATTCTGGACACAACCCTCGGAGCAAAAGACTGAAACCTAACACCACTTGAGTTTCAAAATCCCTATACCAACACTAGCGCTGTGTGAAAAGCATCATAAGGGTATTCATAACCCCTTTAGCGCTAGTGAATTATAAAAAAAGGCTCCTCGTCAATGCAGCTTCTGCAAAAGTCGTTGTAAAGAAGGCACGCAGCCTATTGGAGTGCTAACCGATGGTGCAGTGATTTGGTAATTGTGAGCAGTCTTTTCTGTCTGATGAGACCGTAAGAGCGTTTGTGATCCAGCTTTGGAAAAATTTGCTTAGTGATGAGGCAGATGTTACCTTCTGTCCACCTACGATTGGCGATCCTAAGCCTGGAACTATCTAGATAGCTAAGTGTACAACCCATAAGCATCTTAAACCAATGTGTATCAGTATCTCTTTCGTGTCTCCTCTAATTTTCTCAATGCTTGTGCTCTAGTTTAACGGTAGATATAAACCCTTTAGGGCGCGCTTTTGGAAAGACAGGGATGTTGAGTCAGTCTTAATTCCCCATAATTTCGCCTCAGTAACTAATAACCGTAACAAAGTTGTCTAAAACGATTTTGAAACGAAGTTCCTTTTTTTGGTAGACGTTAGGGCTCAGAAGCGATGTTGTAATCCATGATCTGGTTTAAGTACCTATTGTGGTTATGACAATGCGTGGGGTGTCGGATGGTTGCAGGATTATTTCTCACGAATTTGTGTGGGTTTTAGGACGATTACCCATCAGTACATAGCGGCTTCATTTCATTTTCAAAGAGAATTCCCACAATTTTTACGCGAACCCTAGCCTGTGCAGGAGGTTTGATCTATCAAAACTCTAATTTAAGTCGTTAAAGGTCGAAGCTATTTTTCTTCGATTCTACATCAATCTTTCCCAGGCCTCCTTCCCCTTTTACTTTTGATCAACACGAATTAAATTCCAAAAGAATTATCGTCTACTTAATTAAACTAGAGGTAAACCCTTTGCTGTGTCGCATCAAGAGATCCATTGCCACTCTTAAGAGAAGTCTTCAAATGATTGCATCTTAAGGAGAGATTTTCATTTTCATTTTCATTTTCATTGTCTATTGCCTTGCGTTACAAGTCTTCATTAAATTAATGCTCGGCGCATGCCTTACCAAGCGCAAGGGAGTCACGGCAATAGATTTGATGGAATTAGTATTAAAAGTTATTGGATAGCCTTGATCTGGTCGTAAATTTATTCGGAGACTTAGGTTGTCCGATGGAGGCAAGCGGCGGAAGCTTTGAATTGAGCTCCATGTTACACAGGAGTAAGGAGTTTCCAAATGAACAATACCGTCAGTGGGAGCAGCAGTGTAATATCATGCTACGAACCGTTGCTGACGTTTATTCTAGGCTTTGGCTTCTCCGTCTTGCGGTTGTGTGTTGTTAAAGGGGAGTTGACGGTTGTAAAATAAACTGATAGTTAGGTGGGGATTGATGTAATGACCAAAAGGAGGCGCCTTGTAGGTTTATTTTTTAGTTAGTCATTCACGTACAGATTGATTTTTCTCGTAAAGTTTTATATCATAATTAAATTAAAACAATAGTGCTTGAGATGGGAAAGTTTATTTTATGTTTGTAGATATAGGGAATTGTCGGCAAGTGATAAAGTATCGAAACGACATTGAAGCAAAAAATTGCAAGTGATCAACTTGCTGGAGGTGGAAGGAGGGCTCAATTGCATTCTGAACTTAATGGAAGGTCAGTCTTGAAAGTAAGTAGCTCATCTATAAAAATGTGAAGAATTCTTTGATGAGAATTCCACAGAAGTTCGTTTGGAAGGTCGTTGGGTCAGTTAAGTGGGTTGACGTTGGAAGTGATTCTCCCCACGCCGTGCATAGAGCAATGTTGATCCATTGTGATACCCAGTTTGGGGTGTTAGGAGCTGTGTTCTACAACAAAAATTATAACACTTATGGGTTTTGAAACCTCCCTGAGGTTCCAAAATTTTTGCACAAGTTTTGTAAAAAAGTATACCTACTTTTAGCTCTGAAGAAATTTTAGGAAAGACCCCTGGCTTTAGTTTCCTGAACATCTCTCGTGGTAGATCCTATTTGCGTCTTTGTTTGAACGCTCTCATCAACAACCTGATTGGCCCATATCAGTGTGGTTTCGGGGCAGAAATGTCCACAATCGAACAAATTTGTACACTCTGTCAGATCCTTAGAAGTCCAAATCGATACGCATTTATATTTTAAGCTATACAGAGCAATGTTCAAGATTGGCATTCCAGCTTGGGAAATTTGGCCTTCTGTGCAGGAAGACGATAGAGAATGCTTTCTGCTTCATTACGGCAGGTTACGATCTCACCAAGACCTTCGATGTCAAAACAGGATTCAGATAAGGTGACGTGCTGTCATGCGACTTCTTCAACATCATACTTAGGTTAGGTTAGGTTAGGCGGCTGTCCCCACTAAGCAGGGACCCATTTAGGCCAGAACGAAGGCCTATTTCGATATCGCGTGTAGAAACTGGAAACCAGCCTCAGAAACCTCACATGTGGAATTTCCTATAGGAGAAAAGGAGTATAAGCTCTGGAAACCGTATCGTTGTAAACCCTATCCTGTGCCGCACTAAGTGCAGAACCAATTAGACCCATATACAGAACTCTTAATTCGAAAGATGTCGAGTCTGGCTAGGTCATTAAGGTCATTGAAGAAGTACTCTCCTACTCTCCTACGTCATGCTTCAATGAGGCACAATCAAAAGTCTCTGACATTACTAGCTGCAGAACTCAGTGAGCTGTCTTCCATGTTCTTCCGAGTATTGAGACAAAAGTGGTTAAAGTGGGTTCAGCAACAAGAAGAGATACTCAACATTGACAAATCGGACAGAACATCACAGTAGACAGCTATAACTTCGAGGTAGTAGGGGACTTGGTTTACATTGGCTTTCCTATAACTTTTAATAACGACATCTCATCAGTTAAGAAGGCAATCGAGTAGTAAGGCCCTATTCCAGTCCATATATATGGCGCTGGAATATGAACTCTATTGAAGACGGATGAAGATAAAGGTTCGTCGACATCAGACATGTCCAGTGGCGCAACCACGAGACTGCCTTTTGCTGCCTCTGAAAAGAAATTGGAGGAAGTGGTTACACTAGTTGCTTTCTTCTAGGCATTGGACAGCTCGGCTAGCACTTTGGGTAGTACAATGGACCTGTTTTTATGTCTGAGTGCTCCAGTGTAATGTTCCAACACCCCCACACAAAGAAATATCCCCTTTGGGTGTAGTTTTGGTTGTGTCCTTGCGATGAGGAGCACCTTTGGTATGTGCATTGTTCTTAGAACGAGCAATACAATGGCGCTTCTTGGTCTTGACAGGCTTCACACCCTGGATGTTGACGGGTTCCAAGGGGCCTTGGAAACAGTTTTCGATTTCTATTGACACCCTTCGGACACGTTTGGACGTAATCGGTGTGCCACTTTGCAGAGCTGCTAGGAATATCTGTGCGCTCCCATTTATGTGATAGAATTTGGAACAGATAAAGCAAAACCATTACGAACGTCTCTACCATATGATCCACAGGAAGATGCATCAAATCTTAAACCTCAAGTTTGTATTGATTTCAAGCAAAAGAGTTGCAGTTAGAACAAACTTCAACAAGTCCTTGGTCCATTAACCTAGTTTTTCGAGAAAATAACCCAAAAGAACACAACTTTTTGCCCATAAATGACTACAGTCTTATCTTATTCTTCTCTAATTACCCATAAGGGAACCTCCTTTAAAAGATTTAGGTCACACAATTCATCTTCCTCTCGCGATAACACACCCAAAAATCCAGGACTACCTCATTAGGGTCATCCTTACACATCGTTTCTCTCGATTGAATTCTCTTTCTTTTCGCAAAAAAGTTATCGATCTTGGTGCTACCACACCACATCTCCTGTCGGACATGCGAAATCCATTAAAAGGTGAAAGGATTTCGTTGCGAAAAAAAATACAAAAAAAAGTATGTTAACGGCAAGAATATTCGGCAGACTACATGTGGCCAAAAAGTGATTTGTGTCCCAGCATCGCCACTAAGCCTGGTACACCGAATCAGGTTACGTTAAGTGTTAAATCTTCATTTTTTTGGGTCAGAAAGAAGACGGAGCTCCATGAAAGGCTTTTCCATTTTTTTTTCTTTTTTTTGCAACTCGAATGGTCCCATTCAGGGATTTTGTTACAGATTTCAAGATTTCATTGTGCAGAATGACCATGACTGGTGGCTTGGCACAAGCGGCCAATTCAAAGTCTTCTATTATTAGTTCAAGACATTCTTGTGGGGTAATTCAGCGATGATAATTGAAATGTTCTACCAGAGTTTCTATGGAGTTCCCTCTAATCGATGGATGGTAGCCAAAGAAGAAGTGATTTTATGTGGGGATTAGATGATGGCAAGTCTTTTGATGGTGGCCATGGTTCTCGTATGACGATGTACAAATGTGGAATGTAGGTTTGTGTTATCGTTTTCGAATGACAATGGAAATGGACTTGAATTGAAAGCATTTCCCGGTTATTAAGTGGACATCCTCTGCATTGATTGAGGTTGAGGTCTGTTGACATGACACTAAAGTGTTGGATCAAACATTGTTGCTCACCGAAGAAGAGCTTCCTATCGAGAGGTTATTTTTTATTCGAATTTCAAGTACATAGACTCTTGTAAAGTTTTCACTTTTTCAAGTATCGGTTACGGGATTTTTATGACGTCGTCTTCGTGAAACAAGTGCATGAAGTAGGTTCAAAAGCTTAGAGTGCTCAAGAGGAGATAGATTTGAGAAACAATGAAGTTCATATTTACATAAACACACGTGAGTATGCCGTTGAGGTTTAATTTAGAATAATTACAAAGAGTGAAGAGTTCTGGTTCCCATGATGACCGCAAGTGTGTTATTGTGTCAAGGAGTCTGCCTCGCAAAGTTGACATTGAAAGTGAAAGACAAATTTAGTAATGAGTCTGACAATCGTGTAGGAGGTATCCATAGCGTTGATTGAATAATTTCAGAACTTCAAATGACAGACTCATGAGGAGTAATTACGTGGTGACTGATGTTATCTTTGAGAATTCTGTGAGAACTTTAAAGTGATGACAAAATTGTTTTATTGCTCTTATCCATCGTTCTTCGATGTTAGGAAGCATGTCGCCTTACACCGCTGAGCGCTTTCGTGTGTAGTTTTAAGCGATCCTTTTCCTTTTTCCTCCAGTACAGTGGCTTGCCCTGTTCTCTTATTGGTTGTTTCAAGTCTCGAACTTGTATCAGCTTGTCTAGCAGTCCGATTTACTAACCCCCGAATCCAGGGTGATCGTTTTTGGAGGACAATATGGCTTCGAAATTATTGGTGTCATCGAAATAAGTTTTTGTGCAGTGTGACAAAGGCCTATTGGAACTATCTGTATTGAAAGTCTATTCAGGCGACAAAAACTCAGTTATAATAATGAGGTAAGAGATGCTATCTACAGAATAATCTTCGACAAGGTTTGGTCGGTCTCAAAACGGTTACTGTTTAGGCTTGTTGAATTGATTTTGGTGGGAACGAGTTCCCATTTATTAGGCTTAATACAAGCTAAACAAACTTAGAACTAACGTAAACGTATAGCTCTGTCATTCAAGAATAACCGAAGCCTTGTTGCATCCACGGATTCTCTTTTTGATAAAGGGGAGATGCTGATTCTTTTACCAGGGTCGACACTAAGCCCTTCAGAATGCCCACCTCCATATTCAATGTACTTTGCCTAAAGTTGGTCAAAGTCAATTCGCAATAGTCTCTGATTCTAATGACCGGGTCATTCGCGTAGTGTTGGGTCAATACTATGGACAGTGAAGAGAACTCCTCCCCTGGGGGTAACATTTACCATCAGAGTATAATGGAAGCAGATGACTATCTTAGCTTGGCAAAAATGATTCTGCATAGAACAAATTCATTTGATTAAGGATTCCCTTTCGATTGAAGAGAATAACGTCTTGTCCATTTCCTGTTTCTCTGTTTTCCTGTTGAAATCTACAATTAATTGGTTAAGGCCTTAGGGGAATGGTCAATTACTTTGGCTAAATCGTAACTGAATGCGCATCAGTCACTCTTTTTTTTTTAATTGTAATTTCAGATTTGGGCCATGCAGACTGTCTTCAAATGAGAAAATCTAAGGAAATGGAATGTAATGACTCATATCAAATGAAACGATTAAATCTCCAACTTATAGCGACATCGAATTGATAGGAAACGTACGTACAGATAGATCATGTAAACAAATTAAGCATATGCACTCATCTGTGAACAAATGATAGATCCATTGCCCATGGGAAGTGGACGTTAACGATGTTGGTAATTAAAAGCTGAAGTAAGTACTCCACTCCTTGGTGAAGAGACAAGTCAACTACGAGCTACATAACCTTAGCAAGGTTATGTAAAACTATCAAGCATCAGTTGTAGTAGAAAGAATACTGATGTTAACATTGATTCAAGTCTACATTCGAAGTCATTTCCTTGATTCTTAAAGCACGCGCTAAATGAAAAAAAAAAAAATATTCCCTCGCTGTCATTATTTTCGTTTTTGATTTGTTTTATGATCCATAATCCTGCCTACATTCTTAACAACTTCCATTCATCACACCAAAATTGATTTTAGGATTCAAAACTAATGATCTGAGAAAAAGAATATTAAATAACAGTATTCCCACCATAAGAGTTCGATTTGTATAAGAAAGGATAATGATAAATGAATGAGAAAAATTACTTCCTAACCCAAGCCTGTTGCCAAGTGAACAAAAAAAAAAAAACAAAAAAACCAATTTATCATCATCCTTCCATATTACAACATCCATTCATCAGTACATCCCCGACCACGAAACCATCAAAACCATTCCCATCAACCATGCACTTGTACCCCCACTAAGTCACTTCTAAACGGTTTCTCAAAAACAAATAACAAACAAAAGACAAAAATAAAATAAAAAACTTTCATTGCAACAATTTAACTTATCTTACTTCCTGACATCTGAACCAAATTGCACCGAATTATCCGATTCAAGAAGAACTTCAACGACTAGATACAAAAACAAAATCAATATCATCTAAATGTTGACCCAATCCCACATTTTCAACTGCTTTTGCCGCTATGATTTCTTTTTCAGAAATTATAATCATTCCCTCATTGTTCAGCAATTATCAATAAACCGACAACAAACACCCGAAAGAATAACAAAAAAAAAAAAAACTACACACGCAGACAACAACAAAAACAAAACACATCCAACCCGCAATTCAAATAAAGAAAAAAAAAACAAAAAACAAATCTGAAGAATACAAGTTTTTTGTATTCCAATTGTAGAAAGTACAATGCACGCGTAGAACACTGCCGCGGGAACCAAAACAACCAAACAGCTAGCCAACCAGGCAGCCAGAAGAGCAACCTGCTCCAAATCCAATCGTTCATTCAATAATCAAACAAATCTTATCAAAACAATTCCATCCACCAGCCAGACTTGTGTGTACTTATGAAATGAAAACAAGAAGCAAAGATGATGACAAAATGTAATATTTCATCAACTTCTGTACCTGTTAACACCGAGATGAACAGGTGTTCTATTTGAAGGCAACTGTCGCCGACTTCGAGGAAAGCTTTACACACACATTTCACTCAAAACGAAGTTGTGAATGAAATCTTTTCGGTAACCAATTCACCAACACAATTGAGTGCCGACCGTTGGTGAACTTAGAAACAAAAGATACAACAAAACCGGTGAAATGCTTTCACACATGTTTTGTTTTGCGCGCTTAACTTACACATATGCTTTGGCTGCTGGTTCTTGTGCTCAAACATCGTCTTCAAACACCGGGATCATGTGTACAGATCTTTTAGAAGAAAAAAAACGAAGAAATGCACACCAAAGAAGAAGAAAAGAAAAGAAGAGGAATCCACTCATTTACACACTTTGCAACCACCACCGGGTGGTGGAAAGTGGGGAAAAGTTAAAAAGCGCCCCCAGTGGAGACTGCAAGACAGCTCTCTTCAACAAAGAATACAATAAAAGCACTCAATTCCACTACTGTTGTGTCGGTTTTTCAAGATATAGATGCCAACCAACAATACACCATCATCGGGTCGGCTTATGCTTTTTATGGTAGCATGAGTGGAAAAAAAAACGTCCAAAGAAAGAAAGAAAGAAAAGAAAAACTATAGCAGCAATGTACCACGGCGGAAATCTTCTTCGGTTTATTCTTCTTCGTCTTATTTCAACGACGTCGACGAAGACGGTTTGCGATTTGGGTAAAAGAAAAGCCTTCGAACTTATATAACTACTTATTAGCTTGGAGTATGCTTTAGTTATTCGGTCACCTTCCAACGGTCAAGTTCGCTTTCCTTCCTTATCCAAATAAATAAAAAAAGAAAAGAAAAAAAACTATCAAGGAAATTGTCTTCCATCAACACTTGATCGAAAAAAAAAAAAACGAACCGATAAAAAAAAGGATATTTACCACACAACATAGACCTAATATATTGGATTTTTATTTTGTTGTTTCGTGTTGATTTTCTCAGTAAAGGATAACAAAAGAAGAGAAACAAAAGTGTGTGTGTATTGTGAAAAAAAAAAAAATTCAATTCAAATTGGAATCCTGATAAGAATAAAAAAAAAAAATAATTGTAAGTGTTTAAAAAATTTAAAAATATCTCAAAAGAATACCGAAGAGTTGGAGTGCGAACTTAAAATACGAGATGATGAAATTTAAATTTTAACGGTTTTACATTTGACATATGAAACAATAAAGGATGTGCATTTTTTCATTATCTCAAAATATTTAGGAATCATTGAGTTTTCAAAGTGTTGAATGCGAAATGTAATAGTGGCGTGAAAATTTCAATCAAGGACATGATTCTTGAACATTAATTTTCAATGTTGTAACTCAAACTTTTATTTTAATAAGTAGTTTGAGGAAATAATTTAAGATTATTCAAAGTCTGCATTTATGGCTTTTGTAGATTTACTTAGCGGTAATTTTTTAAACTTCGAATACCGTTAAGAACTCAAAAATAAGTGTGTGATTTCCCATGCATCTTCTTTACATTTCCTCTTTAAGCTTATACCATGCATCCACTTCTTTGAATTGTTGGGAACAACTTCATTTGTAAAAAAAAAAAGAATACCCTTAACCGAATTAGGAACCTCATTTAATAATTTAATATAATTTTTTTAAACTCATAACAATGCTCCACGCTAAATGCTCTCATTGTCCATGTTCAAACGAGACCGCATAGATAAAAAATTTTGGAATAAAAAAAAATTCAAGTAAATCAAGAAACAGTCCATAAAACCATTTTCTTACTTTCATTTTGTAGCTTTTAATTTCTATAACTTTGTCTTCACACTTTACATTAAAAAAAAAAAAATGTACAAGTAGGTACATGTCCAACAAGATTTTTTTATTACTAGATACTCTTCATTGTGACAAGCTCTTTAGAGTTAAAAAAAAAAAAAAATGAATTTGCTTTATGAATTCATCGTAAATGCTACCTCACCGGACTTCCGCACTTAAAAAAATGGAAAGTGTTATAAATTGCAGTCTATATAGTCCAATTGTTTGACATTTATTTTTTCTTTTAATGAGACGGTGAAATTACGCACAACATTTCTCTTTACCAAAGTGGTTATCATTTTGATTCCACAAAACTCATATTTCGTCATAAAAAATAAAAAAAATCCGTTCCAAATCCATACCTACTAATGACAAACTCTCGTCAATTGATTGACCATGGATGATCATCATAAAAAAATTTACGCAACCGTACTTGTATCTTTATACACACAATTATTTGCGATTCAATGAACTTTATCGCATCAAGATGCGTATAATTACACATCAAATGACAGCCGATTACTGTATAGATACATCAATCGTCAACAATAGTTTGTATAGCCATACAAATGTAACAGACAGTTTGGATAGATAGACAGATTGATAGATAAACTGCAAACAATTTTGATTATTATACAATTTTCGAAACTGTTCGATGTCAAGAAGGAGCAATTCGTAACTGGTTTACATGCCAAAAGACATACTAATTTCTATTTTGCTCAGGAATGTAACCATTCTCCTTTAGATAGCTACAAATTATAGAATCATCTCAAGTGCAATTATTATGCACTCGTCCCGGTATACAAGGATGTTAACCATCACTTTGTCTGTCAAGTTAGGTAATAATTTGAATTTTATTGAAAAGCCAAATCATTGTTGATACGATGGTTAGAGGAATTTCACCACACACCATGTATGGAATGGAACTTATCTGGGTAATGAAGTGGTTCTGATTTTTTTTTCCTTCCATCCGATTAATCTTAGAGTCGTTGCGCTAGATTAACACTTGTTTCATGGTAGTTAGTGGTATATCACTAATGGAAAGTGATTTTAAAAAAAGAAGCAACTATCTGTAATTAAACTACGTTTGTCTGACCATTTAACTGAACAACAACAATGAAATGTATCCATTATCCACACGTTTAATTACAATAGTATTGCCGCCAGTTTAGAACGAGTTATGCATTCAGAGAGTGTATTTTTCGATTTGGCTTTTGGTAAAATGGGTCAATTGGTCTGGTTTCATTGGCTCTTTCTTGTCTTGACCTGCCACATATGTAAAAGTATTTCTTTCTTTGCTTCTTCGCGCTTCTTGCAATGGTAAGCATGTCACATGTGTTTGGGGTACTAAAATATTTTGTGTTGTTCTTTTCATGTGGATATTCAATCGGATTGGAACTTATCGAATAATAAACAGTTTGCAGTATTTGAAACTGTAATAATTTTTATAGAAACTTTGATTTTTTTGTTGAAAAATTGTTGATGTGGAGACGGTTGATATTGAAATACGCAATTTGAATTTATTTTAGAAGGCTTTGGTGTAAATACGATTCATTCATCTTAGTCTGCACTATGGACATTGGCATTGACTATAGACTATCGAATAATGAATCACTCTTTGGGTACTGTGCAGTGTACAGTTGGCACTGGTTCCAAAGACTAAGTGCGACCTCAAGCATATTCTCCTATCCGGTAGCAACGACAATTGAATTTAAACTGAAATTTCTACGTTTTACAGAAAAAAATCAAAAAGCTCCGTAGGGTGTCAAATTTGTCAAACAACATGGCTCCTTGCAGTCGGCCTTTCCACTTATTAAAGTACATTCCACAAGCATTTAAAACCAATGAGCATTTGAATATCCTTTTGCCTTTGTCCGAACAATTTTGTAAACAAACTTTTTGCTCGATATTGCTAGAGAGGCCATGAATATTTGAGGCGGTATACATTGAATTATTATGCTCGTCCATTAGCTTTAAATATGTGGCCACAGTGATGTGTGATAGCTATGTCACCTCTTGCTAAGTGGTAACTTTGTTGCTACTGGTTTTACCGATATTGTTGTTAATGCTGTGTTTACGTGTCTTTATTATTTCCATTGGTTTCAGCAAGGTTTTGTCTTTAGCATTGACTTTCTTGAGTTCGATCTTTGATACCTTGAACAATGGCATATTGATTGGTAGTTGAAGCCAAAACCCTTTTAAAGGACTCCAATTAGCATTCTTAACATGGGTGAACTACAATCAGGGCTAGTACGCAGTTGTCTCATCTGGACACATGTGCTGCAGCCAGATGACTATGGTCAGCCTTGATTAAGAAGAAGTCCAACAATCTCATGAAACTTAGTCGGAAGGAAATGGTGTCTTCACAGATTTTGTAACCTTTTTCCTTACAGGCTTTGGTTTTGCAGGGTAACTACAATGTGTTCTGAGGAAGCTTCAGAGACAAAGAGGAAAAATAACTTTTCGACTGTCTAGGACTAGCCACCAGAAGATTGGGTAGTCTCGGTAGATACTAATTTCAGGAAATTTCTCAAGATGATTCCTCAAATAATCGTATCCCTTTCAAGATAATTCTCAAATTAGCCATCTTTTCACCGTTTCTTCTAAAAATGGGAATGCTAAGGACCCGTCAAAGATTTAAATAAGTCCTTAGACATCCAGAAAATCAATCGACAAATAAAGTTGTTGTCTTGAGGCTGTCTGATCTACAATGTGATAAGGGTCTTAATCAGTCTGCATCAGTAGTGTCTGTTTTTTTGTCCTCTTTTTCTTTCGACAGTTGGACTTCTCATGAATAAAATCTTCGATGACATAACTCTCCCGAAGTCCTCCCCATTTTGGCCTCATAACCAGTCACTGTGCTTTTGTGAGACCGTGCTATGTGCTAGCCATAAGTCGCATCACTGAACCCAACGTCTATTGTATGTGATAATAGCATCAGTGTAGAGCCCTTACTCTGTGATAGTTTGCAAGTTCTAGCTTCCTTCCCTAATGAAGAAAGGATGTGTTTCCAATCCTTGCTTTGGTAGATTTTTAGAATGGCTTTATACACTACAGGCACTGGAAGCAATGTTGCTTTGCCATGTCCACTGCTTGGTATTTTATTTTTTTTCTCTGTTTTTGTTTTTTCTCTTGATTGAGGCCAAACTTATGCAGACTCAAGCTTATTTTTTTGGGCTACAAGAGAAGTTCTTGTCAATTCTGTTCTTGGGATGGCTATGGAAGTCAGAACATAGTTCTTACTAGAATTTTCCATCAGTCTCAGTTTTTTTCTTGTACTATAAACAAAGAATCTTGACTTGATAGGTTGACACTAAATTCCCTATTCAAGGTTTGAAAACAGACTTTCGACTAAATATCGAGTGTTTAAATGAGTTTTCGACAAATAACTTGAGAGGTCGACATCTCGTTAGTGTGACGGCTGACTGACAGCATTCACACTCTTAGTTGATTTCCAATCAACGTGTGAACTATGCATCTCCTTTCTTGGTGAGGTTCACACTAACTCCGAGTATTTGATGTACTCCAACAAATCAACTTTTTCGTTTGTGTTTTACAATTTCTTGGGTTAATTTTTATTCCCCTTCCCCCCCTCATTGCTGTTTGACTTGTTACATTACACTATCATTTCTGTGTCATCTGAAAGTAGAAAAAATCAACAGTCAATTCGTCATCTGTCAGTTGAAGCCAAATGCCAAAATGATTGAGCACATCCGTCGGCCAAGCCATGGCAACTTTTCCTCTATCGTATTGCAATACCAGTACCCATCAGGAATTGTTTCATTTTCTGGGCCATATTCCGTGAGAGACAATCTCTATTGATAGCTTCGCTGTTTAAAGCAATTATTTGACAATTTAGGAAAAGTTTTGTCCATCGACAATTTAATTTCCTAGACAAGTCTCATCTCATCTCATTTATGACGGAAGTTCATTTGTAGTTAGAATTTACATTTGTGGGTCAACCAAGAATATAAAAATCGGTTCCATCCATGGACAATCCTCACGTCTTGAAGAAATTCAATTTCGATTTCTTTTCCTGTGTCATCATACCACATTTTCGATTAATTTATAATCATTCCATCCATTGAGGTCATTCTCTACCAAAGTCCAAGCAAAACGAAATGTTATCTTCCGTACAGAACATCTGCAAACGACTACAGAATGTACTTGGCGGACATGAATGAGAAGCCTCGATTCCATACAACTCTGCTGATGACTCCACTCGTTTGGTTCGGGTGAAAAGGAGTATATGTACTCAGCGCCGCCGTGACCACAATGAAAATGGAAGTTTTATTTTATTTTTTACTATCCTCATGGAACACCTGCCACCTCACCGAAATGGATGGTAAGGCAAAAAGGAAAATCCGTATGTGGGACACGATTATACCCACAGCCAGTAACCGCATCACTATATGAGTAAGGTAAATTCCGACCAAACGAATGGTAACTGTATCCCACACACACCTTTGTGGGTACAGGAGATATACCCTCAATAGTTCAATAAATTAATGAATTGTTCACATTCTTTAACCGATGGCGTATGTTGATGCTGTTGATGCTACTATCGGGTGGTATATCAAAGCCACATGCAAAAATTTCAGAGTGTAGAGAAATTTTTTTTTTCGCTGTCGCTTTCTTTCTCCGAAAAATAAAATAAAAATCCTTCAACACACAAGCAAAGTTCAACTTGATCTTGGTCTGATGGTGGCCAGTTGTTTTTTTTTTGGAGGAAACAATTGTGATTCTTCTAATGAAAACAAAGCAATCAGACACCATAACTTTCCCCATCTGAACAGCGGCGTAGGAACATCTGTTAGATACAAACCGACTAAAATGACATTTTTTTTGTTTCTTTCTCCTTCGTGTGTTATTCTTCTCAATTCCTTTTCGGACTTCAGGCCGGTTGTTGTAATCACTTTTGGATGATGGAGTTAAAGTTCCTTCTTGTGTCCACATGTATCTGGTAGAATTAAATATGGAACGTCAGAGAAACTATGTCACCGAAACGGATAGTGTGTTGTGTTCGGTTTGGTATAACAGGATTTTTTTGTTGTTGCTGTCGATGGGAAGTGGGAAATAGCTAACTAAATTGCACGAATGAAATACACCGGGAAATGGTTGAAAATTAACCTTAATTGATGAATGACTTGAAAGTATGTACACAAGTCATACAGATTGATCTTTTGATGGTGCGCTGTAAGTTTTCCTTTTTTTCTGTTTTTGGGGGGAAATAGATTTGGATAAAACAAAAATATCATCTAATGGCATCTAAATGTGAGAGCAGAGGCGATTATGATTAATTTTAAACAGTTTTAAGGTTTGTTTTTGTCCGTGGATTTCTGGTGACCTAGTGGGTAGGTAAATCGGGGTAATTTCCGATGTAGGTTATCATTAGACATAGGCTAGGTAATATTTATTTTGATTAACTGTTTTTTTATTTACTAGTTTAAAACAATCAGAATGTGGAGAGATTTTGTTTTCAGTTTTTTTCAAGAATGTTGCTGTGCAAGTTCGTGTTGCAACTCTTTTGAAAGGAGGAGTGGAAATATAAAAATTTGATGGGCAATGTATGAGAACGAGGGGTATTTTCTTTTAAGGTGACCTTGCGTCTTAACCCTTTCAGGACGCATGGTACACATATGTACCAGTTAAAGGTTAAAACATCTGAATCGCATCCGAAGGGGTTTAAGTTAAACCAGAAGATCCTCAATTTTCCTAATGAAATTTCGGATGCAACTTTTATTATTGACTTTCTCTCGATAACACACAGTCCAATCCTTTCTTAAGCGGATGATAGCACTCTTGACTTTGCTTACACTCTACCATATCTACGGCAAAGGCGCCAATTGGTTGAGTCCCAGCGACAGCGAATGGCGTCTGATATCGATGCAATCATCAGTTCAGGTGAAAACACGAATAGTTTGTCAATGCTTGGCATGCATGTTAGCCCTGACCTTCATTGAAAGCTTACATTCATCCAAAACTTGAATAAAATTCACATGTTTTGGTGGGAGCTCCCGCAACTTGTGTTGAGTTTACTCAATGTCTCAGCTTAATTCGTTTTCTTCTGCACTACCGGAACATTGGTTGCTTAACGCTCCTTTACCGACTTTTCCATCACTACTGACCGAATGAAATTTGTATCGTAAAAATGATGCGAGATTTCATTGCGATTAAGTGCGGAGTGAAGCCTGCCACTCCTACCTAACCTAAACTTTCCTAAGTGCGGAGTGGATCTTGGCCTCAACTAACAACCCTGCCTAGTCACCTTGATCTTTAGAAAGATTTCTCCAGTTTCGTATGCTAAGTTGGTTGAGGTCGCTTTCCAGCTGTGTGCACCATCTGAGTCGCTATCTTCCTTGTCGGTCCATTGGTCTCCTTGTCTGCCCTTTGAACAATTCACCGAAGTAAAGGTTATACATATACACATGAACACTGCTTGTACTTTATTCCACCATCTTCAATCTAATACTCAATTTTAGTACAAAACCCCATTCTTGTCACACAAATCTCTGCTTCTTTCATTTTGAGAACCAAACTTATCCGGTATTCTCCTTCAAAGCCTGTCGGAGGTAAATAAAAAATGAACTCCGGTGTCTTACTGTGAAACACATACTTTGTCTTAAAAAGAGGTTAAGTAATCTTGTTATGTTATGACTAACTAAACTTACATCCTTTTTCGGTGGACACAACCTTTGATCACCCTAAAATTCTTTGAAAACTGGATACCAAACCTCTTCTGGATCCATAAAATTTGAACAAACATCTCCGCGCTCTAAATTGGCCATAATTGTCTACATTGCTCCGACTTTCTTTAAAATTTTAGTTGATGCCTTCAAAAAGTATCACAGATCTTAGTAAATGAACTTCACTGATGATTGCAATAATCTTACACTGATCTTCTAATTTGGATCGATATTAACTAAAAAAGTCGTCTCACCATTGAGAACTAAGTTTCCATTATCTGTCCACCCAATATCCAGGTGAGTTGCATCAAAGAAATCCGTTAATTTCATGTCTTCATTGTCTGGAAAATTAATTGGAATGTCTGGAATGTAACCAGCATATTTAGATCCGTCAATCGGTTGATGCAAGTTCAATTAAACTAGGAAAACTATCACCGGAGGCTTAGGTACCATTATAACAAAAATCAACACTAACCTATCGGTTTGATGCTTCCGCATTTATAGGTGCTGTTTGCGTGCATCAAAATAAATGATAACCTAATTATGTACTTGTACAACATGGATTGCTGTAACTTGGTTGAGTTTTAGAATATTTTTCCTAATCTTCTATTGCTATCTTGACACGTGAACACATTTGTGTCAATAAGTTTTCTGTCAAGTTAGACTGGATTACTTATTGGAGAAATATGAGCTACAGACTGCCTTAGATGCACCTTTATAAAGTACACATGGGGGGAAGTCAAGATCGTCTTCATTCCAAGCTGATACCACTTCGAAAGATTTCAAATCCTTATTTCTATATTCGTTCCACATTAAACCAAAGGGACATCTTACAAGTCTAACAAGCGCTCGTTAGAGGCCGATCGGTGGAGACTGCACAGTGGTAATGGTTATAAAATACTAAATGCATTACAAGGGTTATAGCTTTACAGCCTTCCTGGTTGAAGCGGCCATTAACTACGTAGAACAGAAAGCCATTCGACAGGATTTAGACTTCGTGAACATAGAGAACCGACACTCTCAGACTGTATGGATTGTATGCTTCAATTAAGACAGAACAAGTCTGCGTTTCAAGGGGCGCACCTTAAAAAGGTGATTTATCACCATCTCTCTGGGTTTTTGGGAACCTGCAGCACCCATATCACGAAGCTAGTTGGTTACCGATTTAATAGCCCTCGTTGCTTCTCGAATTTGACTTCATTTTTATTAGGCAAGCCTTGAGGAGCATTGAACTCCGAGCTGTAAGCGCTGCTTGAAGACTTGACATTGATGGTTGCACCATTGATGGCAGTATCGAGATTGATGTCAGTCTGGAAGATAACAGGACACAATGCCTAGTTTAGTCCAAAATCACGTCATGGTCCATCGTACTAGGTTGTTGATATTCAGCAAGGGATCGCTCCTTCCAAAATGGAGCGATTTAGGTAGAGAGTCTGATACCGTGCTGATTATTTCTAGCTTGAGAAAGTCCAAGAGAATTACCTGATGGTCTACTTGGTAGGTCGGGTGTTGAAATAGGTTAACCATACTTAGGGTTGCCACTTTCTTGATGAAAATGTCCAGAGCGGTAAGTCCAATGAGTGCCTTATAGAGCCGTCCAGTGATAGTAAGACGTGCTAACCTTTGTAGTTATTACAACTTTAGTCGACTCTACAGCAGAGTTTAAGGTGAAGATAGGTCTTACTATCTACTATTACCTCGGACTGTAGACATAAGGTTTCACTGTACGTGAGGCGACATACGTCAGTTTCAGTTAAGTTTTATGCTAAGGGTCGGTTGGTAGGTAGGTAGAAGTGATTGGAACTAGTGAACCTGCCAGAGACACAAATAGCGCGGGTGCCTCGTTTTGATACCACAACTCACGTGACCTAAGTGGTGATGGGCGTGTAGTTCTCAGATACATTCTGTGGAGTTAATGGAAACCTCAGATAGTTCCTGGAAAAAGGGTTTTCCGAGTGTGCGCTGCCTGGCTCTGGCTAATGCTGAGCAGTGTCAGAAGAAGTGGAATATGGTTTCCTTTTCGTGTGAATTGTCACAACTGCGGCAGTGGTGGTTGAACGGGATGTCTAACTTAGCACTGTGTGGACCAATTGGCCAGTGTGCCGTGTTAATTGCTGTGATTCTTGCTGTGTCGATGCGGTTCCTATTCTGTTTTTATTGTAGGCGGGCCATGTTTAGGGTCATTAAACCAAGATCCCGGTTTCGTCCTCTAGTGAATGGTATTAAGACCGTTTTTTTTTGTGAGAGTCGATGTGTTTTTGCATACTATGGCGTTCATGCTTCCCTGTAACTTTGATTATGTTTTCATCAGCATCTGCCTAGGACCGTGAAGGATGTCTCAGATCCTCCAAGAGGTGCTAGCGTTGTAGCTAATCAAGTTTATTGAAAAAGTCATCAATGACAATTGACTGTAATAGGGTCGACGGGAAGGCACCACAATGTGGGTAGCCTTTAGCCACCGATAATGTAACTAAGACCTCTCCAGAGGTGACTGTAATTCTCCAGAGTGAGGGTTGATGATGATATAGAAAACATGACAAGCTCTGAATGTTTGCCTCATAGGTATCATACAATCTCTTGACTAAATGAAGAAAAGGTCAAAAGAAATCATAAACTACAAATTGGGTTATCAAGACGCCTCCATCGATAGAGTCTTTGATCTTTATTTGATCTTTCCTCAACTTTCAACACAATTTCTTCTTGCATCTTCTTCATCTTGGTGTGGTGTGAGACCAAATAATTTGATTTGATTTTCCATGAAAGCGATTCACTCTGCAGCATGTGGATGACCCAAAGCTGACAATCATAACATCTATACTCGCTACATTCTTATGATCGATTCGAGCTACAAAATGCTTCTTAACATCCTTCTAATGATGTTAATCATACAAAAGCATACACGTATAGAGAGTACTATTAATCCAAACACACTTCGTGACCATGTCCGCTGCCAACATTTAACCATCATTTATCCGAACGTTTACCGATCAATTTGTTGCATTTTATAAGATTTCACATGGGTGGGTTGAATTGTATCTACACTGGGGTCAGAATGCATTGCAGATGAAGATTATATAGAAAGCGTTGAAAAGGCCATTTAATTTCATTTAAATATTGGATCCACCATCTAACAACTAACAGCACCTTGAGGCACGATTAAGGTTAGAGGAATGATAAATTGTCACACTTTCGCTACTTGTCGTCGCACTTAGGTCGCTCCAATGGGTGTATACTGTAGAATACTCGTGCAACGGCAAAATTGTCCATCGATATCGGTGTATTTCGATCGATGAAAAAAGAGGTGTATCTGTATCTGAAATGAGATTAGTATGGCACCCACAATAGCAATTATGGTGTGAATGTCAGTGTGACTCATTTCGATGTACGACTTTCGATCGATATAGTTGGAGATACTTTAGTTTTTTTGTTGTTGCTGTTTGTCTCATTTAAATATGCGGGTTTTGAGGGTTTTCTAGCGAAAGTTTTACCGCGATAGAATCACCAGAAATGCTTCTATTTACCCAACCGAATGAATGTCATGAATATTTTATGCATTTTATGCAAACAATTTGCAAGTGGTTTTTTGTTTTTGCAATTCAGATTGTTTTCTCCGGTAGAAAGTAATGTTATAAATCAGCATCAAGTGTCAACATTTATGAGAAGATTTGACTAATGACAGTTGGGAGGGAATATTTTTTTTGGAATGTGAACAACGACAAACTGTATCTAACAGTCTTTTGTATGACGAAATCTTTTGTTATGTTATTTATTTTATTGTTTTGTATAATTAATGTATAAGAAAGTTTAAATATAAAAAAAAGAAGAGACAACTTTCGTTCGTTGATCGTTGACCTTCATTAGAAATTCAATTTGAAGACCATTAACTGTTTTAAATGTTTTGATCAATAAATCAAATGACATTGGTTATATTTGGAAAACAAGAGTTTTTTAAAAACATTTATAGCTTTGGTTTATGGCATTTGGATACGGTTGATAATGAATAAGAAATTGAATGACTGTGTAGGAAAGCGACTGAATGTAGTTTTGATTTGAGTATCTGTGAATTGGATTAACAGGTGATTAGGAAGTAATTTGCTATTTGTATGATAATTTTTCGGGTTTTTTTTCTTCAGTTTTCTTGTCGTTGGGATGTTAATTATTATTTTTTTATCTAATATTTATGGAAAGAAGGGCTTAAAATAGATGTAGAATGTAAGAATATATCTTATCTCATATTCTGACCTAGTTCTACTAACTGTAGTCTATGTATGTCAGTGTTGCATAAGGTATATGAACCACAAAAAGTTTGATTTCACTTTAATTTATTTGTGTCGGGCTAAAGTTAAGATTCTTTGTGGTTCAGTCCGACCTTAACGAGAAGAATGATAAAAAATAAAATCCTATTCAGTTCTTTAAGCCAATTTAGGCTAAAGTGGAGCATTCACGGAGCAGGTGATGCACGGATTCAACTTCCTTTTGTCCTAATTATTATTATTGTTTCGGGAGAGCTGATCAGCCCTTGGCCCTGCGATTTCAAAGGAGTCCTATTGTGCCTTCCCTATTGTTCCTAGATAAACTGTTTCACTGCAGAAGATATCAGGAAGTTAATGAACTTCTCTGGGTGGATGGCAGCAAGCTGTTCTGTAGAGACGAGTTCGTCGCTTAGTATTCTTTTTCTGAGTTGAAAGAGAGCTGGGCATTCTATTAGGCATTCCTCACTTATTCCTTCCTTTCATTCCTTATTGTAAGTGATTCATGCTATGTAGGTGCTTGTTTAGGCGGCAGTGACCGCTGAGAAGTCCAATTAGTGCTCTAAAGTTGGTCGTATCGAGGTTCACAATAAAGTTTTTCTTTGCGACGATACCGGGAATAGCAAATTTGAACATGCTTATCCTGGTGTATTGAGGCAGGCTTTCCTAGATTCTTGCATCCAAAGACCTTTTGCGTGTCTAGCGAAGAGTGATTTACCTTCCCCACAGAAGGGTTCGGGTACTTATATCTTCTGAAGTGTAAGTCGTTGTGAGAAATAATGAACGTCTTCGAATGGATACCAATGACAATGTGACTTTTTGTTTGTCGATCAAGAGCTAAAGGTTTATGTCAGATCCGCCGTAAATTCATCCTGCTTGTGGCCTTATTCTCCTCAAAGTCAACAGTTCCACATATTTTCTTACAATTTCATTCACACTTGCATTTCCAAGGATATCTTTGGTCATGGTCCCTCTGATATTTCGCATCTTTTCAAAGCTTCACCAGCTAACACTTAATTACTGTTGACTTCAGGGTCCTAACCGCCACCTTGATGTCGTTTTTAATACTCTCTGTCGCCCTCAAAATGAACAGTAGTCTAACAAAAGACGTCAGTTTCTGTGTCAATCTTCACTTTGAGCCCATCGGTGTAGACTGTAGAAGGCTAACTTTTCTAATGTAGTGTCTGCAATGAATTGCAACGGCCCACTACTGAGATCAAGGGTGAGACTTCTTGCATCTAAATAAGGAGGTTTACGAAATTGAACTAAGTGACACCGCAACCTACAGAGACTGTAAGGATGAGGAGGATGACTTGAAACATTTATTGTGTCACCAACGAGTACCGAGATCTACGTGGATATCACATCTAAAGTAATATGTCACATCTTGGAGTTTGCCCAAAACACTAGAAGATTTTCTCGATCTCACACAGCGGATATAGCCAAAGGTCAGCATAGTTTCCCAATAACCGCACAAGCCCTCCATACACGCCCCACTTTCACATAACTTTTTTAAATAGTCATCTGAGGGGAATTATAATAGGTCCAACCGTGGTCTAAGTAAAGAGCTATATCACCCTCCTCAACCAACCAACGAACCAACGTAGTGATTTATTTATTAAGTCGTTGCTGTAAGGGTTGATTTTTCTACCTTGAACAAACTTTTAAGGTAGGTTGACTCTGCATTGAAGCAATACATTTTCTAGATTTTTGTACGCACTGCTATAGCTTTTTTGATCTTCTCTGGCTATGAAATTCGGACTTGTCCCTACATTTTTTTAAACCGTCTTCAGGAATTTGACCATTCGTTACTGATCTTTATTCTATGAAACAACGAGTATGTAGATCTCATCATTTTTATCAGAAATTTGTGAATGCCACTCCTTAGAACCGATAGTTTCCGGGAGGTGCAATGACATTGTGCCAAGCGACATTATGCCAAATACAAAAATTTGGTTTTGAAAGTGACATTAGGCCGAATTTTAGCATTTGGCAAAATGTCACTCTCGTAAAGGGAAATCTGGCCAATTTGGCTTTATGTTCGTTGAAACACTTAAAAATTATTCCACCGCTTCGCTGCTATGGTCCTTTTATGTCCAAAATCGGTGACGCGCAACAGGTTTTTTTGTAATATTCATTTGGTATGATGTCTCAAAAAAGGTTGGCCTTATGTCGCTTTTTGAAAGTGTCATAAAGCCAAATGATCAAATTTGCCATAATGTCACTTTCAAAAGCGTCATTATGCCAACATTTTTGGCATTATGTCGCTTGGCACAATGTCACCGTACATCTCCGAGAAACGTCGACTTCACCACATTTTTGGGGGTTAAAAGGGGGAATTTTGAAAAAACCGTATTTATCGGTTACAGTTCTCGAAAAAAATTTGTTTAGACCTTTTTTTTTAATGCTCCCTCATTAAGTTGTTATTACAAAGCTATAACCATCTGAATAAACATGTAGGTTAGGTCTGGTTATACAGTCGTGTGAAACAGTACTCTTTTATGACAATAGACATCTTAATGGCCCGTGTTGATTCATGGGAAACTACTAACTAAACTGCGAAGCTAATTATTTTCCAAAGTAATCAATTTCCCTGTAGAACTTGACAAATTTTATGTTGTCTACTTGATGTGCCACATCAAAGTTTCTACAAAAAAAAAAGGGTCATCTAAGTGCATCATCCTAGTGCCAGATATTTGTGTTGGCATTCACATAATATATGTTTGAGTAATGTCATCGGCAACAGAGACTTGTTTTTGCAATAATTGCATGCCTCTGAGTTTGCAATTTAAAGCCATTTGGCATGCTTTCGCTGGAGACAATTTCTTGAAAGAATTTCTATTGTCATACTTATGATGTTTCCTCTTTAGCTTTATGATGGTCTTGATTTTTAAATTCTTATAGCTTGGTATAATGGCTGATACGATACGATGCACGATAGGTACGTCGGGATCCTGTAATAATTTTCAAGGCGATGCCTAGTTAGAGAATTATAATGAAGTTTGTCTAAATGTGGATCCTTAGTTCCGTAGATGTAGAACGGCCATCACCACATAGGACGCATGATTAGTGGCAATTATTGTGGTATTATTCCTCGGCAGTCTCTGTTATTTGTATTTACAGCTGGGCCTAGATAGATAAAGTGTTTTACTACCTCAAAATTATAATTACATAGGGTTGTTCTTTCATATTCTTTGATAACAGTTAGACCTATCTTAGGTGAGTTTTGGTTAGAAAGGGGTGGCCATGGTGGAGTGGTTGCGTCATCGCTTGTCACGTTGAAGGTTCCAGGTTCGAATCCCGATGTCAAAATAAAAAAAAAGGAAGTCGAACAACTGCGAAAAAAGCTGACGTCAACTCTACTACATAGGCATAACACTGGCGGTCATATGGCTTGAAAGTATTGATCGTACTTATGACATCGAGATGTTCGAAAAAAAAAATACTGTGAATTATAAGCAGTGGCAACATTATCAATTATTCTCCCCAGTCATTCTGGACACCACCCTCGAAGAAAAAAAGACTGAAACCTAATACCACCTGAGTCTCAAAATCACTACACTAACGTTAGCGCTGAGTGAAATGCATAATTATAAAAAAAAAATAGAAGGAAGCTAGGTGTCGCAAATGGGCTCACTTTAGTTTAAGGCCCATGGTGTTGTGATGCCTATAGAATTATTTTTGAGAGAGGGGGACAGAAGTAGTGGAGATGAGGTCTGGTCACCTTCTAAGCCGCTTCTCAAGTCCTCAAGATTCAAGTGCCATGTCACCGGAATAAGCGAGTAAGTTGTACAGATTTTTGAAATATCGTGCCTTTGATATTGAGTTTCTTGCAATCCGTTCTAAAACAATGTCAAATTGCATGTCTTTGTGTCTAAAGCTTTTTCTGGTGTCAAACGTTTTTATAAGACGGGATTGTCATAAGCGACTTTAAAATCCCAAAATGGGTGATAAGTTTCGATTTCGAATTGAATAACTTACATCTGTACGACGACGTTTGCTTCTCTATCTTTGTAAGCTTCTGTTTGTTGTACCCTTGGCATGCTATATATAGGTATACGTTCGATGCAATCCTGTTCCTACTTTACAGTTAAGACATGAGTGAGTTTGAAGAGATGGTCTCTATTAAAACTTTCGATTTCTAAGGATAGCTTAATCCTATTGCCATCTATGATTTGCCTTCGATAGAACATCGGTGTGGATCGTACAAGTACAAGGCGCTTTCATACAACTTGTACCTTGAGACTCTTACTGGCTAGTTCTGCAGAGCACATTTTCTTGCAATTTCGTTGCAACTCTTTGCGCTTTTAGCGGTCTTGTGAGGAGGCGCAAGCGTTATTTAGATTTTACTCCATTCATGAGATGTGGTCACTGTAGATTAGTGGTTAGTGCGTTAAGCACTAACACTAGTGGTTAAGCGAGAGACACAGATTCAATTCTCAAAAACTACCAACGTTTTTTCGCGGCACCACCTCTGCGCAGGCATGACAAACCTGCAAATGTATAATCTGTCATGAAAAGCTTCTCAATTCGCCGTTTGGAGTCGGCATTAAAACTGTAGGTCCCTTCCATTCGTGCGGAGAATATAACACTCACAACATGAATGGTTGTGAGAAGCTAGGCCTTGGTTCCCTATGAGCTGCTGTGCCAAATATACATACACACATGAGATGATCTGCGTGTAGTTTCGCCTTTGGTTTGAAAGACGCTGCAGTAAATACTGAAGACTGAAGGTTTTATGAAAATATCCAGGTTTTCCAAAAAGACACCGTTCCTAACTCTTTTTAAGTCGTCTTCAAGGATCGAGGACTTTGCTTTGACTTCGACGTTTTTATCCTGTTTATAGCCCATGAAGAAAATTTTAGTGGACAACTGTTGATTTTTGGAAGGCTGTGGTGAGGCTGTATTGTGCTCATTCCATTGATGAGTGTTTCCCAGATTAATGGCAGCAAGTCTTGCATATTTTGGACCGCAGCTCGTGGTGCTGGGGCGAGAGCATTTGCTGGTTTCTTTTCTCTCCAATGAGGCATATCCCATAAAGATTTGGGGTACTCACTCCATTGGTAACACTAGGTAGCCTACTTATGGAATTTTAATTTCCAAATGATAGCGACCACACAAGAATATATTTTGTGACTTTGGTTCAATCCAATGATTTTCAAAGAGGAAATGAATAAATCACATGCCCAGCCCACACAATGTGGAACACATTTGGGCTATACAAATTTTCTCCAATCACCCTTGCACTAATTTAATTATTCTGTAGACTGGTTCGGTTTAGATTTATCAGTCTTTAATGTCAGTTTTGTAATTTATGATTCAGTATTTGAGTGGGTGGTCCCAATGTAGTTTTTAAGCTGTAAAAACAAAGACTATTCTACCATATTGATCCATTAAGACATTAAAAATCGAATAAAACAAAGCTATTAGGAATTCGAACAAGGGTCTATAAAAAAACAAAACAGAAGCTTATCTCTTTTAGAAAAACATCGATTTAAATCATTCTTAAAATTATAAACGGTATGTGTGTGTCTCCTCAGAGTGATACCTATAAAATTATATTTAAATCTGTTTTTTGAATGTTAGATGCCTTATCACAGGAATAACCTAACCTTTTTGGTTTCTTTTTCTTTTCAGATCACCCATCTTGTGGGCGGACATTATTAGCTTGAGATACAAGTAAGTAAATGCATTCAGTCTTCTATCCAGATAGGTATAAGTTAGTTGTAGTCAGTTCTTGTTTCTGATTTAGAGAAAGGCTAACCCCAAGCTGGTTTCAATAGCTTCAAGTTTCTGGAGCAGAAAAGAGGGTTCCTCACAAAACCAATTTCCATCAATCCCAATCAGTGCTTCCATCATGCTTCTATGGTTACCAGATTATTCTTCGGTCAGGCTAACTCATGCCAAAAACAGGTGAACGCATTCCAACGCTAACCATAGGCTACCGATATTCTTGAGGCGACAATTTCCAGCTCATTGGCTTCAAGCTCTTCAATGAGGTCTCCCCATTGTCTTATATAACAATAATAATCATTAAACATAAAATTTTTTATTTTTTTTTGTAAACCTGCTTGGTGTGGTCAACATTGGATTCCGTTGTGATTTTTGCTCACATCAATCCATCCAAACGGTGCCGGTGTAGTAGACATTTTGTCACGCAAGTGCTGGGGTAGATTCGCTTGGAATGCGATGCGAACCGAACAGCAATAATGATAGTGATGATTCGTGAAAAGTGGATCATGAAGTTGTGTACATACAGGTACCGGTTATTGTTGGATATGATGCTATCCCCTGTAATGGAGCTTATCGAACAATAATTATCGGGTTAGGTGCACTACTTCTTCTGCAAACCATCTCCATTGGCTAATCACAACGATGATGCGTCGAGTTTTATAATAATAAGAATTTTGTAATATTGTTTGTGTAAAGGGGAGAATGGGAAAATTGTGTAAAAGTGTATATTGACTGGGTGGGGTTCGAGTGGAGAGAGGAATTGAATACGTGCAGACATTAGATGGCACATTTAATCTACCTCTAGGATGAAAGAACCTTTTGAATATTCCATGATTGGGTTTTCGTATAATAACCTCTCACTTTACTGTTGCTGTGACTTAAAGTTGAGTAAAAACATTTTCGCGTCGCCAGCATGGGAGAAGAAACAAAAATGTGCGGGCAGCCTTGAATGGCTCTGAAACGATACCTTAATGAGATGTCAATAGAAAGCACAGAAACCCTATGTTGTACTTATTTTAAAATTCGACAAAACCCTAGATAAAAATAAGATACTCTGAACAAATTTGTAAGCGTGCGAGAATTGTATGGTCAGTCCTCGATAAAAAGAAGTCTCTTTCTATGATTACACTCAGTCGTAGGGATGCATAAGTGACATTGGTAGGCACGAGGAGCGGTCTAGGGTACTTTTGTAACAGCTGCTTGGTTGTAGAAGAAATAGAATATTTTCGAACACCGACATGAGTCGCAAGACATCCACATCTTTTTCCCAATCGATTGCACTGCTGGCTTTGTTATCGTCTTTGAGATTGGTGGCTTACTACTGAGAATTGTTTTCCAATGTATAAACCTGTTTTTTTTTTTAATTCACTAGTGCTAAAGGGGTTATGAATACCCTTATGATGATGCTTTTCCCACAGTGCAAGTGTTGGTGTAGTGATTTTTTAAACTCAAGTTGAATTAGGTTTCAATCTTTGCTCCGAGGTTGGTGTCCAGAATGACTGGGGGGAATTATTGATATTGTTGCCATTGCTTATAATTCACAGTATTTCTTTTGAACATCCATATGTCAGAAGTACGACCAACACTTGAAGTTATATGACCACCCTATTGCCAGTGTTATGCCTAGTGTTGACATCGGGATTCAAACCTGGAACCTTTCGTGACAAGCACTACACTATGGCCACCTGTGTGTTAAATGCTAAAACTCTTATGTTTCAGAATTTCAATTAGCCCATGCCAACCATGTCGTCCGTTTATCGACTTTTTGTGTTTGGTTTTAGCGGATAAGTTCAATATCGTTTTGACGATAAGTCGCACATATGTTGGTACTTAATCCTGTTTTGGTACTTCCTCTATGTTTTGTTGTTCCCGTTGATGATGTAAGGCTTTCTGTCTATTGCCACTGTATCGTTCGATTCTCCTTTACTGCGTACATAAGGCATCATAGGATAGCTCTGTTGCAAGATCTCTGTTCATTCTAAGAATGCAAAAACATCAGCTAGCACTACAGCTTTAATTGCATAAGTTACTCCTTTGTGGCTTTATTGAAAACTGAATGCTTTAGAACAGTCATACATAATGTTTAACAAAAGCATTCAGATTAGAGATCCTTCGCCTGTATATATTTCAATATTTCGTGTTCAGTATTAGTCAAGTAGGTTGGTACTCGGATTTTTCTAAGCGCCTCCAAGAATGTAGCCTCAGTTTCAGGAGCACTCTTAACGCTTCCTTTCCATTTTGTTCCCTTTTTTAACATTTTCACTATGAGACCGCTTTGCAAAGTTTACTGGTGTTCGCTAGGCTTCCTGAGGTTCAGAATGGTGACAAAAGAGTATACAAATTCAGTTAAATACAGATGTAGATCTTCACAAGAGACAGATAAATGGACCTATAAAAATGTACTTCTCTTTCAAAGTCAAAACCGTTTCTTAAATATGTAATATTCAACTTACAGTTATTAGTACAAGGCTGTGGGGTTAGGCTCACAGACACAAAGGTGTCCTTAAAAATACTTTTGTCTAAGAAGGTGCTGCCTTTCTTATGCTTGCCTTTAGCCTCAAAGTTTAGGGTGTTCTCGATAATTTAAACTAAAATCAAAAGTTTTCGATTGGAGACCTTTGTAGATCAGAATTTGAAAAATGCCAACTTACGGTTTATTTGTTTTCAGTTAACTCTACGACTTATAGATGGATTTTTTTAAAAGTAAACACTTTTACAGTGATAGGACACCTGGCAATGCTTTGCACTACTTAGTTACGCCATCCGTATTGTATTTTCAATAGTAAAACCTCTTAATCAGAGTAAAGCAATAATACAAAGTGTCTTATGACACATTGTACCCCTTAAAGCTAAAAATCCAAATCAAAAGTCTTTATAAGTTCAAAAATCGATAATCAACCAGATAATTGTCTACTTATACAAATTCGTTGATTCACCATGCCTTTGTACTTTTATTGATTAAAACTTCACTTGTAAGACTCATTGAACAAGACGTTACCATACAACAAGTAACTAATTTACGCGCTAATAAACTGCTAATGTGAAAGCATTGCAAAATTGTAACATCTCCCCCACAACAATAGATCACAAGACTAAAAATCTATTACGTTCACTTTAATGAGACTCCCAATACCTTTCTCTATACAATCTGACAACAATTTGACTCGAATCGCATCACACTTACTCGCCGCACACAAGCTGCCACAGCACAACAAGTGTTAAGTCCATTCTTGAACACAAAAGCCCTGATATTGATACCCCCAACATCTCCCCGTCACAAGTGACCAAAGACGCACACAAGACGACGAAGGTAAATTGAATTTAGCGAGCTCAATGCGCCAAACAATTCACCACACGATGTCAAGAGTGACTTACACTTTACAGTGCTTGAAATTAGATACTCGAGTGTTTCTGGTGGCGTTAAGGAGGTCCGCCACTTGTTCACTTGAATGAGCTCATAATCCGCCATGCGATACTGTTCTAATTTGAAAATTCCTCGGAATGGTCTTGAATGGGATGGCCCAGTAATGGATGTGGATTTAAAGTGAAGGTTGACCTTGGAAAAGGTTAAACAAGGGCTTCAGACTTTCACATGTCACAGCAATTAGCTGACAGTTGGAAAGGAGAAAACACTTTTCCAAAACAATTAAAGACGGTGAGGAAAATCTCAACTGCAACTGAGATCCGTATCCATGTGTTGTGCGTTATACTGACCGCGTTTGCACTTTTGCAGACTTGCAGTGTGCAGTTAATTTAACAAGAATTCGATAGAAAGTAAAACGAGCTCTTCGGGGAGATAGAACGTAAATTAAACTAGGATAACGCATTAATTGTTTGTGGTTAATGTTCTCCGGCTAATTGACAGAAGTGCGCAACAAAATTTAATGAACACGACTTAGTGCGGGGTGGTATGTGTTTTGTTGGAATTTACTCGTACTCTGGGGGGTTTTTTTTTCCCCCTCTTGCAGCAGGTGGTGTTAGATACACGGGATAACTGGTTGCCGTTGAGATATAACAAAGACTGGGTGTCCTGGTAAACATTTTAGAGCAGTATAGTAGGATGTGTTCTGGATACGAAGTGATTATTTCATAATTGTTTTGTTGTCAATGAGGAGGTGAGAAAGTGCTTAAGACTTTCTATTCAGTTCCAGCTGACAGTGACAAGAGGTTATTGGAAAATTGGTTTTTTCGTAGTATTGAGGCGTTATTTTGCATTTAGACTGCAACGGTAGGTAGCTTATTACTCTCAACAAAAATTCTCACCATCACTGGTGTTATTGCCTAAAAGGAGAGCATGCTTGGAGACTTGGTGGCTCTTTTCAATGATTTTCGAAGAAGCTGTGCAGTCAAAGAGGGAGAAAAAACTACAGATAACCTCTTCTGCCACTGTTCCGAGCTATCTCACAGCAGAAGCATACCTCTGGGTCGCAATCATTAAAACCTCTAAATGGTAGCATTCCTCCTTCAGAAATAGTTCTACAGACATCACAATGGGCCTTATCTAAGTGAGTCCCCAATGGGACACCTTTCTTACCCTACCTAATCTAATCTACACTGCCTTCTGCAGTAATCATTCGTGTAATCAGTCTTAAGTTGATACCTTCATACCTATAAATACTTGGTGCTGGTGGTTCCTCTTAAATTTTTTAATATTTCAGCCTTTTACAC
Organism: Criorhina ranunculi; assembly: GCA_951813785.1. Classification (NCBI taxonomy): domain Eukaryota; kingdom Metazoa; phylum Arthropoda; class Insecta; order Diptera; family Syrphidae; genus Criorhina; species Criorhina ranunculi. The sequence goes on from OX638381.1 coordinate 7,435,305, forward strand.
GGGTCAGTATTTTGCGCCTGGTGATCTACTATATAATGATACATCTTACCTAAGAGATACAAAAGCAATTAAAAGTCTTCCAGATACTACCGGCGCTGACGCAAGGTACTGAAGGAAAGGCGAACATGTGTAGACTCTGACTGAGATCGCCTGTGAAATAAGAAGAGTAGTCATATGGCCTGAAAGTGTTGATCGTCCTGAGTAGTGATAATGACATCGGGATGCTCGAAAGAAATACTGTGAATTATATAGCAATGGCAATAATACCAATAATTCTCCCCAGTCATTCCGGATACCAGCCTCGGAGCAAAAAGACTGGAACCTTATACCATCTGAATTTCAAAAATCACCAACACCAACACTAGCGCTGTGTGAAAAGCATCATAAGGGCTCTCATAACCTCTTAAGGGACCCAACTAGGTAGTGCCCTTCAATATGTCCCTGAATACGTATATACGCTTACACATGGAGCTCAGAAGGACTCACTTGCCGAGAATTTTAGCCCGAATCACGGCCCATGAAAGCCTACAGTAAGCTATACCCAGTGGTCAAGTAGGCTCATTGCAAATGAAGACTTCTTTTCGAACTTATGATTCTCTGCAACCTCACTTTCAGCTGGGTTCCCGGGGGGTTTTGTTTGTCGTTGGCCTTTAGCAAAACTGTCGTCTTCCTATTTTGCAATTGTTGAATATAGGAAGCTTAATGACAAACCGTGAAAACGAGCGTAACCATGTTACTTTTAGCCAGGTTTTCCAGTAGATTAAAACAGTCCCAAACTAACTTTGACCGAACTGTACACGATTTAAAGAACTCGAAAGCTCCTTGGTTGTCCGAAAAATTAAAGTACGAGCATCGACAAAGCGTGTTATATTTTGTGCACTAGTGGCGTACTGTTTTCATTGCCGACTTTGAATGGTGGATTGAGAAGGTTTTTCATTAAAGATTAGACTGGCGCAGTAGAAACTGCAAAGATGAAGAAGATTCAGAAGATTCGCATCATTTGCGATCTCCTTATTCTCTACTCTTTGGAGGTTTTGCAGATAATTTGATGGAAATATATCTTGCAGTTCTGAAAGATCTATTCTAAGTCACAGTAGAACGAGCCTATTAAGACCTTCAAGACATTCTTTCTTTTTCACCTAACCTAAGGCATTAAAGAACTGAAGTTTGCGACACTTTTTCACACTAAGAGCTCAAGCGTTTCTGTATGACTTTCATGGATGTTGTGTTCGAAAGAAAAACTGTGAATTATAAGCAATGGCAACAAAACCAATAATTCTCTCCTGTTATTCTGGACACCAACCTCGGAGCAAAAAAACAGAAACCTAATACCACCTGAGTTTCAAAATCACTACACCAACAGTAGCGCTGTGTGAATAGCATCATAAGGGTATTCATAACCCCTTTAGCGCTAGTGAATTATAAAAAAAAAAAAAATTACAAAATTAAGTGGAATTTCTTTTGGAAATCTCATTCCTAAATCAAATCCAATTTCAAAAGCACTTATGGGGTGCTTACCCACTAAACTCTCCTCCAAAGCGAGATATTATTTCAATCATCAACACTGTAACCAAATGTGCAAATAACCAACATCAAGGAACCCCACTAATGTCTTCCTACCCATAATGTACCCGTCCTAACAATTAGCTTCTAATTTCCTCTACAAGTTTACACAACAACGTGAACAACCAAAGATCGTGTAACACAAAATTGGGCCAAGTATCTCGATGTGGATACAACAAATTACAGTTTCTTCGTTGCACTTAAATGGGTCACTATAACTAAAGCACACCACCATTATGTTCATCTTATTCTAAATTAATAATCTTAAGCGGTTAGCCTGTGCAACGTTCTTACAATTTTATTGGTCCATCTGCAACAGATGTTATTGCATTAGTACCCATGTTTGAATTTTACGAGCTCGCATTATCTATCAGAATCTTTTCAGTGATCCCTTTGATCTTTAAATTAGAGAAAAAAGAAAATTTAAAAGATGATGATAATGACGTTTTCTCACCGAAGCCACAACATCCTCCAGAGACAGAGAGAGAGAGAGAGAGAGAGAGAGAGAGGGGGAGACTCCTCCACACAAAATGTGGTGCAATAGCGATTAAGTGCTTAAAACCGCACAAGAATATTGCGCGGCATCAAAACATTTTGCTGTGCGCACCTTCAATCACAACCCTCGCACATAGAGTGACTGAGTGTAGTGTAACCGGCAGCACCTTCATCCCGACCGTGTCGGTCGTCCGGCTCACCACCCATGATCACGAAACTCTTGTTAGATTTTATTTTACGAGGACATTACCAACAACATCGAGGGTTTTTTTTTGTTTTTAACAGTTCTGCAAAAGTTCGTTACGCTATAGGGTCTCGGGTGGCTAACAGTTCTTGTGCCCTGTGTCCGGGCTAATTTTTGTGGTAAATGGTTGGTAATGGTATTTGAATTTGTTTGAAGTGGTTTCATATTTTTTTTTTCAACGTTTTTAACATTATTCTTCGCGGAGTTATGGATTTTGATGGGCATACGTTATCCAAAAGTTAAATGTGGTTATGGTGGGCGATGGTGGAAAATTAAGGAAAAATCCTCACGAAAAGTTGAGAGAATAACACAGAACACGACCGTTATTGAGGTTCTATGAGTGAATTTTGTTTGGTTAAACGATGATTGGAGCGCATTTAGACGATGGTCAGTGGTGCGGTGGCTTTAAGCGTATAAAAGTAGTTTCATCTCCTAATGGGACGGAAAATATTGTGAAATGGATGATGAATTTTGTAATTAATACTTTGTCACGGGAAGTGATTATCATTTTGGGGTTATCTTGGAGTTGGAAGATGTTTTTTATTGGACAAAACTATGGGCTCAACTTGCATTTATATGACATATTTATAGAGTGCAATAAAAGAAAGTCGACCAGTTTTCTTTGGTATGGAAATTAGGAAAAGTCAGGTGACCTTTTTGTGTGGTGTACTAATTATCATATAATTTTGGAGTCACTAAAGTTAAGTGACTGTTATATGCGCTGTTGATTCGTTGATTAGGATCTAGGTTAATTGGTAGCTCATATACATAGTACTCAGGTGAAGAAGATTCGCTGTAGAAATGGGCTGAATAAATTGATTTTACATTCGAGGCCAAAGCATGGACTGTGATAGAAGAACATGTGTTACTTTACCTTGATTGAAAACTTACCGAACTGTCTTAGATTAGGTTAGGTAGGAGTGGCAGGCTGCAGGTTGTAAACTGTCTTACTTCCCTTGAATCCATATACATCCTATCGAAAGCCAACCATAGGTAGAGCAAGCAAATCATACGTCAAAAGATTTTGCCAAACTACAATCCCTTAAGAACTAAGAAATTCACAAACAAAAGGCGTACAGACATCGCTAGGGTTAGTAGTGGTAAAACAAATTAGAATCTCCCTCAATATCCACTGACATAGCTCCAAGGACTTTGGCTAGAAAAAAACGTTCCCCTACTCTCTGCTTACATCTGCTACTGTCTACCTCTAGTTAGAAACAACACACGCTGCGGAAACCAACTTGACAATCAAAAAATGTAAAGATAGCTTTACCATGAGTGTCGGAAAGGAATATTGCTCCCACCTGTCAATTGTTGGCCAAGATTTATACCTGCATTTTGAAAAGTAGGCTGACTTGCATATGTTAATTGGTATAATCTCTTAGACCCATTTCCGTTTTCTTTTTGAAACCATCAGTGCCATAGTGGGCTTGTGATTTTCCAAGACATCCCTTAGGTCAGTGTCTTTTGAGTTATTTTGCTTCCTATATGGTCTTGAGCAAGCTGAGGTGGCTTAGATTGTGAACCGTAGAAGGCAGTACATTCAGATAGATAAGTTTTGGGTTGCCGGCTATAATAATGCAGTAGGGGTCAAACATAGACAAAATATTCATTATGAGCATGTTCAAGGTTGGGATGCGAGAAATGAAGTGAAAGTGCATGGCTAAGTTAAGCCCGATTTTCGTTGCTCAGATGTGAAGTGTAGTGGTAATTTGCTGAGCTTATTAAGGTCCTTTCCGAATTCTTACACGAACCGTAGCTAAGACCAGGTACTTAGTGGAAGCTTTCACCTACTATGACCACGACTCTAAAAAGAATCGGCTTTGGTTATACAGATAGTTCCGATCGATGGGAAAATAATCTTAGAACGCTGCCTTGCTGCAAGCATTATTCGACCGATTTGACAGGAAACTGGTCAGGAGATTTTTGCGTGTTCTCCTTCTTACATGATTGACTTAAACGACTACTCTACATGTTGCTATGATTCGGGCAATATCTGTACGAATCTAACTAAGGAATTCATTTGTTCACATGTGGTTGTGTATCTTTCTTTACAAAAGACGCCGCTTTCTAGACTTTTCCACTTTTATTTAGCTCTTGATAGAGCAGTTCCAAACTTTCAGAAACGGATCCCTGCCTTGTCAGTAGTTTGTTAATTCTAATCACTTTCGTAGGTAATAAACTTCATTATGAATATTTTGACAGTTTGGAAGACACGGTTTCTGAAGATAACTTCATCTTTAGCCTAGCAAAACTGAAGGTTAAATGAAGTCTTAAAACCTAGAGCACTTATATCTACATTTTCAAGAAGATTGCCTTATTAATCGAACATTTCACATCCGATTCATCGGTTAATACGCATGGTAGCTTTTCATCAGGTATAAGGAAGTCTCTAACCATCTTTTGCGTCAAAGAATTCGGCTTACAAAACACCCACACAAAGTACTTTGAACGGCAATGCGTGACATAGTCTATTACGAAAAGCAACTTGTACGATTATTCCTATTCAAGTTTGCGTGTTGGATATACCAAATAGTGAAAGAAACGTTTTTTAAAGGAATTTATGTATAAGTGTTGGCTTTGTAATAAGTGACAAATTTAACAAATTTTAATTATAGTTTTTACGGCACGCAAGCCCTCGTTAACCTTTAAAGTTGACACCAAGCACACCTGCCTTGGTGGATAGGCAACTGTTCACTTAAGTTTCTTCACGTGATATCTAGAGAATTTGTTGGTGATGAATCATGTTCTTGCACTTCTTACACAGTCCTTCTGATGACTACTTAACTGAAAATCACTTACAATCCCCATCAACTCTTCAATCAATCGGATCACGTGTGGCTTTTAGAGATGACAGCCGTTAAGACAGGGTTCAAAATACAAACACCGATGAAATGCAATCCATAATTTCATAACAGCTCACAGTTAACCCAAACAAATCCAAAGAGTTGGTACGCGAACTTCTTTAAATGTATGTCAATGAAAAGAATTTTTTAAAAGCAAAGTACCGGTTCTAGCACTTGAAATCTTTTTTTTTTTTTTCTTTACAAGTTTTTAATTTATGTACATTATCCAAAACAAATTTAATTAAATTGAATCGCTATCAAGAGAAAATGGCTTGTTTAGCACTCTTTAACACCTTAACGGACATTTATATAAAATGTATGCATACCAATCAGGTGGATCTGACATGGACGACATACCTTCAAGAGAAGCTTCTCAATCCACCAGTCGAAATCGGCAATAAAAACTTTAGCTCCGTTCTAGTTAAATGATTTGAAATTCTTTGGACCATGGTCCAAGAAAAATCGAAAGTTCCCACATCTTTTTCTTCCCACAAATTCAAAATTAGTTCAATTGTTCGCCCAATTAGTTAGCCCGGAAATAAGAAATCATATATTTCTCATCTTGAAGCGAAAGTAAACGTACATCTCTCCAATAAATCATTAATAATAACTCAATGCAACAATTGCCTTGCAATTAACCCCAATGCCTAAGTATTCTGTTGCAACTATCCAAATGCACCATTACAGTCAAATTTATTGTTTTCTTACTACGGTTCTGTCTTCTCAAACTATTTTTTTTTGTTCGATAAATACCAATATCGTCTGCATACCTAACCCATCGATCTGTATCTGAACTTTCAATTTCGGAACTAATCGATTTTTGTCGTAGGTTTCACTTTTTTTTTTTTGCTCCATGCTGCTGCCCACCATCATCATTTGTTGGGTGAGAAAGTATCCTTCTGACAGTCCTCAGCCAACATTATATCTATGGATTCGGAGTTAAACGAAAAAAAAATTGCACATAAAATATGCAACAATCATGTCACCCAAATCCATGGGGTATCCAGCACGAATCCGAGAAAAAACTAAGTAGTCCATAAGATGCATATACACACAGTACGTCTTCGTCTTCTTCTTCTTCCCATGGCAGAGGTATGACCTTCTTCCTACAATACTGACACTCACTCTATCACAGCATGGGATCCAGCTATGCCTTTTTCTTTCGAAGCCAACGTTGAGAGAAGAAATTTCAATAAATTATGCCCGCTAAGTTGAATATGGAGCTCCTCGGCTAGACCCTCCTCGGGTACCAAACAAAAACCTAGACACAACAGCTAGAACGGTGAAGGTGACAGCTCGTCGGTTGAGGGTTATAGATGCCCGTTGCCACTAATATCATCGTTCACTAAATAGGTTATTAGAACTTGTGACAATGTGTGCAGTTCTTTGTCTATCTATCTGTCTATTGCACAAAGTTGATGGAAAGGAAAGGTGTTTAGATGTGCGCACAATTCTTTTACCTGCTTATGCATTTATCTTAGCTGATTGTATTGTTCTACAGTTCGTGCACGTGCATACTGGTTAGGTTAGCCCCACACCTTGCGTGCAATTCTCTCTTATTCTTACAGGAAGTGATAAAGTATATTTTGCTGTTTATTTGCGTGCGGTTGGTCGATTTTGAAATACACTTTGGAGGCTACTTAAACTGGTTCGCAGAGACGATAGAGCTTCGGGTACCGCTTATTTATTGGATATCGAAGAGTTCAACTTCCTACTACGATTAGCGGAGCCATTGAGTTTGGTTATAGTCTTTGAGGGTGGTTGGATATTTTGTTGGAATGTTGCGTTGAAAGCAGTTTAGGTTGATGAGGATTTGTATAAACAGGTTACGAAATATAATTAATTGGAGTAACCTCTGGCTTTGATTTTATTTTCAATTTGGAAAATGAGAAATGATTTCTTCTGGGTGAGCTTGGATTGAGATTCATTTCCTGGTAACGGGGCAGATGGGATTACAACCGATCGAAAACAGTGGCAGTAAGGCTTACTATTACTTTCTTAAGGGGCAACGTAAACCTGGAGAGAGATATTGAAACAGACTACAATTGTTGGCATTCTTTCGTTTCTCTTTCTCTCAAATCAACGTCAACTTGTTAGGTTTGACTTTATGACTACAAGTTGAAGCCTAATTCATTCAGAGATTTAAGGTGTTCACTACTACTACGGGCGTAGGCTTTTCAGCTGTTGGGATGAACACCTCCTGAACGCATCTTCAGGACATGGATGGCATGATTTCTTTAGGCTGGGTTCCGTTTCAAAAAATCGACATTAAGGCGAGGTTTTGCTCTATTGCTTCCTTAGATTTGAAGACTCTGTGGGCCGAAGCGTTGCTACATGTCCTAGCCATTTCAAACGACCAATGCGCAGTTTTTTGACTTTGATGTCGCTGTACAGCTCGTGTAGTGCGGCGATGAATTGCCTTCTCTAAAACCCGTCACCATAAACGGGACGAAATATCTTACGAAGAATTTTTCGCTCGAAGCTACCAAGGGTATCTTCATCCACCTTGCGATTGGCAAGAGTAATTCTTCGTTTGAGTTCTGATTAAATGACGTTTTAAGAAGTAATGTCAGAGCCAAGGTAGATAAAGTCCTTTACTGCCTCAAAGTTGTTGCTATCCTCTGTTGTTGGCTTGAGAGTTTCACACAATTCGTTCAAGTATGGTGTTCAAAAAGTCGCATGACAACGCGTCTAAATCCGTTTTTTACATCAAAGGTTTGGATGAGATCGTTACCGACTTTGATGAAGCGGCGAGCATTTTCCATCGTCAACTTGCACAGCTGGATGAGTTTGGCAGTTTGGCCCTGTATACCTCATCTCAGTAAACACTGTCATAAGCTGTGGATATCCATTTGGACTTGTTAGGTTTCCTCCAGGATCGGCCGAAGTATGAAAATTGTATCGATTGTTGACTTTCTTGGTCTAATGCCACACTGATGAAGGGCTATCATGTTGAGGGTTCTCTGACGTTCACACAATATGACAGACAGCATTTTATACACTATGTTCAGGCTGCGGTTGTATATAAGTTGCGCATGAGTCCAAAGTATTTTACTTTTTTCTTCTAAAGGGTCTTCCAATAGGGACTTCCAAACTTTGACAGCAAGATCTACCGAAAACATCCGCGCTGTCCGTGAGAGTGTGCAGAAGAATCCGAGGCGGACGATTTCGCGTCGCTCACAAGAAATCGGCCTTTCACAGACCACAACTTGGCGAATTCGTTTAAAATTCAATTGATCCAGGAGCTGAAGGTAAACGACCATAGACAACGAAGTGTGTTCGCTGAATGGGCTCTGGAGCATCCCGAAAAAGTCACTTTTTGGTGTGGATTTTGGGCTGGCGGCGTCATCGGTTCATATTTCTTTGAGAACTACGTTAGCCAGGCCTATAGGTCGATGATTACCAACTTCTTTTGGCTTGAATTGGATGATATGGACGCCAATGACATGTGGTTTCAACAGGACGGCGCCACATTGGAAATTCTGCACGAGCGATTCGAGGGCATGGTCATCTTTGGAGGTGATGTGAACTGTCCACCGAGATCGAGCGATTTGACCACGTTAGAGTTTTTCTTGTGGGCCCTCAAAGCCAACATAACCCATGCCATCGGTGAAATTCAGCTTGATTTATGCGCCAGAGTCATGGAAAATTGGACATTTCGGATACGCGCCACCCAGAGAAGCCGTGGCGGACATTTGAACGATGTTATATTCCATACATAATGGCATCGATAGGCCTTGCAAACGAATAAAAAATGTCGATCATATCTCACACACACTTTGTTTTGTTTAAATTTAAAGATAGGAAACGCTTAATGAAAGACCCTTTTAATGACCCGGGCAAACTCTTCGAATTAATCCCATTCCGACACGACTTTTTCGAGGTGAACACTCAGTGTGAATATATCATCTTCAGATTCTTGCTAATTTGTTATCCCAGCGCGTCGCTAATCGATCTTCATCTAATTCTCTTTAAATCAGACTTTGAATCGTATGTCCCGTATGACATTTAGAAAGTCCGGAAGCTTATTGCACTAATCCAGTCTCTTTTTATTCTTGATCTGCATGCATTAACTTATTAGTTCGACTCCATGTACACCATTCGTCTTACATTCGAATTTAGTTTTTCCCAATTTCTTCCCCCAAACCAGAATTCCAATTAGAATGCCCTCAAAGGAAAATTTCTTCATTTCATGCTTTTCACATGTGTATGTGTGTGTCTACTCTGAAAATATCTCTAGAATACCCTTTCACAATGTTCAACATTCATTGTAATTAAATTCCCCCCCATTTGTCTTTCATCGACAAGTCAATGACCACAATCAAAGAATAGCCTGGAGCCTATTGTGACACACAGAACCATCAGAGTGGTACTCTGCACCGATGACATAATTATTGTACAATCTAATTAGTTGGCTATAACACTAGAAACCAGAAAATTACCAGCAAAAAGGAAGCCGAAGAACAAGAAGCAATTATGAAACGAAGCTTAGCGTTATGTAATTTCCCATCGAGATGAGCGAGCTATTCAATTGGAATTTACACTAAAGGAACTGGAACTGGATGAAGATGAAGCGATACGGAAACAGGCTGTGTACCTATATAGTACCAGGGCGAGGAGAATTGCAGAAAATCATTTTATCTTCTTCCTACGTCTTCCTTTTTTTTTTTTTTTTTAATGGATCGCCACTGGAGGGGTTTTTTAATCAATTTATTACGTGACGATCCTATCCTTTGTGAATTGTAAGTTTTCATGATGCCATATGCAAATAGAGGAGGAAACTATGTCACCCTGTGTAACCCTAAATTGACAAAGCGCCTGCCAATCTCAACAAAGGCGATCACGTTGTCAGGTATCCAATTGGAATTTTTAACTGCACCCTGGCTTGCAACAGTGAATTTGAAACGTGTGATGAAGCATCAGAACCCGGTTAATACCGTTTTGTGCATAGTTCTTGGATTCCATTGTAGACGTGCCACCGCTACCCCAATGTTCTGCACAACAATTATTCACTGCTGAATTGCAATACCGCCACCTTGGAGAACACGAAACTAAATCGCGAACATTGGATCTGCGGAGGTAACCCCCAAGCTGTAGCTGTAAATTGTTATTTCTCTGTAGATGGATGCGGTGGTACTGTCTGAAGATAGATAATAGCTGTGGAGACTCCTTATTCCCGTTCAATTATTCAAAGTTAAAAAAAAAACCCAGAGCAGTTCGTGATAAGAGAGGTATGCATGGAGTTGGCTCAAGCACGGGCGGCAGGGGGGATGATATTTCTTATCGTTCTGGTTAATTAGAAAATTTTAATTGGCACAAGCGGTGATGCCGTTCGACTGGCATGAGGAATTGATATGCCTTTTGGAGCGAGATCTTGGTTAGAGACACTACGTTCAGCAGGGAATGGCGTCTAACGTACATATTGCCGGTGGGGTTCTTTACACTCTCGATAGCTATTTGCATATGTTTGATAAATTGTCACGATAAATGGATCGCAAATTGGTGGTTACAGCAGATGGGAGTATACAGTATGTGGATCTACATACGATGAGTGGCAAAAGAAGACGTCAAGACACTTCCAAACGCCTTCTCAAAAAAGGACGATTTGATGTTTGAATTTTAATCCACAAAATTAAAGATTCCCTTAAGGTTGATTCTGCAGCTGAATTCCTGTTGTCTTAAGCATACCTACTGTATCCGTTCCGATAAGCAAAAAAAAGGCTTAGCAGTGGTTTTTGGAAGCCAATCGCACCTGCGAATGAATGATTGACTATAACTATGGAGATGAACCCATGCAGTTGTGTTTTTGTCTCGGCATATGTCTCAAGGACCTATTTCAGTCTTTTGAGATGGTAGATGTGCCAGCAGTATTCAGTGAAGAAGTCTGTAAGAAGGTTAGCATCATGTTTGCTTATTTGAGAACAAGCTGTTCCCGTAGCTCCTGCAGAACCTGCCGGTAGAGTACATTAACAGTTTTCACGTCAAGTGCTTCGATCAGCGGCTTGGGGCTTGTTGAAAGTTATGACGAAGAAACCTTGAATGTGAACTGAAGTCCTGTTAGCACACGGTGCTACCCCCTCTCCTCACCAATCCAACAGCTGTAAATTTGAAACTTTTGAGCCGATTTGAATTAAACATATGCATACCCAGCGTGGACAGAGATTCTGCAAGAACTACAAACTTGCCCCCCAAATAAAACGGCTCGTCATGATTTAACAGCGTGAGTGTTCAGCGCCATCTATAGGAAAACTTGAATATTTAAGGTTTACGTGCACTTCTCACTTCATCAAAATTGCGTTTTATCGCATTTAGAAGCAATATTCTTGCAAACATTTCTATAGCGCGTTCTAATAATGAACAGCGCCACCTGTCGATTTTTTATGTACTAAATTTTATACGCTCTAAAATTCTAACCAAAGTTTTTTCTTTAAAACAATCATTCATGACGTCTATAGGCCTCCAACTCTTAACTTCTAACTTTTCTAGCATACAAAAAAGTAAATTCCAAAAATCTTTAAATGAAAATTACTTTTTTTCCCGTCATCCGATTTTAATAAAACAAAACCTATATGCTGCTCCAAATAATGCTCTGTCCACCTGTGGAAACTAAATGAAAATCCGTTAAGTAGTTTCGGAGATGTGCGCGAACAAACAAACAGACAGTTAGAAAAGAATTCTAAAAATCACTTGTTTGTGTTCTCTTCTTTAGTCACCCCCTTTCTTTTTTGTTACTTTTTCTTCAATGTATTGATTTCTTGCCTGTTTATGATGTTTGAGGGTTTGATGAAGTTTTCAACTTGCTGAGAGATTCTTTTGGGTTCCTGCGAGGTTAACTACAACTTTATGTCGAGAACGAAACGAAAATGGGTTTAAAAGCCGTTTTTTGCCGAGTTCATCGATAATTTTGTTGCCATCAATACTCCTGTATCTGGGAACTCAATAGATAGTAGAAAAGTTCTGCCAACGAATTAACTGACTACAGTGAAGCAAGGCATCGTTTTGGGTAGCGCACTCGATTGGGACACACTTCCACCGGACTGTAGTCTGTCATTTCGTAACCGTGGTTCAATTATTGCCGATGCCCACCATCTATGGTCATTCTTAACCGAGGCAATTCGTTCTTAAAAAGACCTTCAACTGAACATCACCTTTTATGGTTAAGTACCCTAGTTCACTAGGTCTGTGTAATGTAACCAAAGGCGTTCTAACTAAGGTCACCCCCTTTCCAAATCAAGTCCCCCTCTTTAAATGACACTTTTCTGGTTCACATTCAACCTTTCCCATTGACTTCCTTAACCTGTGCGTACATAAAAATCCAAAACACTTCAATTTAATGCTTTCAAGCAACTCTCTTTAGCCTATGGAATCTACTGACATACTCAAATGGTACTTAAATATCTTACTGAGCCTAAGGCTTTATTGCTCCCCTCTAACGGTAACTTTGGTAATTTCGTTCTAATGAGAGACAAAATGCCTTCATTACAACCCAGAATGAACTTTAATTCACACTCAGCCATTGTCCAATGCCCATAATTAGCTTCTCTGTCCAAATGCCACTGGTCACTAGAGTTACAACATCCACATCGTTGGCATAATTGAGAGAGTCTCGACTCTTTGCCGCTAAAGACTTGCCCCATATGAGTGCCCCAATGATTGTACATACATATGTATCTCTCATCGATGATCTCGAAGCAAATGTTCAACAACTCACACGATAGTAACATTTGCCTTATTAAAGTTAATGGCGCTTCAGGTTCGCGTTACTTGATTTGATGGTGTCGTCCTGCATTCGAATGGCATACGAGTACGAGAGCATGTATCAAGTATCGATTTGAAATTTTCTTCAATCTGTTAGCATGGTTCGATCAAATAAGGCATCAAGCATTGCTCCTCCATTCCTTAAGCATTTTCCTGTGAAATTTTGTAATCAATCAATGATCTCCTAAAGTGAGCTCTCGCACATGCTCTTCGAATTTTTTTGACCGCAATCAGGCAACTTCAAACTCTAAACAACCGATGCAACCCGATTTAATTGCCACAAAAGTACTACCTACCTCCGAAGTTCACTTGACCGAGTTCCATTTCATGGTCAATCTTGAAATCATTTACCGGAAAAAATTCCACTTAGACAAGAATCTCTAGCACACAAAGTGTTATGGCGTTCCATAGACCATTTGCTTTGTGGGCTAGGAACAATTATGCTTCGTGCAGAAATTGCTTCTTTTCTTTTTTGGCTTCCTAATTAATTAGATTTGTATGCAAAGTCTTAAATTGAAGATGGAGATGGAGAGAGATGTGTCAGAAAACGGACTGCACACATGAAAAACCGTCTCTAATTAGTTGCTTTTTTGTATTTTATTCCTCCGCCACTTTGCAGATACATCATCTAATCCATTCATCTTCACTGTGATTAACGATTTTCCGCAATGTAATTTAATTGCTCCCGTCGGGATATTAGACAATGATGATGGGAATGAGACTGCAGTAGCTGCTCTGATTGCCTCATACACTGGCAGATGATTAATTAATTATGCAATCGTATTAATTGAGTTACATATGTCACACACAGGACTAATTAAGACGATCTGTCTCTTGTATCTTGTTTTTTTTTTTCAGACTTGACAGATAAAAAACAAGAAAATGTTTCAACGTAAACAAGTGGTTCTGCTGATGCTGGTGCTGATCGTGAGCTCAGTTAGTGCAGCGAAGAAAAATCGACGACCAGTGAAGCCGGCAAAGACATTTCCCCGGACTAATGTGACACCTTCGCCAGCTCCAGTTGTTGTGCCTGCACCAGTTCCAGTTACAGATAATATTGCTGAGGAATCGTTTCAACCGTTGTCGGTGGTTGCACCCAGTGGCGGCGCTCTGGATGGTGAATTACCAAAACCATTAGCTGCAATGGCTGGAGATGTATCGGTTGAGTCAAAAACTGAGAAGTCGACACTTAGTCCAATGGGTATGATCGAAGAGGAATGTGATCCAGATATGATTGGATTTGAAATTATTACCGGGTGAGTTGGAAAAATGTTATTTAAAAAAATGTTTTTAGATACAATGGGTGGAAATAAATTGGAACCGAGAGTGTTTAGAATGAAGATACTGTTGATTTGGATGGATTTCTGAGAGCTTGCGTAGTAGTAAAGATGATGGTCATTGAACTTTGCACAATACGAGAATGCTCCTGAAGAGCAGTCACAAAGGGATTTTGAGTTATAAGATCTTGTTGGATTCTCCCAGAGTTTTCAAGTCCAAAGTCGGTCTTATGTACAATTTGTGCAGAGTTTTATGAAATTCTTAACCGCGTTAGAACCTCGCTCTGTCGTTTGTCCCTTAACGAGATGGCTGAGCAATTCAAAATTCACCCTATATGGGTGCCGGGGCACAGAGACATTCCAGATGAACTCGCCAGATGGCGGCACAACTCTAACAATTCTTCCGGATAAGGGGAATTTAAGGATGCCTCCCGCCACCTACAAATTGCTACTTAAAAGAAACGGGATTGACATCGTCAATCCTAGATGGACAGTAGGAAGCACCTGTCTTATCACTAAGCAGATTTGGCCAAAGCTGAATCTCAAAAGTTTCTACTGTCTCATCAGATGGAAAAGATTGCTAAAAACCACCCTAGTAGGTGTCATAATGGGACACTGTACCATACAGGCTTGGCCTCCTCTACAACGACTTTTGCAGAAGCTGCATGGACGAAGAGGAGGAGGAGACAATTCTCCACCTTCTTTGTAGATGTCCGGCCCTCTCAGCTCGACGAAGAGCATCCTTAGGAGTCAGCTTCTTCCACAACCAAAGTGAACTGGCTGAAATCAGCATAGGTAGCCTCCAGCGCTTCATAGCAAGCTTCGGCTGGCTCTGCGGGTAGTATTTCTAATGAAGTACAGATCCATGTTTTAACACAAAGGGCCTGATCTGGTCTAAGCGACTTTTACCTAACCCCACCTAGGACCTTGCTCTGCGGGAATTCTTCAGGCTGCTCGCATAACTTGAAAAAGGTTTAGACTTACTAGAAACTACAGAAGTGCAGAGCGTTTAACGCTGTTTAAGTGTCAGAAAGAATCTTTTGAACGACAGAGAGTTCACACAACGTCTCAAACGTCTTTTTGCCACGAGTTTATGAAGTGGAAGCCTCCATTACTCTGTGTTGTTTGTTGCGAACTAACTTACTTAAATATTTTCACCCTTTGTGGACATACGACTTCAAGAACGCCTGCTTGCTATCTTGTTTAAAGCGAAATGTCATTGTCCTGCGAATTTAATTCGCATAATCTCATGAAAGCCGAATTAACGTCAGTCGTCTGGATAGACAAGAATACGTAGACCTACACCTACACTTTTATCGTACTATTGCTGCCTCTAAGGATCTTCGTTAGAGAAGACAAGCACTTTAAACTTTCGATTGATGCCTATATTCATTCCAGACTGTAGTGCCATCTAGCGTATGGCAAAATTTCAATATTCGTCATCCAAACCAATCAATCTTTAGAAAAAGTACGGACACAGTCGCTTCTAAGATTACAATGTTCAGGCACTTATAGGCGCTTCAAGATCTCACAAGTGCCTGCCTGTAATTTAAAGTAAATAACAACCAGGTGCGAGAAAATAAGTGTTATGTTGCAAATTTTTAGCGTCTCTTTTGCCAATCTAAACGTTTAAAGGTCGCCAGAGATTGATAACCTAAAAAGCAGACCCACAAGACGTATAAATCTTTCAAAAGTCTTTTCTGGTGACTTAGTCCACATTCCAAGACTTTCAACAACATCCTACATTCTCCCTAGACTAATTGCTGTAGCTCAGGGAAGAATTGCCTGATTACTCTTCAACCAAGCTTCAACATTTAATCATTTGACTACACTTTGCACTCTAAACGGCTTTCCCTTTCCTTCGTGCTTTTTAAACGATTGCACTTAACTGAAAGTAATTCACCATGTCATCTCATAATCATATACTGTTTTCTTGTGTCTCTACAGAACAGAACACTTTCCCATAGCCTCAGGCCTATCTTGATGGCAAAGACTTTTTAATTAATTGACGACATCCATCATTCAGTCGTTACTCCATAAATCAAAAGCATTACACGGTTTTATGACTGTGGAAACCTTTTGTACAAGACCGCCAGCTAGACAGAGACAAATAAGTCTTTCCCACCCAAAAGTGTGAATCACAATTAAAAGTGAAACTATAAACATCCAGAAGTCGAATTGTATCTAAATGAGTTCCTAAAGGCTACGAGCGTACTTTCGGTTTTCATTTGCATAAATTTCCAAAAAAACAAGTTCAAAAACATTAGCATACGATCCCGTAAACATTTCATGACTTTCTCCTGCGTGCGCTGTGCACACCACACTTCGGATGTCACTTTCCAGAATGCAATTTAAAATTCCAAACAAGCTTGAAAATTCTAACCATTAGCATCGTGGCTCGTTTAGTGAGAGTTCCTCTTAAATTAACATGCGTTTACAATTCCAGGTATGTACTATCGGCGCCATCAAAACTCCTTGATACCATGCCCGGAACTTTGATGCTAACCGACTGTCTCGAGGCGTGCCAAATTAATGAATCATGCAGCGCTGTCAACTACGAGACTGGACTCTGTGTTCTTTTCAAGTCCAATGCCGATAAGTTACCAGGTAAGTGTGCGTAAATTGGTTCACGCAACTCAGGACTATAAAACTTGTTTGCCAGGTTCACTGTCCCGGTCTCAGTTCCCTGTTTTCACAATTTACGCACAAAAATCCTGTTTGGGTGTGCGTCCATGCTCGAAGGCTTGGTGCATTGACAGGGTGCAGAGCCATCGTTTGGTTGATCATATCAAGGCCAGTCAAACTGTTTACTCACGACGGGATTGTCTGGAATTGTGTCTAGGTGAAACTGAATTCACATGCAGGTTAGTTGTGGGACTTCGAAGAGGGGAATTACTTTCATTTATTCAATGGAATGTGTGTGATTTGTAGGTCAGCTAATTACTATCATCATTCGGGACTTTGTGAACTTTCGGAAATGGACCGCATCACTCTGTCGGGATCATCGCACTTCGAACCCTATGAGGGCTCTGACTATCTGGAAAACAATTGCGCTGAGGAACCCAGTAAACTGTGTGAATTCAAGAGGATTTCTGGAAAAATCCTGAAGACCGTCGATTCCGTTTACCAGGACATTAATAGCATCGAAGAATGCCGTGATTTATGCCTTAACTCTCCCTACAGGTTTGCACTCTTGCACTCTTTAAACTTTTTGTGACTCTAATGATTCCCTCTCTTAGATGCCATTCATATGACTTTAACGATACTGGTGACATGGTGTGCCGTCTCAGTCATCACAGCCGGGCTACTCTCACAGACGTTCTGGATCCCTACCTAGATGTCCCAGAGGCAGCTACCTATGAACTTTCCTCCTGTTACAACGTTTCCATCGAATGTAGGGCTGGAGAAATGATCACGAAGATCCGTACATCGAAACTGTTCGACGGCAAAGTCTACGCCAAGGGGTCACCCAAATCCTGTTCGGTCAACGTAAACAGCTCCCTGGAATTTGACTTCCGTATGGGATACAACGATCTCGAGTGCAATGTTCGCCAAAGTGCCTACGGCCGTTACATGAACGACATCGTTATCCAACACCACGACATGATCGTCACCTCATCAGACCTAGGTCTCGCCGTCTCGTGCCAATATGACCTCACCAATAAGACGGTCTCTAATGACGTGGATCTCGGAGTCACTGGCGAAATTGAATCTTCACTGAGCGAGGAGATCATTATCGAATCACCAAATGTCATCATGAAGATCACCTCCCGCGATGGAAGTGATATGAAAAGGATTGCCGAAGTTGGTGACCCTCTTGCGTTGCGTTTCGAGATTGTCGAACAGAACAGCCCCTATGAGATCTTTGTTCGCGAACTGGTGGCCATGGATGGTACCGACAATGCCGAGATCACCCTAATTGACGCCAGTGGTTGCCCAACCGATCACTACATTATGGGCGCCATTCAAAAGCATTCGGGCAATCGTAAGGTTCTGCTATCACAGTTCGATGCCTTTAAGTTCCCCTCGTCCGAGGTGGTGCAATTCCGTGCCCTGGTTACCCCCTGTATTCCAAGGTGTGAGCCGGTTATTTGCGATAATGAGGACATTGCAAGTGGTGAATTGAAATCGCTGGTATCGTTCGGACGCAAGAGGAGGTCCGTTAATGCCACAGGTAAGTTCGTTTGCTGGTTGCTCGATAGCAGTTGTTGTGGTACTCGTTTCGATTGTAATTTCATGCGGTCTTCCTTTTGTCTTCTCATCTTGTGTTTTCAGAATTCACTAGCCGATCGAAACGTGATGTCAGCCATAAGCCCGCCGAAGATAACATCCTGTTGGTGCAATCAATTCAAATTACGGACAAATTTGGTTTCAATCAAGAGGACAACACATTTGGAGATGCCGATGCCAAGGAAAAGATCTATGCTGCTGTCGCTGGTGATGAGGTGTTCGGTTGCCTCAATGGATATGGTAAGTTACCAAAGGGGGAGAGAACCTTTATTTTGGTTTTGTTAGAGTGGGTCGATCGGTCAGTCGAGTGTGATTTGCGGTTTGAGTTCATGACTTCTGGGTAATTCGATTGCGGTGTGGACAGGAACTGGTTCTGTAGGTGATGATTGGAGCTGCTGATGAGGTTAACTGTGCGGAACGAATTGAAATTACTGGTTCGCGCGAGTGCTCGTAATGAATCAATTTATACAATTTTTTGTTTTGATTTTTTCGTGAACTATAAATTGCGGTTTGTTGGAAGGAACTCTTGCGCTGACTCTTTATTAGGATTGTGTAGGGTAATTGTAACGGTTGAGTTAGAGTTGAAGATTTTAAGGTGATAAGCTGCAGAAGTCTGAAACTCCTTGAGGCTTCATAAGTGGGGAAACAGATTGGGTAGAAGTATGGACCACCATCCTAATCTGGATTGTGATCTGAGTGAGGTGAATGGCTTGCTGTAATCCTTACAAAGATTGTTGAGAATTGTGAACGATTTGTACTCCTCAGTTTGAATATTTCACTTAACTGTATTCGAACTTGTTGGGTTCAGCCTTAAAGCCTTTAAGGGCTAAGATATGAATTTACATTTCATAAGGCCCATGACGCGACGTGCGGTTATGATAAATCCGCAGAGGATCTGGGTCTCATCCAGTAAGCATTTCAACTAGCTAAACCAAGTCGTTCTGCTTATCACCAAGGGTGGGTCTTCTACGCATACTGCATGCTTTAAATGACGGACCATTCTAGTCTTCCTGCTTAGGTCGAAGTCATGGTAGCTCATCAATCCAAAGGAGCAAGCCATCACTTCGAACTTAAACACAAAGTCAAGGAGCTATATCGCCTGTTAATGAACCCAGCTTAGCCATATCTTATAACAGTGTACAAAGGGATGAACATTCAGTTTCAGAGCGTGAGGGCTGTTTAACAAGGCTTTGCTATACCGTAATGCTAACACTGTAATGAAAAGAGACAATTTTAAAGCACTTTGCTAGAGTATTGCGATTATCCATGCGACAGCAAGGCTACACAAGGTTCTGTCATGAAACGAGCCCGATACACCGCATAGTCACTAAAAAGCCACACTGCGGATGCTAAACTCACTTCATTCGCATTTCGATATAAAAACTTCAAAAGTGCAATAAATGAGCATCAGCTGACCTGAACCGTCTGGGCATCTTTAGCCTTAAAGTAGACCATATATTGTGACGGTAAATGCAACATGTTCTTATAAGCTTTAAGCTTCTAAGCAGGACTTATACCGATTTCGTCAAATTTGTATATACCATGTAGCCCAGAGGAAATAACTCTTGTCTGACACCAAACAGAGACAGGCAACATGCTTCAGGCTAAGCATTCCTTAAATTCCACTAAATAAATCTAAAAGTCTTTAATCACTACGGACTATATCACGACAGCACACCACAGTAAACAATTTATTATCCGATGCATTGCCAAACGGACAGTTGCTTTAAATCATTACTTCTCTGAGCCCTCTGTCATTCACTTTGGTTATAACTCAACTTCTTAATGATGTTGCCTGGAAGCTTACATACTATAACTTTTCAAGACGACATACATTAGCTAACTGTATTCCATATGACTTTTACCTATAAAAATGCATTTATCCCTCATCGTCTGCAAAAAAAAGGAGTTACACTTTTTTTGTAACCCAAATGCATCAATATTCCCAAATGCCTTCCATCTGTCAAATAGCAGCACCTTCTCTCTTAACTTCTCAGAATCGACATTTATCCCGAAACTACTCATGTACACTCGATACCCTCTGGAAATCCACTAAAACCCCATTGAATACTACAAGCTACTCCAACCTAATCACTTCCACAACAATCATTAAATCACATCATAACAAGGCCCCTAAACAGCACTTAAATGTCACTTCGTCTAAATGCCAGAGCACTTAACCTGTGCGACCAGAGTACAGTAGACTGCCCCTGCTTCATCGTCGTCAAATCGACATTTAAGCGAACACATGACGAAGAGGCAATAAACGTGTCACTGTTTCCGTTTTTTTTTTTTTTTTTTAATATTCACACGACCGGTCCGGCAAACACAACAACAACTTTCTCTGTCTAGGTTCGAGTGGCACGTACATATGTTTGTGTGAAATTATGGTTCAAGGGCGTCCCACTTTGGTTGGCTTTCTCCCCAAATAAATGAACTTTTTGAAAAAAATGGTGTTCACTTTCCTTACAGGACTCATCATTGCATCAGCTCTATTCCTGCTTGCCCAGCTAACAGTCATTGCCATCTGGAAGAAGGTACAGAAGCGAAACAAGAAGGAGCGTTACCTCTACAACCAGGAGCAGCCAACCGCACAATCAAACTTTGCCCCCAGCATGGTATACGGTCAGCCATGTGCCAGTCCAAGTGATACACTGGGAAAACTCTACGAAAGTGGCATGTCAGGACGATATGGCCAACAGTTTTAAGTAGCAATTTCCAAAATCCTGAAACCTTGATACATAGGTGGACAACTAGACAAGAGAATAAAATAAAATGGAAAACAATGCTTCCAACTAGATAGGATCTAATTAGAAAGCAACTTAAGACTTGTAATTTCTTTTATTTTTTATTTTTTAATTTTCTACAATGAAACTCTATTTATTTATAAATTAAATTATATAAATCAATTTAGTTTAATTTAAAGTATACTATTTAATTCTATTTATTTTTATTTTTTTTTAAATCAAGTGCAATCCGATGTATTTGCCTTCTATGCCCGATTTTAATAAAAAACCCCAAAGTGACACACTACAAAAGTTGTGAACAATAAAACATAAGTTTTAGATTTTATACCTCAAACTTAAATAATTCTAAAACTTAAAAGAAACAAAACAATATTTAAATGTATCTCTCTATGAATGTAGTGTGAAATTTAATTATTATTTTGTAACGCTTTATACAACAAAAACAACAAAAAAAAACAAAACTTGTTAAAATCGGGCATTGACTCAACTGAACTTTAGTTTAATATTTAAGACACACACAAACAACACTAAAAAAAAAAAACAAAGCAATTATCCTTAAGCGTAATGATGCTTTACTTATCTGTAAATAAGTAGTGTCCAATAGTTTATAAGAAATTCAATTTTTTTTATACGATTACTTTTTTTAAATCTAAACTTAATTTTTTCTTTTGGATATTGGAATTTTTGAGACGATTCTTTAAATGCGGAATAGTTTTGTATCAAAATGTTCCAAGAATTGTCCAAGAACATTGCGGGAAAAAAAAAAAAACAAAATATTTTCAATTTAATATTTAATATTTTTATTTTTTATTTTCATGACGAATTTTCTTTTAATTGTTTCTAAAGTTTAATGTGTAATCTCTGACCAGTGTAGGTGCTTGCCTAGTTTAATTGAAAAATACTATTTTTTTTATACGAAATGAATATTTTTTTTTTTTTTATACTCTTAATGATAAAGAAATAAAATAAAATGTACTGACTTAGTAAATAAAAGGATTGTGTTTTTATTTATTGCGAGTTTTGCAAGGGCATTCAAGTTGGACAGCGGCAAGACAGCTGATGAGAAGGAAAGGGAAGGATATTCATTAGGCTGAAACCACTGCAAATGAAAGATGGAATGCGCTCAGTTCCTGTGTCATAATTGGGAAACTATGGTCATTCTACGATAAACAGAAAACTGATAAAATCCTGCAAATAGACAAAAACTCCCTATCTTCTGTAATAAAAGGTCTTCCAATTGGGACTTTCGAACTTTGACAGTTGATAGCGGTCATACTGTTGAAGCTTCATCTGTCAAATTGGCTGTCATTTATTCAATCTGTTTTGCCAAATCACCATGGACGGATATAGCGTTCAATGACAAGTGCAAATAATAAAATTGTTTTATCGAAATGGGTGTTCTGTTCGGGCAATGTTCCGCGCGCTATGCCCAGCGACCGTAACGCTATAATCTTCCTTCCGAGAGGACTATTCGCAATGGGAGGATAAATTTGAGTCCACTGGTTCAGTAAACGATCAACCAATACCCGTACGTCAACGAAATGCAAGATCTGCCGAAAACATCGCCGCTGTCCGTGAGAGTGTGCAGGAGAATCCGAGGCAGTTGATTTCGCAGACCACAACTTGGCGCATTTTGCGTCGTGATTGGGCCTGCGTCCGTACAAAATTCAACTGAGCAGTTGGAAACTGACCCTAATTTTCATCGAAAAATCATCTTCAGCGATGAGGCCCATTTCTGGATGAATGTCGAATTTGGGACGATACTGTCATGGAAAATTGGACATTTCGGATACGAGCCACTCAGAGAAGCCGCGGCAGACATTTGAACAATGTTATATTCCATACATAATGGCATCGATAGGCCTTTCAAAAAAATAAAAAATTTCGATGATATCTCACACACACTTTATCTTATTTAAATTTTAAGATAGGAAGAGCTTAATGAAAGATCCTTTACAATAAACAGAAAACTGATGGAATCCTGGAAATGGACAAAAAGTCATTATCTTCTGTAATAAGTATCATCACCGGGCATAATATACTTAACTACCATGCAAGAAGACTGGGATTGAACACGGATGACCTATTTCTTTGTCCAGCGCTCTGCCCAGTAAGATTCAAGACCCTATTAAGACACTTCTTTCAGGATCTAGAAGAACTGTCCGACAAGTCTGTGGTCGACATACACAGATTTATCCGCACCTTGGACTGGCTCGATATAACATAGGCTTATGGTTCCCAGTAGAAGGAGCTGCAACCCCTAGGGTATCACAATGGGTCTACATTGACCTAAGTGTGAAGGAGAAATGACTTCCAATCAACTCTAAGAAAGCACTGTTTCAAAAAAAGGTGAGAGCTTCTAACGGCTTTTAAACATCATTTTGATGGAACTACAATCCCCGGTGGAGCTGCGCCTCAGCAATAAGTCAGCTACTTGCTTCTTGAAGGTCTGATAGGTCACCAAGCTATCACCAAGTGGGTGAACACGGCGACCAAAACTGACTATTTAACAACAATTCTGGAATTTAGCATAAACCTTGAACTGAACATTTCCTCCAGAGAAAGCTGGACAGAAGGAGAGGTCATTAACCCGAACCATGCATCCACATTCACGGATGGGTCAAAAATAGATGAGGGCGTAGCCTCCGGGATCGATGCATCAGAACCAAGCATCGCACTCTCAATAAGAAGTTCTAGCAATCGACGAGGCCTCGCGAGAACTATCACAACAGTCACTCGCAAGAAGTCACATCGACATCGACGTAGACAGTCAAGCAGCAATCAAAGCCATCACATCCATAACAATCAGTTTCAGTACTGTGAAACGCTGCAACGAAAAGCTTAAAGCACTCAGCGCTAGGCAAGCCTTATCAAATCCGGTCCTCCAACCGAATCCAAACTTGTCTTGCATTCTCGGTTGAGCAAGGCCTTAAGCACAGCCTCAATGGCGCTCCAGACGCAGATATTCCGTTCGCATAAGTATTGCAAAAATTTCCACTTGGAGGCCACTATACCTAAGGAAAAGTGCAGCCAAATGCTGTCGCTTTCGACAAAAACTCCAGCACCTGAGCTATCATTAATTTTGGAGCCATCTGTAAAAATACGACTACATTCCTTGCCCGGCTCAGAATGTGGTGAAAACCACTCCTGTGCACAGGGAAAGTCGGCCATAAATCTACACAGTAGTCATATTACCAGAACCATTGAGTCAGATGACATATTCTTAAGATTTGAGTCAAAGGATATTCCTTAGACTTAGACTCGACTAATCAGAAACCAGGAGGCTGTTTCAGGAAATGGAGGAGGGATGACCACACGTATTTTTAAACGAAAGATAGCTCTGATTGTTTTGCCCATGATGTAAACATCAAAAAGTGGTTAATTAAGCCTAGCATCTAGAGCAGAGTCAGGCGTGCTGGAAAAAGCTCCGGTGCAGCCGAGACGAACCGTCATTTGGAGTTAAGTTAAAATGGTAGTCAAGTTTTTCCACCAGACAACCGACGCATATGCTAAGGAAGGTCTAACAATCGCCTTAGACAGCCATAGAACTCTAGATCATAACCCCCTATGTCTTGCCAAAACACTGCCAGAAAGCTGATCATACATGTGCCATCTAGACTACATTTCGCTTCGTTGCCGTGCGGAATTTTGACGCCTTTGAGCCAGCCAGCTTCCTCTTTCTAGTAAGGAGAACAAATTCAATTTTAAGATGGTTAACAGAAAGCCCATTCCGAGTGAATCACCCGTCAATCACATCTAGGGCCATCATCGCCTTAAAGCAGACATTTCGCAAAGAAGGACCAACAGACAGTATAGCAACGTCATCGGCATCTGCCTAAGCGTAGATGTTGATGACTCTTGAGACTGTGAAGCAGAGAGAGTCGGATAGCATGCACCATCGTATAGGAGACGAAAAACCACCCTGGGGACAGCCTCTGTTTACGCCTGCCGAACACGATCTGCATCCACCACCAATCCACATATCTGACAGAGTTCCACATGCTGTCGCATTGTCAAAAGCTCCCTCTTTGTCGATGCAAATTCCCATTAAGTCGTGCGTCCTATTTGAATTGTTGGCTATACCTGGGTATGACACCCTTTTTTAGACTTTTCCACCTAGAGTTAGAGGGAAAGGGCTTGAGGATTTAAAACGTGATGAGTCCCATCGGAGAGCAGACTATCTTCACAAGTGAACCATCAAGGGTTGAGCCATGTATGTCTAGCACGTTGGTTCTCTTATTACCCTCTTTGTATAGCTAGAAACGCACAGGGGAATAATGTTAATTCGATCGATCACGTGGGTTATGAAGACTTAGAGTGTGAATGCCTGTCAATAAAGTTTCTTAAGTCGCTTTTGGTTATGGAATTGAGACTTAGTATTTTACAGGCATCTCAAATCGCTAGAATTTCCACCTGGAATACACGACAAGAGTCTAGAAGGCGGTACGATGTTGACAACGTTTAGTTCCGCTGAGAAGCCACTCGAACAAATGCCGCATTCCATCTTGGAGCTTGGAGACATGGTACCTCGAAAGGAGTGAGTTACTATTCGATTCCGCTTTGGTCGGAAAGTGGACTTGTATATTTTTATTCATTTCACTACAAGAAACGACGTATTTGAATGCACGTTGAGCCTTTTAGTTGGGTTGGACCGCTGGGCATCTGTGCTTCCGATCCCAACTGTTCTTTGAACTCTTCTAAGTTTTGTGATGTTGCATGCTTTATTTAAGGCGTACCGCCATACATGACTTATTGGAAAAGTAAAGAAAGAAAATCATTAACACACGCACTGGACAACCCTAACAGTAGCTTAAACCACACCTGCAGCATTTACAAAGGTGCCGAAACTGCAAGTGGCATTCAAAACTCCAAAGGCTATAGATCTCTCAAAACAATGAACGATCGCAACTTCTCATTTTCAGTAGCACGTTCATAAGCTAATAGGCTTTATTTATAAATCAACTCCCGACTTAAGTTTGAAGGCTCACATAATTTACTCAAATGATAAGATTGCTCCTCCGAGTCTTGCAAAAGCCTGACTTTAGCAAACTATCAGGCACTATACCAACAACTAAACAATGATATATTTGCTAATCAATAACCTGCACCTGGTTCATAAACCTCAACCAATTGATTTCTAAAAAGAAAAAAAAAAAAATACCTAAGATTCCTAAAAGACAGTTAAACAGGAAAAGAAAAACTTGAAATGTGTGTGCGGGCTTCCATTGCAGCGAATACAGGAAAAGAGTAATTAGGCATGCCTACTAAGTTGTAAGTAGCATCCAAATAACCAGCTAACAACGGTGAAATTGTGTTCGAATGATGTGTTACAAACAAGCACAAAGGTAGGTTGCTAATTTAGAAAGGAAAGGAATGTTCAAAATTAATTCGTTCCCAATCGTTGACCCATTTAACAGTAACTTTGAAGTCGAAAGGGAATTGAGATCTTGTGGATATAGGATAAGTGTAATAAAAACAAGCGTTTGAGGGAGGCTCTGTACATTATTGAAGCCTAACAATCAAGAAATATGATAAAAATACAAGTATTTGGCGCTATAGCCAGGAGTCGGTTTTAATTGCCGACTTCGAACAGCGAATTGAGAGAGTTTCGTCATGACCTTGTGAGAGATGGTGCCGCGAAAGGCAGTTACTCCGACGGGATAATCCGCAAAGCTGGCAAGATCCTTAGGGTGTATTCCTACGCATGCAGCTAGATAAATCTGTCCTTATAGACTTCAGCCTTCATATGTCGGAGTAGTCCGTAGATGCCAATGTTGATTCTATCTAGGGTGCCGTCGGATGCTACATTCTTCCTCCTTCACTCTTTAGCTACTCTCAGTCTCAACAACCTTCCAAAAAGGTTGAAGCTCAATTTTATGTTGAGGTACGAGGCACCTGGAGTCTACCGGAGTAAGATTTGGTAGACAGACGTTGGTTGGTGTTTTTTTTCTTTCATAATTCACTCGCGCTAAAGGGGTTATGAATACCCTTATGATGCTATTCATACAGCGCTAGTGCTGGTTGTAGTGATTTTGAAACTCAGGTGGTATTAAGTTTCATTCTTTTGCTCCGAGGGTTGTGTCCAGAATGACTGGGGAAAATTATTGGTTTTGTTGCCATTGCTTATAATTCACAGTATTTCTTTCGAACATCTCGATGTCATAAGTAGCTGCGTTGCTTGGTTGGTTAGCTGCGTCAACGATACCGGCACTGAGATCAAATGCTTGCCAATCGCTGTTTTTTCAGCTAAGAAAGAAATTGAGGAGCAAAGCCCTCCCTCGAGAAACTTAGGCGACTCTGTACAAGAAGCATGGTATAGATGTTGAAGCCCTTGATTGTTTTAAGAGTAAGCTAAGGGACATGGACCTAGTTAAAAGAGTCTAGATACACCGAGTTTGATAATTGGAGCATGTAGAGCAGATCCTGACAAGTGCTTCGGCCTAGATCTTGATCAAGATAGTCGGATCTACCCTGGAGGAATGGCATAGTGGAAGAAGACTGAAATTCAAATGAAAAAAACACCGCGAAACTGGAAGCATCTTGCTAACAATCAAGCTGACAAAAGGACTATCGCTACTTCAGAGATCTGTAAGTATGAGGTGTTGACTGACAGGATAATTTGGAGCTAAGTCCGCAGAAAGTTGATGTTTATTAGTTTGGTAAGACCCAACATTTCGCCCTTCCTAAACACCTTGAAAGTACGAGCTATAAATTCGATTTAAAGTTGATCTCAAAAAGTCCGGTCTTGGGATTGCATTAAGACTACAGGAGGCGATAAGTTGTTAAATAAATTTGACAGAGTGTTTCCTTAAATGCTGAACCTATGTCTTCGGTCAGAATTTCCTATAACAGTTGGAGGTCTTGTACATAAACTCTTTCAAAGGCCCATGATCACCTATACTTTAAAGACAAGTTTCTTCTCTTTAACAGATTCCACTGCCCACCGAAGAAAAGTTAAATCCAACACAAACGTTAACAAAAAGACACCTGTCACTCAATCTAATTTGAGTACCGCCTTTCCTTTCAACAAAAAAACCAAGCCTCACAACCTCTTTTGGAAGCCAATTACCGGACTACACACTCGACTAACGAACCTATTTACAACTCAATCGGCCCGTGCCCACATTGAATTAGCTTACGCACTCGAGCGCATCTCAAGCCACGCATAGCGCTCATAAACACGTTAATTAATCGACCATTTAATTACCGCACGGAGCTCGAAGCGGAGTTACTAATTGATGCTCCCCGCTCGCGAATATCCGCGTCTGCGCACATCAAGTTGTCATTTCAGCAAGCATTGGGTATGTACACGCTTCCATGGCACCTCAAGCGCCACTTTATAACACTTGCACTTTCAGTACTATGATGGCATGCGCTGGGCTCTGTCTCAGCAGAGTCGCGCAGCCGGTCAAGCTATCGAATGACATCTTCATAGTGAATGCACATTTGAGAGTGGAGATGATGGGACCGCAAGTCGAAGGGACATTATGCATGCAGACTCACGGGGCGGGATGAGGGGCTCAACGCACGCGTGTGCAGTAGAGCGGATAAATGTTGGCACACATCGATGACAGTTATGGGCCGCGAGTGCGTTCGTGATTGCACGCCGCAACGATTTCAATCGTCCGGACAGGGTAATAAATCAAATTTCAGCCATTGCGCCGGTATGCGTCTAGCCGCGCTATGTAGGAACACAGCCGGACCATGGACGGAAATTCGAGAACCAGGATGTGCCCGCAGTCAGAATGATTAAGTATTCGAATTTTGTCCTGGATTTTGGAGGCTTTTTGCTCTACGTTCACTTATTACTTTGTTGGAGCGCCATCGACACGAATCTAACACGTGTGAGTGGTGGGTTACTATTTTACATGTCTTTTGGCGTCGTCGTGGGACTCATGGGAATTGGTCACGTTTGCGATGTAAGGAGAATGCATAGATGGGAGAGGACAGAATGTTTGAGTCATTTCTGACACCTGTGGTTTCAACAGGGAACTGATCAACTGAGTTCAAGGGGATTGGTATGGGCTTTCGTTTGATAGTGTGAATTTAGAAAGTAGATGTCATCAACTTTCAGCTCAGCTATTTACCATAAGAGAATTGTAGCCATGATGGGAGGAATTCGTATTTAACGACAAGTAAGGAGGAATTTGTCTGAGAAAGTAACGTAGGTCTGCTGAAGTTATAGGTAGGTGAATGCTAAGGTCACCACATCAAGAATATTTTTTAAATATGTTCTTCCTCTGTGGACTTGTGATCCCGTTGTCATTTATCATTCAGGCTGAAGCTCTCCGAGCATTAATTTTTCTGTCGCAATGGTCTGGATTGGACTAGTGTCGGCTCTCTCGTTCCCCTCTATGTTACTATGGCCGGGAACCCAGAGGAGAGCGGTTCTTTTATCGCTGGTACCTCCGCCTGGAAGACACTCGAAAAGTCTGGGAGGGGGTACGATTTAGATACGTTCAGTTCCGCTGAGAAGACACCTGCTCCAACGCCATACTCCATCTTGGAGCCGTCGGTGAAGATCGATACTTGATAGTTTGTTAGAAGTAGGTTCCAGTTCGACCTCTCCGGTAAGTGAACCTGAAAATCATCATTGAATTTAAGTGTGGAAGTGGTGTTATGGTCGAGGCTAAATCCCTAGGCAGCAGGTCAAGAACCTTACTATGGCCACAGGGTTTTGGGGACCAAAGCCCAGATTCTCTGAGTCTTATAGCACTACACGAAATGATGTGTTTCAGGGACAGGATATGGAGGAGCACGTTAAGAGCTTCTGACGGGTTCGAATGACTCGCTCCTGTGGTACCAATGGTCCCAGCTGTTCGTTGGGCTCTGCTTAGCTTTGTGATGTTGTAAGCTTTGCTTAAGGCGAACCATAAGTAAAGATTGGACGAACTACAACAGTGTACATCCAGAGGACAATCTTAGGTTTGAATCCCCACCTTTTGCCAAAGGTCTTACTTCAGGCATAAAAGGCGACGCATGCTTTCTTTACTCTGTGTTCTATGTTAAGTTTCCAGCTGAGCTTAGGGTCAAGAATGATGCCAAGATACCTTGCACTGGGATATCGAGTGAGTGTTTGGTTGGTCTTGATACTAAAATAACCACGTCGTCCGCATACGCGTCTGCCTTGATTCCAATGCTGTCGAACTCCGTCAGGATATCATTAATGACGAGGAGCCATAGAAGAGGAGAGATAATACCTCCCTGCGGGGTACCAACGGATTTAGTTATGAGGCTGTTCCCCAATTATTACTGAATAATTCTGGTCTTGAGCATGGATATAATCCAGTTCCTGACAGAAACCTCTGTGCCAAGCTTGGTAGGAGATTCCAGAATGGATCCGATATGCACATTATTTAAGGCACCTTCTTTGTCTAGGATGGTGGCTAACGTATACTGTTTGTAGTGAATAGACTTCCCAATCGTCTGCACCACCTCATGATTTCGATGACCTAACTCCACCACTACTACAGCAGAGACCATTTATGAGGAGGAAGAGATACAACCGTGTACTCAAGGATCTGTTTTTAGATGTGCATGTAGACCAAAAAGCCAAGAAGAGGTGACTACACTAGCTCGGCCACTTCGATCGAATAGACAGTAATGCTCTAGCCAAGGAGATCTTCGAATTGCAACCCGAAGATCGAACCTCTGTTCGCAGATGCCAGAGCTCTTGGTCTGGAAAACTGAAAATCGTGCGCTCAGCGCCGTGTCTCAGTGTACTCTACACGGGCGAAGTGATAACGTGTGAGATGGTTAGCATGGGCAAGGAAAAAGCTAATGAACTTACGGGGAAATGGCCTCTAGCATGGCATCCTTAATGGGCACGGGAAGGGGCTCTGGCTACTTCACAATGATTTTTGTAGCAGCTGCAGAGGCGAAAATGAAGTACAATCTGTTAAGTACTTGCTTCCCAAATATTTCACGTTAGTTTATGGACGAATGCGGCCTCCTCGTAGTCAGCTACCTACCACTTATGTACGTTTTATTGAGTTACATTACCTTCTTCATCCGCGTGGTTCCAACCCAAAGGTTTCTATCTCTACGATCTATGATAAGCAATTCTTTTATTGAGCTAGTTGACTCTCTCCATCCGCGTGGCTCCAACCTAAAGGTTTCTATTCTTATATTCCCTGATAAGCAATTAATGGTCACAATGGACCTAGCTATTGATCTATACGAGCAGCGATAATAGTCGCAATCCATCCACCTATCCTAACCTTCATCCAGTTTCGAACTTCAATCAAACCATGTGTGCATCAATGAAAACGTTCAACTTTACAACCAGTGAGGTCGGGATATTCCTGTAGACTCCACCATAGATACGGCAACTTGTTTTGTATGTCATTATCTGATATAAGCTTCCGCAAAATAGTAACGTATCTCTGTAGTCATAATTTAAACATATTTTTTTCCATTTGAAAGCTGATTCTCGTTAAACGTAATTCATTTGAGGATTCCGCCCTCAATTAAACCTTTATGGGTGGCTAAATGCTATACAACATCTTCAATGGAATTCTCATTATCCGTTGGATTGCCATCTAACTTAAATGACTAACTGTCTAGACTTGTAACATAATTTATTCATATGCAGATGAGTTATAACAAACTCTCATCATGAGAGTTGAGTTCAATTAGCTAAATAACGGCCCTAATGGCTCAAAATCATGTTCAAGACTTCCGCGATAAAGAAGAGAATGTGTTGTACTTTAATTTATACATTACATATCTGTAAAGGAATTTTCACCATCCAAACACACTGTGTCTATGGACACCCCCAACAGCCAGAGCTTGTTGATGACTTCATTAGAAAAAGGTTATTAACGATCGAGTTGGATAAGTTTCCTATTGCTGGCTGATGCAAAACCCCAAAAGGCAAACGCGTGATCGTGAACACTAGCTAATCCTGTTGGAGTATCTATTACCTCTTTTGCAGGTGCCTCGTTTGCCATTTGATGGTGATGGCATGGTAAGAGACCAACACGTTTTGCAAGAAAAATCCTTACTTCCCACCAATTACGTATGCGATGTGGCATAGTCTTTCCATTTTGAGAAACAGTTCTTTTTTTAATCTTAATGCACCTTATGGCATAATTAACACATGAGGCAAATTCTAGATGTTTCCTCATAGTTCACCCGTGGAGGTACATCACGACTAAAAATCCCAAAAAGGAATAGGTACACTTCCTTATATGCATTTCTTTGAACACAAAGTATTCGATTTAGAAATTAAATCATAACCAACATATACACACACACACCCATACTACTCCTGTATCCTTAAATCTGTTTGGAGGTCTAATTAATAAATTAAAATCTATTCCCTACCACCCGCTGTGCATTTATCTGACACTAATCAATTTAAGTTTCACCGTGATGGCTGACTTGTTGGTTTAACTTGTTACCCATGAAGATGAACGAGCGTGCAGAGTGATGAGGAAGCAATTAAGTTGTGGAATTTCCAAGATGTGTGTGGGGCAGCACTCGCGAAATTGCCTTATGGGAGTTTCTAGCTTTGAGTTTTTGGTTTTTATTGGCTCGTTAAATGTGTGTAAACACTTTAAATGGTGGCTGCCAAAACACACGAAATCATTTAATTGTTGCCACTGGGAGGTATTAACTCAATGTTAACCGCAATTATTATTCCATAAACGAGACGAAGAATACTGTTGTAAGGAATGCTTTGTTAATTATTGTTTAGGGGATTGTTGAGTGGAAATCGACTTGCCGCCGCAAGATATAGGTTTTGAATTGATTTTAATGAGTTGTAGGCCAGTGGGAGTGTTTAGATTTTTAATTTTTGAATGCATGGATGCTTTAAGTGGTTGATGTTATGCATATAATGACAAAAGCGTTTGCTGGTAGAAAGTTATGGAAGACAATGGAACTAAGTTCGCTGCTCAACTCATTTGTCTTAAAAATCTAAGGTGGCGCTACAGTCCGGTGTGAATTTTGGCCCAATCCTTAGCTTACCGTTTCACTTGTACGCGCCACTTAAGCACTTAAGGCGAAGTCTTCCTCTACTACGTTGTGCCTCCTGTTTAGATTCGAAGACTCTCCGGGCCGGAGTGTTAGTGTCCACTTGCTCTTCATATTCTAGCCATTTCAAACGACCAATGCCCAATTTTTTGGACTGGCGACATCGAGTCGCTATACAGGTCGTATATTTGGTCCTTGACTCTCCTCCTCAAAAGCCTGTCAACGCAAATGGGACAAATAATTTTTCGCTCGAAACGACCAAAGGAAGGGTATTTTGATCTGCCTTCGGTAGTGTTCACGCGCTTCAAAGTGGTATTGGAACGATTCAGGTCTTGTACAGGGTCTCCCTAGTTCTTCGGGATAAGGACTCACTATCCAATTTTTTCCTCAGCCCAAAGAAGCAGCTATTGGCAAGAGTTATCCTTCGACTGATTTCTGATGAGATGCCGTTTAAAGAAGTGATAGCTGAGCCAAGATAGTCAAAGTCCCTTTCTACCTCGAACTTATAGCTGTCTACTGTGACGTTCTATCCGATTCGTCGATGTCTCATTTCTTGTTGATAGTAAACACTAAGTTTTGCCCTCGTTAACTGCAAAACCCATTTTGGGCTTCTGTCTCAATACTCGTGAACGAACCGATGACAGCTTGCTGAGTTCTACCGACTCGTCAGCCTCTGCGAGTAGTTGCACAGAGTTTTGAAAGATTGTGCCTCTGGTATTGGCTTGATAGTTTCGCACAATTCGTTGAGGTATGATATTGAAGAAGTTGCTTTTGCAAATCCTTTTTTGACATCAAAGGTCTCGTTATCGACATTGATGGAGCAGAGACCATTCTCCGTTGCATTCTGCATCCTGCATGGATGGACGAATTTGACAGGGATGGCTTTGTAAAGTTCGTTCCTTTCTTCTTAGGTTTCCTCCAGGATCTGTCGAAATGTGAACATTTTATCGGCTGTGAACTTTCCTTGCCTAAAGTCACAGTGATAGGGTCCAATTGGGTTGATCAGGGCATTCACACAATATGGCAGATACCACAAATATCTCGGTGTGGCTCTTCCTCTTTCTAGCTGAGTTGTTACCGAAAGCAGGGTTGGTGACTATGACTACAAAGACTCTTTAGTGCTTGCTCCTTCAACACCTAGCAATGCAATTGTTGTCAATTTGTTCAGTTTTAACGGGCTTGTGGTTGCAATATACGGTAGCAGAACTTCACACGGAGATTGGATATCCTTTCCTTAATTTAAGCCTTCTGGACGTTCTATAACAAGGTATGTGAAGTTGAAAATTTGAGGTGCCTCCTGCAATATCAGCCAGGTTGTGTCGCAAGACATGCATGTCTCGGATTCTTGACGAAGCTTACCCGGGAGAGATAGGGAAAAGATAATGCGTTTAGGGTTAAGTTAAGGATAGTTAGATAGATGTTAGCAACGTTTGGGCTTAGTCTTAGCTAGTTATGGAAGTTCGCGAGAGTCTTTTCCTGTCTTTCTCTCGCGTATTGGCATATGTCCTTGGACAAATGATCCTTTCTTTCTTCTCTGTTCGTCTGACATCAATTTAGGGTATTAGGGAGCTTCTTCCTCTTCTGTAGCTAGCTTAAAAGGCACGAGATTTTGTGTGCTGAGCAGGTGGTGCAAGGTGGGGTTGACAAGAACTACCCACGTCCCACGAGCTGTGCCGAGCAAGGACAAACGTGCCGCTGTCTTCCTCACCTACACCAAAGCTGCCTCCATGGCTCTACCCTGGATCACAACAATAGCAGACTCCTTATTGACAACCGACATACCAAATAAATTTCAGTGTTTTATTTACCATCTCCGAATGGCAGATTGAGAAGCTTCTTTCTGAAAAATTCTACTTTCAGAGGCTTATGGATCCATGTTTTGCTAAAATTACACTTTAACCATGGTACTATCGACAGAAGTCACAAGATGAATTCCTAACTTGACGGTCATCCATAGCGCTCACTACAAGCAAAATGATTCATATTTCACGAAAGATACTCATAACAAAAGTTGCATGTAATTTTATTACAACTCAAATGAAATTGCCCCAACTAAAGGCCCACATGAGGATGTTTCTTATCTTCAACCATCGTAAATAAACCTCAAAACATCCTGGACTGTGTCCAGTTAATTTTTCCATTATCCAGATTGCTTCCAGTGAATTGTGAAGAATTCTCACGTCACAAGATGTCTTTTATTCATTTTCGAAAAGTATCTACAGGAAAACTCATAACTTCGACATAAATATTCCGTATTGAGGTTACGAATAATGATGCATTCCTATGTAATGAGCAATTTGAACGATAATAAAACACCAACTCCCACCATTACTTTACTCAAAATAAAATGCACCTTAAGGCATATCGATAAGGTCATTGTTAAACAAGCGAGATACTGTTACAACGATAAACTTATGTTACCAGCCTTACATTACGGAAGCAATACAGTCAAGACAAGTGATATGACGTATGTTTTACTACATTACTTGAAGGCGAAAGAATATTTCATCCTTTTCCTTGGACATTAAGCCTAAGAAATACTGCGCTTATAAATTTTTTTATTATTGCAGACGATTCTTGTTAGTGAATAACGGAAACAGCATAATATTTGAGTCTTGTAACTCGTATGCCACATTTATTTATGGTCCCTTACCGCGCTTTGGGTCAAAAGATTAAGTGCGAGTCGTTAATGATAACAAATATTACCAAGTTAGCGGTTGACTGCTGACAGACATTCGCATAAGAGTTATGATTTTCTTGGTTTTTTTTTTTTAAGAAGTATCTATGTAATTGTATATTGACAGGTGGAAATAATTTTACAATATGAAACTCCTGTCTGATAATATAATTTATGATATGTACCTGTAGCATGTTAATCCTATTTTTTATGACGTCTTGCTGAGACGTTGTAAAGAAAGTTTAGGTACTTGCGGGTTTGCGTTGAACCAAAAATATCCATCAGAGGCAGTTAAGAGTGCTAAAAACAGTAAAAGTATGTTGAACACCCGGCCTTTGGCATTTCCAAAGGCTGACTGATGATATAGATGTCAGTTTTTTATTGAATTTGAAAAAATTTTCATATCTGCAGGGCTTCACAAGCAAGGAGACCTACTCAACTGCACTAATTAAAGAGGCATCAGTCTCTTGAACATTGCGTTATGTCTTCTTCTATGGTATCTAGTTCTTAATGAGTTACGATGCTGCCATGTCTGTGTCGATTAAGTACCCTCAAAAACTGGAAGATATCCCTTAATATGCTCTTAACAAGCTGACAGGAAGCTTCTGTGGAAAGAAAACATTGTCGAAGGCGATAGGAAATCCCTTACCTAGTAGCCTTCTACTCGTGGTTTTAGATAAGGCGTACAGCCGAAAATCAAGCACTCCCTGTGCATTGTAGTCGTGAGACCAGTCCTTATTCAATCTCAAGGAATGGTTTGTCTTAGGACTATATGTGCGCTGAGAACTTCCCCAACAGTTGCACATCAAATCATGCTACATCTTTGCCAAAGGACACTTTTATCATGCAGCAAACCAATAATGCAGCCTCAGTTTAGGTTAGGTTAGGTTGAAGTGGCTGAGAGCTGAATG
The DNA here is from genome assembly GCA_951813785.1 of Criorhina ranunculi. NCBI lineage: Eukaryota > Metazoa > Arthropoda > Insecta > Diptera > Syrphidae > Criorhina > Criorhina ranunculi. The sequence goes on from OX638381.1 coordinate 7,472,032, forward strand.
CCAGCACACTTAGACCAGTGATAGGTCCATCGTGATACCACATGGATCTGGAGAGATTTCCTTACCTACTCCTTGAACCAACTGGAGCTTCTGATGAAGCGAAGGAGGTTTCTGACATCTGTTTTTAGCACATCTCCTAAGTCGTTAAAGTAGAATTCTCCTAGGTGGAGCCTTCTTTTGCGAAGGGAGCTGGAAAGCTACAGAGAAGGTGGGGAATGGTTTCCTCCTTCTCTTGGTCCATGCAGCTTCTATAAAAATAGTTTGAATGTACACCAAGCCTTGTTGCATGATTGCCTATTAGGCAGTGTCCCGTGATGACACCTATTACGGATCTGATATGCGATCTGTTGAGAGAAATTACATTCTTATAGCGTTTTAGACTCAGCCGTGGCCAAATCTGCTTTGTCGCTAGACACGTTATAAAACTTGTCCACGTACAATTTATTTTCTCGATAGTATCCAGCTTGAGCTAAAGTTTACATGCAGCGATCGCTATACCCAGGGTGTCTCTTTCTGCAAGCACGGGTATGGTTGTTCCATATCTGTGCAAGTTCATCAGCCTGGCAGTTCCCTGGAATATTTCTATGGCCCGGCACCCAACAATGGCGAATATTGAACTGCTCCGCCATCTCTACAAGAGATGATCAGCAATCTAGAGCTACTAATGAATTTGAAGAGACTGATTCCAGGGATCTGATCGCTGCTTGACTGTCGGAAAAGATACGTTTATTTCTGTGGAAGATATCACGTTTTTCTTCAGCCAAGATAAGACTTCTTTGATCGCCAATATTTCCGCCTGGAACACGCTATAATGATTTGGAAGACGGAAAGAGGGGCTGAGATTAAGCCTATCGGAGAAAACACCACCACCTACACCCTTATTGGTTTTAGATCCATCGGTGTAAAAGCAGATCGAATTATGCTGAAGAAATGACTTATTCTCCCAAAGTGACCTGGAGGGAATGGTAGCAAGGAAGTTTTAATTGAAATTTAGCTTGGGTGTGGTGTAGTCTATGTCCCCAGAGAAGATTTTGAATTTGTTCAAAATGGAGGCGTGGCCAACATTTTTGGTAGACCACTTTGGAATTGATTTAAGGCGAACAGCCGAGTAAACAGCCATTTGTCTGCCGAGAATCTCAAGGGGTGTCAAATGAAACAAAATGTTCATTATCGTGTCGAAGAGCCCCGCTTATGCACAGACATGCTTATCACTGGACCTTACTTAGAAGATCTCGGTTTATGGCCTTATCTAAGGCGGTCCACCAGACAGCCACCCCGTACATGAGTATCGGTCTTATAATCGAGATGTAGAACTAGTGAGTAAAACCAGTTTGCAAGCCCCATTTATTCCCGGTCGAAGTACCGAAAGTGCAGCCGTAAGTGCTTCAGTTCAAAATGAGCTAAATCTGTCGATTCCACGCCGTTCATGGAAATTGGGAATCTCTTGGTCCACATTGTGGCGAATTTTGACCTACACCCTTACAAGATCAAAATAACTCAAGAACCGAACCCCCTTGATCATTGAAGCGTCGAACCTTCTTCGATTGGGCTCTGCACAAATTTGAAGAAAATCCTGAATTTCATTGAAAATTCATCTTCAGCGATGAAGCCGAATGGTTTTGTCATAAAGCCAAATATCCATTATTGGTCAGCAACAAACCCACATGTGCTTCAGGAGACTCCATTGCATCCACAAAAAGTGACCGTGTGGTGTGGTTTTCATGTCGGAGGTGTGATTGGACCGTATTTTTTCGTCGATGAAAATGATCGCCTTGTTACGGTTAGTGGGGTTCGCTATCGTGCCATGTTCGAAGACTATTTTTGACCAGATTTGGGTGGACTTGATATCAGTGATATGTGGTTCCAACAAGGTGGTGCCACATGCCACAGAACTGGTCAAAAAATTGATCTATTGAAGGGGAAGTTCGGTAATCGTGTAATCTCGAGAAATGGTTCGGTGGAATGGCCACCTCACTCATGCGATTTAACGCTGTAAGATTTATTTTTACGGGGTGAAGTTAAGTCGTTGGTTTATGCCAAAAAGCTAACAACGTAAGAGGAGCTCAGTAAGAATATCGAACGTGAAATTGCCAACATTCCGGTCGATATGTGTGAAAGAGGGGTGGAAAAGTGTCTCCAAAGAATCGATCGCTGTAAACGTGCTCGCGATAATCATATAAACGAGATTGAATTTAATACTTAAATGTAACATGTGTACTACACCTGGAATAAATTTCAGTCCGATATTTCAAATAATTGTGTGTTTAAATTAAATACGAAATTGTTATGTCCTTATTGAAAAACCCTTTATATGTGTATATCAAGTTTTTTCTTTCATAGCCTCTGCAGTCCCTCCCTCAAGTCTTGAGCTTATTGTAAACACTGAATGAAGTAACTCCACTATATGAACTCCGCCCAGTTATTGGGATCCTCCAGTCACAGTTATTTGGTTCATTACAAAGTAACTCGCCTCATCTGAACCTGTAGCAAAGGTAAAAGAAGCTGAAAGGTACCAAATCGACAATCGACAACATCTTCACTTAATCACAGTTCCTAAAAAGGCTAGGACTAGTTTTTCTCCTATTCTTGCCAGTTCATCGGCCTTTACAATTGCCATCGATGCCTCTAGGCCCCTGGACCCAACAGAGTGTGACTTTGTGCTCTGAGCTGAGGAATAAAAGGATATACTACGTTTCCAATCTGTTTTAGAGGGACTTTACAAAAAAGTGGACCCACGATACAACCAGAAGTAGTTTCCAACTCTGTAACTTGTTAAACCCATCAAGGACTGTCTTTCTAAACAAAACACAGCTTCAATTGTTTACAAGTGGAGTGATATGTCCAAATTGACCACAACCTCCAGTCCAATAACTAATCTAAATGCTTGAGCAAAGAAAAGATGCGCATCCATGGACCACAGGCTGAACTGATAACATCGGCGCTTTCACAATACCAAATCCTCACACACTTCCATCGGCACCCAAGTCCAGTTGTTCCATGAAACAAAGTGTACGACCAGCACTTCATTATACCCAACAAGACAGGCCGCGAATACATTTTGGTTGTAACATCAACATCGTCGCGGAACCTGATTACTCTCTGTGTGTGCACACCAAGAGGCAGGGAGATTCAAAGGATGGAGAACTTCAACTGTAAACCCGCCACTCGAGAAAAAGGTGCCGGCGCGATAGTATTCATCTTCCATCCGGCGAGCTATCGAAGCCAGTCGATACTGTTAGAGCTCTAATGACCCACATTATCACAATGAAATATATGTGTGTGCTTACCGCGCGGTTATATCGGATGCCTGCTGGTATTCATATTCAAATTCAATTCAAGGGAACCATCTGGGGAAGGGAAGTGCGAACGTCTTTGCATTTTTTTTCTTGCCACTGTGTGTGTTGCAAACGCGATGGATCATGAAACCTTGCTGCATGGACGGCAAGGCTATGCAGACAATGCACATTGACCAGCAATCTGGATGGACAGCACATACCTCATTACTGGCAACCACGATACTCTGTCTTTCGCATTGCAAAGAGTAAAGGACTCCGAACGAAAGCAGGAATGAATTCTGTGACCCAGCTTATGCGTGATGACGAGCATAAGGTCAGCTAGCTGTGTGCTATGTTGCTTCACCGATGTCTGTGATGGGATATAAATCATGAGAATCTAACTTCCAAGCGAGCATCTGTCTTGAGGGGCAAGGACTTTTCCAGGAGAAATCATGCACCATCAATTTATAAGAAAAAAAAGGAAAACTTCTCGATGTGATGTGTAGATGTGTGTGTTGATGATGCTCATGGTTGTCAGTTGAATTGTACTCTCCATCATGGTATCTATTCATTGTTCGACTTAAAATTTGGAACGACCTTATAAGTCTCTAACTTTCTGGATATAGAAAGTGATGGACTGATGTGTCCTTAGTTAAATGGAGCGTTAACTTTCTAAAAAAATGTGCTTGTGTGACCGAATAAGTTGTCGGGAACGATCAAATTGATTCTTTGGTTTACATTTTTGAATGAAAGGACTATTTGTACAAACATCAAGAGCTTGATAGGTTATAGGCAGAGGAACCTAGACTGCTAGAAAAGATGAAAAACTGCTGTTTATGGAGCTTGATCAATCCGGAAAGGGTAGTCGAAGTCGCATAATGTCCGAAATATTCCTTAAGCATATGCAGAGATCTTCATTCTTTAGGTATTGACCGGCAGAAAACCAAGCCTGTGTGCAGTGGAGACCAGCTTTTCAACACCAACTGTTGGATCTAGGAGCACTTCGACTCATCTTAGACCTTTTTCTTTCAGTATTTTAGCCCCTTTCGATAGAACGTAGAGTTCTCGTTTTCAAAATCCACTCGTCAGATGGACGGGTGAAGATGGTTAACCCATAATCGAATCGACATTAACCATGTGCCACAGCCGTTCATTTTCATTCAAAATATGCATGAAGGTACATATAGACAGGATTCAGAGGGCGCCACCTCCACGTTACTGCCCTACCAAAACGACACAGACAATCAAGGTTACTGTGACTTAGTCCTTGACTCCGATGCCAATGCCCATCATTCTCTGTAGGGTGACTTTAATCTTAATTGGGATAATGACCCAACTTTTGTTACAAAAAAGAAATCCTTGAAGTTCCTGAAAGGAGCTGCTGTTAACTGAAGGGTCTATGACGACGGCCAGTATTTGAACACTTATCCAACAGTGGATATGGGCTATATTTCCAGAGCCTTGAGAGAAGTTCGTTTTATCTTCATTCTCAAATCTGCGAAGATTAACCATTTCACATTCAAAGACTATGCGGACCTATTCGTCCATCGACCTTCCGTGGCATCTATTAGTACTTAGTGAAGAACAACAACCACCGCGCTGCAGGCAATGCTGCATTTACTTCCTATTGATATCTTTGGAAAATAAATGGCAGCCAAAGCAGTTTTTAGGCTAAGGGTCAGTGTTAATACGGGCCAGTTAGGGATCCTTTATAACCATAACACTCTCCGTAGTAAAACAAATCATAACGTTCCATATATGGACTTCAACGTCAAATTCAAGACCAGAATTCCTAGCAGAAGTGTTTGGGAATCTGGAGGACTCCTAAACGAATCTGCGATAGAGATATACACCGATGGATCTAAAACAGCGCATGGCACGGGGGCAGGATTCTTTTCCAGTGCACCTGACTTTAATATTGTCAAACAACTGCCGGATCATTGTAGTGTTTTTCAAGAGGAAATCACGGCAGTCCGAGAAGCTGCGGCTTGGTTTTCGATTAACGTGGTAGATGATAGCGCTATTGTAATACATAAATAGTCAGGCAGGGATAAAAGCATTGGAATCACCGACAGTATGATCCAAGTTGGTAAAGCAATGCCACAGGTCTCTGAATGAGAACGCTGGTAAGTGCGACGTGTCCCTTTGCTGAGTTCCATGAGATAGGAACGTTCCGAGCAACTGCAAAGCGGATGAGCTAGCAAAGGAAGGTGCGAGTCGGATCCTCTTCGGTAATGGAGGGGAGCCGCTCGCCTCTCTAGAATCGATAAAATCTCACCTCGGCACTGAAGCTATAAGAAGTGCTAATTGCAGGTGGAATAACATCAATAATGTCTTCTGTCGAAACAGATCTGGTCTAACCTAGATTTGAGGAGATCAGAAAGACTTCTGTCCGTAAATAGGAAACATAAAATAAATTTCATAGGAGTCCTTACAGGGCACTGTCTATTTGACAGGCATGCCGTCACAATGGGTGTCCTCTCTAACGATTTCTGTAGAAGCTGCAGAGACGAAGAGGAGGTCTTACACCTTCTTTGCACTTGTCCTGCTCTATTAAGGCTTAGGAGGAAAAATCTAGGAGCGTACTTCTTCAATGACCTCAATGACCTTGCCAAGAATTTTGTACGTGGGTCTAATTGGTTCCGTACTTAGTGTGGCACAGGATAGGGTTCACACCGGTAGGGTTACTCAGATCTTTTTGACTCTCTCTTGCTCTTAGGAAAATCCGCATGTGAGGTCTCTGATGCTGGTTATCCAGTTTCTCTACGAAGTATCACAATGGGAGTTGTCTTGACCTAAATGTATTCCTGTTTAGCAGGAGCAGCCACTCAACCTAACCTAACCTAACTTACTGAAGTGATTTGGGACAACTGTCTTTCAAAATTACAGCTTGGTTGACTACATAATGAACTTTATCAGCTGAAAGCTTACAAAAGAACAAGGAATTCACCCTGAGTGCTTTTCTCCATACAAAGGAAGCTTTGAGGAACAAACTTTCGTTGATGTCAGGATCCTTCCTTGGCAAACATGCAAAACAGTTTCAGAATCGAAAGAAGATTCATACAAAACACTTTTCGGGAATGAAAATTGAAAATTTCCAGAAGCTACGCGGCTGGGTTAGGTTGGGCGGCGGTCCCCAATAAGCAGGGACCCACTTAGGCCAGAGCTACACGGCTAAGTCGAGTCAAATCTTGAGCTTTAAAGGCCAAACTTCTTAAAGCGGCACACAACCATAAAAACACTTCTCGCTATTTCTTTCCTTATCGTTTCAAGTTATGTCAAAGGATTAGACCAATGGCCCCTAAGACCTACTTGGATTAACAATCGTGTATTTCTTTTAACTTTTCGAGAGAAGATTGCTCTCAGGCTTTGAGTGAGAATAGCACGATTCGATCGTAGAAAATTATGAGCCTTAAAAGAAAAGGATAACTATATATGTATGCTACCATCAAGTCGTCCCTGTGGCTAGGTAGGTAGTCAAGTTGAAGAGGTGACTGCATCTTGCATGATACAACCTTCATTTAGATCTCTACGGATCCATTGTGTTCCTTTAATGTGGAATGTCCAGACTGAAAGAGAAGACAAAGTTCGACCTCCCTTAACCATCTCGAATTCCTCGCCGTAGCCAAGTAGTTCGAATATTGGTCTGCTGAACAAGCTGGCTAAAGTTGTAGTGTCAGAGAAAACCAAGTAGGCAACGGCACCACCAAGACCACCCTTGATCAGAATTTGTAAGCTACACGTTGTAACAAACTTTCTTGTTAAATCTTGCATATAGACTTTTCAGTCGATATTTGTCCATGGAAAGAGGGAACGGGAACACTCAATCATCCCTAAATTCGAGCACCCAATCTTCCTATTTCTAGGTCTAACCGACAATGTAGGTGTCGTCATGATTCGTTACAACACAATTCCTGTCACTTTTATAGTTCGCTCCTCCTTTTGCCTTTTGCGTTTGACTGTGCACACATCTTTCGTCACGTGCTGCACAACAGTGTATCTAACAAATTATTCTGACAGCGATTCGTATCTGACAGCACACAAAAGCTTAGAGAATAATAATTCCAAGTTAAATAGAAAATAATAAATTTGTTTCTTCCTTCAAGGGCATCAGCATCGTGTTCCCCGGATAGCGTGGGCGATTTCCCAAATGGAATGTCAGCACGTCCACAGATCCCACGGATGAAAAACCTTGCAGGACGATAAGCAAAAGCAAAAGCAAACTTGTAGGATGCAAAAATTAATGATCTTACTGCCGCATGCATGGGGACAACTCCTTGGCTCGTTGCTAATTAAAAATACTTTCGCCTTCACAAAACACTTGCAAGCGGCCATAGACGTTAGAAACCCTCATTAGAGGTCACAACTGCATGGGGGAAAATCCATTAGGACCATGTTCACCAGCACCGGCGGGACGACGCAACATGATCACATGAGTCCCTTCTACTTGTAAATTCTGTAGATCTAATTATTTTTGTGCACGCGCTTCCCTGCCACTGTCCGGCTCGAACAAGGATCGTTAGCATCACTTTGCTGTCCCCGACAGGAAATGGTATTGCACCTCTGTGAGTCATTTAAACGAGTTCACTGTGCAGTGTGCACATTGGTTGTTCAAATGTTCCGATGTTAAGATGTTCTGATGTTTGAATGTTTGAATGTTTGAATGTGTTCTCTCTCGGATCTAACACGTTTCATCCTTTCTTTTGCGGTGCGGATTTAGTTATGTCCCTGGTGTACCAAATGCTCTAGATGCACGTTTTGTGATAGTGCGCGTTCTTCTGGGTTTTCCCTCCTTTTACTCCTTTTGACACCGAAATTAACTCATTTGCCTCTGCTGAAGCGGCAGCGTAGCACAGCCACTGGGACTACTCCATCTGGTGGTGGTGAATAATCTGAATGCAGACAGTGCGCTTTCATCTTCATTACAAATGCTCAGCGCTGAATCTGCTCTAGAACTGATGTCACAAGCCCAAGGGCCGCCCAAGCATAGCCACCACCACCACCACCAGTACCATCATAGACAATCCGCCTCTCAGGGCGTTCGTGCCGCTGTGCGGCAGGCAGCAGGAACTTCGTCCAGGAAATGAAATAAAAATCTACATGGAAAAATATAAATTATTTCGCTTGCCCTTTTACAGAGCCTGAGACAGGCAAATTTACGTACGTATAAGAGCGTGCCTGGGCATGACTAGGAGAAGCGAGCTCCAACCATAGATTTGTCCAGATCGATAAGAGCGCATACAAAAGGTCTTAACTTCACGCAAAGGACAATTATTTCTCATTATAGGAACAACAGAACCGAATGTTGTGCATTCCGGCTGCCTGAACCCTTTAGGACTTTCGAAAATTTCCTTGCGACGAAAGCGGAAGAAGATTTCGAACCTGTAGTCCAATATCCAGCCATAAGGTGTGATAAAATCAACAAACCGATAGTAGTTGCACAATTAGAGAGTTGTGTCCTTTCGGGGCAAAGAAGCTGGACTGCGGTCAGCTATGGTCTGGTTGCATGCAAGCAAATTGTTGACCAGGTGCTAAGATTCCATTTGTTTGCTTCAATTTTCCAAACATGGAGTCCCTACAACAGTGGACATTGCAAAGTAACCACGGAGTTCCATTTAAGTAGCACACGGAAAGGAATTCTGCATGTTCACTGTCAAGGTTGGTAATGGAATCCTGTGAAAAGCAAAATGAAGTAAGCCACTACTTTGGAATGGATATATGCAGTTGTTCGGGTTAAAGATGATTTAGTTTGGAAAATATCTCTAATGGGACACATTTTTGGATTATGGCGATGTTTAGGGTTATTTTGTTGTAAAGGTACGATTTTAAGGAAGACGGGGTCTTGCAACAGCGAGGGGGAGTGGAGCTGGGGCAATAATAGCAACTCGTCTCTGAATCCTGAGTACTGAGTACTCAATTACTAACTAAAGCAGCGCTACAGTTTGGGCTTAACTTAGACCATAACATGTTAACCTTTTTCGTTAGCATGATCCTTAGCCAACTGCCTTCAGTTTTAAATTGGGTGAAATCTCGCCACCTAAGGCGTGGTCTTCTTCTTCGTTAACGAAGGTACGGCAGTACAATACCTCTTTTTCAAACTTGAAGACTTTGCCGATATATGTATCCACCTTTGATAGAGTCCATGTTTCAGCATCATAGAGTAGGGTCTCCTTAGTCATGCGAGATATTACGTTTTTAGTCTGTTGCCTTCTCAACCCAAAGAAACAACAATTTTCCGCTGAGATGTCCTTGTCAGGAGTGATAGGAGATAAAAAAAGTCTCTTGCGACCTCAAACTAAAGCTATTCACTGTCCGATTCGTCGATGTTGGGTGCCCTTACTTGTTGATAGCACAGACTTAGTTTTTAGCATGTTCACCGTTAAAGCTACTTTGGCCGTTTCTGCCCGAATACTCCGCGAACGCAAAACAGCACAACTAAAGTCGAACAGGAATCAAAAAGACCGCTAAAAGTTACTGGTGGAGTAAAAACGTGAGCACTCTTCCCGGAGGATAATGGCAGGGAATGCCATCAAATTGACTAAGGCAGCCTTAGACCCACAACCATCTAGTTCTCAGGCATCTGACACCGAAGTACAGCATAACCTTATGGACAGGCTAAAGCTGAGCTGAGTGGTTCAGCGTAACGCAGCGCAGTAAATATCGATATAAGGGATCTAGGATACGAGGTGGGACTTGTCTGCGAAATTTGGGACAAACCTGACTGCCTTCCACTTGTCACCAGGCAATCACCATCAGATCACATTAATTTAAGTTTCAGGATTGAGAAAGAATCGAAAAAGACTGCCAGAACTTCGACAGCATTACTTTCAGCAACCTAGAACTAGAACTTTTCTACGAATCGTTGACTAAGTGGAACATCAGTACCTGGTGCCCAGAGAAGTAAGTAGGAGACTAAGCAAAGAGTCAATTAAAGATTTTATTATTAAAACGTCGTACCATGGGCTTCGATTTCCAAAAGGGAAAATAGCTCCAGCTGACGAAGAAGTGAATCCTGCAAGAATCGATAGATTCAAAGCAGGGCATAGCAGCAATAAAGAAAGTTCTGTTAAATGGATAAGGCATGCGTAAAACAAGAACCCGAACACCTACTACAGCCACTGCCATCGTCAGCTGGAAAAATATCAATTCGAATGAGGTTTGCTGCGAAAGAGGTCTTGAGACTTCGATTGATGACGATCCGCATCAAGGCGAATTTTCACCGTATCGGCCTTATTGGCGTATACGTTCCATATCCACATATAATCAGGTTTCTTTGCCTGTCTTTACCGAACGAATGTTCTAAGACTTTTCGAGAAATTCTTCGACTCCAACAGCAAGTGCAGCATATCAATGATAGCTCCGCCATTAGCACCGCAACTGATGTGTTGAAAAGTGAAAAACATCTCATTAAGACCTTCAGTACAACTTGAAGTTTAAGGTTCACTATGCTTTGCTGGAAGAAACAAGAGATACTCATTGAATCGAATAGCGTTAGAAGCGTCTTCGTTGACATCGAATCTGAAGCAATCAAGGTGTAAATCCTGTCAAGACTCGAACTTAGAATTTTGCTTCGAGGGACTCAAAAGCCAATTGAATAGCAAAAGCTCTTTGAAATCCTCTTCATCAAAGTCGTGCTCGATGCAGAGATGTATACCCTGTTAAAGTGGGATCAATGTGTCTTAAAAGTCTAAGAGAGAGAAGCGATCTGTTGTCCTCTATGCCTTGACAGCACATGGTGTTGAAGATTCAACCATGAACTATATGAACTGTAGAGGATAGGGCTAGTGAAAAAGACACGGATCTAACTTTTGAGGTTGGCTAGGTCATTAACAGCGGACGACGGAGAAGTCGACTCAATCTTCAATAAAATGGACAATTTAGGGTATAAAAACCGAAACAGCTAGTAAAAATGCATTACAGACGAGCTTTGCAGAGGCTGTGAGAATATAGACATTCCTATGCGAATGCCCCAGCCTAGACAGAACAAGAAAGATGGCCCACCACTATCAATACCAATTCTTGGCGCGACAGCTCATCAAGGCCAAGGCCTAACTTCTCACAACCATTCATGTTGTACGTGTAATATTCTTCGCACAAATGGAAGGGACCTACAGTTTTAATGCCGACTCCGAACGAAGAATTGAGAACCTTTGTTATGACAGTTTATACTCTTACAGGTTTGTCATGCCTGCGAAGAGGTGGTGCCGCGAAAAAACGTTTGGTGGTTTTTGAGAATCGAACTTGTGTCTCTCGCTTAACAGTCCAACGCACAAACCACAAAGCCATGGCGACGGCCCTCGATGAATACTATTTCAACGACTTGGGTGACCTGTCTAAAAAGCCACCAAAAGGTATTCTAGACTAGTCTACACCCAGACTTTTCCCTCCTTTTCGTCTTTTCTGACTGGACATTCCACGTCCATACACACACAATGGATCTATAGAGAACCGAGTGAATGCTACATCACGCGATGCACGCATGCTGGCTAAAAATATTTGTCTAATGAGGCTACCCTCAAGCTGTAACGCCAGCCAAAGTTAAGTAAAAGTAACGATGTTTAAAAATAACTGTTTGGATTGAACAGAGGTGGACCCTCTAAGAATAATGCTTAGACTGACACCAAACTATTGAAGGAAATAATAGTAAACTAGTTCTCTAGTTACTCCTACGAGACTACCTACCTTGCCGCGGTGTTAGGGCTTAGTACAGTCAAAGACTCTCGGGATCGTTTCCCCCAGACGAGACGGTAGTCAATTCTCCTCCCAGTCCACCGTACCCATCCATCCCTTTCCCCCCTCTTATCTGTTCTCCCTTCCTTTCACTTTCACTCCTATGGCCCGAAACAAGGTGTTATACGACCCGTGCTGGTGATCAACCTAGCTGAGGGCCCTAATAAGTCGCAACCGGAGTACCCGAATACAAGGCGACCTTCGGATTAACTAGCCTTATCCACATACTGCGGGGCTCTGTGTAGACAGACTACCCCTTCCCTAGCTACTCGTGGAAATCTTTTTGAATAACAACAAAGCTGATGATGACATACCATCCCCCAGCGGCAGAGGGGCCGATAAGATGGTAGAGGACCTCCTCCTCGAAGATCTCACTATATGCCTTAGTTCAGCAGAATTCATTACACAGGAGGACAAGATGGTAGACTCCGAAGAAGAAAGGAGGATCCTGGAAGAGGATGACTACCAATCTTGCACTAGCTCCGACTGCGAAACAACGGCCATACCACTCAGCCCTCAGGGTTGCACCCGATAAGACGATGCACATGGATGCAGCTACCTCCACGCCCAAGTTCTCCTATCTACTAGTTCTCTGTCTTGTCACTTAACTTCCGGTTTAATTATTTCATCCTACACACTCTTCCCACGGTATAAGAGACGCAAGAGGAACTCCATTTTCAGCCTTCAGGATAGAAGTAGGTACATGGATTTCTTGTGTTTTGTGACTTTATTTTCCTCGCTTGGAATTCCCGCCTGTAACTCTTAACTGTAAACGATTCCATCATAATCTGGAAATACTAGTTTTTAATCGAGTGTGCAGAAGGTGCTAAGCTTCTCATCAAAAAAAAAAAATTGCTGAAGGCAACCTAATGCGGACATTTACTCCACCGACTCAAACGCTCCTTAAATCGACTTCTCCACTTGGTATAATCTCAGCACGACAAAGAAAGCACCACCAAATGCTGTTCAGAGACTTCCCAAATCATTCGAAGCAGAAAAATGCCCACAAACTCACAATTTCTTGACCACTGCACCATGATTCCTGGGACAAACTAAAAGCAATTGACCACGGTACCATTTGCCAAATTTAATTTCAAGAATTTATGCAGTTTTTGAAAGAGAACAATTTGACAATTTCATTTTCTCTTAATTTTTCTTTAAACAAGTTGAGCTTACACAGCTTAAAGCTGTTTTGTTTCATTTTTCAATTGTTTCTATGGTTTTGCTCTTTGTTTCGTGTGAATTTCTTTCAAGAAAAGCTGTTTGTGTTCTGTCTTCAAGTTCACGCATAAGCTTTGTTAAAGCTTTTCTCTCTTTATATTCACGAAACAGATTTAAGAGAAGATCAAGTTGATGATCATTAACAATGTTAGTGGGTGCAAGCATAGGTTGGTAATTTGTTCGTCAAAATTGATTTCAAAAGTAGCTGTTCAATTTATTGTATTTCTAGAAATAAATCTATATCCGTTTCATCCCCTCTTTGGGGGTAAAAATATATCGATAATCTATTTATGAAGACACAACCATTATTGGCACTTAAAATCCCTCTCGAACTGGTTGGGAAATTGTTTTTTTTTTTTAAAGCATATTCTCCTCTAAGGGCAAAAATGTTTCATTATCCTGTCACTCTGCCCGGCTAAGGATATTGTTAAGTTAAGACATGCCGCTAAATTGGTGTTGTTTGCTATGCAAAGTACTTTCTTGTCGCTTGGCGCTATAAATAGCATTAGAGAGCTAGGAATCTGTTCTGTACACACTTCGGGGTAATTATGCTGAAAATGCACAAGTTGTTCCTTCGTGCAGTTGATGGGCAAACATGTCTCGGCTGATTTAAGTTATAAGAACCATTGGCACGCCAGGTTCTCAGTGGATGGTGAATGGGTTATTTTTCCCACTTCTGTAAAACTGAACACGGTGTGTTGAGCTGTTACTAATTAGTAAAGGACTTCCGTTTGGGTTAGTATAATTATATGACAACGGCTGGATGGTTAATTGTTTTTGTGTTACTTTAAGTAATAATTGTAATAATTATGTTTGTACATGGAAAAGTAGTGAAAATGTTCTTTTAAATTAATTTATTATTTTGTATACACAAGTTGAGTGTTTGGGTTTATGTTAATGTCAAGGGATTTTCGGGATAATTTTTATAGAAGCACGGATAATTTTGATTTTAATTTTGGTGGGGGCGAAAGCCCCCATTTATTCAGCTTAATACAATCTATACAATATTAAAACTCACTTAAAATTAGACTTAAACTTAAACTTAAAACTAAGATTAATTGGGGCGGTGAAGGAGATCGGATTTAAGGCAAAGAGTGGTGTGGTTGAAGTCAAAAAGGGTAAGGTTCAAGCTAATCTTTGGTAGCATACGGTAGATCGGTTCATTCGAGCCATAGGATGTGTGGTGGGTTGATAGATAGAAGAGACGAGGGGTTCGTAGATTACGAGGGTTAGTGCTGAAGAAAACAGAGTTGTGTAGTGACGCACATTCAATGTGACCAGCAAGCAGTCGATGAATGAAGAGAATGTCGGCTGCATCTCTGCGTTCCTCAAGGGTGTTTAAGTTAATGAGGTTGAGGCGGTTTTGGTAGGGAGGGAGAATAAAAGGGTCGTTCCAGGGCAGACCTCGGAGAGCAAATCGAAGAAAACGGCGCTGGATGCTTTCGATTCTCCAGAGATGGGTAAAAAAGGAGGCCAGGGAGGCCATCTGGGACGAGTAAAAACTCGTCGTTAAGTTGTTGTAACTTATGTTCGATAGTAGACGGGTCGAAGCTGTGAGAGAGGAGTAGGCCAGTGGAGAATTTCAGCAGGTAGTTGAATTAAAAGGGATCCGGTACGAAGGAATCGTTGTTGAAAGATTAGTTTAAAGAAGGTGGCAAAAAAGTTAACGATGGTGATTGGATCAGTTGATGACTTGTTGTTGAAAGATAGGAAGGGAGGGTAACCACCGGAATTTCTTTTGTAGTTGACAAATTGGAAGAAGGACTTATTGTCGTTGTATAATATAAGTGTTTGCAAAGATTCCTGACGACAAAGTGTTTAAATTTGTTCGGGATTTCAATTTAATGTGACAATATACTATACGTGGATGCAATGTCTCTCTCGGGGGTGTCGGAAATAGTGGAGAGGCAGGAGTGAAATAAAATACCTCTCGCGGACCACACATTTTAAGGACTGGGCTAATGAAATCCAATTCAGCAGAGGTTACTGTCTAAACGTAAGAGATGCGTGCGACAGCATTATTCGTACCGCGATATGTAAGGCGATGACCTAGTTTGGGATCCGGTTGTGTTGCGGCACGCTAGAGAACTCGCAATGCACCATACAACTTGGAAACTGAACCTCTGAATTGTTTCAAACAAGCAACGGATTTGGGCAAGGAGACGTACTGTCGAGTGATTTTTTCAATGCGAAAAGTCAGCGTTTACACATTGCCCGTTCCGTTCGGCGATTGAAGAACAAGTCAAATGAGTTGGTCTCATAATGAATGAGGATAAGACAAAGTAAATGCTGTCGACCAAAAACCCATCCGTCGAACACTGTCTAGGACAGAACTTGACAATTGATGGCTATAACTTCGAGGTTGTGAAGGAGTATATCTACCTCGGGGGACACATAAACGAAGGATAAGCTAAGGCAAAACTCTAAACTCACAATTCGAAGGTCCAAAATCGTCCTCTACAAAACCCTAATCTTGCAAGTCTTGCTTTATGGAGCTGAATGCTGGAAGAAGCGTAGCAGATGTTGGGATTCTTCGAAAGAAAAATTCTTCGTTGAATATTTAGTCCTGTCTGCAAGGACGGCGAATGGAAGAGAAGATATAACCCCGAACTCTACGAGTTGCGTCAAGATGTGGATGTAATTCGGAAAACAAAAAGTTGTCGACTGCATTGGCTCGACCATATCGAGCGATTGGACCAGAATGCTCCACCTAAGAGGGTCTTCGAAATCCAGCCACCTGATTCACGGAGAAGAGAGAGACCGAACTTCCGGTTTAAGATTATGCAATCGCGGACGCTGGAAATCTTGGTCTAGTAAACTGGAAGCAGCGTGCCCGGGATCGTGAAGGATGGAATCCGGCGATCGTGAAGGAGACGTAGATGCTTGGTTTCTGAGTCCAAAAATTGTAAAAAAAAACAACGCTACCGATAGCTGCCATTGGTCCATTGATAGTCATGGGAATGTTCTTGTCGCTCAAAATGATGACTTCACCTTGAAATTTATTTTTAGACCTCAGCTTCTAAGGTCTATTGAGAGCTAAGCTCTTGAGTTAAGTCTTTTGGAAGCACCCTGCCTGTTTTCCGACTCGAATCCATCAAGGTTTAGATCTCTCGTTTACGAATGCAAACTATTTCTCTTCCATGCGATCCGTTTTCCTCTCAATCAGGCTCCTTGACATGATGACGCATATCCATTTAGCAAACATGTTTCTTTCAAGCCTCCTAATGATTTCCTAATCTTATTAGTCAAGAATTCCCCATCATATCTATGCAGAGCCTCATAGATTCTCCAGATTTCATATTGTTAAAATTTCGTTCTTCACTTCTTCCTCATTATGTATCTTACGTTGCTGTGTAAGAAGGTCTACCACAGGAGCTGAATCTTTACAATTTCCATATTACAGTTTCGTTCACCCCTAATTGTACGGCTTGTGCATACAATTTTACGCTTTGAATTGAAATTCTTCCGCCGACAGCTCGAGACGATGACACTAGCTGATAAATTCCATCGCGCGCTTGCACTTAAGACTGAACCAGTGTACACATCAATGGGATGGCGACGAAGGATCACATGCCTCACAATGCCAAGGACATTGCCAACCTACCATGTCTACCCCATCACTCTGTCTCAAGGAATGATGCCGTCTACATCGGAGAGTCGGAAAGTCGGCAGCTGCTGCTTCATCCACCGGCCGGAGTAATTGTTGTGCATTTAGCACTTCCTAACGATTCTTAAATATTCAAAATTCTATGCTCCAAGGTGGTGGTTAGGAAGCCGGCCAGTGGTAGCAGTGGCAATCATTAAACCAACGGCATTCCCCTCTTCCAGATTCGCTGGACAACTCGTTGTCGTCGACAATAACTGCAATCGTAGCTGTACACGAGATTGTTGACGTTCCTCATCTGCATGCTGTGGCCAGGCGACCACCGACAGCAGTGTTTCGCATGCAGAAACGCAGTTCGGCTGGGGACGGACTTGATCGCTGACCACTCGCCGATTAACCATTAATACGAATTCAATTTGTAGTCATTTAAATACAATGGCTGCCAGGGAACTGTCCACCGCCGACCACCGCGATCCGTCGTTAATAATCGCGCTGATAATCTTCGCGAGGCGTTCGCGTACCACGCTGGGTATTGTCCTCCGGTTTTGAGCATTCCTGCGTTCCCATGACACGACAAATGGTCAACCATCGGTGGCCCCATCGATCGGTGATGGCGGATTCCGTGTTTATGGTAATGAATGGGATTTTAGTGCTTCTAGGTTAATGGAAACCGACTGTGTGGTGTGGTGGTCAAGCTTTCGGCGGAGTTGGAAGCAACCGGAGATTGATTAGAAATTTTGCATTCGCCAATCGTTGATGGAAGTTGCTGCGAGCAGATACGTAGTTGCATGGGTTTTACAGTTGACCCGAAGATTAATGAATTCAAGTGGGGGTCGTGGTGAGATGACCGATTTTCTGTTTATTATGCAAGTTTTTCTTGTACTCTCAGTGTGGGATCACAGCAGCAATCGATCGATCATCAGACTGTGTGTGTGAGTGTGTGTCAGGGAGAACATGTTGAAGTCTTAAAGTGAAAGAGATGCGTGACAGGAGAACTGTTGTGCCTTTTACTTGTAATATATGGCTTTGGACTTGAGGTTACGGTTTGTGAAGACGTGATGAGTTTGCATATCTTTGGTCATCATGATCGGGAGGATCTGGTCATGATGGAAGGCACTTGAAAAATTGTTAATACTTGTCTTACATTTTGTGGACCCGGTTTGACAGAGCGTTAAGAGAAAGACTCTGGTTTCGTGATGGTTCTGGCCAATTGTACTCGGGATTGTAGTATCAGGTATCGGATGCATTTTTGGAGCTGAAGTTGGAAGATTTCAAAAACATTCGGGCATGGCTACGTTCTAAATATGAAAGCCAGAACTCTAATCACCACTACAACTGATCTTCAGGGGAAATAGAAGGTCGGAGGATTCACCATGGGAGTCTCAGAAGGAGCTTTTCTTGGATCTTTTTTGTGGAACCTAATTTATGACCGTGATAACCGTGGCCAAACCCATCACAAGAGCCAAAGGCTGCCATGGATAAAGCAGTCCTCAAGATCAAGAATTAGCTAGAGTCTGGCAGTATAGGAGTAGCTGACCACAAGAGCGAAGAAATGACAACATCTGTAGCATTGTTGCAAGTCAGGTGGGAAAAGGCAGATGGACACACAAACTGATCCCCACCGTTGAGGTTTGGAAAAAAAAATTGTAACGTGGGACTGCAACTGCAACATTTTAACACCATAGCTCACGCTATCCATTGGGGCACCCGTAGAAAAAAAATCGGGTCTAGGGAATGCAAAAGGATATCACTTAGCACTCACTGTCATAGTTGCAAGGATGTACCTATATGAGGAGGAAAGCCAAGCACACTGTAGCTGTCCAGCTTTGGCTGGGAACAGACTACGCGCCATCAGCAAAAGATTCCTCAACAACCTAGAGAACTTGGACTTTCCTAATCTTGCAAGAAGAAGCTAAAAGCTTAGGGCCATCCTCGGTAAACTTACACAAACGCATTTAATTAGTTGCTTCTGATTCTTGCGTCCCCTCAAGAGCTAATTCGGTTCATGCTGGCTATTTTCAAGACTACAGCATCAATCCTTGTCACTTTGTTGAGCATGCGTTGAAAGTTTTAAAGAGGAATTTCGTAATTTAACTATCTTCCGATATGGCTCTTTCCTTGTTATTCAATGCCTAGACTCCTCCTAAACAGTTAAAAAACACAACTTCCTTTCCCCAATTCAAATCACCCACAGACTACCACACATCAACTGCAATAAAACATGTCTCATTGCTTGGTAATTCCCATCTATCCTGTAATTAATTTCATCATTAACAAGACAATGGTCTCCGTGTACCATAAGAAAACGCCCATTACACCAGAAGCTCTTACCACTCCAAATTCTAACATAAGAAGGCAACTGTAAGACAAATTAATTGTACCCCCACCGACAGACCAAGAGTGCATTTGCACCACTGACTTTGGCGTCTCAAATTACACCTTTCATGGCAGTTAACAAATTTAATCAACAAACTGGACAAATAGCGCAAAAATATCTTCCTGCTGCCAGGGCCAGTAATTAAGTTCCTACACCCACCCACCACTGCTGCTGCTGCTGCTGTCGCCTAATGTGAGGTTCAGTCGCCAAACATTTGTGGTGTGAATTTCTCACCCGCATCTGTGTGCACACACATCCATCCGCTCACCGGTTCGCGAAAACAATGCGATTAGGTTCACCCACCTTTCTTCAAAAAGAAGACATTGTATCTCGAACCGGGAACACCAAACGAGATGGGAAAAGATGAAGACGCCATTTGGCGCATTCCACATTCACATTCAGGTGTTTTCCGGGATATTTCAACATTGCGGGAGAGACGGAGATCTCCCGTGGCGATTATGTCGCCTAGGTTAGCTCTGATCGTGCACGGTTTGGTGGAGTCCACACCATTATGCTCCTGGCTCTAGTCTGTTCATGCTGATAATTGTTGCGTAATTTGTGCTGAGGATTTATTCTTCTCTGTGGCATCACACATCAGAGATGCAGAGATGCAGAGATGCCATGAGCGGTGATCATGCATGGTTTTGTGATTGCAATCATTCTCGGGTGTAATAGTAACATTCAATTAAGATAAATTTATAATGGGAACATTAGATAATGAACATCATTTCTGGCTGTAAATGCTAAGTATCTACCAACTCCCTTCCGTGAACATTCGCATGGTAATCGAATTTTGTTATATGACCGGCGTAAGTAGTGTCGGGTCGAGTGTGGTGAACTCATTTGAATTTGCGAACTGATGAGATGATGCACAGTTAGCAGAGGAAGTAACGGAATGAAAAGGTAATTCGAAAAATATTTAAGTTCGCATGCCAACTCTTTTGTATTAATGTAAATGGAAGGGTGATGTTGCACTTAACTTAGGTCATTTGGATTTGGAATTTAAATTTTGAGTGATGTCGTGACTTTGTTTGGAAAGGATGTGTACGGAAATGGAGCTGCTCCATCACTAGGATCATTATGGTTTGCATGAGAAATCGAGTTACAAGGAACGGTTTACATGTTATGTGATGTGTGCTTTATTAGAAAACTGTATAGCGATAAGCTCTGGCTCCATAATTGCCATAAAAACCACACTAGATCATCTGCAAAATTTTAGAGGGCGAAAACATGCCCGACGACTGAAATATCAGCTCTATCTGTCTGTTCTTCAAGAAAGGCGATCCTAAGTCATGCAAGAACCATCGAGGGATATACCTGCTTAATGTAGCTTGAGCGACTCTTTGGGCATCACCATTGTGGTTTTAGCTCGGTAGACCACACTTCGGGAAATCCTGGAAGAGACCAACCAGTTCCAAGTCGATACTCACTCATTCCCGTCGTCGATTTCAAGGAAGCATACGACAGTATTCATGGCACGTGATCTCGGAGAAATTTATCCGGTTGTATTGTGCGAGGCTAGAGAATGCACTGTGTATCATGGAAACGGAAGCTCCGAATTATTCCAAATATGCACCGGATTTCGGCAAGGAAACGTACTGTCGTGTGATTTTTTCAATGCCAAAGGCCTGCGTAAACACAGAAGGCACTAAATTCAACAAATCTCCATCAGCTGGGCTACGAACGAGATTATTGCCCGTTCCCAGCGTTCCATTATTGAAACTTTTGCTTCGACTGAAGAACAAGTCAACGAGTTGGTTTTACAATGGATGAGGATAAGATAGCACGTGCTGTACATGCTGTCGACAGTAAACCGATCGGTCGAACACCATCTAGGACAAAATTTGACAAGCGATAGCTATAACTTTGAGGTTTATATACCTCGAGACAAACTTAAGCTACAAATCACATCCTGGTGGAGATTCGACGAAGGAAAGCCTCAGGCAACCGCTGCTACTTTAGTTTTTGTCCAAACAGACAGGGTCCAACCTCACAACTCGAAGGTCAAAAAAAATGCTCTACAAAACCCTGATCCTGCAGGTCTTGCTGGAAAAAGCAGAACAGATCTTGGGATCCTTCGAAAGAAAATACTGCGTCGAATATTTGGTGCTGTCTGCGAGGAAGGCGAATGGAAGAGAAGATATAATCCCGAACTCTACGAGTTGCATCAAGATGTGGATGTAGTCCGAAAAGCTAAGACCCATCGACTGCATTAGCTAGGTCCCATCGAGCGAATGGAAGAAAACACTCCAGCTAAGAGGGTCTTCGAATACCAACCACTTGGTTCGCAAAGAAATGGAAGACCGAACCCCCGGTTTAAAGATCAGACAATCACGGTCTAGTTGACTGAAAGCAGCGTGCTGGTGACCCTAAAGGATGAAAAGTGGCACTAGTTCAGGCTCAAACCTTGAAATGTGTTAGGTACGTACTCAAATTATTTTCTTGGGTCCAAGAGGACAAAATCTTCTCCATTCTAGAAGAAGGTTTGGTCCCTCGAGCCAACTGCAATCCTCGACTCTGCAGCGATGTAGCGACAAGGTAGTTACTGATCCGCAAAAAAAGGATTGCGATAGAGATTCAAGGAATTGAATTGGGATCGTTGAACTTTTCAATGACAAACATCTGTTCTGAATCTGATGGCGTTGTACAATGAAACCTGAAGTTACATCCTCAATTGCCCAAATCATAACCAGTTGTGGTCATATTTCCCAGAACATCTAGACAGGATATCAGCTGAACGTGCAATAAAATGGATTCGTCGCCAAAGGATACTCACATTTAAAGCTAAATAGTTGAGTTTTCCTTAACTGTATTGCATAACTTTGTTTCATAACTCCACATTGAGCAACGTAAATTCTTAATCCGCCTCCAGATTATGCTACAAATCACTATCTTGTCAAAATGTACGCTCCGACGTGCAGCCTAACACTTTGCGTTAGAGCACAACAATTTTATGCTCTTGTTCAACACCTGCACCACCAACAAACGACCAAACGATGCACAATAATCGATCCAACACACACCTTGCACACAACTTCCGCAATCTCCACCCAATTTTAGTTCAATGACACATCGGCATAGCTCGCCTGATTCCAAGGCTTACAATTTATGAGGCCCTAATTGAAAATGGAAACTATAACGTTTCGATCAAAATTACATACATTAGGTAATCTCGGGTAGCGGTAGCTGGTGCGCACAAATTAACCCACACCCCAGACACCATGTGGTGGTGGTATCGACCTATCATCATGATTGAGGTTGGTGCTCCCGCTCTTCTCGTGCACCACCGGCAGCGGGAGCAGCAAACATTCTTTTTTATCTCACCTGGACAATTTACATTTACATCCAATAACTATTTGCATAACTTAGACTAGCAACAAAAAAAAAAAAAAAAAAATAGAAAAAGGAACTTGCAACAGTTTTTCTTGTTCGGTTCCATTTCCAGTGCATGCGCCAACGCCTGCGAATCATAATCTGGAATAGCTTCGATGGGTGCCTCTCGTAGTTGGGTGTAAATTGGTAACGAAATTTATGCAAATTGTTCGACTGAGAAGCTTAACCATAAATTGTTGCTAGTTGGGTTGGCTTGGATGGCCAAGCCACCGCATGCTGTAGTGTATTGTGGAACATTTGCGGCAAATCATCAATTCGATTGGAAATTGTTAATGCGTGCTTGGGATGTGTGTGTCTAAAAGCGAAAGGATACATTGAACTGAAGTTAAGCACAATTTTGTCGGTTCAATGAGCATAAAATCATAATATTTTGAGTAGGTGTTACCAATGCAGTGTGGCTAGCAAGACCGGTGCACAAGGACGGTGTTATCTGCAGGTAGTGAGTTGAATAGTTTGATGATGTGGATTGCGACCTTTGTCGCTGGCGAACATGGTGATTCCAACCGATTACACTGGGAATGAGGTTGCAATAGACTGTGCCGACTACTTGATGGAGAGCAATCTCTTTTGGTTCCATGACAGATTCAAAGATTCTACGAGAATTCAAAGTGCTGAATTTCTAAGGCTTACGGTCACAGTACATATTTTAACCTGCTACCAAGAGATTGGGTTCCGTTCCCACAAGACTACATTAAGCCTAAACTTCAAAAACAGTCCCGATGTCGATTTTCCCTACCAGAAGAGAATGGAAGAACGGAGCAGATATATATACCAATGAGCTAGATCATAGAGGGATATTCTCTTTGAAGGCTTCAAGAGTCTAAGGCTTGTTGACATAGACTTGTGACTTCAAAAAACCCCACAAAAAGAATTCTGGAACGGTTAAATCAGGCGAGCTTGCCGGCCAGTGTAAATCGCCAAAACAAGAGATTAGGCGACCCGGAAATGCAGGCCTAAGAATTTCGGTTGTGGGTCGTGCAGTATGCGCCGTTGGAACCACATATTCTCCAGTCCCAATTCATCCAACTGAGGACGAAGAAAGTCATTGGGTATGACTCTGTAGCGCTCGCCGTCCACAGTAGTCATTTGGCCCGCGGCGTTTTCGAAAAAATAAGACCCAATGACGCCTCCAGCGTGAATAGCACACCATGCAGTACTTTGAATGCGTGTAATGCCTCTTTGTGGGTTATACGCGAATTTTCGGTGCCCCAGAAGCGATAATTTTGCTTATTCACAAATCCACAGAGATGGTAATGGGCCTCGTCGCTCATGATGATTTTCGATGAAATGTTGTCTCCCTTGTGGTCGAGATTCAGGATGTCTTGAGCGTAGATTACACGCGCTTGGTAGTCAACAGCTTACAGCTGATTCACTGCCTGCACTTTGTATGGGAACATCTTATAGTCTTTCACCAAAATTCTCTGTTAAGACAGCCGATCGATGCCGAATTGAGTGGCACGTCGTCTGGTCGATACTCCGGGGTCCTCTGCGACATCTTCATTCACAGCTGCTCCGGGGCAGGCCAGACCTGACAGCATCTCGTGTTGTCCAATACTCTTCTAGGTGAGCGGCTAAACGTTGTTGGGAAATATGCGCCGAAATTCACGCTGCGTCACCACCACCGACGAATTACTCCGCAAAAAAATCGCAATAATTATTCCGCGTTCTTTAGGAGTATAGCGATTCATGTCTTGTATTTTGACGGGTATTTTGTATCTGTTTACTTCACAAATGTCAAAGTGGAAATGACATTTGCCGCCATTTGCAAAAATTATAGCACCTTCCGTTAGGGTGATGACTATTGCGCCACCTTTTATATGTTTACAGCTTCGGAGAAGTCAACCTCCATCCACTCCCAAATTTGTCTTAGAGGCACCCGTGTAGAAGCATGTGGGCCGCTTAAGTTGGAGCGCGATATTATCCTTTCAGTCAAGTCTGGATGGGACATTGCTTTCGAAGTTTTTATCGAATAGGAGTCGTTTGTAAGTAGGGTATGAGCTACGATCTACCTATCAAAACACTCCACATTGCGGTACACGTTCTGCGCACTCGCAATTCAGTGATAGCTTCGTTAAGTTATATACAAAAACTGCTGTCAAATGTGGATTTAAGGTCGACGGACGTATGGGGTTTCGAATCGAGGTCTTCAATGACCATTAACTGGATCTTTGCTTATCTCTCAGTTGATGATGTGATTCAATTGGAGGTTGTTAACGGCAACGGTGGTCATGGTGTTGTGCTTGTCAATGCTTGTCCTGGTTCGAATCCCGATGTCAAAAAATACTGTGAATTATAAGCAATGGCAACAGTACCAATGATTCTCCTCAGTCATTCTGGACACCAACCTCGGAGCAAAGAGACTGAAACCTAATACCATCTGAGAGTTTCAAAAAATCACTACACCAACACCAGCGCCGTGTGAATAGAATCATAAGGGTATACATAACCCCTTTAGCGCTAGTGAATTATAAAAAAAAAAACTAAGTCAAGTCTTAACTGAACGTACTTTCTGTACTGTTAATCTACTCAGGCCTTAGTTACGAGTAACTTTTCCTGAAATTATTTGATGTGCTCACAGATTTACATTTTCCTTTCGATCCTGTAACTGCTCCACATACTGTACTCTTTCCTGTACTTGCTATTTATTACTGTAATCGTTTTCCTATCAAAATATGTACTTGCTTCCTTGCTACCATGCATAACTCCTGCTAAGTGTGCCTTAGACATGCAGTTGCTTATTTAATTTCACATGCACCTGTATGCCAAGCAATCGAATGCATCATTGGAAAGGTGAGAAGAAGGAATTTGGGTGTTGTTGCCGCCGCCACTACCAACAGAAGGTGGTACTCAATCGTTCAATGTTGACTTATGAGTGGGTGATGTTGTGCCATGATATTAACTCTCAGCCGCCTAATTGATTAAATTGTAGGAAATGACCGGATAATGATTGCTTACGTGCTACCTTTCAATAAGTTCTGAGGGAAATAGTTTTGCATACCTACGAGGGCAGATTACAGTTTAGAGTGTGCACAAGTTATTGGTATTAAAAGACGGCGACGACAAGTTAATAAGTTTTTATGTGTAGGTACCTATAGTGTAACAAGTTCCTTGCATGATTCCACTTCAGTGAAAGATGATGGGCATAGCAGTTGCGCATAGGTTATGTGCAAAAGGTACGTCTTCATAGGTGTGCCATAAACATGCGGATATAAATTTGCGTGTTAATTATTTAATTAAGAAGAAAATTCTTGGAAGAAATGAATAGTTAGTGTTGTTAGATTAAAGAGAGGCGACAGCAGGGTTCACCTTGATTATAAAATGAGAAGTGTTCATGGTAGGGTATGGTTAGGGCGTGTTATGATCCTATTGCATGGCAAAAGAACTTAGTTGTCTCAGATGAATGGCGTCATTTAAGAGTTTAAAGATTAAAAAAATAATTAGAAGTGGTCCTGGTCAGTGACCTTCAGTGCAGGGTTAAGATACATTGCCCGAACTTTGAAAGGTACATGGTCTAGGCAAATTTCTAATAAATTACATCACCTCTGAAACGTTGAAAAACCTGTGCACTGATCTTTTGGGATTGCTGGGACATGTAGAGCGAATGGACACCAACATTTCGGCCAGGAAAACCTTCGAATCTATCCAGGAGGGACAACGCAGTAGAAGAAAAAGAGCTCGAATGGGACCTCAAGTTGGAGTGTGGAACTGGACGCGGTTAACTAACGACCGGGATAACTGAAGAGAGGAACTATAGCGCCATTTGAGTAAGGAGGAAAGGGTTTTGTATCCTGTACCGACTCATAGAAGAATGGAGATTATAGTCACTTTTTCGACGAGCGGGAAGACTTCCACAGGCTTGGGGACTTTCTCAAATGTTAGTCTTTATCTAAATGGTTGGTCCACATGAGCAGCGACTTAAAATGGAAGCCACCCTCATACCTAACCCAATCTAACCAATTCTTATAAAGGAAAGGCTGGTTAGCAGCTTATTGTCAGCGGTTGTCTCAGCCAATTGGTTCAGTCGGAGGCTTTAAAGAATTTTGCAGTAGTAAGACTGTAAGATCCGGCACAAACCAGGCTGGCATCACAGAAGATAACGTGGGATTGACACTGTACGTGAGCAAAGAATATGAAGACCACTAAAGTGATCACCCCAAGGAATATCTTAAACTTAAAATGCTAGGTAAAATACAGGAGGCCACAGCAAAGAGCACTCTCAGAATCAGCCAGTCAAAGAACTCGAGGTCGAAAACATATGGGCACGTTAAGATACTTAGCAACTATCTTAGTGGTAATGTCAACTCAGACTTCCCTGTCCCATACTCAGATTTCGAAAGACGGTTCTCGTGCGCCTTTCCAAGTGGGAGAAATATGAAGTACCTAAGGACTATGAATCCATCTACACCGATAGATCAAAAATGGACATAGGTATAGGAGGGGGGTCTTTTCTCGGAGAAGCAAAGACTTAGCAGTTCCATACGACTTCCAGCCTTTTCCAAGCGGAGATTCTAGCAGTGACAAAGGCTGCCCAATTGGTGTCAATGCTGACGGGAGGATGTAACAATTTACATTGACAGCCAGGCGGCCATAAAAGCAATAGCTGCTACGCAGATAACATCGAAGGTTGAAAAGTGTGCCCACGAAGAACTTAAGGTTCTTGGCACGCAGTACAATGTAAAACTCTGCTGGGTCCCTGGTTAAAGCAGGATACCAGGCAATGAAGCACTGGATGAACTGGCCAGAAAGGGCTCAGCCCTAGACCGAGAACAAGTAGATGGTATGGTCAAACCTCCAGATGATTACATCTGCAGAGGATGCGGTTATGAAGAGGCTCATCAGGACACGGCCAACTTCCTCTGTCACTGTCCAAACCTCTGCCAAGTAAGAAACAGAACTCTGGGCAAATTCTCGATCATCGTCAGACCTGTTTAAATTTGTCAGGCCATCCAGATGGTTAGAACCAAGACGCTATTACCACGGTTGGAAACATTTATGGGTATCACAATGGGTCTTAATAGACCAAAGTGTAATGAGGATGTAACCATTCCCATCAGCCCGCAAACCCAACCTCACCTAGGTAAAATGAAAAAGTGATTCGGAAGGGTGCTCGCTCTAAAACTCTCAGAGAAAGACCGGATGTGGAAGCTTACTGGAATTTGATTAATTGCCTTAAGCCTCAACATGGAATCATCGCAAGAGAAGATGAGCGTGTTGGTGGCAATTCCCAAGAGTTTTTCTTTTGATGTCAAAGTGGACTCGACGCGGAAATGTTCCTCATCATTAACTGTGACTCTGCTGCGGGATTCTCCTCCTCGCCTATAGCTTTGTACCTCTGGAGTGCTCTTTCGGAAATTATCCCTCCTGTAGCACCTTCCAACAGATTCAACCGCATGCTTCTCATGCTCTTTGTTTTTCTTTTTAAGAAATCAGTGATCATCCAGTCTCTCTTGCTTGCAGGCTTCCCAAAGCAGCTCTTGCCTTTCTTTTCAGTCTTTTCCGTGACGCTTTGTAAGCTCTACTTTCGCTAGCCTACACTCTTGATCAAACCAGGGTTTTTGTTGTGGTCGCCTTTTAAAATCCAAGCTTATCAGTGAAAGCATATCTAAGGCTCCCGATCCTTTGGAAGCCGAACGGTACTGGACGGTACATTCTGACGTTGATTTTTCTGAAAGTATCTCTTTCGGTCATTTGCGTGTTAAAAATCCACATCTATACTGTGGCTGCAACTACATAAGGAATAGTTGTTTTAAAGTTTTTGTTGGCAGCTCGAAACGATAAAAGACAATTGGGTGCTGGAAGCATGCCTTGCATTGATCGCAACATGACCAATCTTCTTGGTGGTTTCTGAAACTTGTGAGCACCATGTCATGAATATTGAGCTGCTTGAATCTCATGCTGCTTGCGATGTCATTACATCGCGTCGCAAAGTCGATTAGCTTGAATCTGTTTTCAGACATCGTCGTCGTCCTTTCCTATTTTAAAGTTCAAATTTCAAAATATGTAAACAGATCTCTAACGTTCAATTTAGGAGTTGTCAAATACAATCTTTGGCGGTGTTATCTTTCTCCTTTGTATGAGCGTCAGCACAGATCAAGCTTATGTAATTGAATTTACCCTTCACACGGATTGTAGTCAAGTCTAAAGTTCAGGACTTCATGCCTGAGTCTTCCTCTGAATAATGAAAGTCACTTGGATGACAGTGAGTTATTCCCATTCGTTGTCAATATGTAGGCCCCACTAATCTCTCAAAGAAAGACGCCGAAACTTCAATTAAGGCTTGAAGCCCGTAATCGCATTCAAGAAAAGAATGATTCCATTGGCCCACTTAATCATTAGATCGTTCTTCATAATTTGTCAAACCCCCTTGGTCGTCAAAAGTCACTGACCCTAAGGCTGTTTCGTAGTTACGTTTTCAGGAATCCTCAGCATTAGTCTTACATATATTTCCTTTCACCTATGCTTACATGCATCGGAGAGGATTTAATGATTAAATAAATGTCAAGCGATACCTTAACTGCCTGACAAGACTAGATCCAAAGGAATCATGACATCCTTTCCTTAATTAAAATTCTGGTTTCCTCTGTTGAAGGATCAAATAAAATTCACTTATTTTTTCCATTTTTAATCTTATGCAGCTGCTACTTGTCATTTGATGAATAAATAGTACACTCTAGGATGGTGTAACACCCAAACAGAATGCTCCTTCCGGCCAAGTGGAAATACAAATAGAATAGTTGTTTGAAGGCTGAACCTCTTCGACACACAGTCACCACTGCGATTGTATATCTCGGTTAATTTGTACGCGAATTAATAACTACCTTCCATGCAACCATTGGAGCAGTTGTCTTCCTTCACCACTTTTAATTACACTATTAACGAAATACCATCATCATCGTCATCATCCGATCCAGCTCTCAGGAGACCACCACCCTAACCTCGGAATCGAATCCGATTCACAGCCAATATTTACCTTAGCTTGACCACACGAAAATTGCAAGACAATCCCAGCTGGAGCGGACCCCGAGGACAATGTAATCCGAGATGCCAAAAGGGAAAACTACGGCGCGGCGGCCGTGTGGCATGTACTACCATAAATGTGGGGCGTTGTTCGCCACAATTAGCCTCGCATCTGTGCTTTAATGACGTCGTGGTTGGGTTTTTATATCACTCTGCGCTCGGATTCGGATTGTGATGTGGAGCTCTTAAATATGGATATCTCGTCGTTCCCCGATGCCACTTACAACGATGGAGGCCATCTATGGAGGGATTCTATTTGTAGGGTGTGGAGATGGAAAGTGATGACAAGAATGTTAATGGCTTTTGACATATGCCCTTGGTAATGACCAACGGGTTGGTTCCATCTCTCCCTCTCTGTGTGTGTTTGAGGTCAGTGGAATGAGATGGACGTCAATGAAATATCCAACCACCAGCGGGAGGCACAAAAGAAGATCCTTTTCGATTGCATTGTGTAAATAATTGCATGACTTGATATGGACGATGGAATTGCTCATTGTTTTCATGATCCCCTCCACTCCCACAGATGCCTCCTCTTGCATTACCGAAGATAATCGAGATAACAAAACAGCAATTAGTTGATTCAGAATCCATTGGACGATGTAGATACTCCACATGACAGTAGCAATTTACAAAGGATCCATCGTGGGACTATTGTTTGAGAGCACTAGCACTTTCCTTTGAGTGAGCCTTCAGCCTGCCAGATTGATGATCATCGGTTTGTGAGTTTATTGTGTATCAGATTCTATAGACGGGATCCTTACAATGATCATCGATCAGAGATAGTGTCTGTGAACCCATTAACCCAATGTCGATCGAACAAACAGAACCAGGTGAAGACTTTTCAGCACTGAAGGTGTCTTTAATGAGAAAATGATACACTGTCTCGATGGGAGAAGAACCACAAAAAGAACTACCTTCACCCAGAAATGGAGTAGGATCATCGATGGAGAGCGAAGGTTTTTTGTATTGAGTGACCTTGAGCAGGCACACATGATTGATGAACGCCTCAAAGCACCCGAACGTGCAAACAATTCAGTAGCCAGGCATATCGTATCATTCCAGATAGTCATCATCCGCAAGTTATATCCAAAGGATCGGTGTACATTTCACTTTTATTTTCTGTATCTGTGTTCTGTAAATACTCTACTTCTACGTCCACATCGTTGTTCTTTTGTTTTCTTTAATTATCGCGCCGAAGGAAGGCGATCTCTTGTGTGAACCATTGGTGAATACAAGCACGAAGGTCAGTTAACTTTTATAATTTCAATGCTTTCGAGAGGAGACTACTAGAGGGATTCTTGGAATCTGATGATGGATAAGCGAGGTAGCAATTGAATTTCGCAAAGTGCTGAGACACTTTTATAGCTAAGGTGAATGGTTTTACTTTTATTTCTATGGAAGTCCGTAAACTGTTCACATAAAACTGAAAGTTAGGGCGTTGATGGGTGGAATGTGATGTGTGATAGATAATTTAGGGTGTGTTTAGATGAGATTTTACAATCAAGATGTGTAATGGGAATCTGCTGCGACATAAACATTCACTTTCTTGTTGGTCCCGCTTTTTAAGTAACAATTTCAAATCCGAGTCTTTTGACAGCACCCATGTCATGAGTGAAGCATTTATGATAGTCTTACTGACAGTATTCTAAGGTTGAAGGGGTGATTGTATTTATTTATTTATAATTAGCTTATTTATTTATTTATATATTTTTGACATCGACCTAGCCAGAAGAGTGAAGGTCCAACGACTGAGGTGGCTGGGTTATGTAGAGCGGATGGACACCAATGCTCCGGCCCGAAAAATCTTCGAATCCGCCCCCGAGGAACAGCGCAGTAGAGGAAGACGGCGACTCAGGTGGCGCACGCAAGTTGAAGGGGACCTCAACCAACTTAGCGTGCGAAACCGGAGGCAGCTAGCTAAAGATCGAGCTGGTTGAGGCCCAGGTCCACCTCGGACTGTAGCGCCACCTTAAGTAAGTAAGTAAGTATTTATATATTTATTATATATTAAATTATTTATTTATTTGTTAACTACTTAACTATTTATTTGTTTATTAACTTATATATTTATTAATTAATTTTTTTGTAAGACCTATTCAATATTTGCATAACCTGCGCTGGACAGCTTCGATTCGCAGAGTATGGATTTCATAATACGGGGACTATACTTGGATGAGATATTCAAGGAGAGGCCTAACGAAGGTGATTTAAAGGGATTTAGTGACAAATGGATCAGAGAATTCCTTAGACCAACGTTTCACAAAAGCCTAGTGGCTCTACTAACGATGTTATCTATATGGAAATTGAGTTTCCTTTCACAGATAACGCCTAGATGGCGCAAAGATGTGACGATGGGAACAGGTTCGTTGCAGATAAAGTTGGGTCTGGGAGGTGGTGGGAGACGATGGCGAGAGTACACGATTTTTATGGCACCACACTGAGAATCTTATTAAGTCATCTTGGAGTAGGCGTGAGTCAGCGAGACATGTGATGTTCCTGCAGATTTTTATATCATAAGCGTAGATCGATATGAAAGAATCTTTGATGATAAAGTCAACATCATTGCTTGACAGGATAAATAACATTGGTCCAAGATGGCTGTCTTGCGGGATTCCTGAGGTGGCTTCAATAGGATCGGACACAGAAGATCGAAAGAGGACTTTTTACTGGCGATCTATCATGTAGGATTTGATCCACATAATGAACCACGGAGAAAAACTAAGAGAGCCTTGAGTTTTAGGAGAAT
Organism: Criorhina ranunculi; assembly: GCA_951813785.1. NCBI lineage: Eukaryota > Metazoa > Arthropoda > Insecta > Diptera > Syrphidae > Criorhina > Criorhina ranunculi. The sequence goes on from OX638381.1 coordinate 7,504,395, forward strand.
TATGGTGTGCGAAATCAACTTCTTTGCCATCCTCCAGTACACATAGGGTTCGAGACAGGAATTTTGTGAGGTTAGTGGTTGCTGATCTACCCTTAGAAAGTCGTGTTGGCTGGGAGAAAAGATAAATTTGCAGTCAAAAAAGATTGTGTGCAAGATAGTTTAGCGATGGGACGGTAGTTAGATACTTCACCGTTTTTTATGGATACGGACTATGAAAGAGTCTTTCCACATTTGAGGGAAAACGCTCTGCGAAATGGATAGTTGGAACAAAGCTGTGAGGGGTCGAGCGAGATAGGTAGCACCTTTTTTTTTAGAACTATGATGGGTAAACCATCAGAACCAGGAGAGTAATCTTCCTTAAGCTTGCTTATCTTGTCCATTACCAGTGTAAGGTTATATCCATTGAAACTAAGAAAGTTTGGGCACAACTGTTCATATAAGGGAATCGTGATCTGGTGTGTATTGTGTATCGTGTATCTATTATGATGATCTGTTGTGTTTTCTTAGCATGGAATGTGTCCAGTCTGAAAGAGAAGACCACAAGAAGTTCCTATGTTAGTTCATTGGTTATCGTTCGGCCTAGTTCGGTTTTTAGTGGCTTCCTAGACAGGCCACCCAAGTTGTTGAAAAAGTATACCCCAAGGACTGTCTCTTTGGAACTATATAGGCTTTCGCATAAGAAGTGGGCTGTGCTCTCTTCTGCGTCCCTACGGATATGCATTCGTCTAAGGTGGGCCGCCAGTAGGTTGTTGCTTGTATCGGCCAGTAATAGCTTAGACTTCAGCTTTGAACACGTTACTGTGATTCGGAAGTCTTATTGACCGGTTAGGTTCTAGCGATTAATTTCAAAAATTTTATTCAGGTTGATGGCCATGACCTTAGCTCAAGACACCTCTTGAAGAGATGGCTGTTTTGATACTGAGGCTTAAGCCAAAAGAATATGTGAGGTAGTCCGTGGCAGTTTTTAGCATTGCCCACATGGTCCGCTTTCCAGAAGCTGGATTGTTTTAAACGTAAGATACTTTTCGTAGCTGTTTCCTTTAGGTTTATTGGAGTAAGGGCAAGTAAAGTATCAAGGACTGCAGTTGGAATGGTTCTAATGGTGCCAGTGGTGCCCATATATACTGTTGAAAGCCATAAAATAATGCTCGTTCCATTTTTTGGGTTGATTCTCATTCAAAATAAGCCTAGTACCTTCTTAGCCTTTGAGCTAGTGTTAACTTGGGCTATGACAAAATATCGGATCTTCAGTGATTTCATAAACGTTTCTGCTATCTACATGTTTGCTACTTTCTCAACTTTTGAATCCAATACGTTGTGTTGCTATCCAATGACTACCTCTAAACTGGAGCACGGACATAAGGAAAATTAGAGAACAGATGAAAGAGATACCGGTGCACATTGGTTCTAAATGTTTGCAGCTTGTAGTGATGAGTACAGATAGAGCTATGTTCGCAAGCCTTCTCAGGATTCTCGTTTTTCGTGGACTTACTTACTTAAAATGGCGCTTCAGTCCGGGGTGGACCTAGGCCTAGGCTGCCTCCAGTTTTGCACGCTAAGTTGGTTGAGGTCCCCTTCAACTTGCGTGCGCCACCTGAGTCGCGGTCCTGCCCTACTGCGCTGTCCCTCGGGGGCGGATTCGAAGATTTTGTGGACCGGAGCATTGCCACCTCAGTCGTTGGACCTTCACTCTTCTGGCTAAGTCGATGTCGATGTCGCTGTACAGCGACTAGCTGATGATTTTTGACAAAAGAGTGGCACACTGTTACACATTGGGAATCTCTGGTGTGTCTTATCTTGTTGTTGGAAAGATTGGCCAAGGTGCACGGTTCCTGGTTCTAACTCATCCTGGAACTTTAGCCTTTCTGCTTGATCATGTAAATTTGTCCTTACTTTGCAAAATACACAACACTACCCACAGATTCACTTAAAAAAAAAAGTATGCTAAGCTCCATCAACACCTAAGAAGTTGGTGAAAGTGCATTCAATCGACGAAGATACATATTCCACTCAACAGCTTTAGGACAACAGGTGGTTGTGAAATCTCTTTACGAGGATTATGAATGTCGTTTATAGCCCATCAAATGCTTTCAATCGTTCCAAAACATTCGATCTTCACCTGTGAAGGTGATGCCATCAATTTTGATTGACTGTGAACTTGAAAAGAAGTTGAAAGTCATAAAATCTTAATGAACCTCTTGCGAGTGAAAAACGAAAATAAGATAAGTATTCTCGGTTCTTAGCACTTAATACAACAAAGTAACCTCCTCCCCGATGGTTATGCATGCAGTCACCTCACACTCGTACTTGTTCCATTCGGCGCAGGCGTATGCGATGTTAAAATAAGACCAACCTTGCCAAGTCGATGTATTAACCCTTTTGACCTTATTTTGGTCTTAAAACGCCTCATATATTCATAAATCACAGCATCACAGCCACTCAATAGCGTGGCGTTTGTTTGCATCTGAACATGCGGGACGTAATCCTCTAGCGTGTAATAAAATTGCCTTCCCGATGCGTAGTTCTACGAACCATATGGCGCAACAGTCTACCGGTCCTGCGGTTAATTAAAATCGACTCAGAATATTTATTAACTCATAACTAGCATCGTGGGCAATCAACATTGTGCCGCGCATGGCTTCAAACGCACTCTTCACACGCGCACCAGCGCCTATGCCACGTTGGATTGTTGTAACTTGTTTTATGGCGGCAGCACCTGTTAACCAACGGAAGAGAAAGGTTCCCCGGAACACGACTGGAACTATTCGAAATAGCAGTTCGCTTCCTTACGAGCCTGCAGGCGCCGCATTCAAGTCCTAATTACTGCGAGTCCACTTCCTTGAAGTCCGTCCAAGTGACATCCTACCCCTGTAGCATTAATTATACACGTATGGTATGGACCGATCGCTGATCTGATCCTTCCGATTGCGCCACAGCGTGTCAAGTGATTAGCGCGCCTAAATTTTTAACCCTCTCCGCACATCACAACAACGTGCGGAGTTCCATTAATCTGGGATGCTGTGCATCTGTCAAGCGGGCGCGTGAACAAAATGCCCGCTCCAACTCTGGCATACCCGGATTCGTATTACTGCCGCTTGCCTGCCCTGAGGGTCTCCATGTGAGGCTTAACGTTTTGATATGATTAAAAATAAATTACGATTTAATAACATCATTTGATGCGGATCGTATCTAGGACTGGGCAGCAGGGCAGTGTCCAGGTGTGATTCGCAGCTACCAGCCCTAGTTTCTGAGAGAGAGAGAGCACGATAAATCGCTTGTAAACCACTTGGCCCATCGATAGAGGCTTTGGTGGACAGGTGAGTTGTTGTCCTACCACAGCTAAGCTGAGGATGAGGTGGTGGTGGCGATTGGATTTATGAAGCATATTTGCCCATTGGTCAGTAAAAGGGCGAGAGGGGGGAGAAAAAGTCGCTCAACAAGGAAATCGACTGGACTGGACTGGACTCCAGGATTCAATTTAAAATCGCCTTATGATCATGAGTGATATGCGGTAGGGTTATGGCGGTGGCAGGGGGCCACCAAAGTGGGCGCATCCTGACTCAGGTGCAACACGTGTACGCTGTAATCGGAAATTAATGTTTATTTGATGTTGAATGGGCAGTTCTGTTTTACGAAAGACGGTAGATGGAACTGTGTAGATAGCGTGATGATGAACATGGAGGTTACACAGCGTTGCCAATTGAACATGATATGGTGGTTGTGGAATATGTCGATTGGAGATGATCGATTAAGAATGTTGGGAATGTGATTCAAGTTGCAAGGTTAGTCTGGTAAGTTGGTTGGTAAAACAAAAAGGATTCATCGTTTCTGTTAAGCGATGACTTTCTCGTGTTTGAACACGAATTCTGGTAGAGACATAGAAGGATGATTTTTTGACAGCTTCCGGCTGTAGTACGAGGATTACAATTTTTTCGACTCTAGAAAGTAACATCAATGCAACAGTTGATACTTATATTTGGACCGAGACTTTTCCAACGTTTTCCTATTCCAAGTTCTATGACACAGGGGCGTGCCAGGCATCCAGCGAGCTGGTAAAGGAAGGAGTGGGCCAAAATCTTTCTGAATCGAAAGGAGGACCACATTCTTCTCTAGAATCGATAAAATGTCACCGTGATTCTGAAACCTTAAGAGTTGGAAACAGCAGGTGGAATAATATCAAAACTTATCTCTCGTCAAGGCAGATCGGGCCTAACCTGAATCTGAGGAGAACAGAAAGACCCTCGTTTTCCCTCACAGGGCATAGCTTGTTAGATAGGCACGCCACTAGAATGGGTGTCCCTTCTAATAATTTCTGCAGAAGCTATGGAGATGGGGAAGAGAAAAAAAAAACAGCAGTACCCCATTTTCTATGCACCTGTCCTGCCTTATCAAGGCTTAAATGGCAAACCCTAAGGGAGTACTTCTATAAATACCTCAGCAACCCTGCCAAGGTCGATATTTACAAAATTAAGAAATCTGTCTATGGTTCTGCACATAGTGCAGAGCTGGAAGGAGTCGGTACCGATTTGGCTTCTCAAGGTATCAAGCCTTAAATTTCATCATGGAAGGCTTCTGGTGCTGATACTCCGGTACTCTACGTCTAGATGTGTTCCTGTCCTGTTTTTTTTTTAAGACTGATGCTTTGAAATTTGTTCAGTTATAATCCCAAAAGAGTGTCTTAGCCTTTCTCAGTTCTTGAAGGCTTTTCTAGCTCTTGGTCCTGTTCTCCTTCTTCAGTCTTTCTTGAATGCTTCTTTAAGGGTTTGGTTTCCTATCCTACAAAATGATTGAGGTCTGCTCATTGCCTAGCTAGGGGATTTATCTCTTCAGTTTCCTCAACTTGGCCGGGTTATCCACTTCCGAGTCCATATTCTGTGGGCTCATGACTTAAAGTTTCTTCCAACTAAGCTTTTCTGATAGGAATTGACAGAGGGGTAAGTTTGTTAAGGAGAACCTTTGCGATCCTTAGAATAGTTCATATATTTGCCATTTACTCTAACAAGACGTGCAAAAGGGTTAGTTCCAGAAGCACCTCCGTGACAGCAGTCGGGCATGTCTGCAAGGCTCCAGTGATGCGCTAGTCTCGCGGGACTTCCTCGTTTCGACTAGGTTGGTCCTCAATGCCCACGTGATAAAAGGTCTAGATGCTTGGATTACATCCTCAAGATTCACCTGTTAGACTCCTGCATATCATGAGAGCATGGATCGCTTTCCCAGATATATTTTGTGTTTTCAGATGAATCTGCTGTCCAGGTTTGGCCCTTGTTGTCGCCTAGGGTTTCCTCGAACTTTCCTCTGGCAACCAGTACTCAACACGTTGCGAATATACGTGTTGATTGTGACAGTTCCTGTTGAGGAATGTGTGATTTCAATCAGTGGCAAGCTTCCCCAAGTTACGGGGTGTAGAGTTACAAGGTCTAGGATAACTTCAATAGGCGTTCCATGCATTCTCGAGCTTTCTTTTATGACTTTAAGGATAAGACACAATCAAGTATTGAATCCCTCTACAAAAAAAAAAACAGAGAACTCGTCTTATAAGGGAACAAGCTCAACCTGAACGACAATGATCCTGCACGACTCCAGTGGGACTTCGCAGAAAAAGTAAATCTCATGTCTCATGACCATAGCTTGCAGTAACAACAACCAGTTGGACGAATAGGACTACTTAACCTTTTTTCTACACCCTCGGGGATGACAACATCCAACCATTTCGTAAAAGATGAAAACAAACACAATCATCATTTGTTGAGACACACAACAGAGTCAATTTGTTAGTAACTCTAGACTGGCAACCCTACTCTTCTAATTTCAAAAATTTCAACTCATAATTCCCTCGAGGAAGTCAGAGTATCTACACATCCCTCGTCATCTTCTGCTCCCTTAGCGTCATCGTCATCGTTGTGCATTGAAAAATCTCTGTCATTAATATCGAACGAGATAAAATGTGGACAAGAAAAGGGCGTTCACGTTGGTTTTGGAACGCACACTTGGTTGTTTTGCCCCAGCTATCGCAAGCGTTGATCTTATGGGGCGATTAGACACGCTTTCAGATTGTTAAATTTGATTCTAAGTAGGCATTACATAATACAAATCCTAACGATGTGCAGCATGTCTTTGAAGCCAACACACAACCGGCCCGAGGGCACACATCCATTTGGAACAGTCGAAGTTATTCAATTTCAGACGGGACAAGGAAGATTCTCTGTCTCCTTGCTCTCGCTTAGAATCATTATGTTTCTTCATGGGCTTCCTGTGTGCTTCGCGAATGCAACATGCCAGCGAGCCTACCACAAATGACGAGACATGAGAAATGACACACGAATCCCACGGTTGCTGCAAGCGTAGGATCTATATTTTAGATAACTATCCGCATGGATGTTACGTAACCGGCTCCCACAAAGGAAGAGACGAAAGCAACAGGAAAAGATAGCCCGTGCACCTGGTTGCACAGTCAAGCCGCACAAATAAGAGTATAATCAGCCTACGAGCCAATGGTCAGTTGCACTTTCGCTGGTGCTGCTCTCATTAGCTCGAGTAATGGGAAAGCGGCAGATGTTCTCTGCACAGCACCGCGTGAAGGTACCATTAAGCACGTAGGAAGAGAGTTACAATTTGCCTATAATTAACGTTAGCATTAGACTAAATTAATGGGGGATAGACCAGGAATGCACTGGGATGTTACGTCGGAAAAGTGAAAATTCTTTCATAATTCATGATGTTCTGCCGATAGCTTATGGCAAATCAAATTAGACCAATCAGTCGAGGATCGATCTCTGCGTTGAAGAGGAAATTGAAGATATTGACTACCTGCTTCAGCACTTAGGACTATGTTACTTCGAGTTTGAAGACAGAATTAAATACAAAGTGATGGGTGATAGCGTTTTAAATTGGTGGTTAGGTGAAGAAGGGTTGCAATGTGTCTTCATGTATTAAAAGTGCTTCAAATGTCCATAGACATGAGTCTCAAGTTCTTGACGAGTGTATTGTCAGCTCTATAACTTTTTCGGATTACACTCGCTCTTCCTGTTGGCCAGTGCCAAATTTACATTGAAGATTCCATTCAGAGTCGAGAAGAACTGACTTAAAACTTTGTTGTGACATGTTCGACTTAAGCCTATCAAACGACACAACTTCAAACCTGCTTACAGTCGTAATGATGCACTAGTTCTCATATATATGCAAGTCCACCTCAACCTTTCATCACATGCAGACCGTGTTGACCACAATCGGCGCAGGGTCATAAGTCCAGAGGTCTTTTGACCCACATGGGTGGGCTATAATGCCATAAACCAATTGTGAACTTATAACTCAACCAGGTGGGTCAAAAGTCCACACGAAATTTCTGTGGACTATTGACTTATTGACTTGGTCTAATGGCTCACTGGGGTGGGTCATAAGTCCATAATTATTAAAAGTTTACAACACCAAATGAATATAACAACAAAAACTTGTTGCTTCTCACTGATTTTGGACATAAAAAGGACCGTGCAATACAGATTCCCAATATTTCAAAGTGTTTGAACAAACTCCCTACAGATTTGTGGACTTTTGGCCCACTTCCCTTTTAACATTATGGAATTGTAACCCGAAATGTTGTGGACATTTGGACCACTTAGGTGAGTTATAAGTTCACAATTGGTTTGTGGCATTATAACCCACCCATGTGGGTCAAAAGTCCATTGTGGACTTATGACCCTGCGCCACCACAATCAGTTTGAAAATTCAAGTTCAACTCCTCCCTACGGTCTACTCCAATTTCCCACACTTTAATTCCAATTGAAAATCCCACTGACCATGTTCAACATCCAGATCGCGCCGACACTTTTTGTCAGCACTTAGTGGGAGAAATCGGCACTTACCATGCCGCAGTTCTTAGCGTCAACTCCCACATTGACTTGCCCCACTTTGGTCTTTCCCAATACGCTAATTGTACCCGAGCAACACATCAAGGAACCAATCTTCGCGCCACTTGCAATGGCCGGTGTTTAACACCCTGGCCTAGGCATCTCCAAGTGCCAATCAATAATTGCACAATGACTCGCCCACTGGAGTACACCTTGCTACTGCTGCAACGCATAAATAACCATTATTTGCGCATACCTCGACCTGTAACCCACAATGCAATGCAGACATCTTTGCACAGGTATGCACTCTACCTACCACCAGCATCATTATCGAGAACAACTAATCCAATTGTCAGTGTGACGTGTCCTACTTGTTCGGCCATTCAGCGATTATTTCATTCGCAGCCATGCGACTTCCTCGGAGCTCTTTGTGTGCAAGTTGCGCACACAATCCGCAGCATCATCCCAACCATCAGTAGAGCCATCAGCTTGTCCCACTCTACGAATTATCAATTGGACAAGATATCCCAGCACAAGGAGAGAGAGACTGTGCGCACATGCCGCTGTACCGCTTTTTAGCATCTCGAACTTTATTGAAACAAAACAATGCCAATTTAACTACTACCTGCTGACCATGGCCGGTTGCCATTAGGATGACCATTTGTGGAAGGCTTTGAGTCACACGGCAGCAGAGATCTAGGCAAACAAGTCGGTGCAGCGTACGGCTGCAGCACCATGGCAATGGACTTGATCGTCATACCGCTTGCCTCTGTGATTTGACCTTTTATGTGTGTGTGCTTAATCTATAGCGCGCTTGTTTTTGGCGCAGAATTAACCAGCTGCCGTAGGCCTGAACAATCGATGAGGAGTCAATGAGAAGTCTCGGATTCCAGAGAAATTCCGCTACAATTGCTGGTAGGCACTGCTAGCGAGCGGAATATTCTCTTTGTCACCCATGAATGCCGCGCCAGACTGCAGTGAAGGTACTAAGCCTAGGTATTACATGAGAGCAAGCAGGTGGCTTCTGTGACTTGTACAGAAATAAAAAATGTAATTAACCGATGAGCAAACCAAATTGGAAAGGAACGGACACTGCTGAGGTTCCCAACTAAGTGGGATGACAAAACAACACTGACCACACCAATCAGTTAGGAAAGATTCAAAAATATCCAAGAGATTGTCGAGGGTAAACAATTTAAAGGGAAATACTCTAAAAGTCATGTGAAACTCGGTTAGAGTGAGCCGAAACGGTAGCACAGATTCCCTCATAAGAGAATCCAGACAGCGACCTGGCTAACTCCGGACGGTAAAGCTGCCAACCCAATTGACCACTTGCTGGTTAACAGGAGGAATAACAAAATACGAAGCTTTTATCAAAAAGCTAAGAGCCTGGCTGCAGACTGCAGACCAGGAACTCAGGCCCTTCGAAACAGTGAGAGTAATCGTGTCACCGACTTGCAAGGAATTGTGGATGTATTTGAGCAGCATTTCCAGCAGCTGCTTGATGAGTATGACCAGGAGAGAGTGATAGAGAATGAAGGAAACTCAACTTCAGTTGATAAAGGAGTTCTCCTACCCAGTCTAGAGGAAGTCAGCATAGCCATTAAAATAGAAGAACAACAAGGCCGCGGGCTCGGACGGCTTACCGTCAGAGCTCTTCAAAGCTGCTGTCAATGTTTTGGTAGGGAGTATGCACCAGATCATTTGCAAAGAATGGGAGGACAAAAGCATTCCCGACCACTGGACTATCAGCTCTATCTGCCGCATCTTGAAGAAAGGCGATCCTATGTCTTGTAAGAACTACCGAGGCATATCCCTGCTTAATGTAGCCAACAATAACCTGTCCAGTGTACTGTGTGAACGACTAAAGCCGTTTTGCATCACACTCATCGGCACCTATCAGTGTGGCTTCGGGCACGGCAAATCGACGATAGACCAAATCTTCGCACTGCGGCAAATCCTGGAAAAGACCAACGAGTTCCAAATCGATGCTCACCATCTTTTCATCGATTTTAAAGCCGCATACGAAAGCATTCATTGCACCGAACTATAAAACGTGATGGCCGAATTCGGGATCCCGAGAAAACTGATCCGAATGTGTCGCGCCACGCTAGAGAACTCGCAATGCAGGAGCAGACAGTGCGAAAAGCCAGCGTAAACACAAAAGGCAGCTGCTGGAGTACGCAGACGATATCGACATCAACGCCCGTCCCCAGCGTGACAATATTGAGGCTTTAACGGCGATAGAAGAACAATCCCAACGAGTTGGTCTCACGATAAACGACGATAAAACAAAGAACATGCTGTCTACCAAAAACCGATCAGTCGAAAACTGTCTAAGTCAAAACCTAACAATTGACAGCTATAATTTTGAGGTAGTGAAGGAGTTTATCAACCTCGGGGCAAACATAAACTTCACAAATGACACCCTAGTGGAGATTCGACGAGGGATAACCTCAGGCAACCACTGCTACTTCGGTTTATCCAAACAACTAGGGTTCAAACTCCTAACTCGAAGGTCCAAAATCATGCTATATAAAACCCTTATCTTGCCAGTCCTGCTTTATATAGCTGAATGCTGGACGATAAGTAAGACAGTGGAGCAGATCTAGGGATCCTTCGAAAGAAAAATTGTACTTCGAATATATATTTGGTCCTGCCTGCGAGCAGGGCGAATGGAGGGAGAAGATACAACCACGAACTCTATAAGGTGTAGAAGGATGTGGATGTAATTCGAAAGCAAAAATCTGTCGACTGCATTGGCTCAGCCACATCGAGCGAATGGACGAGAACGCTCCAGCTAAGATGGTCTCCGAAACCCAGCCACCTGGTGAACGAGGAAAAAGAAGACCGAACCTCCGGCTTAAAGATCAGACAACTGCAGACGCCAGCAACCTTGGTCTAGTAAACTGGAAGCAGCGTACCCGGGACCGTGAAGGATGGAAAGCGGCTCAGACCCTGCAAGGGTCGCTGGCCTGATAAGTATGCAAGTTAAGAGTGAACCGAATATGCTGAGTCTGGCTTGAGTCCCTTAGCTGATGAGCTCGCTAGGAAAAGTTCAGAGGAGAACTTCTCTGTTCCTGAACCCAGGTTAGGTTTGTCTGAAACTTTGGTTAGGGTTTCTATCGATGGTTGGGTTTCAAGCAAACAGAATTGCAGGTGGTATGACTTTCCAGCAGGATGCAGGCAGACTAAACAGAAATTTCTCGACGTCTGTAAAAAGTTAACGGCATTCTTGCTGTCTTTTAGCAGTAAAGACTGCACATAACTTACTGGCGTTTTTATGGAATACTATGCCTTTGCCAAACATCTACACGTGTAGGGCTTAACCGACACCACTATCTCTGATGCTTGTGGGACAACGACACCGCGAAACACTTTCTATGTCCGATTTTTGGGACTGATGTAATGAGTGCTGGAAACCAAAGCTCCTTATCACTGAAACCCCTACTCGACTTCCTTGGCACTACACATAAAACGTAGTATAATGGGATTTAAAGCAGTTGGTCAGCCTTCACATTTTGGATAATCTTCTATCGCATGGTAAATTGGAGTTCTTCTTCTTGCCAATCCAGAAGACCAATTTAGATGTCTAAAGGTTGTTGTCTCATTTCATTCGACCAATCGAAACTTTTTCCAGGTGGCAACACACGTGTTGAAGTGGAAATAGAGTTTTTCAACTCAATCAGACTATTTTTCTTTTAATTTCTATCGAAATAAGCCATCACGACTTGAGGCAGATCTAAATGATAGCGTTTACGTAGACATAATCATCATCGACCCTTGTATGAACTTCGATTCCTTCCGGTGAAACGAAACCATGATTTAATAACCATTTTCCCTCAATTATCGATTTCGATTGAAATGCATTTCTTACCACACCGCCTCCAATACGTCCCATGACGTGACGGCTTTGACACGCATCCACAATATTGAGATCAACCCTCTGAACAATTATAGTTTTCTATTCCACAACCAAATTACTATATTTTCCTGAAAAATTTCCCGGATGTATCCCATCCACCGGTGGTTGACCGTTTTCATTCAAATTTATCGTAACTCAATTAAGCAGATATCATGCGCCTTCATCGGTGAAATTTAATTATAAGAAGCCTTAAACCAAATTGTTGGTTGGTCTGTCCGCGCAGCCACAAGACCCACACACTGAAGACGGACTGTAATTTTCCGATGAGCCCCGAGCCAAGTAATTACACTATTCTTTAGTTTCTAATGGAGAAACCATTTTGACACCACACATGACATTCTTAGGAATTAAGTTTGACACAAGGCCCCTGTGTGTCGGATGCGCGATCTGTTGTTGGTGAAACGCATCGTACCCACTGGCCCATGGGCGACATTCCAAGGAAGTTTCACTGAAATTAAATAATCCCCGAGGAGAGAGATGCGTGTCAAAAGTATTTTTCCTGTGAATGTGCTCCTCGGACCCTTACCAATGCGATGCAACAACGACGACCAAATTGAATATGTTCGTGCATCCGGAATGAGCTATCTATTGGCGGCCTCTTTTATGGATAGAAAAAACGCATGCACCTGTCATAAGGCTGGCGGGGCACCTTTGTCCTTTGTATTCAGAAAAATGACACTGCGCATCCTCAGATCGAGTCCAGCGAGGGCGGCATATCATAATTGTTATGATAATGGAGTTTTGTAGCCATCTCACCCGTTCCTAAAATGGTAACATGGGGCCACTCATGATAAGACCAAACACAAGAAATCACATTTGCATATGGCCCCAGCGATGACAATGATGACAACTGGTAGGTACTACACAGCACATCCTTATTCGATATCACATGCAATTCACGAACAAATAAGGCCGTGCAGCAAGACATCGTTTATAAGCGATTAATAGAAGTATGGGACGGTACCGAGACCGAACTCTCTTCATAAATTATTCAGGAGCGCAATTCAGTTTTCGATTTTATTAGACACAAAGTTAAGATGTGTGTGCTCCATGTGCTGAGAGGGCAGGCGAAGTGGTCACATCATAGTTCCATATATCATCTTTGAACAGAACTTTGTGTCCCGCTCTGAAGTTCACTCAATTCATTTCATTTTGGGGATACACGACAGAACAGAGTTTCAGAGTGCGCCGGCAACTACCAATGTCCTTTTATCGGGAAGAACTTAACATTTTATGGACACACAGTGCCACAGTTCAAAGGCATACTTCCGATGATACATATTCAAGATGGAACCATTAGTCATTGGAAGTCTTCTATAGGGTTTAATGTGAACAAAACAATACCATTAGACTGGAGAGTAGCGAACGGCGATGTGGATGGCGCGTGGAACATGCAGTCGTAGAGCAGAGATGCTGCTTAACATGACGCGACGCTCTCTGAAGTTGGGCAAAGTACCCTTTCGTGTTATTTTATTTATTTTTTTTGCCTTTGGAGCTACAGTTGGTGGAGTGCTCATTTTGGTGAGGTGATTTCCGCATTAGGAAGATTAAAATGTTACATGAGAACACACCCATTCCAAGTTTAGTGGTGTCCATTTGACCTTCTGTTTTAGAGTCACAAAACGTGAATGATTTTTCTTCCCATAGTATGGTGACATAAGAGAGTGCATCTAAGTGAAATGTTTCATAAAGAGTTTTCCGGGAATGAGGCATTCTGGTGGATCTGTACCTACGTGGCCGTGTTTGAATGTGAAGCTGATCAACCGGCTTACTCCATGGATATCACTGGCATTTAAGAAATGCGATGCAATGGACTCAGCAAATATTACAAACAGTACTTATTTGTACGTGGATATGGAAGGGTTAGACAGGAAGTCTTGAGTTTTAGGCACGTAGCTTCCTGACAAAAATCAGCATTAAGGCTCAATTTGGGAACCCCAGCTTTATGTGCAGTCAGGTCCACAAAGATAGGAAGGATTATGTCGGCAAATAGTGCGTTTGTGAGCTCCTTGACGAGTGTAAGTCCTAAAGACAATCGTAGGGTTATACTAAGCAAAGAGGTACTATAGTTGAAAAGCAGTACGTTCACCGCATTCAGATCAACACAACGCCTTGGTATGCTTAAAGGATTTTAGTAGTTTGTGGGATCATCAGATTGATCATATTGCGACAAAAGGCAGATTTTTGGATGTTAGGCTTCGTAGAAAAGGTACGCCGCACGTCACAACACCAACATCAGAACACCACTATTGAAAGACAATTTAATGTCGAACTACTACCATATCAAGGGACTTCCAGAAACGGGACAGAATGGGTTTCCCTTAGCTTTTCGACAAGCCTAATGCCACCAGCATCAAGTGCAAAAGACCAGTAGGAACATTACCAACAATCCATAGAACCTGCAACGGAACCCCTGAGCATATGCAGCAAAGTAAGAGGTTTATAAAGAAGCAAAGCAAAATAAATCGATAGCAGCTCTGGATGTTTACGAGGAAATTCATGACTTCTCTTCCATAAGAAGGAGGAGCATGAGAGGCGAAATAAAATGTCTTTCAATAGGGACTTCCGAGCTTTGACAGTTGATAGCGCCCATATTGTTGAAGGTACATCCGTCAAATTGGTTGTCATTTATTCAGTCTGTTTTGCCAAATCACCATGGACGGATATAGTGCGTTCAACAACACGTGCAAATAATAAAACTGTTTTATCAAAATGAGTTTTCTGTTCGGGCAACGTTCCGTTCGAAAAAGCGATGAGGCCCATTTCTGGATGAATGGGTACGTCAGCAAATAAAATTGTCGAATTTGGGACGATACCAATCCACATGAGATCCAAGAGTGTCCAATGTTTGGTGTGGATTTTGGGCCAGCGGCGTCATCGATCCGACGTTGGCCAGGCCTATAGGTCGATAATTACCAACTTCTTTTGGCCTGAATTGGATGATATGGACCCCAACGACATGTGGTTTCAACAGGACGGCGCCCATTGGAAATTGTCCACATTGGAAATTCTGCACGAGCGATTCAACGGCATGGTCATCTCACGTGGAGGTGATGTGAACTGGCCCGTTAGACTTTTCTTGTGGGGTTTTCTGAAGTCGCAGGTCTATGCGAATAAGCCACAAACCACAGCGGCCCTCAAAGCCAACATAACCCATGCCATCGGTCAAATTCAGCCTGATTTATGCGCCAGAGTCGTGGAAAATTGGACATTTCGGATGCGTGCCACCCAGAGAAGCCGAACGATGTTACATTCCATACATAATGGCATCGATAGGCCTTTCAAACGAATGTCGATGATACCTCACACACACTTTGTTTTATTTAAATTTAAAGTTAGGTTGCGCTTAATGAATGAGCCTTTAGATCTAAAGCTTATTAAGGCATTATCCTGGTTTCAAAAGCCAATGTCGATGTGATCATCCAAAAGCATGGCTGCCTTTCACGCATCCTAATGAGCTTTTGGGAAACCTTGAGGATGATATCATTGCTCTTTTTAAGTGCTATCTTTCAAGCTTGATCAAGCTACAAAGAGCACCTTGTATTGGAATTGCAAGCTTACATAGGTAGGAGTTTGGTCGTGTACAACTTTTGGTCACCTGTCTGTTCTCTGCAAGAGAGGTAAAGTAGACGAATCAACTGACTACAGGTCCACAAGTTTCATTCATCAGAAAAGAGAAGGTAGTCTTCCGTACAGATGGGTTCAAAATGGAGATCGATAGAGGAGCTGCCATTCTTTGCGAGACCCTGGGTATCAGCTGCACTTTAAGGTTACAAAGAATAGCTGGGTTCACTAGCGCTGTGTGAATAGCAGCAAAGCATCATAACCCCTTTGGCGCTAGTTAAGTATAGAAAAAAAATTACCCAAGCTTGCGAAGAGGAAACAACTTTTAAGTCAGGGTTTCATTAGGGCTCTTGAACCAACCCCGTCTCATGGGGTTTTTCTTTCCGCGCACAGGAATCTTAGCAGTTTTGAGGTAAAGAGCCTCCTGAGGTTACGATTTTGGTCTAAATGGGTCTAAATCAACGGTCTTCCTTTTTTTTAGGTTTTCACGGGTTTAAAATATTGGGCCCATTGGTAAGACAATGAATGATGTGACAAAGCATCCCTCAAACTATCGACTTGAAGAGAAGTTGCTCGTCAGAGAGAAACTTGCCACAGAACTTTCGAAGATCACAAGACCTTGGCTTCCATGGTAAGGGGATAAATTCCATTCAAGGTTCCTGCACCAAGCACACCGAATGCCTGTTCTCAAATGGGAATCTTTAGGAAGATAAGTAGGCAGTCTGATCCACACTACGGTCTCTGTAGACCCATCGCGAAACCCCATTGAAACAATAATCCGGCATTTTGGTGACGATTCAATCAGCAATCTTAATTGTCTCCCAGAATCTATTCCCTAGGGTCAAGTAACCCATAATGGCATCACATCACGTGGAATAATTGAAATACTAAAGTTTTTCTTATATAACGACATTGGCATGATAAAACTCCTGATCACCTGGTGAGAGTAGTTGTATATCAATAAAACTGGAGTTTAATTTGTTTAGGAACGAGAAGAAGCTTTTCCTTAATGCGACCGGTAGCAGTGGGTATTTATTGCATTAAAGGGTTACCTGTCATAAATTCCTTTTATAGCTTGCTTGCGTGAGTCGTTAATCAAATGGGTTTGTTAACCTCAGGTCTTCTCTAAACACATCGGATGGCTACTTCATTTGAATGGCGTTATTCAACCCTCATTGCTAAATACCCTAACCCTACAAGTTCTCTTTAATAAGTCGATTTATTGAGGAAATTTGCGTCATAACACATTACATCCTGCAACGCGAGGTAAGAAATCATATCAAGTTTGCACTTAAGTTCTTTAACTGTGGTGAGGATCCCTCAGCTGCTCATAATCCGATCAAATCCGTTCCGTAATGAGAAATTTATTGCACCCCAGTACTGTGTTAAGGTTCTCTAAGTAAACATAGTCTCTGCCGACGTTGATCACCCGGCATTAATCGCACACTGATTACGATCGCGATTTTGTTTTATATGTGGCACATCAAAGCGGGAGCAGCCCTAATGCCAACCCAGCCTGCCAATCATCGTTTCAGCATGACCAGATCCATGTGTGTGTGTATGCAAAGCGTACAGATAGTGCCGAGTTAAGCTAATTACGAACGCAAATTTTACAAGCGATCGTGATGACTCCTGATGCGGATGACGTGACGGCTTGAGTTGTCTCAGCTCCAGATATGGAATCTAATTGTGCAACCTTTCGTCTACAGTGCTGAGAGTACAGAAGAAAAAGGATCCGTGCAGTAAAAAGCGAAAACGAGGCAAAAACGAAATGAAAAATAAAACTCCAGGAGTCTAGTGTAATTGAATCTTAATTATATGTTGCAACATGAATGCATGAGAATCATTAATCGCATTTGCAGGATGTTCTTGCATCACAACAACAACAACAACAACAGCGGATGTCTGGCAAGAAATTGTAGAAAACAGGAAAAAGCGAACGGCGTCAATGAACAGAAGTCATACAGAGGGCATGACCGCCATAAAAAGAGCAAAAGGGCCACAAGTGTATTAGCTAATGCTGTGATCCTGAAGGACCCTGAGACGTGCGATAATTAAGATTCATGATGGACATAATTCAGCTGTTAGTATGTAGCTTGTCTTCATAACATGAGTTTTAATCTCGGAACAGCTACAGGATGCTTTTGAGGCGAACATTTTCCTGGGGGCATGTCATGCTCGGGCGGAAAGTGAAATGCGAGGAATTTTTCCCAAGGTTGGACTGGGGGATGGGTGGAGGGAGGTCGGTATGCGTGATGTTAGCCTTCAGAAAAGTGACAAAGTCATGCATTGGAATTCAGGCGAAGAAAAACAATCCGATATGCAAATCCATCATCCCCAGGCAATGGCTGTGTGAAATCAATGAATGGATGGTGTTCTTCCAACCCATGGACGATGACAGGCGACGTGTGAATGAAGTCCGTGGGGAAAAGTTGTTCTTACACGTGGATTTAATGGAATTTTGCGGTGGAAAGGGTTTTTCTGTTGCAACATTGTATGAGTTCGGTCTTGAATAATGTAATCAGGATCAATGAGGAATAAGGATGATGACAGATGATATTTGTTTGACAGTAAGCACCTTAAGGGAGTTAGATTCCAAGAACCGTACATAATGCCTAGCTAATTCGGAAAAATAAAGTTGAAAAGAAAAACTAGAAAAGCGGAATGAGCCTTGTAGGGGCATGTAAGCATCGTATTTTCGAAGAAGACAACCAAGACCTGGCAGTCATGTTGTGCGTGTCATAAGATGTGAAGCAGGATGCACATCAGCGGTCCGGCCCGAAGATCACAACGCAGTAGAGAAATATTTCAACCACCTGGGAGTGTGTAACTGGAGGTGGTTAGCTAAGGCTAACTAGAGACGCTCTCAGTTGAGACCCAGGTTAACCCTGAACTGTAGCGCCACCCAAGCAAGTAAGTTATCCACTGTCCTCGACAAAAGAGTCCGAATTGTAATGCTTCACGAGTGATCCTTACTCTGTTAGGACACCCACCTTAAGTCATGCTCTACTAGGGCCTTCAACCGTCCTACACTTTTCTACTTTTTACAATTGAAGGCTACGACCTGTTTGCAAAATTGCATAAAAACTACACACGCATTTGTATCCGTGTTCATCCTGAGAAATGCACAAAACCTCATCAACCCATCAGTCCTAACTATTCTGGTGCACTTTCCATGCTTTTATACCCCCCGGTCATCTATTTCACAGCAATTATCGCCTGCAAATGGTCTAACAAGAAATATCTAACACAGACAACTAAAAGATACAAAAAAAAAAAAAAAACAAACCAACATCATCCATCATGTTCTGCAATGTTTTTCCCTTCAGGCTACAATTTCCACTTCAGCACTTCTTCTGGCGCTGCTGGAGCACCTCAGTTGAAGGGCAACATTGTCACAGAAGTGATAATCTGTCATCCACCGCTTTCCCCGCTCGGAAACACCATAAATGCACGCCTCTACCATCTCGTCCAGCCCAGTAGATGCAATCATAGCAAAGCAATCGAGAAAGTTTCACTATTTGACACTTTGACAGATTAAATGGACCATGTAGTACGCATTCGGAATGACCATTCTTCCAGCGTTCAGCTATGGACCCCTGCCAACGGTATAAATGGAGATTTATGCGAACTGTATGATTGCTGTGATTATGATTCAGTTTATGGCGCACAAGGAGATATGGAGGAATTCTGTGACCATTTTCCGTGTGACGCTTATTGATTTTAATCGGATTTAGCAGCCGCGCCGCCGCGCTGGCATTCTTCGAGGATTTCTGAAGGCCTCCCAAATCGTTTTCCTGGAAATTACGTAACTGTTGGATAAATAGTAAGAAACTGTTTGGAAATTGACTCCAGGAGCGATCTACCCTAACGTCTAACGGTGTGTTGACGTTCAAGTCAACAGTCTCAATTTATATTGCTTAGCATTATCATCCGCTTTACTGCTTACACTTGCATCCATCATCTTTCTGTGAGTGTGTGTGTGTCTTGCGATTGTTAGATTCACTTGAAATTCAGCGAAAAAGGAAGAAAATGCACCACTAATCCTCATACTCTGCGCATGTTGCATAAATTCCACAGAGATTCCATGGGAAGGGGGGGGGGGTTTTAGGAATGTCTCTAAATACAAGGAAGCGACAGTAATGGGTTAAGCAAATGGCAATGCCCGGGACCAGCAAACACCGTCCAATTGGTGATTTATTGAATTAATCTTTTTCTGTCATAAATTTAACGGCATCACGGTCCCGCTTCGAAATGGCATTAGTGTATGTGTGTGCGCACGCGCGACAGTCCATAGTGGCATAGTGCCGCCTCCGTGATGGTGTCTATTTTGCACATAAAGGTGGGTAAACATGGAACTCTTCTCCTCTACCGATTGCTGGTTAATCGCTGCTTAGGTTACAGAATTCAAAATTTATTGGGTGTTGTTGGGGATATTTTTCAACAAAGTTTGACACTGGCCGAGGCAGTTCCAAAGGTCCCATCGACACAGATGAGGAGAAATTATTTAACTGATTAAAGCAGTTGTAGTGCAATGTCTGCAGCTAATAGGCGCAATAATCTACGAACGTATGCTATCTGTATCGCATGTACAGGTACATGACTTGCCACTCAATAGTTGAAATCATCGAGATGCTCTACGATAAGGTTTGTGGTAAGACAGAAGAGGCAAAGTTGAGTGGTTTTAGAATAAAAATGTTCACTTGACTTGGTCTGGAATTAGATCTCATGTGGATTCTGGTTAATGGACAGGTGGGACTCATAGTTTCAACACCCACGTCTTGAATTATAAATTTTTGGGAAAATTGTTAGCTAAGACATGAACCACTTGAGTTCACTGCAGTCGGTCATAATGGTTTGTGGATAAACTAAGTTTGAATTTTAACTCTTGGGCATCTAAGTTCGTTGTTCTCGCTCTAGGCCTCCTGTGTTCCAGTAGCTTAACCCCCATCACCTTGTTTTACTGTGTTTTCTTCGTCTTTCTAAGAAAGTCGAGTAGGGGCATCAGGGATAAGGAGCTTAGGTTACCAGCACTCATCACATCAGCCTCAAAAATTTGCCACCTGATACGAGCAAAGGCAGGACAACTACATACATGGGAAATGTTACGCAGCGTCGTTGCTCTCCACAAGTGTTGAGATGTTTGGCAACAGAGAAGTGTCCCGTCATAACGCCAATAAGTTGTCTACAATCTTTTCTGCTAAGAAACAGCAAGAATGCCGTGGACTTCTTACAGATGTCAGGAAGGATCTGTGTAGTCTGCCATCCTGATAGAAGCCCTAACTGAAGATACGGGCAAATCTAACGTGGGTTCAGTGCCGGAAATGTTCTTCTGATCTACTTCCCATTCGTTTCTCCAGCTGGTTTTAAGGCTTTACAGCTTTCGCTTGCTCTTTTTACCTTTTGACAAGCCCTCAGACTGCTCACTTTCCTTTTTCTTCTTTTGAAGAAGTCAATGGTACTCCTTTCGCTTTCACTGCTTGCTTTGCCGGAAATGCCTGACAAGATTTTAAATACAATGTGGGCACGATGTGTCTAGTCTTTTGCACTAAATGCTCATTTTGAAAATGTCCTGACAGATCCTCACAATTGCTGTCATTCCATATAAAATCATTGAGCAGTACCTTGTTGATACATGGCGTGCTGGATAAGCGCACTTTGGCGAGTGGTTATCGGTTGCTTCGAACATAGACATATCCAGAACACGGGAAGTTTCTCAACACACCGGACTCCCGAGTCTTTTGCTAAGGCATGGCAGCTCTAAGTTCTGATGGGTATGTCGCCGATTATACGGTCTACAGCCCAAGGTTACATATTGGATTTACACCATGGTAGTAAAACTCATCCTTACCCACGCCTCTGTAGTTTGGTGGACAAAAGTCAGGGAAAAATCCCCCATTCTAAAGTTATAGCGTCTTCAAAGATTAGCATGCCTCGGCATCACCGGGAACATGCGAATTTGCCTCACGGCAGCCCTTGAGGCACTGATTGGACTTACCCCGCTGCACATCTTTGTCAAAAAAGTGGCAATACGCAGTGCAGTTAACCTCCAAATCTCTACAGGAATCCAACCAAGCAGACCTACGGGCCACATGGCGTTCCTATCTGACTTCCCCAAGCTTGAAACGATCAGCACGGTATCGGGCTTTATGCCCAAATTATTCTGTTTTAGCAGGAAGCTCGAGATTGAGATTCCGAACCGTAACTCCTGGAATACTGGAGACCCGTTGCTGAACATAAAAGGACTAGTGTGGTATACTGATGGTTCACAGATGGACTCCGGTGTTGGTGCCGGTATCTATGGCCCTACTAACAAAGTCTCAAAGGTGCTTGGAATGTGTCCTAGTGTCTTTCAGGCGGAACTACCTGCGACACCATCATTCTCGATTCCGGTATAAAGGGGATTCCCCAATATATTCACTGAAAGCCAAGCAGCGCTCAAAGTACTGTATTCCTATTATTATAACTCAAAGGCCGTTCTAGGCTGCTTCAATACTCTCCAAAATCTCTTAAAGCGAAATAAAGTCAAGCTCTGTTGGGTCACAGGACACTGAGGCATTGAAGGCAATGAAATTGCAGATCAACTTGCCAGGAAAGGCTCTTCAGAAAGGGACGTAGGTGCCGAACTCTTCTTCTTATCATACTGGAACAACACTCAGGGGCTCAGACAAGCTTTTGTTTTGTAGTGTTTCTTTTAACGGTGCGATAGCGGAAACTGCGTTCATCGAGAAGTGTTGTTTGCGTGCATGCCATCAGTAATCATGTGGTCAGTTTGAGCAACTTAGTATCACTTATCACCATATTGCATTCAGCCGTACATGCGCTCTCAACCCATGAAGAATCTCTGTCTGTGACACGGCAGACGGCAGAGCAACCTAGCATACGCGAAAAATTGTTTTTTATAACGTCGATTCGAACCTAAGTTCTGTAATTCAGGCTTGATATGTCCTAGCTACTTCTTGGTACAACCTATAGAGTTATATTTCGCGGTTATATTTCCTTTTTCATTCGTCCAACCCACAAGGTGAGGGCATTTGCTTTTGTCCTTTTTGGTTTTAAGACCAACAGCTTGAACCTTTTTATGGTTTGTAGAACCACGAATAATGTCATAAACGTCTTTGAAGCCGGTCAACATTCGTCGCACTTTTCCAAGGATTATCCGGATGGAAAGCCACATTAGTACGTGCTTACGATGTCCACACAGTATATTGGGCAGGACCTTGTTTAAAACATTGAGCAAGGATCCCTCTCTGTAGTTCTTGCGAGGTATAGAATCGCATTTTTTTCCCGTAAATTCGTCGTATAGACCTCATACTCCAGTCATTGGTCCTTCTTTTTTCGACCCATTCACAGATGGTGACTTGGTGAAAGCTTCCCATGAAAAATATTGACTCAAGTTCTGAAAGCTACGCCAAATTCAAAGAGGGGACTTCTTCATTAAATCGATTTGGGCTTTATTGTCTGCCCTATCACTCTCTCGATTTGAAGCCGTTGGAAACGTTCCGTTCCCTGCAAGTTCGTGCCAAGCTTTGTTTCACCATTTCGAAGCATCTAAGTTCCACGATTGAAACAAGCAATCAGTTGCTTGGTTTTCTTGTGACACTTCTGAATGGTATTCCCATCGCGAGGCTCTCCGATTTCATTCAGCTTGAAGGTCGCGTAGGCCCTCCTCCGGTTCGGTACCCTATTCAAGGACTCTGATCTGCATGCCTATTTTGTCATCCTTTTTAATTTGCTCGTCCGCTGTAATGGTGCAAGAACGTCGCAACATTTAATTCTGAAATTTGTGATCGCTCGCTTACCTAAAGCTCAAGACTTCTTGTCCCGGTTTGCCTTAGAAGTATACGCCCTTCAATATTGGCTCTACCACAACTTCTAAGTAGATTTCAATATTATTGAATCACTTGCCCATTTGATTTCTTCGTCTTCCGTCTTCCCTTTCAGTGGTTCAGGCCTTAAGAACTTCTATAAAAACAAAACAAACTTTGTTGCATGTTGCATTTCACCGTGACCCTGATGATCGATCAGGTTTTCTCATCCAGTCTTCATGTCATCACCTCACAACCTCATTCCGTAGCCATTTTTCTACCTTTTCCACAAACCAAAAACCGAACTCTATTAAGGCCTCCAGTCTGATTCTTGAAACATACATAAATCTCAGTTACGGAAATCTAAGTTCTGTCGGCTACTCACAGCCACAAAAAAGGAACGCAATGCAGTATGCAAAGCATTCGAGTTAAAGAAGTCCAAAGAGAAACGACAAAGCCACGAGCATAAACTTGCTCCCTGTCCGAGACTGGCGCTAGCGAAAATCTCGGCTAATGACATTTTAATAAGTTCGACTTATCTGTGAGACTGGTATATGCCGCCGAATGGTCACACATGCGTGGTCCACTTCTGACCAGCAAAACTGCACCAGGAGCACTGGGCACACGTCAACGTACACTACAATTGGCAGTAGCAGCAGCAGCAGTATTTGCTCAAAGCGGCGAAGTTCGTTTCCAATGAATCTCATCCACCTTCGACCATAAATCGAAAATGGGTATAATCTATTTTTAATCAGCCGCCTTGAGGCGGAACTTTTTCATTTTCCAAACCAGAGCCTGTGTCCCGCTTCGGTTGCATTCCATGCACTTGATTGACTGCATCACACTGGAACCCCATTAAGTGCCCTTCCACACCCAATCAATTACGTACGCTGATTCGTTTACATTTAGGCCGGCCGGATGGATGGTCTGCGAATGGACATTTCATAGCTCTGTATGCGAGCGCTATAAATCTTTGTGTCAATTGGCGAACTATGACGGTTGCACACGCTTCATAAGCATACGCATACACCAGCCACAAGCCGATTCGTAGAAATACTGGCCATACTTTAAAGTCAACTTAGCCTGTCAGGACTTTCTAGATCCTGAACAGTAGCCGATAAATTTTCTCCCGTCAAGACGTGAAATATTTTCGATCGCAAAACAACTTTTCCGAACAATGGATCATTACCAATTTATTTTGAATACCGACAAGAAGAGTCTCTTCAATCAAATCAAGTTCCTGGTGACATGTGGTCAGGAATCCTTTCAAAATGACCTAACCAGTCGGCGGAAACGACTCAAGAAAATGCTCGACGATGACGAAAAGAATTACGAAGGCGAATGCGTTAGCAAAATCAAGTCTCGGGTGGACGAAAACATTCAGGAACGTCAGAAATCCCTTTTGGCTATAAAACAAAAACGAACGAAGGAAACTGAAAAGTTTGTTGCAGCGAAGAAAGTTCACCAAAGCATGACGAATTGTCTGGAGATTCGGGAAGAACTAAGAAAGAAGGACTATCGCGAGACTCAATTGACGCAATTGGAGCAAATGGATGATAAGTTGCGAGCCATAGTACGGGAAAAGAAGGACGATGAGTTCTGGTTGAAAGTGCAGAATAAACTTGCAGCGGAATACGATGAAAAGCAACGTAACGAGGAAAGGTTAAAGAAGAGCTTAACGTTGAACCAAATGAAGATTTTGGACAGCCAATTAGCCGAACATCGTCGTGTGATAGAAGAGGATAGAGAGCATGTCAAAGAAGAAAGAAGGGCACTGGTTGAATCTTTGAAGGCAGTTAGTGTCGCAGAAGAGAGAAAAATTAAAGCAGCAAAGCGGGCCCGAAGTATAGCTTACAAAAAAGACCTGTCTACCATATGCGAACAAAAAAAACAATTAGCGCAGGAAGCTGAGACCTATGAAGAGGTATTCCACGATGAAACAATGCGCCAGGTTAAATTAGCGATAGAAAAAGCCCGCTACAAGGATCCTAACGTTAGACTTGCAGTCCTCGACTATTTGACTTATTTGAAAAATTTTAGGAAAATCGAATCCGATCAAGAGAGAGAAATTGAAGAAAGGCGCGAACAGTTGGCTAACCGTTTCTATTGCTATAAAATTGTGCCTAAGACAACAATGGCACTGAAGAAACGTAAAGATGCGGAGGCTGTCTATAAGGTGGTGCTGAAACAGATGTGTGAAGAGCAAGCACGCAGGATTCAACTAGAGGCAAAACAAAGAGAAAATAGAATGCCGGAAAATCGATTTGCAAGGTTGATGGTCCGTGATGTGATTGGAGAACGTGAAAGGTTTAAAAAAGGCTTGGATATGCAACTGGAGGAATTGGGTCGTTTGCGGGCGGAAGAACAGAAAATATTTGAAAGGGAAATGAACCGAGCTGATCAGGATAAAATTTTCTGCGAAGAGCTTCTGAAGAGGCACCAAGCCGATGGTTGTGACTATTTGGCCCCACATCCGAACTGGAAGTTGATGGCTTGCTTTAAACCCACATGCGCCGTTAAACAATTTGCTGGTGCCGGAGATATGTAATGACACACACTTTGACAGAAGAAGGACTTGTTGTAATTTTTTCATTTTGCAAATTTATTTTATAAATATATATGTGTACACGATTCTCGTAAGTCTCTAAATCTTGAGACACAGCAGCCTTGCACTCTCTTCGAACTTGGGCACATTGACTCCAGTTTTGGTATCCGCCATAGTTTGGTCTATACAACGGAGGTTTGGTTTTCCTGTTTTCCTCGTCGTCTCGAACCTGGCTGCGATTCGAAAATACCCTTGGCTTAAGCATTATTGTCCATTTGCTCGATGTGACCAAGCCAGTGTGGTCGACGTATTTTGTCTTTTTGGGTTTCATCTGCATCTGGATACAGCTTATTGAGTTCGTCGTTGTACTGTGTCTTACATTCGCGGGACCAAGTATTCGAAGAAGAATTATTTTTTCGAAAGTTTTCAATAGCTGCTCTGCTTTCCAGTCCTCGGCACCATAAAGCAAAACTGTCAGGATCAGAGTTTTGTAAAGCGTCCATTTCGTGTTCCGAGTAAGGAGTTTCGCCAAACCGAGGAAGAAGTCAGTGGTTTTCCAGGATAAACTTTTGTTGTGTCTCCACTATGGTGTCTTTCGTTGTTTTGATGTTTACTTCGAGGTGGACAACGAAGTTACTATTGTCCAGAGCGACGTCAGTACATAAGCTTCATCTTAATGGTGATAAAAATTCATTTGGACAGTTTCGTGTTCCATTGGACCAAATGGTCTTCTGTTCCACTACTGTTTTGACAGTTCTGTTACACTAAACACTGTAAAAGTAGATCAGTTTGATCTTAATATAGAATAGAATCATCGTCTTGTAATATGGTTGTAAGTTTCAGCTTCAAATTCATAAAACTTTCTTAGAATGTCGGCACGATCTCTTGTTATTAGACTGCAGGATTAGTTTTTCGTAAACTAGATTTTGGGCTTCTGCCTTGTCCCATAAGTCCCGCTGGGTAATGTCTATTTAGCAGCCGTTGGAAGTGCTGTCTAAGTATGGCTACGATCAGCTTTCTATCGATGGCCAGTTCCATCCACTATCTCGAAAAGTTTGTATTTCAGACTTTAAGCAAACTGCCAGACACTTTTTTCGTTATAGAAAGTGCAAATGTTTTGCCAACTTCTTCTGGCCCTAAACTGAACTACTTCATCGTTAACTTTGGCCCTTGTTAGGTCAAGTTAGAAGGCTGCCCCTGTTTCGACATTAGCACACTTTAACTAGAATGTTAGTCCCTTGTGCAAAACGCGAAACCTTGCATGATGGATTTCTTTTCTTTCTTCCAGCTTCTGCGGAAATTCTTGGAAGGGATACCCATTTTAGTGGCGTTCCCCATAATGGCTCCTACTACAGATCTTATACATTTCGCTTGTTGCTTCCACCACGTTTTTTTTTTATTGAGTGCTCTATTTTCCTACCATTATTTCTTTTTCGGTTGTGGTTGATGTCCTTACTTTGTTTACAGCCCCCTTTTTGGTGACACAAGGGCTTAAAGACTTTCTCGTGTTGTTTACCTCTATTTAGAGCTATATTTCTGTAGCAGGAATGGCTTTAATTGCTCCCTGACTGTTGATGAAAAAAGTAATATCCTCTTGTGATATTGTTCAGTCTTACGAGGACCTCCTCTTGACACTTGAAGAACGCGGACTGATTTCGTTATGCCCAGTGGTTCGGAGAAGATTATTATACAGATCCTACATGTAATAACTTCATGATAACAAATAGAGTCTATCTTCCAAGTTAGATGTCATTCAATTTCTATGCAACCAATTGAAGGCGTCACAATAGCAACACGCAACATGTCCAGGTCTACATAGTCCCTCCAATTAATAAAAATCAAGATAAACATTTATACAGATACATTCACTGTGACAGGTCATTATAAAAGGTTTTGACACGTTTTGCTGAACTTTTTTTGTAGTTTTTCTTTTGTCTTAATCTAAACAAGCATGCGCAGTCCTTCACCATAAAGATTGAAAATATTCAGATATCTGTTGGTAGACGAATTATTATTTTGTCATTTCGAAGAATTCCCGTCCACGCACGAAAAAAGCCTTTCGTGACTAATAGTCTGACAGTCGGTGAGTGATTGGCACAACACAATCAGATATTTTTAGAACTTTTGTGAAAACCCTAAATTTAATAACATAATTGGAATCTGAAGTCTGGAACTGTTATGTATTTTGCTTTAGTTTGATACAACCTTAAGCTTCGGTTCGTTACACATTTGCATGAACTTGCAATGTTTAGGACACAGCAGCTTTTTATCTCGGAAAGTCAGAAGTTGTGTATTTGTTTAGAAAAGTATCTTCAACCCTTTGACAGTTAAATTCCAAAACGATGATGATGACATATGTGCTGGTGTCTGTTGGGTCCATTACCTACTATTTTGAAAGCGGAAGCATGCACCAAAGACGTGTACTTACATATGTCGATATATTGTCGGCGTTCTTCGTAGCATCAATTGCTTTTATGACCGCCTGGTTGTCAATATATATCGAGATATCCTGCCTTAATATTGTAAGCATCGACACATTAACACTGCTAGAATCTGGGACTGGAAAACGCTTCTGTGATCAGGAAGCCTTATGTCTAGCCGATGGATCGAAAACCAATGAAGGTGTAGGTTTCTTCTGAAAGGCTTAATCTCAGCCTCTATTTCCGTCTACCGAATCATTGCAGCCTGTTTCAGGAGGAAATATTGGAGATTAAAGAAGTGTTACCTTTGACCACAGATATCCGTATCTTTCCAGAAAGTCAAGCAGCAATCAGGTCCTTGGATTTATTCTCTCGAAATTCGTTAGTAGCTCTAGATTGCCAATCATCGCTTATAGAGATGGCGGAGCAGTTCAATATTCGACGGGGCATAGAGTTATTCCAGGGAACTGAAAGGCAGATGAACAACTATACACATGCTTCCACACAAGGCCACTTTGGGTATACCGATCGCTACAAGTAGTACAACGTGTCTACCCCCAAAGCAGATTTAGCTGCGGCTGTGTCTGAAACGCTCTAAGAATTTGATTTTTCCTAACAGATCGCGTATCAGAACCGTAATAGGTGTCATCACGGGACACTGTTTAATAGGTAATCATGCAACAAAGTTTAGCGAACATTCAAACGATTTTTGTAAAAGCTGCATGGACGAAGAGGAGGAGGAAACCATTCCCCACCTTCTCTGTAGCTTCCCAGCTCGCTTCGCAAAAGAAGGCTCCACCTAGGATTCTACTTTAACGACTTAGGCGATCTGATAAACACAGATTTCAGAAACCTACTTTGCCTCATCAGAAGCTCCAATAGTTGAACGAGTAAGGAGATCTCTCCAGATCCATGCGGACATAACATTGGTCTAAGTGTGATTGCAACAGCTGGAAGCCACTTTAACCTTTCCTAACCTTACCTTCACCTATGTCTATTTTTGAGCCATCAGTCTAGATAGACATGCACTCCTTTAATACTTTGTTGTTCTCCCAGCTTGGAAAGAATGTTCTCTTGAAGTCCAAATATGGGACACTGGAGTCCTAGTTGACATTACCGTCACGATAGTCACTTAGTAGCTTGGACTTGGTCTGGGATCAAATTTCACACAAGGTGGTTTTCCGAAATCGAAGAGTAAGGACTTGGGTTTATCTGACTTTGGGCAGCATGTCGTCTAGGGTCATGCTCCAACGTTCCAAGCAAGGACGGAATTAGTACGTTATGAAAGAATTCTCAATCAAAGTTGCTTGAATGGAATAGGCAGTAGAAACTTAGTTTCCATTGCTTTGATTAAATGTAAGCTTTACATAACATGCAAGGTAGCAGATGATGTGGAGCCCAGGCAGCGTGACAATGCAAATTCCAGCTAGTTTTAGTTCCAGGAGGGCTTGGTACGCGGGGCAACTGTTGAGACGGATGGCACTATCTTGAACAAATCTGCCCAGTTTCTGGTACACGTAGACGACATGGAATGATCGGTCGCTCCCAGCGTTCCATCATAGAAGCTCTTTAGAAAATCAAAGAACAAGCGAAACGAGTTGGCCTTCAAGTAAAGAGGATTGTGTCCAGGCACATGTCAACAAACTAAGAAACATCTGTCCACGTCAGACAGACTTATTTTTAAATGTTATTAGCGTGCGCTTAAGGCGTTATGTCTATCCTGAAACTAGGGCACCGTCGTTAAATAAATTAGATGCGCATTGCTTTTAAATGCTTGTGGATTGTTATGATGAGAAAACTCATTTCAAATTAAACATCAATCAAACTGAACTAAACCAGGAAAGGCACCTCCCTTACATAAAACCCTTTAAGTTGGTAGACCCAGAGATGGACCTTAGACTAAGACAATATAGCAAAAGTTAGATTGGTTAGAGAGATCAAGAGAATACTGATATTCTCTTCGTTGAGCTAAAACCATTATTTTATATGAAAGTACGCATGAGTAACTGTAGGACTTCCGAAAATGAGTCAAGTCTTCGGGAATTTCGACGGAAAAAAGTCGAAGACAGTTTTTTTCAGTATCAAAAAGTTGAAAGGGTTTTTCAATAGAAACATTACAATTTTATATTTCAATACCAACGCATCCGTAAACTTTTTTTATGATCTGTTAATGCCAAAATGTCAGTCAGAGTTAACATTTTTATCATAGTTAAGTTCATGAACGAGCAATGTTTGGAAGTAATTAAAAATTAACTACAACCAAAATTCTGAGTCGGTGATTGCAACTTTAAAAGCACTTACTCCAATGTTCGGTCGTAATAATCGTCCCACCAAACGGGCTGTGCGTACTATTGTGGATAAATTCGAGTCAGCATATTCACTATTGAATGTTCCTGTGCCAGTGAGACAACGCACCGGTCGAGGTACCGAAAATATCGCAACGGTAAGTCCTTCAGTTCAAAATGAGCCAATTCAGCCGATTCCATGCCGTTCACAGGAATTGGGAATCTCTCAGTCCACATCGTGGCGAATTTTGCATTAAGATCTTGGCCCACACCCTAACAGGATCAAAATAACTCAAGAACCGAAGCCTCTTGATCATTTGAAGTGTCGAAAATTCTCCGTTTGGGCTCTGCAAAAGTTTGAAGAAAGTCCTGAATTTCATTGAAAAATCATCTTCAGCGATGAAGCCAAGTGGTTTTGTCATTGACCCAAATATCCGTTCTTGGACAGCAACAAACCCACATGTGCTTCAAGAGACTCCATTGCATCCACAAAAAGTCACCGTGTGGATTTCATGCCGGAGGTGTGATTGGACCTATTTTTTCGTCGATGGAATTCGCTATCGTGCCATGTTGGAAGATTTTTTTTTGGCCAGAATTGGATGGAATTGACACTAGTGATATGTCTTTCCAACATTATGGTGCCCAATGCCACAAAGCTGGTCAAACAATTGATCCATTGAAGGGGAAGTTCGGTAATCGTTCAACCTCAAGAAATAGTCCAGTCGAATGGCCACATCGCTCATGCGATTTAACGCCGTTGAAGTTCTTTAAATGGGGTAACGTTAAGTCGTTGGTTTATGCCAACAAGCCAACCAAGTAAGAGGAGCTGAAGAACAATTTCGAACCCGAAATTGTCAACGTTTCGATCGATATATGTGGAAATTGTAATGCCCTTTACTATCAAGTGTCCTTAGGCAATAATAAGACGGATGATATTTACAGATTCTGCAAAGAAGCAAGGATCATTTCAGACCTCCTTCGAAGAAACTGACCGGAGTTAGACAAAGCTATACCAGAAGTTATCCATCTGAATCACAAAGTAGTTACAAAACATAAGTATCTTTATTAATTAACGATCTTTTCTCTTACATTTATGGCTCAACAAACTAACACCGTGAATAGCCACATAAATTGGTATCTTAATGCGAAAGCAGCACACAATTTCCAAAGACCAACATACTTTTTTGCCAATAAACTTGGCTAAATTTCTTGACTATATTGCGACTGGGCACATCCTATCCTCACGCTAATTATCTTAATGAATTGACCAAACAGTATCCTCTGTCATTAATGCAACAATTTTAATGTTTACTGCAAGATGACAACTGGTTAAGCAACATGCGTATGAACTTGGACTTGGAGCCAGGACAGGACCTGAATCTTGATGTGCATTCTATGGGACGGAGAATTAAATGAAAATAGCTATCGGCATTCTGTCAAAAAGATACAATTTAGTTTTAGTAGAGCCCGCTTTCACAAAAAAAAAAACCATAGATACTTCCGCATGTCTGATCACATTCTTCAAGAATATTCCCAACAAATTCCAAATCAACATCTCTCATCGCGTAACCACACTTCCGACAGCATCCCTCCAGCTGATTGCCAATAACCTGAAGAAACCAATAAAAGTGATTGCGCCCAGGAATCAGGCAGAACCGAAGGAAGATTCGTAATTGGTTGACAAGTTTCATTCGTCGTGTGTATGTGTATGATGACATTTTATCTTGTTTCGATTGGAACAAAAAAATCGGTGATAGGTACACGACATTTGAATTGGACCACAAAACTGTCATTCGGCCGATAGAACCGAATGTACGCCCGCCTTCCACCAGCAAAACTACGACAACGACAAACGAAGACGATGATTCTCGTCAGAATAACTAATGAGGTGCGCCGCACATACAATCGGTTTCTGTATGCCTCGTTGGACTTCTGGTTAAAACAGTCAAAATCTCAATAGTCACATGTCCATTTCGATATGTGTGGCAATCCATGGAGTACCGACCGCGCATTGCTTCCTCCTTTCAACAGAGATCAGCACCAGCATCGCGGCGGCGGGGTCGATGGCGTTTAAGATGACGATGGTGGTCAGCGCCATGCGATTGTCGATCGGCGATAAGTCCACCATCCTCTTGGTTCTTTTCAACTTTTCCGCTTTCGATTTATGGCAATTATTTGCATTTTATTGGAAAATTAGTAACATTGTCTGGATGGCTGGCCTGTTGGATTGCTGATGACCAAGCAAAGTGCTCTGCCATGGAATTTGCCCGCATTAATCTGGAGTGACGCCACTTGACCAGCTGATAAAAGGTGTGAATAATGGCTGAGAGCACAGTTTGCAGCTGGCGGCTGCTGCTCCTTCTAACGAGAGTTCTTCGCCATGGTCGGTTCTATGGACAAATAATTGACTTGTCATTTGGCTCTATCGCTTTTACGGTCTGCTATGTGGTCAATCTAACAGAAATTTGCCAATTACGTGAATGTGGGTACTTTATTTGTAACAGTTGGATGCGGCGAATTAGATGTCATTATTAGCAATTTTGATAGATCGTTTGGGAAATTTCTTCTCTTTTTTGCAATTCATCTTGAGGTGGCTTGAGGTACTTCTGAGTAAGCTTACGATTAAGGAGTGCCAAATCACTGGAAAATTATTACAAAAGCTATTTCTAACCTTTCACCTCTATCCAGCGACGTCTTGAGATCTTTTTTAATCGCTGTTCACTAAGTTTTGAAAACAAACTCCAACATAGAAAGACAGCTGAAAAGGAATCAAGAACATCAGCTTATAAAAAACAGGTCAACTACAGGTCTTTACAAATAAGTAAAGCCTAGAATTCATGTTTTGAAATATTCTTAGAACACTTTTATACATTTCTCCTCAAAGTATAAGCTAAAGATTTCCTTAACACTTCCTTTCAAGATCGTTGCAAAGTAGCTGCCTAAACTTTTGTTGCAACCTATTCCCAGACATGCGCATTGTACATACTATATGCGTCAAAAATGTTTACTTTCCTAAGTCTACCTCTGACAACAAATCCGCGACAAAATAAGAGCTGCTTCTCCTGATATTCAACCGTGATGTCCTCTTTATAAGAGGATTGGCAACCTTAAAAATATGACCAAAATACAGAGAGTAACATGCACTGGAACAACCAGCGCGATGGGAACAACACCAACAGCGGGATTGGAAGCAATTCTTACCCTTCTAGCCAGTCAAAACATTGGAGACCGAATACATATGGACAGGCCAAGATACTTAGCAACTAACTTAGCGGTAGTGTCAACTCAGACTACACTGTCCCATACTTAGATTTCGAAAGACCCTTCTCGTGGGCATTTTCAAGCAGAGAACAGTAGGAGAAAAATGAAGCATCACCGATGGATCAAAAATGGACATATGAATAAGAGCGGGTCTTTTTTTTTGGAGGAGCTAAGACTAAGCAGTTCCATACGACTCCCAGACCATTGCAGCGTTTTCCAAGCGGTGGTTCTTGCAATGACAAAGGCTGCCTAATTGGTGTCAATGCTGACAATGGCTTAAAAGTGTTTATTGTACTAATGCCATTGGAATGTTCGAAAGAAATACTGTGAATTATAAGCAATGGCAACAGAAAAAGACTGAAACCTGAGTTTCCAAATCACCACACCACACTAGCGCTGTGTGAATAGCATCATAAGGGTATTTATAACCCCTTTAGCGCGAGTGAATTATAAAAATAAAAAATAAAAAATCACAGGAGGATATAACAACTTACATTGACAGCCAGGCGGCCATAAAAGCAAGAGCTGCTACACAGATAACATTGAAGGTTTTAAAGTGTTCCCGGGAAGAGCTTAGAGTTCTTTGCACGCAGCATTATGTAAAACTCTGCTGGGTCTCTCGTCACAGCGGGATATCAGGCAACGAAGCAGCGGATGAACTGGCCAGAAAGGGCTCAGCCCTAGACTGAGAACAAGCAGTTGGCACGGTCTTATCTCCACTCTGCAATCTTAAGGCCAAAATTGAACAAAAGTCATTAATGGAAGCAAATAACCGATGGAAATCTGTGGCCAGAAAACAGGCCTGCTCAAATTTACCAAGGCGTCCGGATGGTTAGAATCAAGACGCTAGTACCACGGTAGGAAACACTTGTGGGTATCATAATGGGTTCTCATTAGTCCGCATACCTAACCCTAACCCCTATCATATCTTCCTAATAGGATCTTGGATTCATAGAACCAAAACAAAGCAACATCAAACAAAAGTCAAAAAAGAAGACTAAAGCAAGCACTTCCTCTGACAGAACGACTTGAGAACAAATTGAATGGTCTTTTGATGAATCCACCCTCTCTACTGATGGCTTAGTAATGCTTTAAAAAAAAAACTGAAGATAGTTTCCAAAATGAGCGGTGAAGTCGCCCCCTTATAGAGGTTCTATCACCTTAACGACTCTTACCCGTAGAAAATTCTGCTCCTGAGGGTGGTTTTTTCGGCAAATTTTTGTTTTATCCTCTTGATAAGAATGACTGGTGTTATTTCCTTTGGACTCCTAAAACCCGTCGTTGTCTTAATTAAGTAGAAGGGGACATATGTCTATCAGTGAACGAGGTTGTCCTACTTGTCAAATAGACACAACAAACAATGCGGCGAGAACTACTTGCATTTAGCAGGTTATTCAGGAAGCTATATGGATACGTTTCTATTCTCCAACAAACCTAATCGAACATTTTTAAAGTTCACAAAGCGAAGCAGTCTTTCGATTTTGCTATCATTGTTCGACCCAATGGGCTTAGTAAGTTCCATCATCATCAAGGCAAAGATAATTTTGCAAAAACTCTGGATTGAGAAACTGGACTGAGTGTGAGATGCATCAATTTCCCAGAGCATTAATACCGAGTGATGGCAATTCATGCGGTGCCCAGATTTATGTTGAATCCAGACACCAAAACCGTTAAAGTCCACGAATTTGCAGAAG
This sequence comes from Criorhina ranunculi, assembly GCA_951813785.1. Classification (NCBI taxonomy): domain Eukaryota; kingdom Metazoa; phylum Arthropoda; class Insecta; order Diptera; family Syrphidae; genus Criorhina; species Criorhina ranunculi. Next base: position 7,539,741 of record OX638381.1, read on the forward strand.
CATCCATGAGCGCATAGATGTATTCGGATCGGTTCAGGTATCACTGTTCGTTGCCAACTCTAGGGTAGCGCCTGCAAAGAAAAAACAGCTTCCTCGCCTGGAACTGTGCGCAGCTCATTTGTTGGCTAACCTTTGGACGAAGATCCGTAACATTTTCGCATCTGCACCGTCAACCGTTTACTTTTGCACGGATTCAGAAATTGTCCTGCACTGGATTTCAACGCATTTGTCAAGGTTAAGTTCCTTCGTGGGAAACAGAGTCGCTGAAATACAGGAGAACACAATGGAAGTTCTTTGGAAGCACGTGCCTACACTTACGAAACCGGCAGGCAGACATAGTCTCAAGAAGTTGTAGGTTGTAGAGGACCAAGATTTTTATTGGAAGGCGAGGAGAGCTGGCCGGAGGAAGCTGCTTCGGAAAAGAAGAACCCTCGACTGTACATATGTAGGAATACGATTTTAATACTACTAAACATCTACTAACATCGCAGTGTAAACCTTAAATTTTAAAAGGAAATTCTGAAAATCACACGCCCTTCATTATGCACGGAAGCTTCTAGTGATAATGATTAAATATTCCCACCGTAGGACATACTGCAGACCTACCCTATTTAAAGTTGTTTCCTTCTATTCTCTGAAGCTTTATTGTAAACAAATTTAAAGCCGAATGTATGTAAATATTTCATGAAAATTTGAAAACTATAATAATTTCACTATCGGTTTTCTTATCTAAGTTTGCACATGTTCGTATGTAAGTATGTACAACTGTGTAGTAAAAATAAACTCATTTTAATGTCATGCATATACCTACATATTTTCAATTTAAATTTCAACACACTTGCGGTTACACACTCACACACTTTTTGAAAACATCCACTTGTCGTGGTTTATTTTTGGAACGACTACCTTATCTCAATGATTCATCAATGCGAATGAACTAACATGATAATCAGTCCGTTAGTCGATTATTTATATTTAGTTGTATAAATGTGTGGTGGCAATAAATACTTGTGATAAGATTGTGACAGAAAATAAAACGTGGGCGCCGTGGCTTAGTTGGTTAAAGCGCCTGTCTAGTAAACAGGAGATCGTGAGTTCGAATCTCGCCGGGGCCTTGCACTGTGTGTTGTGTAGAATTTTTTTTCGTAGAATTAAACTTTTTCGTGGTTTTTATACAATACTAGCGGGTACCTGGCGTGCGTTGCTGTGCATTTTTCACTAACGGTGCGCTTGTGACTGGGTTAGTTTTCATCACGTTTAAATGGTAGCTATCATCCCCTTGCCAGAACAGAAAAAGATATAGCAAGGCATCATACGAGATACGACCGATGTGTTTCAGTAACACGTTTGAAGCGTTTACCATGTTCGCCAGGCGGTATTTTGTCAGCTGATTGCAAATTTTTAATCGTCCGATGGCATTCTGTCTATGGCTGGTTTGAATAATTTTGAATTTTTCGCCTTGTTCTAGCACTAACAGCACAATGTCAATCAGTCTCCGTTTCTTCGTTGCCAGTGAAATAAATTTGTAGGGGAAGCAACAAATCGATGTTGTGGTAGACTAATCCATCTGCATTGTGGCTGTCAATTTTCATTGCTCCAAAAGAAGTCATTTGAAAACATGAGTTGTACTTCCGAATGTTTTGTATCAAATGTTTTGAATCTAGAGTGATGCCAGAAACGTAGATATGAAGTGGTTCTTGACTTTAAATTTCGACTTTTCCATTCGAACAACACATTCCGGCTACTTTTCGAACTTCAATGTACGACAACGCGAAGAAACTTTGTGCATCGACCCTATATGACTGCTGTAACCAAATCACGTCGGTCGGGCGCTTCAGCCACACTCGATGTGTTTTCTCTGTATCGTAGTTGTTCTAGGCGCGATTTACGCTAGCAGGGCTCTTCAGCTGCGCTGAAAGTAAAAACTTTGATTCGAGCTTGGCCAATGCGTGATTCGTGTTGATCGGGCGTTTCTGCCGCTCTTGTTTCTTGATGCTTGATGCACGGTTTGATGCTAAATGATCTTCGCGTTGTTGCAGCGTTTCTGTCGCCCTGTTCGCTTCTGATTGCTTTTGTTGACGGGTTTTCCTTCTGATGGCTGCTTTTAGGATCGACAGCCTTATACAAAAGGATAGCAAATACCTCTCCACCCTATGCAGTTACTACTTTCCCTTACCTCGGCGTCTGATGATAAGTGTTTCCCCGAACTATTCAGCCCAAATATACATATGTATGGTCAGTGGCTGCTGTTCAAAAGTTTATGCTGCACGTTGATGTTGGGTATCCAAGAAGTAGATGGTTGTGGCTCTAAGCATCTGAATAGGTCTTATCCTATTTCTAGAAATCTGCGCTCTTCCGGAGTTTCGGTTTTCTTTGTTGTCTCGAACCTGGAGCTATGATTTGAAGATCCTCTTGCCTGGAGCATTTTTGTCCATTCGCTCGATGTGGCCGAATGTAGTCGACGTGGTTCGACTTTTTGGACTAAATCCACGTTTTGATACAGCGCTGCCGTTGGTCCATGAAGAGCTCATCCGCTACCATCCATTTTCGAAGACCCCTCACTAATTCTTGGAAATCCTTCTCGAGCTGAGCTCCCTATATGTCGAAGAAGCTGAGATAGGTAAGGTTAGGTACGAAGAGAAGTTACCTCTGCGCCAGCCGTAACTGCCTTCTGTCGACAGATTTGTGTGAGTCTGTAAGTCTAAGGATGAATGTACATTACACGAAAGGTCTATGTACTTGTTTGTATGTGTATGTAGAACATTCTAGTTTTTCCCTCTGCTACTTCTCTCTATAAGGCTGCGTGCTGCTGTCTGTTTGTCTGTCTGTGCGTTTCTGTAGGGATACGCGTTTCTGCAAGTATGTTCTCTGTGTTGTTTCTAGCGTTGCTCTCTCTAAAGTTAACTTCGCCGTGTCTGCGGTTTATCCAAGTTTCGATGTCCGGAATAAGTCGGTATATCCATCGGCTCTAAGACGAAAGATTCGAGCGTTGCTGCCACTCCCTCACGCTTGCGGTATGTTGAAGTTGTTCAGGTCGTTCACCAGCTTGTCGGATTGCTCCTCGAGATCCTGGAAGAAGCGACATCCGAGGAATTTATGTCTTAGGTGGTACAGGCCAGGACTGTGGTAGAGGAAGTGGCCGTCACTGCAGCCCCTATATAGGTCTTCTTCCGTCATATGGAGCTTCTTCATGTGGCACGGCAGGCAGAAGCTGAGATTAGGTGCTATTCTATTTATTTTCTGGAAGTTTTGATAGCACCGTTGGTTGATTCGATCTAGGGAGTTCGTACACTCTCGTGTTTGTAGTACAGAATCCGGATAAAGCGACGATCAAGGGACCGACGTTCTAACCGGACGACACACAAAACGAATTGTAACATGCTATTGTGTTACGCCGCTTAAAGCGGTAAGTCGTTCTAAACGAAGTCGTAGTAAACGGATTCCACTGTACTCCAATTTTGGTGTTTTGGTCAACACTCACGCTAAAGTTCAGCAAGTCGAGTCCAAATGGACACCAATCAGTGTCAAATGGTAAGATAACAGTCGATGTGAAGTCACATCTACAATAAATAGGCATTGTCAGGTCTCATAATTTTTCAAGGCATACTTTTAGGGGAAAAACAAAAATTCGTTTTGAGTTTTTTCAAAATTTTCATTTGAGCTTTTTAAAGAACACGATCGCGACTACCTAATTAAGCAATTAAAGAGTTACATATCCCTCCAAAGTGATAGTCGTTGACATAAAAGTAACATTCAATTCAAAAGCTACGATCGGATGCTCCTTCGACAGTCTATCAACCCACTAATCTCAAGAGCATTTCTTCCAGTTATTCTACTAGTAATCTTTACCTGTAGCGAGATAAAATTCCCCTAAATACTTAATAACCTTCATTAGTCTGGGCATCGTGATGCAATTACAGATCACCACCACCACTTCACCTTACAAAGCAGCTTCACCTCCCATAATCCTGATCTCACTCAGACCTATTAATAGTTAGCTAGCAGTTAATCTTGACGATTAACAAATTTAATCTCGGCTTTAATTATGTACAAGTCAGATGACGATGACGATGGTGCCGTTGCTAAGGATTCACTTTAATCTTCCTCTTTCCAGTTGTTGGGGGTGATGTCACGTATATTTCTTCTCCAGCGACCACCGTCTCCACCAAGCTTCGAGCCATGTCACACAAGTTTGTTTAACAGTTACATACTTACTATTATTATTCTCAACTAAATCACACTGTAGGTCAGCTAATCACGTGACAATCTTACAAATAGAAAGTTATTAAGTATCCTTGCGGTACACACAGCTAACGGCAAACAAAACACTCGTCTGTCATACTCACCCCCCTTTAGATTGGCAAATAAGGTGTGTGTGTGTGTGGAACAAGTTCTCGTTCTAGACCAGGCAAACATTGACTCCCACATAAATTGTTGCAGAATAGTGGCCGACTTACTGTGAGGACGGTGGCGGCATCTATACCACACAGAGAAATGCGCAAATCTGGAAGACCCATGTGCTCGTAGTATGTGAACGATGTATCATCTGTGAACCGGGATAACCGACACACCGATCATTCCAGGTGCACTGTGGCGACGACGGCGGCGGCGGTCTACAGACGGACCACCAGTGGTTCGATGTGCGGCTTCATCGCTGTCGAATCTGGGGGAGGGCGTAATTGAATGAATTTATAATCCTCCTCTATTTTATGGGAATCGAAAGAGAAAAGAGAGGAAGTTTCCGCCAAAGCAAGGTAACCACTGGACTGCGTTGTTGAGATTCATTGGCAGTTGAAGTGAGAGTAAACAACGATCAGAATTAGAAATTAAGTAATTAAATCGGAAAGATTGATGGCTTAGTTTTATCAGTTTAGAAGGGAATTCATAGGTTCTCCTAGTTTGCAGAAACAGTGGGAGTTGTGTGATAGATCTATGGAAACAGTGCTATTTGGGAAGAATAGGGAAATAAAAAGCCAGGAACAAACTAGGTAAGGACAAAAACAGACTCATAAACTCCAGATTATAGGACAAGACCGTCAAGAGAACGGCTTTACCAGGAGATTTCCTATTACAACTTTTGTGAAAATTTCTATTTTCCAATCTGGAGCAGGAGTATTCTCAGACCAATTACATCGACTAATAGACTACTACAGTGTTTAAGCTGAGATAAATGCAACTAAAGATCGTCCTTGAATTGGAACATCAGCAAATGAGTCCCCATAGCGCAGCGCTCACTAAGTCGAATGCCTCATGGAATTAAGAGCAATAAAAGACCAAAGAGTTTTGCTCCGTTAGTTCTGGATACATTAGGGTGGAAAGGAATGAAAACAGAAAAGAAGGCTACTCGCCTTCAACACAGTTAAACGGTACAAAAGTTAAGTATCTACATGCTACATTACATTGTTAGCACATCAAAAATGGCATCATGAACTTTGTGACAACGGTCTTTCAAAAGAACCTACATAACGAACAAAAAGGTGAAAAACTTCCAAGAAGGCTACCTCTAATACCATCCAAAGTACGTACCTTGGATAGTTATAACATTCTCAATGACTGTGATGAAGGTATAGGCACTCAATACCGAGGTTCGAGAAAAATCAAGACCGTCCTTCTGTGGAGAGGACATGAGCTAACGAATTATAACAAAAAAAGGACATGACGACATACGTTTCACTACGCGACGAGTAGGGTAGAGGCCGGAAGGTCGGTGAGGACTTAGGTCAGTAGGTAAGTTGAAGAGGTGGTTGCATCGTGTGATGCAGCCTTCACTCGGATCTCTGACGGATCCATTGTGCTCCTCTGACGTGGAATGTCCATTCTGAAAAGACAAAAAGAGAGGGAAAAGGTCTGGGTGAGTGCAGTTACGATTGTTCCGCCTCCCTGAACCATCCCGAAATCGAAGTGAATTTTAGAATGGCTTTTGGTGGCTTGTCGTCCAGGTCGTTGAAATAGTGTTCACTGAGGGCCGTCTTCCTTGTTCTATATAGACTGGGACAATCGCAAAGGAAATGGGTTGTGTTCTCTTCCGCGTCTGTATTACCGAAGCCTCTGCATAGCTCGTCTGTACTTAGACGCAATCTTCTAAGGTGGGCCGCCATTAGGTTGTGGCCTGTGATGATCCCTGTGAAGAGAGCTTAGTTTGATCTGTTTAGCGCAAAAATGTGCCCCGTTCTTATCTTGTCGATATTTGTCCAGAGTTTCTTGGAGGTGCGGCATGATTAGTTGTGCTCAATCTCTCATCAGCTTGTCTTTGGAAGTCTAGTGCAATGGTAGATTTGACGAGAGCTACGGGGGGTAGAACTGAGTGGTCGACTATTGATGGGTCCTGTTCTGAGCCTTTTCTAGCTAATTTATTCGCCATTTCATTCCCGTGGATACCTTTGGGTCCTGGGATCCACCAGAGTGTTACGTTGTGATTCGCGGTGAGGTGCTATCTCTTGCATGGCGCATTGGAGATAGCGTTTTATTGTGTCGCAGGACATAAAGGATAGGCTGGCCAAACTTTGCCATCTCTGGTATGCCTTGGGTTCTTGATGAACCTTTAACGGGGAGCGACAGTGAAAAGGGAAGAGCGGTTTAGACATGCAAGGGTAGCTTTAAGGTAGTGTTACATCAGTTTTAGTTTAGTCTAGGTTAGTTAGTTTAGTTTCTTGAACTTCTTTTCAGTCGCTTTAGTCGATATTGGCATATGTCATTTGAGTTCTACTTTTCTTCTTTCTTCTCTGTGTCTTGTTTTCTTTCTCTTGTTTATTTTGTCCATCTGCTGTCTATTTAGGATTATAGGGAGCCTCTCTTTTGTCTTCTCCTAGTTAGTAAGTTGTATTTGCCGCGAGACCACTGCAGCGTGTTTCAATGAGGTTTCCCGAGAACTACCACAGCGGACACTTTCAAAAAAGTGTATAGCCGTCATAGCCTTGAAACACTGCAATAATTTACTGAAGTTGTTTTCTACCAGCCAAAACGTTCCACTTATTTGGGTTCCGGGACATAAGGGCATCCATGGATGGCAGATAAGTTCGCTAGATTGGAATCTTAAATGGATGAGACAATGACTCAAGAATGGCAAATGACCGAAGGATGGTCTGGACAGAACTACAGTGCTCCCCGGATAACTGCCTCGCGAGTTTTTCTGATTTATTTAGGCATTTAAGAGGTGAAGTTACCTATCCGTACCCGTTTACATTTCTGACAAGTTTCGAAGCCTCAAATTTTTGGTTAGAAATGCGGGTTACGCAGCTAAGCTAGAGAGTTCATATCCGGGTATAACTGGTACTTGTAAATAAAAGGAAAACAATGGAAATTATCGCACTCAACAGAGGTCATCTTTGCCATCTTATAGGGATTGTACAGAGAAGAACCTGCTGAAGGTCCACCTTGATACAGAGGAAGTGACGATGTTAATGTAGAGGAGGACACATTTCACCTTCTATGTTAAGCTTTAACAGAAATAGAAGGACTTCTTCAATGATCCAGGCGAACTGTCAAACAAGCCACCTTAAATTATTCTAAAATTCTTTCTGACCTCGGAATGGTTCAGTAAGGCTAATCACAATTAAAATTTCTTCATTCTGCTGCATCCCACAGCCACTCCTACAACCTAACTTAATCTGAGGAGTACAGGAGTGAAAAACCCACCACTGCTCAGAACGACTATAATCCATTGAAAGGGCTGTGGCTTGCTGTGGAAAAAGTTCGTCAACCTTCAACTTTCCTACACAATCCCTCAATCAATTCCCAACAATAGTGGAATAGTGGACAAAGTGTCATGAACTCAAGTCAAAAAGTCTAACCATCTTAAATGTGTGTATGGACCACAGACAAAAAATCCATTCAAGGCGAAGCCTTTGACACCTGAATTTGAACACCCCTTCTTCCTCCATTCCCTGCTTCCGCCAAGGAAAAATTAAAAAAAAATTTTACAGAAATTTTACTGTGAAGGCCCCGGCGAGATTCGAACTCACGATCTCCTGTTTACTAGACAGGCGCTTTAACCAACTAAGCCACGGCGCCCACGTTCGTTCCGCCTCCCCAACTAAACCACCACATTTCCGCCGATAAACAGGCCAAATAAAATGATTTTATCTGTGACCATTTATTTATCTTGCCCAGCTAATTCTATTTTTGTCCACAACGCCACAAGATAAGATACGAAGCAGCATGGAAGCAAGACGATATGTGAATTACGTGGGACCAAATTCAGTTGCCAAATTTCAATTTGTTTCCAGTGAATACCCCAACTTGACACATTTGCCAATTGTCAGGTTTCATCCCACCATCCGATGGCTATCTGTCTAAATCGCACACGCACAAAACTGTCACCGAACAATTGAACAGACATGCCCACTCCCTCTTATCATAAACACATTGTCTTGTCACTCGATTGCCAGTACATGCTTGCATAATGGCACACAGATCCCGTATAGAATTCCAACAAACCAATGAACGATCAAGATACGAGTGGATAGCTCTACCCAGCAGTGGATAGGTCTCATTCTCGCGCCTCCGGAGAGTAGTGACCATGTTGGCGACATAATGCGGAGCAATATCGAAGCGAATCGTGACACAGCACTACACCCACACAATGCCACTCTATTGACCACAACTATGGCAACGCCACTGCCGAGTGGAGGTCCTTATCTGATCCTCATCGGAACGGTACTTCGAGTACAAATGTACTAAATTATTCATGATCCCCGGTCTCTTGCGGTCGCGCGAATCTTATCCAAACAACAGATTACTCATGTTTCCCTAAAAAAAACCTAGCGGAGACAGAGACCCGAGACCAGTGCAGCAATGGCTGCACAGTTGAGAGTTGCTTGTTGTCGCACATCGAGTGTTGTCGAGTTGTGTCATTGATTCCTAGAAACGAATACCTGGAGCCATAGGACGTACAAGGGGGGCTAAAGCAAACAAACATATATTTCACTTTCAAAGCATAATATGCGGAGTGAGGACGATTGTTTCGGTTTTGGCCAGCCTTTGAAGGTTCTCTGTGGCAGAAGCAGCCAACTACAACTACAAAGAATGCATGCAATTTGGAAGCAGGAAAAGAAATGGCGAGAAATGCGATCCAGTGCCGTGATAATTCCCCCGAAATGGATGTGTGTGCCCATATAGTCGAAGGTGAAGGTGGTGGTGAGTGCTGTTAAATAATTTTTCCCGTTTAAATTCATTTCGGTTGACCAGGCGGTGGTAAGTGACGTTCTTTATTGTTATGCTGCGCGGGGTTTTGCTTACACGACAATAGCCGCCGCCGCCGCTGCGCCGGTGGAGGTCTGGCGAGGGCATCGCTAAATAGTTGTTGAATTGTTGACATATTTTCGATTTTACGAGAGGAGAAGATTTCGTGTATGCAAATTACAAGTCCAATACCATCTGTCCAGTGGTCATATAGTCCGGCAATTAGACATACCAAAGTTGTTAGCAATTAGTTTGCTGCAGTTATACCTACTCGTAAGCCGTTACAAACGTGACTTTTAATTAGTTTCTGTTATTTTGGCTTGTAATTGGTAAATGCTTTCAAGTAATTTAAAATTATACTAAAGTTACTCTATTCGATGCTAATTATTTCTTTAATTCATTCACCGTATGAAGATTTGATACCGTTGAGGTAATGAAAACCGAGCGGTATTTAGTCGCAGTCGGTGTTGGCGGTACAGAGATTGGTTGCAACTTCGTTTACCTCGAAACCCAATTTCATTGGTAAAGGCCGATCGTACAGTGGTTGGAATTGTTGGAATGCCCATTGGTGGCTTGTAAAAAGGAAGCAGAGGGTATTTCCTTCTCTTCGCCTTCCTCGTTTGAGTAGAAAGCATGGTAATTCTAAGGCATGTTGTCAAAATAAATCATTTGAGTTCTAGATGAGGGCAGATCTGGAGTTTAGATGTTCTTAGCAAGAGGTATACTCCATTAGCCTCATGGATTCTCAGAGTGATCCAGTGGTCTTATACCCAGTTTAAGTGAAATTTAATTTTCGTAAGATACGAGCGACGACCTTCGGTGCAGGTAAGTAAGGTTAAGTGGTTGTCCCTATTAAGCAGGGACACACTAAGGTTCTTATATGTTTCCTATTCATGGACAGAAGTATTCCCGTTCTCTTCAGATTCAGGTTGGGCCAGATCGGTTTTGACTGGAGAGAAGTGTTGATGTTGTGCCAGCTGCTATCAGCTATTCTTCTAGCTTCAGTATCAAGGTGAGATTTTATTGGTTCTACAGAGGCAGGCGGTTCCTTTTTCCCATTATCGCTCGCCAGTTGCCCGGAACGTTCCTGTGCCCAGAAACCCAGTACAGGGAATCGTCGCATCTGTCAGCGATCTCATTCAGAGACCTTCGGCATTGCTATACCAACTTGGATCGTACTGTCGGTGATAGTCTGCTAGAAATCTCAGTCTTGTATTTCACATTGAAGGCAATGTGAGGGACGATGTTATTAGTTTTACCAGGAATGGTAATACCGCTATCCCAGGATCCTTAAGTGGCCTGTATTGGTACTAGCCATCTGTGAGGATTCCCTAAGCCGTAAAACTTCTCTAGCCGCCATTTGTTTCCGTAAATATCAACAAGAAATAGGTGGAGCATTGTCTCCAGCTCGTCAGTAGGTGTTGTCTTTAAAGCACCCTTTGTACAGATGCATGCCAATTTTTGGATCTTCCTTAGAATACCCACATAACTCTTCCTGTCCAGTGCTGTCCACCAGACTAATACTCCATACATCAGGATAGGTCTCACTACTGCTGCATAGATCCAGTTTTCTATTTTAGGCTGCAGGCCCCCATTCGGGCCCAAAGCTCTGCGGCGTAAGTAAGAACGATCATTGTGAAACGTTTTCGAAAGAAACAACAGCAAAGAGCCTAAAGGTAAAGGCTCATGATGCAGCCGCACTTATACCAGATTAGGTCCTTCGACATTTCATATGGATTTGAGTTATTTTTTCCAGAAACTACCCGGAGAAACAGCGCTGAACACTATTTATGTTGATGTCAGCCAATTCGTTAAGATTGTGGAAGAAGCTGGCAGCTAAATAGACTCTTCTTCAAGCTTAAGGGGCTGGACACGGACAGAAAAGGTGGAGAATAATTTCTTTTTCTTGCTTATCCATGCAGCTTCTGCAAAAAATCATTAGAGAGGAGGTTCTTCCTGTTGTGTTCAGTCTCGCATGCCTTTTCTGTCTCATTAGACCTTGAAAGCATTTGCAATCGAACTTAACCCTAGAATACTAATGCTCGCCTGAGGCTCAGCAAGCCAAAAACACAATCCAACGTGCGTCCGCACACAAGCTTGAATCGCATTCTAATGAGTTGGCACAAACGCGTGCTTTGAAATTTACAAGGGATCAGGAAATATAGGGGAAACCCCGAATACGGTCTAGGGTTAAGGAGCCAGACCCCTATTTCTAGCTTGCAAGGTCTAAGTTCTGCAAAATTCGACTTAATAATATCCTAAATCTTTTGAATTTGGCAACACTTCCTTGGTTGGATGATGCTCTGATAATTCGAATTTCAGAAGCTCATGATGCCATTGTCGCCTCACACTAGGAGGTTTAGATGGAGACTTTTCCTTAGCATCGAGTTAACGTCTTGAGAGCAACTGATCTGGAAATCCTAAAATTCAATGTGTATCCTTCGGAATTTTTCTCGATGGCTTGTGTCTCCAGAAATACGACCCTTCAAAATATGTTAAGATCCCCGTTCATGGAAAACATCAGCGAATCATGGAAAGATCGCTTGACCCTTAAGTCCAGAATTCGAAATGTCACGTTTTGTCCCGCATATTATTTAGTGCACAAGGCGAACACACCCTAAATATGACAACTGGCGAACCATAAAAGCTAACCTACTTTTACAATGATTTTTCAACTAGCATCCCATTTGCATAAAGGAACAAAGATTTCCATCGGAAAACCCATGCAACCAAGTCGGGATCTTCCTTTTTCGAGATCCGCTTGGAATATGATTTACATTTATCAATAAATTTTGTGCTCAGTTCTGGTCATACCGTCGATTAGCAACACTAGCCACAGGCATTGCCACCATTCCACAGTGGATTGGCGGAACATTCAAATGGCAAACAACAGTTCCGAACCAAAACCTTGACATCATCTGTTTCAGAGTTAGTTATCTTGGATATATAGGGCAAACAGTTGCGTTGAAGATTTACGGTACCAGCGAGTTACTTTAACATAATTCGTGCGCCGGTAACACACCAACTCTGACACCACACGCCTGGCTGCCATCCTTCGTTATGCTCAGCATGGAGATCTTGATCTTAACCCGACCAGAGGATAAAGCAAAAAAAAAAAATGCCCCCCCCCCTCCTAGGATAACCTAACATCGTCCAAGTTAGAGGAGGATGCGTACCGTTGGAGGTGGACTATTATTATGCAACTGGTAACAGTGGCACATAGTGACTACAACTCTGCAACTACGACAACAACGTCATTTAGGTATCAAGAAGGAAATCACGCCTAAGAATCTTCCTATATTCGGCGTGGCTTCCAAACGACACGATAAAGAATGCCTGGACTCACGTTTGTGGCACTTTAGTTAGGACAAGCGACCCGAAGATAATGAATAGAAACAGCAGACAAGCTCAGCCGCTTTAAACAACTAATTGCTCGTGAGCCATTAAGTTGGACCCTCTATGCATGATTATCAGCTGAATTTTGTGGATGAGCACGCCAACATCAGATATCCATCAGAAGAACAGTACAGAGTGTTACATAACAAGCGCGTTGTAGTGACACTGATGACCGTGAGATACACGATCTTCTGATAGGAATAGCGGAGAATTTTCTATAAAAAAAAAAATATTATTTAATTAATTCAGCAAATGGGATGTGACGGGTCAGAGAGCGACTGGAATGCTGCTGCTTGGGGATTCTAAAGAAAAATCCTCCAATTAATCTTCATCATTCCATATGACACCAGACAAGTAAGGGAGCGTAAAATCAATCACCTCCTCCACTTGATAGGTATGCAAATCTGAAACAAACAGCCCATGGGAATGAGCTTAGAGAGCAGAAGTATTTATCATCAGAGTGGTAGGAGGAGGAGTGTGCTAAATTGAACTCTGAGACGGAAATGTGAACTCTTAACGGGCTTTTCAGAATTTTGTTTACTTGCGCGAGAGGGATCTTGGAGCCAACAGAAGCCTAAACAGTAACCTTCAATTAAAAAACAATTATTTCTACCTTTTCACGGAGATAAAATAACATTTATTTTTGGACAATTAACTGGTCAACTACCTGGGAGTCGTACACTCAATCGTTTAGCAGTGGTTATGGACAGTAGCTGCGTAGTTTGAAGAAACGGTAAGATGATTTGCTTGATTTAATTGGGCAGATGTAGGTTTTTTTTTTTTTTTTGGTTCTGTGATGTGAGAATGTTTTAAAGACCGTAACAGTGCGGGATTTCCACCTTCTAAACTCACCTCCCCTTCTGCGGTGTGCATTTCATCGTAGGGGATGGTATTGACTTTCCTGTCATTTGCATTCAGGTTTGACTCCCTGCTCTCTCGTTGTTTCTTCATTTCATGCGTCTTTCACCAACTATGATCTTAGGGATTAGGTTAGGTTGAGTGGATGTCGCTGCTTAGGCCAGAACAAGGCCCATTGTGGTACCACGAAGAAAAACAGCATCAGAGACCTCACATGTGTAATTTCCTTAGGGAAGAAGAATAAAGTTGGAGTTGGAGTTCTGGGTAACCGTAGCGAGCGGTGTAAGGCCTATCCTGTGCCGTACACTAAGTGCAGGACCAATTAGACCCACATACAAATTTCTTAATTTTAAAGATGTCGAGCCTAGCTAAGTCATCGAAGAAGTACTCTCCTAGGGTTTTCCTCCTCAGCTTTGATAGGGCAGGGCAGGAGCAAAGAAGGTGTGTAGTCGTTTCTTTCTCCTCTTTGTCTCAGCGGCTTCTATAAAAATCGTTAGAGGGAACACCTATTCTGCTGGCATGCCTGCCATATTTCTTATATGTTTCCTATTCACGGACAGAAGTCTTCCCGTTCTCATCAAATCCAAGTTGGACCAGGTCTGCTTTGACAGAAGACAAGTGTTGATGTTGTTCCACCTGTTATTAGCTATTCTTCTAGCTTCAGTATCAAGGTGAGATTTTATCGATTCCATGAAGGCAGGCGGTTCCCCTCCATTATCACAGGGGATCCGACCTGCGCCTTCCTTTGCTACCCCATCCGCTCTGCAGTTGCCCGGAAAGTTACATCTGTCAGCGATCTAATTCAGAGACCTGTGGCATTGCTTTACCAACTTGGATCGTACTGTCGGTGATTCCAAGACATTTATCGCTGCCTGACTATCTATATATCGTACAATAGCTCTGCTATCTACCGCGTTAATCGAAAGCCAAGCTGTAGCTTCTCGGACTGCTGTAATTCTTAGGCGTTGGTGGTTCGACAAGTTTTTTTTAACAGGGCTTCTCTCTGGACATTCGAAGAATATGTGTTTGGTGTTCTCCATGCAGTCAATGCATCTTAAACAATAAGGGCTATTGTTGTCTAACTTTCTATGCTATCTTTCGATCCAAGGTAGGATACTCGTACGTGGGATAAGACGGTGCAGCTTCTGCCTTTCACATAGGTACCCAAACAATTCAACTACTACTTTTGCTGTTTTGCTGAGTATCCTCACGCTTTAACTCCTGCCACTCCAAGCCCATTTCAGATAATACGCTCCAGAACTTGTCCAGTCGTATCTAGCATGTTTTTTTTTAAATAGAAGCTATATGGACGAAGGAGAGAAGGAATTCTCCATTTTCTTTGTAGCTGCTCAGCTGACTCTCGCAAAAGAAAATTTCAGCTAGGAGCCTGGGTGATCTGATTAAGACAGTTGTCAGGACGAGGTTAAATTCTGGTAATCGCGGGAGTAATCTCTATCGATCTCCTAGCGATAGAGAGAGAATACATATACATATGTATGAGAAAAGAGGAGGTTGGAAAGGAAATGGAAACAACGGAAGCTAAAGATTTCACCAGACAACGCTGGCAAGAACACTGCAGCAGAGAAATCAGGGGAAGATGTACTGCAAGACTGATCGGAAATATTGAGTACTGGGTGGATCGGAGATACGGCGAGGTCTAGGACACGGGTGCTTCAATGATAATCTGCACGAAATGGGAAAAGAACGATCTCAGGATGTCAGTTTGGCGACTCGACGCAAGGCAACGCTGAACACACTTTACTCGAATGCACCAGATGGCGTGCAGAAAGACGTAGACTAGAAATGGAGTTAGGCAGGATCACACCAGAAAATATCGTCACGGAAATGGGAACGAGAGAGGAAAATTGGAATCGAGTATGCTCCCACATCGAGGAAGTGCCGAAGAAAAAGAGAAAAGAACACGACATTAATCCGTCAAGACCATAGGGCCCACAGAGGCTAGTAAAAGTGGCACCTCTCTAAACTAATGCAAAAAGCAGTTCCGGGTCTAGTTCATCTGAAGATGGAAAGGATTAAGATGGTAGGAGTCCAGCAGAACGGGGTAAAGTGGATATCTGCAAGATCTATCTCTTCTGGTCTAAGGCTGTCTGTTGTCAGCCACTATGCCAACCAACCAATCAACTCATCGATGACTCACAAGTGATGGTTAAGTCAAAGATACAACTGCAAGATTTATGAGCATCCGATTCAATTCCAGTCTCTTTGGCGGGCCTTAATTAATGTAAAACCGTCCATCGACAGACCTCAATATCCCAAAAAACCGTATCACACTCCACCACAATTAACATAGATTCCCCATTCCCATCTGTTGGGACAAAATCCACACTCATCGTACAAATGAGCTGCGATATGTCTTCCAGGTTCAACACGAATTAATTGGTGTGATTATTTCAAAAACATTTCTCACCGTCTCTTCATTCGGGTATCGTGTCGCATCTTTGAAGATACTCTCTGGCCAGATGCAGATATACAGCATACAGCATACAGTAACCTTCTCGGACTGTAATCACAATTTTCGCACTTAATTCGAACTGCGCGCGTCGAGCGTTTATGGTGTGGCGTGTGTAATAAAATAATTTACGGTGCGCAACAGTGCCCCTCGTATTTGTCGTAATTAAATTATTAAAAGTTATGACCGTAACAGTGCACCGAGAGATTGGTTTAACTTGGGTAAAGCAAAAGCTCTCATGTATCTCTTGGATGCCTGTAGGTGTTGAAGAGCTGTTTTGAATGTTATTGCGCGGTTTCCCGTCGGGCGGGCTGGACAACCGACAATTGGTTGTGAATTTTACCACACTCACAACGGCGGCGGCGGCGGTGGGCATTGCAGTTGAAACGTTATTGACGTGTGCAGGCCATTTCCGAGCTATTGCGCCTAATGGATGCGTTTACATTGTGCATACATTTACGAATGTGCAACACTATGGATTGTACAGTTATGTTTGGTGGTGTTTTAATCGACGTGCGTGTAGTAAATGGCGTGCAAAACATGGCAATCTGTTACACAGAAATTCAATCGATATGGTTTGCGAAGACATGAATCCTTGATTGGGCGCGAAACCATGAAGGTAGATCAGTAACAAGGAAATTTATGTCAAAGTGTTGATTTCGACGGAAGTGAAAGGACTAGGGAAAAGAAAGTGTGCATCCTTTGCTACCGAGTTGGAGGGGTTAGTGCGTTTGTACAACTAACTGAGCTGACATAGGTTTGCGCGAGCAAAACAAGTAAAAGTGGTTCGCGGCGACACCTCTCGCTATGCAATGGATAAAGCTTCGAGTTCGCTCAGAGTCGGCAATCAAACCGCAGATCCCTTCCATTCGTGCAAAAATAAAACACGTACAACATAAACGGTTGCGAAGATAGTAGATTTCGCAATCTAGGGTCCAGCAGGCTACCTATTCTAAATCCCATGCCTATTTGTCTAAAGAAACAAACTTCCCCTTGACAGCTCATAATATGCAAACACACCCAAGCAAATCCATACCCCAAGTGAATAAAGAATAACGACCCTGTTACCTACCAAGTGAGAGCGCAACCATTCAACGCGACAACCGACAACTTGCCCAACAAAAAAGTGTGACAGAAGCAAATTGGTACAGTTGAGCTCTTCCATTTTTATGGTCCCGCCACCAGCAGCACGAAGAATGACACTTGCCAGAGTGAAAAGGCAGAAGCGCAACACAGCCATTGCCGCCGCCGTCGACCTGACAATGATGCGATGCTGTGCACAGTTCAGAGTGCTCCCCGTGAAAAGTCATAAGCATCCCACGAACCGACTCTTTACCCTGTCATTCCGCGATAGTTAGATTACAAGGTAATTTGCATTTAGAGGAAACAAGGCAGCAACCGTCCAGCACCGAAAATGTGCTGGGAACCCATCAACCAACTGTGAGCCTCATTACCGGGGGATCCGACGATGTGTAGTACCTTAGCCAGAGTCGATCGATCAGCTCTCAGCGGCTGGCAGTGTCCATGCCAGTGGAAGCCTTGTGTCAATAATTGGCACTGCGCCACAGCATATTGGCAAATCGATAATGAGCCCGCGAACATGTGTACTGGCGGGATTTTTATGGCTCTGTACATGGGGGCAGCAAATGGAGGAGTCACAGCCATCTTAACATTGGATTCATCCCAATTGCGCAAGGAGGTGCATGTCATTTCAGCAGCAGCAGCATCGGTGTCGGTATGCAAACGGTCGGTGTAACAAATTCGCCTCTAATTAAATTGTATTACTTTGAATAGCCAGCAATCAGGACTGGGAAAGCTGTAGCTGAGCGGAGTCACCTCTTGGCCCGACATCAACTTGTTCGACAGTGTTTTACTTGTGGAACACATTGTGCATCCGACATGGCTGCTGGTTGGCAGCACCACCAACCAGATAATAAGAATTTATGGCCAAGATAAAAAGATTGATTCTCCGGATAGATTACAGGTGGCGGTGGTGAGTGCCCACATGGGTAACCAGTAGCTCCATGCAAAGCCGATACTTAATGGTGGTTAGTTTTATGACCAGAGATTCCACACACGTAATCCTGGCTCGGGATGCGCTTTTTTTTTTTTGCATTTTTTTGCATTTTTCTGTTGCGAATACTAAATTTCACATGGACTCCAGTTGGAATTGAATTTAAGAGTTGGATTTGGATCATCACCCGTAGAGCGGAGGGTAGTCTGTTTGAGCCTTTGAACAGGCAGAACCTGGTAAATCTGATGCGGAAATTGGATTTTTAGTACTTGGAATGTGGTCCCGCTTTTCGCAGTGGAAGTCGTTATTTTGTGTGGAAATTATTTTAACCTAAATGCGTGCATTATAAGAAATGTTTATAAAAAGTTACTGTAAACGGTGCAAGATGTGGATATGAAAGCAGATGGTGGGTATTATCCTTTTGAGACTTTGTTCATTGCATGCGTTTAATGGTGCAGATGTTGATAAAGATGTTCTGTCGTTCAATAGCTCGAAGTATACATTGTACATTCATAATTTATCACCGATAATTTCTATCGACACAGGGCGTGGCAGGAAATGGAACTAACTAGCTTTTCTACGAGCTAAATCATCAAAGATTATGTAAAAAAATAAGAACGAGTTTTCCAGTTGCAGAACAGCCGTCGTTGTACATCCTTCTCTACTGTTCATCTATGCAGACGGGATCATAGATCACCCAAAGGATTTTTCCCTCAAAAACACCTCTCTCGTTCGTTACGAAGTCTATAGAGCCGGATTGGGACGAACAGGGTCTCGAATAAAGTTACTTTGTAACAATTGACTCCTTAGCCCAAAGGCAAGTCACTTGTGGCGTTACATGAGGAAGACAAAGTTCCTAATTACTTCAAAGTTACGAATATATCTGTCTAGAGTTGTATTCTTTTCAAGACGTCGCGACCAAATGTTTCGCGTTGCGTTTAAGAAAAGAGGGGAAGGGTAACTCTGGCAACATCCTCCCGCCGTTGAAGGTTGTCTTTCAACACACGTCTACGAATAACGGTCATAGTTTGCTGATTGGGCGCTTAATTTTTCCCTTTGATGTGATGGCCGACACGACTCGTATTAACCTGTCTCGTCCTGGGTAGGTATCGGTGACTCTTTCTATAGGCCATTGTCATCCTTGACGACTACGACATCATTTAGCTTGATGTCACCTAACTTCTTAGCCCACTTCGAAGATGACTGAGATAATCGGTAAACCACCTTTTCCAAAACTGCTGCACGATGCGTTGAACGTGTTGCCATCGCCTCAGCGTAGCAGCCTCGTCGGGAACAGATGTTATAAGTCGCAAAATCAAAAAATATGCTCGCGTAAGAGGGTCCACATCGCCTTCAAACATGGAGCCGAGGGGACGAGAATTGGCACATGCTTCCAATTGGCAAAGAATAGTCCCGAACTCCTCATAGGTTACCGGAGCGTTGCCCAGGACTCTACGAAGATTAAATTTTACAGTTTTGACACCGGCCTCTCATATGTCGCCAAAGTGCGGAGCATGAGGAGGTATAAAGCGCCAATTTATTGCCTGCGTCGTCAATTCGCTGGATGCGTCATGTTCAAACACGCAACTGATGATTCGCACCGACAAAATTGGTGCCGTTGTCGCTGAATATAGTGTGGCACTTGCCATGTCTGGTAACGAAACGCAGCAGCGCCGCTATGAAGGCTGAAGTAGACAGTTTCATAACGGCTTCCAAATGGAGGGCCTTCGTGGCCAGACAAACAAAATGCGCGATGTAGTACTTAAAGCATTTAGCGCCGTGACCATTCCAGGAGTTCGAGATAAACGGCCCGGCGTAATCGACCTCCGTATTGTTAAATGCCATATCAAGTTCCACTCGCTTCTTGGGAAGACCGACGCGTCGGTGTCCTTTTTTATTGACAGCATGTAGGTACTTCGTTTTGCCCATCTTCACTGCTTCTGTCTGCAAGGGACTCAAGGACTCAAGGGACGCGCTATTGACATCACGCTGCATTCTCCAGATTATGTCAATATCATCAGCGAGTAATTGAACGAACTTTTGAAAAGTTGTACCTACACTACGCGTGAAAAAAAATTAAAACTTTGCTCCCATCTACCGACTTTCAAGCTTGCACGTCTCAACAACCAAACACTCACTCTATCTCTCAGTGCAAGGTGCCTTGGCGTCATTCTTGACCCCAAGCACAACTGGAAACTTAACATAGAACACAGAGTAAAGAAAGCATGCGTCGCCTTCTATGCCTGTAGTAAGACCTTTGGCAAAAGGTGGGGGCTTAATCCTAAGATTGTCCCCTGGATGTACACTGCCGTAGTTCGTCCAATCATTAGTTATAGTTCATTCATGTGGTGGCCTGCCTTAAGCAAAGCTTACAACATCACAAAACTAAGTACAGTCCAACGAACAGCTGGTATTGGGACCATAGGAGCGATTCGATCGAGCCCGCCAGTAGCTCTAAAATAAATATCCCTGCCCTTGGACTTGCACATCAAATACATCGTTTCGTGTAGTGCTATCAGACTCAAAGAATCTGGGTTTTGGTCCCCCAAACCCTATGGTCATAGTAAGGCTCTTGACCTGCTGCCTAGGGATCTGGCCTCGACCATAACTGACTACACGATTCCTTAACTCAAATTCAATAATAATATTCAAGTTCTCTTTCCGGAAAGGACGGAATGGAGCAATAACCTACCCCTGTCAAATTACGAAGTATCAATCTTCACCGACGGCTCCAAGATGGAGTGTGGCGTTGGAGCAGGTGTCTTCTCAGCGGAACTGAATGTATCCAAATGCCAAGCTAGGCATCCCGTTCAACAGTCACTGTCGTAGTTGCGACAATTCACACGGCAGTCTCTGTGTCTGCCCGGCACTTGCCAGAGCCAGACAGCGCACTCTCGGAAAACCTTTTTTCAAGGAACTTTTTGAGATTTCTTACATGAAATTCAACAACATTATCAATTTTTTCAACTCCACAGGATGGATATGGAAACTACACTCTAAGCCACGCCCAGCAACTTCCAGGTCACGTGAGTTGTGGTATCAAAACGGCGCATCAGCGCTACTTGTGTCTCTGGCAGGCTTACCAGTTTCAACCACTTCTACCTGCCTTCCTACCTACCGTGCTTCCATCTAGTGCAACAGGAAATATGTATCTCAATTGGAATCTCACCAAGTCTCTCCGCATTGCAATGTTTTTTTCTTCATAACTATCCCAGATGCAAAATTTCATTTTGAATTCATGGAAAACGGAATAAATCTAAACAAACGGCATATGCCACTAATGTCGCCATTCATTTGATGAGTATAACCCAGTTTACAGACACACTGTTTCTGCTTCTTCAATTCTGTTTGTGTTAGATCTACATATTTCCCATTTCTTTGCAAACATTGCAAACTCAGGGTTCCCGTTTGCCTCTTCAATTCTCAGACAATTCTTTAGAGTGCTCGCCCCTCCAAGAGCTTCTCATTGACCAATTACTTAGGAAACCGTTTAAGTGAGTCTTCACTATTTCATGCAAACATCACACACACACAGACACAAATATTCATTCATTCTGATCGCGTATAGATCATAACCATACCTAACCTCTCCTATCTGTCAGAAACGTCAACAAGGTCACGATTATACCGCCGACGACACCGATACTGATCCTAATGCCGCCACTGACTGTTGTTGAGTGTCTATCTTGTTCGACAGCCCACTACATGAAGTGCATTCTCTCCATAAACCGTTTTATTTGCGAAAGGTGTCATTAACACCTAAAGTTGGCAGCCAAATGACACACGCACACACACACGTGATTCCCATCCCAGTGATCTCACTTACTGTTTTGATAAATAGACGGGAACATAGAAAGAGTCTTCAAGTGAACCGCTCTCCCTCCTCCAGCCAATTCGGAAAATAGTGAAGATTGATTGAATGACTCTTCAGTAGCAACTTGCCTGGAGCCATCGACAATCGCTAGGCAAATAATTAAGCGGGCTAAATAGCTTACTGAGTTTTCTGGGATAAAAAATTCCATTTTGACGACTGTAAAGCTTGTTTACTTTAAGACGACGAATATTGGAAATTAATCACGGCTTTGAGTCGGCTCGGGTCAGTTTGGGAGTTCAAGGTTTATGGGCATACAATTCGAGGCTAATAGCCTTATAATCGTCTTGTTAAAATGAATTATAGTCGGAACGTTTTTTTTTTTTATCAGATTAGATGGAATTTTATTCTTGTACGTTTGAGGAACTTTTACTTTTGCGCGTCGGGCGAACTTGTGGGTTATATTCCAATGAAGACGTTCTTTTGCAAAGTTTCTGTAAATAGTTCGAGGAGTTACAAGTTTTTGTTTGGAAACTATACAAGCGGAAGGGATGAACAACGGGTTCTCAAAAGGAAAAGGAAGGGGAGGTGCTACTACAGGAATGAGGTTCGAAGGTCTTACCAAATTTTAAAAAATATACGTCAAGGCCATTAAGCCCGAATCGAAGTCTGCTACTGCAGGAATAAGGTTCGGAGATTTTAACAAATTGTAAAAAATATACGTCAAAGCCCGAATCGAAGCCTGTAAGGACAAGCAGGGGAGCATATTGTTAGGATCGCAGTCAGTGATGAGCACATGGAAGGACCATTTCTACAGAGTGTACAACGGCTATGACGATCCAAATGGTGCTGTCGGGCGGATTTAAATATTCAATATGGACCATGGACGGCAATAATTCCGTTTACCCAACATCTACGAAGTAAACATAGCTAAATCTAAATCTAAGTCAAAAAAAGCAACTGGGGCTGACCCATCTGCCGAGCTATTCAAAACAGCAAGAGGTGACTTGGTAAGGAGCGATTGGAATCTCAGCCTGATTCTCAAGAAAGGAGATCCTCTCAAATGTGCCAGCTATGGAGGCATACGTCTTCCCAACATCGCTTATAAGAATCGACCTGCTGTATTATGTGAGCGCCTAAAGCCTTGTCAACAACCTGATTGGTCCATATCAAATATTCACTCTACGGCAGATCTTCGAAGAAACCCAGGAATTCCAAATCGATACCCAGACGTTTTTTCGATTTTTAGGTCACGTATGACAGCATTTATAGCGACGAGCTTTACAGAGCAATGTCAAGTTCTGGGATCCCTGCCAAACTTATCCGTTTCAGGGCGTTCTTGTGTAAAACTCAAGTGTTAACACCGCATACACCGACGATGTTGGCATAATCGGGAGAACGCAACTTGATGTCAGTAGACGAAGGCGACGAAGAGATGAGCTGAGTTGTTAGTCGCAGCAATGATTTTTGTGTCTGACTTGTCTATTTCTGTCTAAGGACCAAGAGCAGTCTTTGATCTTTTTCCAAATTCCGGGAGCGCTCAAACTTGTTTCGATCCATTGTACTCCTAGGCAGGAACCCCTTTTTGGTGAAGTGGTTTGAGGCACTCAGATTTTGTTCGTTTCTCTTTTGACTGTTACTGTTCCCCAACCGGGCTCGAACCTGCCCAGGTCGGGTGACAAGCGAATACACTACCCACTACACCATCGTCACCCTGATCTTACTGTGGTCAGAGCATTTTTCAAAGATCTTTACAAGTGTATTGCCTTACCTAGGTTCAGTTTATGGAAAGTCTCTTCTATGATTCAGCATAACCGCTTCGCTGGCTTGTCTATTCGAGAGTTGAAAGTAGTTTTATGTGGCGCAGGTTTATAAGTCCAAAAGCCAAAAGCCCACAATGGACTTTTGACACACCTCGGTGGGTTATAATGCCATAAACCAATTGTGAACTTATAACCTACCTAAGTGGGCCAAAAGTCCACAAAATTTCGAGTCATAATTCCACAATGTTAAAAAGGAAGTGGGCCACAAGTGCACAATTCTGTCGCGAGTTCATTGAAACACTTTAAAATATTGGGAATCTGTATTGCACCGCTTCGCTCCACTGCCGCTCCGTTTCGCTGCTACGGTCCTTTTATGTCCAAAAATCGATGAGAAACAACAAGTTTTTGTTGTTATATTCATTTGGTGTTATGCATTTTCAATAATTATGGACTTATGACCCACCCCAATGAGTCATAAGACCACAATCGATGAGTCAATCGTCCACAAAAATTTCGTGTTGACTTTTGAACCACCTGGGTGGGTTATAAATCCAAAAATCAATTGTGAACTTATAACCCACCCAGGTGGATCAAAAGTCCATTGTGGACTTTTGGCCTGTGGATTTATGACCCTCCGCCGTTTAATGTTATGTGTCTAGTGGAATAGATTGCTATTCTTTACATTACTCTCAGTAGATTTAACCTTTTGAGAGTTCTACCGTCCAAGGCTGGCTCCATTATAAGCAATCCAGATCTACATTTAGATAGATCCCATCAAAATGTCCGGCACCACCTTTCTAATCAAGTCACGCGAGATGTCATTTCAATATGAAGAGCAGTTAGTATCTACTTCTTCATATGTGAGTTAATAACATCCTCCTGCACGCTCAGTTCTTTTGTCTGTCACGAGGAGCAATGCAATATAAAATCAATGGTCTACCGCTCCGAGGTTAACAAAATTTATAAAATCTTTACATCAACCTCATCCATTCATCTTTCTTCATGAAAATAAGGAACACGCGACCGAAATGGTTATATCCCAAGAATGTCGCACCATTCCTACTAGTGGGTAATCTTGACCACCTTCTACCGTTGTTTTGAATGGCGGCATTTTCTAGCACGGTACCTTTTATCTAACCACAAATCACAAAACCTCTCAAAATAGGTGCTAGCATTAATTGTTGCTCCCGAAAAACGGTCGTGTTTTGAAGTCTTAATTAGGCAGAAGCCGCTATCAAGATACTTAACTGTTATTGTTGATTGTAACTCTATTGCAGGCACGCACTTGGCCACCCACTTTTATTGCGGCAAGATCAAAATCCGAATGCACTCGTTTTTTATTATTTTTTATTATGACGACTTCAAGCATGCAACCCCGTGTGTCGACCAATTAATACACGTATGTACGTGACCCCATTTCGTGCCCTTAATTGACCTACGTCCCGCTTTTAACCCAAAACAAGTGAGACCTCATAACCTCTTCAAATGAATGAAGTACACTCTCCACACATACCCATATCGGTGTCTATAAACAAAAACCCAAAACCTAAAGTGGTGATTCAACGGATGAGGACTCATCCGTACTTCTGGCAGTGGACCGCTTTTAATTGCGCTCATTTCGTAAGAGAATCGTGACCAATTCAGTCCGTCATACAGTGTTCGATTATTCGCTGAGAGGTGTAAGCGCCAAAGATGTACACAAGGGTCTAGGAGTATACACACGTTGAAATCATATTGATCATCTTCTTCAGAGGTGTGGCAACACCAAAAACACTTTATCTACAGTTAGTGTGATATTAATGCATTTTAGTAGCAACATGTTGCTGCACCTGGAAGAGGTGGTTCCTGGTTTGGAAATAGAGTCTTCAATTGTTGCATTCACCGGAGGAGAAATCCTTTTGTTCGATGCTCGTGATCGGAGGTCAGCCCCTCCAGGGCATGCACTTAGACATGAATAGTGCTGAGTGAATGATGACTTCATAGTTCATTTTCAGGGCGGTACCTCACTTAATACAATGTGGTTGCAGGAATTAGGAGAGGCACCAAGGACCTTTGCAAAACACACTTCACACCGACTGAAGTGATAATTTAAAGCCACGGGTCTATCTCGACCTCCAACGTACCTGGAAATAAATTTGCATTTTTAGCACTTTCACCTATGGGAACAAAGTCCGTGATTCTACCGCCGCGAGGCTATAAATCAACTATCAGAATTGCCGCCGCTTAACACCATTGCCATGGACTAACCTCTCATCATTCCGCCTGTCCAATTATGAAATTACAGTCTATCGCTAATTCTAACAACAACGACGGCGAAGACGGTTCAGAAGGAAAGATGCCTAATAACTTTCCTAGACATTATTGCTAAATCCATCAGATGTCATAGGCCGTTGAAAGCTTCAACGAAGAGGATTCCATGCCATACTGTGTGTGGGAGCATAAATCAACGCTTTTAACGGTTCAGGTGGTCGCCTGGCTAAAAGAGGAGGCGTCTTCCTTCCCCACAATTGAATTTTAATTGGGAAATGTTTATTATGATTTCTAAGGATTTGGTGAAATTAAGCGACGACCAGCTACCCGGCCTACTGTTGTTGTTGTATCGCGGCTCTGGGGGTTATGTCGATTTAGAAAAGAAAGTAGGAATTTAGGAAATGAAGTAATCTATCTTTTTGATGGTCTTTGAGGTGAATTCAAGGAAAAGGTGATTGGATTTAACAGGAAATTGGATTTAGTAAGGCATTTAGACCGTATAAGCCTTGATGGGGCTATAAAGTTACTTTGATTGCGGTCTTAAAAGGATCCAGGCATTTAGACTCGGCAGGAGTTAAGTGATATTAAGTGATTAACGATCAACATCGTAAATTATGAAATAAATCCCGTTATCAATGCCTGTACACATTTAGGTTAGATTGAAGCTCACATGGTGGTATTTATGTTGCAGTTATAATTGGGAGCTGTATATGCTGAATATGTTGCGGGATTTTGGGTTAAGAATGCAGGGGGGGGGGATTTGGCTTTATGTAAATGTCTGGATCGATCACAACAAATTTAATGAAGCTATGAATTTTTTTGGGACCCCTTTTTTATTTTTTACTTGCGCTAAAGGGGTTATGAATACTCTTATGATGTTATTCATACAGCACTAGTGTTGGTGTAGTGATTTTGAAACTCAGATGATTTCAGTCTTTTTGCTCCAAAGGGGGGTGTCCAGAATGACTGGGGAGAATTATTGGTTTTTGTTGCTATTGCTTATAATTCACAGTATTTCTTTCGAACATCCCGATGCCATAAGTACGATCAACACAGCCATATGACCACCCCACCCTGTTATGCCTATGCAATAGAGTTGTCGTCAGCTTTTGCGCAGTTGATCGACTTTTTTTTTGACATCGGGATCCGAACCTGGAACCTTCAGCGTGACAAACGATGATGCAACCACTACACCATGGCCACCCACAACGTAGTGTGACTTTAGATTGTGACCATCCTTTTACCTTATTAAGAGCACTTTGCCTCTGATGATAGTAACTAGGTCATAGGAGTAACTCTATGTTAATAAGGTGGAAAGAAGAAAGGGAATGCCGATGTGTGGGGGAACCCTTACTGACTTTGATAGAATATCCCAGCTAGCAGAATGTTCCTCCTGCTAATCGGGCTAATCTATCTGAAGGAGGAAAATGACGTGTTGTAAGTTATTTGGAGGATGCTATCATAGGATGAAATTTCGGACAGTATTTTCTGTCGGTTAGATCTGTGGCCAATTGGGGGCTGAAAATTATGTTTATCTTACACCACGTCTACGGTATATAGTTTAGTTCAAAACCCTATATATTAAGGGAATGAAATTGAAAGACGAAGACTCTAAACATAATCCATCCTAACGCCACTACATACCTCAGATGGTTGTTAAGAAATATTCCAAAACCCGTCTTGAAAGTATATACATACAACAGCTGTCAAATACTCCTACGCCTTTGCAGTTTAAGTGTCTTCTTCGGATACCTCGGAACCGTCGATAGGGCTGTTAATAATTCCAATTCTTAATTTGTTATATCGATCTTTAATTAAGTCATTAAAAAAAAAGTTTCTCTTAATTCGATTCGGTTCATAAAATTAATTGGTCATCAAGCTCCACTTGCTTTTTTTGTTGTCATGGAGGCATCTCATTATATAAAGTGATTAGCTTCTGGTCGCGGCGGCTTCGATCGTGTCGATTGCACTGGATCAAAAGACCTATATTCAACGTCTTGTTCTTTGAAGGCCTTTAATAGGATGTCATTAATTGCGGCTGCTTTATTGTGTTTCGAAGTTAAGGTTGTACGTTCGCAAGAAAATTCTATAGGCTTCTTCTAGGTGTTACTTATATGAGGATATATTCCAGTAGTTTGCGTTGGTATGGAGGTAAACTACTGAAAATATGATGACGTAACCTTCCAGTGAAGGTTATTTTTTTATTTTTTTTTGTTTTATAATTCACTAGTGCTAAAGGGGTTATAAATACCCTTAAGATGTTATTCACACCGCGCTAGTGTTGGAGAGCAGTACCAGAACTTGGCTCCATATAAGCAAGTACGACAACTTCAAGTTCCAAAAGTCGAAGAAAAAGTCAAGAAGAGCTTGATATCTTGCTAACATTCAGAAATGACAAAAAAGAAAGACAGTCTATCAGAAAAGGTAATCGAAAATGACCTTTGTGTGGTCAGCTTCAACGGACCTGTGTCAGAACTAGCCGTTCTCATGGTCGCGGGTAAAATTCCTTTCGATCTTCTAGCGACATGGATAAAATTAGGAGGTTTGCAAGGAAACAACACCAGTGGAAGCTAAAGAAATCATCAGAAAAAACTGGCAAGAGCGTTGGAACAGAGAAACCAGGGGAAGATGGACTGCAAGACTGATCGGAAATATCGAGTACTGGGCGAATCCGAGATACGGCGAGGTATCGGACACGGGTGCTTCAAAGATAATCTGCACGAAATGGGAAAAAGAACGATTTAAGCATTTCAGTATGGCGACACATCTCAAGACAACACTGAACATACATTCTTCGAATGCACCAGATGGTTTGCAGAGAGACAAGGACTAGAAATGGAATTGGGCAGAATCACACCAGAAAATATCGCCAAAATATCCCAGAAATGGGAATGAGCGAGGAAAATTGGAACCGAGTATGTTCCCACATCGAGGAAGTGCTGAATATAAATTGAAAAGCACAGGATACAAATCCGTCAAGACTACAGAAGATTAAGGCGAGTTGTACCACCCTAAAGTAATGCAAGAAGCAGTTCCGGGGCTGGTTTGCCTGAATATGGAGAGGGTTAGGTCGGTAGGAGTCCAGCGCAGTGGGGGAACTTAGTCACCTCTGATATTCGTAACAGATGCTCGTAGCAAACGAGAAAATGGGGTTGGATTAGACAAACGTATGTTAGAATGGAGCTCTGGATAAGGAAGTGCAGGAATCAGGAGCAAATTGAAGCCATCACATCGATAAGCACGTTTTACTGTGGTCCCATGCCCCCCTAGAAGCTGAGGATAGGGAATTTAAAACAAATCCTATTCGGGAATATCGCTTTTTTTATTGAAGTTTTCAATAAATTTTGAATTAAAAATTCTCAATTACAAATGTGAACAATATACAATAGTTTATGTAATTTTATAGTTAATACAAATTGTCAGCAGCATTGTGATGGAGTTTATTGTATTCTTTATGAAGAATTCTTATCAAACACAACAAATATACTTAAAAAGTAAAAAACAGTTTCGAGGTCATTTATGGAACAAATATAAATACTTTTATTTTTAATACAAAAAAATACATTATTAGATTGTACAAATCTATAATTAGAGAGATTGAGATATAAAGATAGATCGTTAAGCATTCTACTTCTCATATAGGGTCATCCAACAAGATGTGGCATTAAGAAAACTGTCAACATTCAACTATCATTGCGATGACTTTTGATAAGTAAAAACTAGGAGGAGGATCGATACATACTTGCACAACGTGTTGAAATAGTGAAAATATCGCGGAAACGTTTCGAAAAGTTCCTACTTTGTTTGGTCATCATTTAGCGCCTGCTCGCACAGTTATAGTGATAAATTTGAACGTCTTGGACAGGTCAGTGATGTGAAGACTCCAACTCGTGTTGGTCCGGTAAGGTCAGCTGAAAATATTGCCACCGTAGCTGAGACTGTGACCGAAAACCCATTTTGAGACGATCACAGGAATTGGGTCTATCCGCAACCTACATGTTTACACGGTCAATTTGATACAAGAATTGAAGTCAGCAGACCACGCACAGCGCCGTACTTTCGCTGATTGGGTGCTGGAAATGAATGAATAAAACCACGGGTTTTTGCACAATGATGAGGCTCATTTCCCTTCGTCATAAACAAACAAAACTGTTGCAACAACGGGGGAGTTCAAAAACGTCAGTGGTTTTACCTAAGAACAATCGCAGAACTTTATTATTACGTTTCTGAACGCATTTACTGAACGTCATCGCCGCAGCCACTTTTTTTTCAATAACTAATCTGCGCGACAACGATGATATTTTGACGTTTATGAACACGAGGTAATACAGTTTGTCTACGACAGTTCTGAAGTAAAACTGCATTATTGAACTCAAGTAACGCAATTTTTTGTAAGTATGACGTTTATGAATTCATCCAACCTCTCCATCCACAACGAGTGACATTTTGGGTCATATTTTTTCGAAAACGATGCTGGTGTGACCGTTTCAGTGAATAGATTGCGTTACCAAATGAAGTTAACTGACTTGTTTTTTTACCTGAAATTGATGCTATGGACGTGGACGACGTTTATTTTCAGAAGAACAACGTTTCATGTCACTCAGCTGGTGAAACAATGGCTCCATTGTCTGACAAATTTCGTAGACGTGAGAGTCTCAAAATGGAGACTTCAATTGGCCACCAAGATCGTGCGATTTAACACCATTCGACTTTTTTTCTCTCAGGCTTTGTTTAAGATAAAGTCTCGCCAATGCTTCACCAACGATTTAAACACTAAAAAAAATATCAGAGCCGTTATTCGCGAAATACAGCCCCAATTATGCGAAAACTTCATGGACAATTTCATCAAAAGACTGACGATTTGTAGGCAGAGTCCAGGTGGGCATTTTTCAGATATTGTATTCCATTACTAACCTCAAAGTTTGTACTTTGAATTAAAATAAAAATATCACCACTATTCATGAACATTTAGCGTTTTTCGATTAATTTTAAACGACACGTCTTGTTGGATGACCCTACATATTAATTTTTTTTTAAGTATTTTTATCCCCAAAAGTTTATATAAGAAAGAAAAAAAAAATCTCATTTTGCGTTTATATAATTTTATTTCATAAAAAAAATTATTTAAAAAAAATATAAGTATATACATATATGGAAAAGATGGAAAAGAAAAAGAAATAAAAAAAATTCTTAAAGGCTACGAATAATATAATATTTATTTTATTTTTTAATTTTATTTTCTTTGCTATATTTTAGTAAAAAAAAAAAAATAAAAAATGACGAAGAAGAAAATTATCACTATAGTTTAGAACTTAAAAAACAAACCTGAAATTTATATAAATACATAATTAGAAAGTGTTATACAATTTTGTTTGTAGCGTTTTGTTTTACCTCCCGGGACCGACTTTTGATCCAATTTGACGAGAACCTATAACGTAATGTGAATGCGTAGTAGTTTGATTGTGATGTGATGGCGAAACATTATAGGCTACGCATCTTTCCAGATTATACAACGGCGACTCTTTCCGACAGAAGCCAGTTCTGAACCTGATGGAGACCATGCAACTGCAGTTACGGCGCAACTGTAAAGAAAGAAATTATTTAAGAGAAAAGCAATTGAGTTGCAGAAGGTAAAATGAAAAACCAAGTTAGGAGTCTGAACAATTAAAACGTTTGATTCTTCGGTGGCACAACATGCGAGGTTACCTTTAACCGAAAGAAGTATTGTAAGCAAGTTCTTTGTAAGGCTAATTATAATCTAGAGCAAAAGAGTTGAGTTTTTTGGCTCTGATCGAAGATTCGAAATACATTAGAGTATTAGCTGGAAGTATCGGGACGGGACCGAACAATACAAAGCCAACCGCATAAACAAGACAAAAGCTGCGTTGGTATGATATCCAAAATATGGAGAAGCAACGCTATGAGCGTAAAGACCAAGCCATGGGTGTTCTGATCCAATGTTGAAACGGTGCAACTATTATGGGTTTCCACAATCATAAGAACGGTCTTGAATCGATGTCTACGAAACATCTTAGCTACGGATTTTGTTGGCCTAAATTTCTCCGTAAGAGAATCACAATTCAAAAACGGAGTTGGTAGGTGTTCGAAAATACTTTTCGAAAATGGGACATCTCCATTGCTTGCCAAGCGATGCAATGGAATCCGCTAACCGAAGAGAAGGTCGGCCGAGATATATATCTTGAAGGTCAGTCGAAACAGAGTCACCGAAGCTGGGCGAGAAGTTGGAGAGAGTTACGACATATTTCCAAAAGCCGAATGCGAAATGGTGTGTAGGCGTCGTAGAGGGCTTGCGACCCACATGAGGGAAATAGAATATACGATGATGTGTCATCATTGTACCACGATCTAGAGAGAGAAGACAGGCGGTTTGACTTAAGATTGAAACCTAAATATTGAAGTAGGCTCTGTGAAAACATGGTTCAAGCCATTCTTTTCAAAATTCATAAAAAACTAACCGCATCCTTTCTAGGATAACTTATCCTTAGTGACAAACTTTAAAGTTGTCAATCTACCTTTAGACAGACAACTTCAAATCGAAAGTGGGATTGATGGTCTAAACGCTGTTTTACTAGACAAATCTACTTTTGATTGGGCACAGGGGCGTATACATTTTAGCAGCTTCAATCCTATGGAATGATCCTGCTTGGGTCGAGATCAACAGAAGGATCATTAAATGTGATTAAAAGAGATACAGGTCTGAGTTTGGCTGAGACTTTTAGGTCTAGATCCAAAAAGGCAATCTCGATAGAAAAATCGATTCGTCCATTGTACACAAACTAGCTATCGGCCGATTAAAATGTCGGTCAAGCGTATTTATTCCAAAACTTGTTAACCAAACTATTTTACTTACGGATTATGTCCTTTAAGTGCAATTGATTGTTTTGTATTTATATTCCAAACGAATATAGACCCATCTGAAGAGCCACATGCGATTTTCGTTGCACTGTAATTAAAGCCCGCTCTTGACCAGTCACAGCTTAGCTTAAAGGAGTCATCGCTAAAAAAAAAACAAAATTACATTTCCAAACAAAGATCTAAAAAGAAAAATAGGTCGACTTACGAAAAGCATCCAACTACATTGTTCTTACGTAGATCTATCAGCTTAACGGTGTCATCACGAACCGAACAAATTAGGTAAAGGCAATCTGTAACAAGGTAACATCAATTTACTTTTTTATTTCCAATTTGACAAACACTCATATGTACCCTTTGACAAGTCTAATGATGTAATTTTTGCTGGCATCAAAAGGTCAATACATTGCTTTTCCGTTCTGATGTCCCAGAAACGAATTTTCTTATCGTAATGACCACTGATGATAGTTGACCCTAAACTGTCGCTGGTCACTAAATCATTACAACTGGAACCGGCGAATTTCGTCTCAATACATGCTATACTCCGGAGATCCCAGATTTTTAACGTCCTATCATGGCTACCGGTAACGACTTTGTGGGGTTCCTGCACATACTTTGCTGCCATCACTTTGCCACTGTGTCCAGTGAGTGTGTGCTATTAAAAGATATTAAGATTCAAATTTAATGATTTGTTGTAAAATTAAAGACATACAAATGCAGATCAGGAGAGATGATGACAAGTCTAAAGATCCGTTATCGGTGAAGACTACGATTGAGAAAGTCCATCACCACCGATGACATTTGATAGAGAGACAAGTCTGTAAACTTTTCATTTTCATGGATCCACAAGAACTTTTTTAAGATTGTCTATAGGGTAAGCTATTTTCTAATCTTTTTACGGAGCCCAGGGTGCACAGTTGGTTTGCTGCGTGAGCTTGCTTACAATAATTGTAATGCATTAAACATAGATTTACAAGCCTGAAAGGTATGGCTTGTAAGGTTTGCATTAAGTTAAAAAGAGATTGTGAACCTGTCCTAGACTTCATTTATTGGTGCTTAAAGCTTGTTATGACCAAAATGGGAATCACTGAGAACCCTAAGCGTGAATCTTGTCTAGTAAACTGGAAGCAGCGTGTCTGGGACTATGAAAGAAAGAAGGCGGGATTTGTTCAGGCTCAGACCCTGTAAGGGTCTCTGGTCTGATAAGTAAGCAAGCATCTTGTAAGGATAAAAGTTCGGTTGTGTAAATGTAAGGTTAGGTTTAAGTGGCAGACTACGGTTAGACCGGAGGAGGTTCTTTGTGATAAAAGATGGATCTGGATTTTTCCTCCAGCCTCCAGCAGAACCAGCCGAAGTTTGCCAGCTCATAAAAAGGCTCTTCTTCGAGCTGAGGGGACTTGACATGTACAGCGAAGGTGTAAAATCGTTCGTTCTTCCTCTTGGCCAATGCAGCTTCTGTAAAAATTATTCGAGAGGCGGCTCAGCCTAATGCATGTTGGGGAGTATTCCCTGATAACACCCACTACGGTGCTAATACGCGTTTGTGATGATGAGGCAATTGGAGCCATCCGACCACTTGCGTTTGTTCCAAATAGCAGCCTGCAAGTGGCGAGAAGTCTGGCAAGTTCGGCGGCCAAACAGTTACCTAGAATGTCGTTATGCGTCACCACCCGGATAAGATGCATTTTTCAGCCATCTCGTAAGAAGACAAGTGGCAATTTAAAGCGGTTTTTTAGTTCAATATGACTGATTCCAGGGATTTAATCGCGGCTTAACTCTCGTGTAGATATCACATTGTCCCTCAGCCTCAGTCGAGATAATGACCCCTTTGATTGCCAATATCCCAACTTGGAAGACGCTACAGTGGTTGGGCAAACAGAATGCGAAGACACCTCCATTCACAAACGATTCTGTCTAAGAACCACATGTCAAGAAACATTAGGATCCCTTTCGTTGTAGTTCGAGATCATCCTTCCCGTCAACTTAGGTTGTGTATAAAATTAACAGAACTGGTCCAAGTATTGATCCGTGAGGTACGCCATATTTCATTGGTTTCCTTTTTCGTGACGACCATAACTTGTAAACTTTGCATTGTGCTTATGACAGTTCTAGAGTTCTTTACGCTCAAAAACCATGAGTCTCAAGCGGTCCACCCTATGAAAATGAATATCAACTCGTAAAACAAATCGGAATGCTTAATTTAGACGATATCGGCCGGGATGAAAACTAAATTCAGATTCCGAAGCAACCTAGTGATGCCAATGAATTTTCCAATTAATTGTGTGCTCCCTTCAAATTACGTATGCTGCCAATTTTAACGATAGAAAGTCGACATTTAGATTGATTTAGGTATGCCATAGCCAACAACTACTCTAAGGAACGTTCATATTCAGTTAAGCACGCTTTCGCGTACGTATTACCTGAGGAGAAGCTATTCCTCAACCTACGAGTAGTGGCATCAGTACTTTGGACGAACGAATTGTAATCATTTCATTTGTTCCATTAATCCATTGGTTTGTAAACTTTTTCAAAGATGTTTTACACTCGTACACTTTGTTCTGATTAAGTACAGGAAGGCTAAAAAAATTTGTCATGGTCATTAACAAGGCACCACTCGAGTAAAAGGTAAGAAAGAGTGAATGTGAATGCATTCTACAGGGACTTTCACAGACTGCTAGGGTTAATGTTGCTATAGTACTCTCATATGGCCTAAATACCTGTGAAGAAACCGAAGAGCTGATAATGCTCAAGAGTGATTAAAAGAAAGGAAAACCAATACACGAACCCTAAGGGTGCAAAATAAGAAAAAGCAAAGGGTGAGTAATTAATTGAAGTACTCATCACTTAAGAGTTAGAAAAATGTTTCTCCTGTGGCTGGTGATTGATTGAGCTTATTTCTTGAGGCGTTATTTCATGGTACCGTCCTGAAGGACTTTATTTCCATGTACCATGTCACAGTAGAATATTTGAAATCGGTCTAAAAGTAGGACTAACGTAGATATCGCCTGATTTACAGTGATCAATGTAGTACATTCGGCTAATCAGCTATGTTTGATACGCTTAGAACGAGCTTGTTCGTTTTAAGAGCTATTTTAGTTTTTAGGTACTCCTTCCACACAATCCTGTGGATTTTCTTGCCAATTCTTGACCTAACCTAGGATAAGCTTTTGAAGTGCCGGCTGATTGTCAGAGAAGATGCAACGTTGCAAGACAATTGGGTAGGATCCAAGATTACTGCTCAGAATATACAGAAAAGATTCACCGGATCCACACTAATTCTTAGAACCATTAGTGGAACCTCGTGGTCCATCGGGTATGCTGTATGAAGGAAGCATGCCAATCACAATCATGTTTAACCCTTTCAATTCCATTTGAATCATTCCTTTATCTATATAAAGGGTCTTCCAATAGGGACTTCCGAACTTTGACAGTTGATAGCGGCCATATTGTCTATATCTGTCAAATTGGCAGTCATTTATTCAGTCTGTTTTGCCAAATCACCATGGACGGATGTAGCGTTCAACAACACGTGCAAATAATAAAATTGTTTAATCAAAATGGGTGTTCTGTTCGGGCAACGTTCCGCGTGCTTCGCCCATATTACGGTCGCCATAATCGTCCTTCCGAGAGAACTATTTGCAGTGTGGTAAACGATCAACCAACACCCGTATGTCGACGATACGCAAGATCTGCCGAAAACATCGCCGCTGTCCGTGAGAGTGTGCAGGAGAATCCGAGGCAGTCGATTTCGCGTCGCTCACAAGAACTCGGCCTTTCGCAGACCACAATGTGGTGACTTGGGCCTGCACCCGTACAAAATTCAACTGACCCAGGAGCTGAAGGTAAACGACCATAGACAACGACATGTGTTCGCTGAATCGGCTTTGAAGCAGTTGGAAACTGACCCTAATTTTCATCGAAAAATCAAATTCAGCGATGAGGCCCACTTCTGGATGAATGGATACATCAACAAACAAAATTGTCGAATGTGGAACGACACCAATCCACATGAGATCTAAGACCGTCCAATGCATCCCGAAAAAGTCACTGTTTGGTGTGGATTTTGGGCTGGCGGCGTCATCGGTCCGTATTTCTTTGAGAACGACGTTGGCCAGGCCCATAGGTCGATGAATACCAACTTCTTTTGGCCTGAATTGGATGATATGGACACCAACGACATGTGGTTTCAACAAGACGGCGCTACGTGCCACACAGCTCACGCCACATTGGAAATTCTGCACGAGCGATTCGAGGGCATAGTCATCTCACGTGGAGGTGATGTGAACTGGCCACCGAGATCGTGCGAGTTTTTCTTGTGGGGGTTTCTGAAGTCGCAGGTCTATGCGAATAAGCCACAAACCACAGCGTCGCTCAAAGACAACATCGGTCAAATTTAGCCTGATTTATGCGCCAGAGTCATGGAAAATTGGACATTTCGGATGCGCGCCACCCAAAGAAGCCGCGGCGGGCATTTGAACGATGTCATATTCCATACATAATGGCATCGATAGGCCTTTCAAACGAATAAAAAATGCCGATGATGTCTCACACACACTTTGTTTTATTTAAATTTAAAGATATGAAGCGATTAATGAAAGACCCTTTATATGGTGAAACATGAGTACTAAGTCTAACTTCAATGTAAGCGGAGCTTTATGAGAATGCGAACCTTTTCCTCGTTAACCTCATTTTGGGGTTCACAGCAAGGCATTCATTATGACAACATCTTTGTACTCCACAGGGTGCATATTGTGACACTTCAGAAACACAATTTCCAAAGTTGCAGCTAACCATAACGCCCACGAATAAAAGACTGAAAGTATTCACACACAGTTCATAGAAGTCCTACACAGGAGCAAACATGCCGCGAGGAGTTTTTGTCGAACTCTTGGCACTAAACAGCTGAATTGACAGGCTCTTTGGTTGTTGCCAGAAACCGAAATCCTTCGAATCTCTGCAAGCCAAACAACAGACCCCTGCCGAGTCTTCATCCTTCGCTAGTTCAAGACCAGCAGCGCCACTCTAAAATAAGTCTGCAGCAATAGAGTCGTCAAATCGTACTTAATTTCAATTACATTTCTCCAATAAAAACTTCTTAAGTTCGATAAGATCTCCCCTATCGCCTTGATTATTGGCGCCACGCGGATTAACAGTGCACTCATTATAAAGTTGATTTATACTCATCATGAATTCATATCATATCAATAAAAGCTAACTGCACTCGAACAAGCTGATCATAAATCGAACGGCCTAATGGAATTGAAAGTCGTTAAGTTCCTTACTAATATCTCTTGTTATAGATTGAATGTACATGTGCAATGTCGGTAATTAAGTTCAAAATCAAGAACATTCTAATTTCGTGCTCTAATTAGGTAGTTCTGAGAAGTATTTACTAGCCGTGCAGGTGATTGAAGTTCAACTGCAGCATTGCGCCAAGATTAAGCCAATAAAAGTCCAATGATCACTGACTTCATTTGGGCATTACCCGTCGAATAGGGTCTTCTCCATTTTTCCAGTGTAGACTGCATGATTTCGGCTAATTTACTTTGACTTTGCACTTAGGGATTCATTAAGCGTCCGACAATAGATATTCCCATCCACAGTGGACACATCTTGAACCAGTTCATTGGATATGTATGACAGCAAAGCAAAAAAAAAAAAAGCGTAACACTACCGTTGAGTGGAAATTGGAATGAGTTGTCAAGATCATGACCTGCCAAGATTGGGGATTCACTATGAGATGAGATCCTCTTTGTGTGTAACTCCCACAACTAAGACCCGTTCGGGGATAAGCGTGCAACAATGTTATGCCTTCTGAGGTCGGCTTTAAAGTTTTCAACGCGCTTCGAGATTTGCATACACAAGTATGCACGTATTTGGAATCTGGTTTAACCATGGTTACATCGGAAGTTCATTTTGAGTGTGTTCTGTGAGTGACTCAGAGGTTTGTGCAGAACCAAGAAGCACAGATGACAACGTTTAACGGTTAAGGGAATGCAGAGCATAATTCAACATGAGCGTTGAAGTTTGATGTTTCTATAACAGCGTGATAGTCACCTAATGCCATGGGAAGTTTGCTTGTTGAGTTACCCTCGGTAGTGGGTTTTTCTATGCAGAGACGTACCTTAGTACGTGTTGGTGGAGAAATCGGAGTTTGATAACTTCTACAGGTGCTTTCATCTTCAAGGCTTAGTTCCTTAAATGATTACTCTCTCGCCAATAGCTTGAGATCCATAAGTCCGACATTTTTTCCAGTGAAAAGCGTGGAAAGACAGGTTGAGGTAAATGCATGTAAAGTAGCTTTGAGGTCGTATCCTCTATCAAAGAATAAGCTTTTAGTTAATCCTCAGTTCAGCACTCAGCCAGTGCTGAACGGCGTCCCTATCCAGCTCTCCAAAGAAGATAAGTAAGTCAGTTTTGCATGTTATGTTTGACGAAAGTCAAGGAAAAATCCACCATTTTAAAGTAATAACGACTTCAAAGATAAGCATGTCTCGGCATCATCGGCAGCGCTTGTTGGACTTACTCCATTGCACATCTTTGTCAAAAAAATGACAATACGCAATGCAGTCAGCCTCCAACGCTCTAGGAACCTCGCCAATTAGACCAACCGGTCACATGGCTAACCTCTCTGACGTTCCCGAGCTGGAAATGATCAGCACGGTATCCGACTTTATGCCCAAATTACTCTGTTTTGGCAGGAAGTTTGAGATTGAGAATCCGAACCGTAACTCTTGGGATACCGGAGACCCGTTGCTGAACATAAAAGGACTAGTGTGGTATACTGATCGTTCAAAGATGGACTCCGGTGTTGGTGCCGATGTCTATGGCCCTAGTCACAAAATCTCAAAGGCGCTTGGAACTACATGCCATCGATACCTGCACCAACATTCTTCTTGACTCCGATATAAAGCGGGTAACCATCAATATATTCACTGACAGTCAAGCAGCGTTCAAAGCACTAGGTTCCCATTACTGTAACTCAAAGGCCGTTTTAGGCTGCTTCTATACTCTCCAGGACCTCTCAAAGCGGAATAAGTCAAGCTCTGGTGGATACCAGGGCACAGAGGCATTGAAGGCAATGAAATTACAGACCAACTTGCCAGGAAAGGTTCTTCAGAAATGTAGATAGGTGCCGAACCCTTCTACGGCATCTCTACTTCCTCGTTCAGAATGGGTCTGGACAGCTGGGAAAAACGAAACCTCTTATCCAACTGGAGCAACATTCAGGGAGTTAGATAAGGCTAAAATAGCCATCCGAACAAAACCACAAAAAATATTCTCAATCATAAAAGGGACGATATCAGAAGACTTGCCGGCTTTCTCACTGGTCACTTCAACCTCAGGATCCTGAATGCCGACTTTTCTTAGAGAGAGACAAATCAGCGGAACAGGTACTATGCCAGTGCGTGGCTGTCTAAAATATTTAAAAAGCAGAACCTACAAATCCACCAGTATGTCATCGAAAATTGTGACGAACGGTGTGTAGCATCAAGTTCATCTGCCGAAAAGGCTTGCTTCCCTTATTGCAATCCACAAACATTCAAAACCAATGCGTATCGGAACCTCCTTCTGCCTCGCTCTTTAATTTTCATTACGTTGCGTTATTCACTCATTATCTTTTTCACATAAGAATCCTTATGACATAACGCATAGCCACCAGCCGTCATTATATTCAAAAACAAGAACTGGGACTTTGCTAAAAGGAGCATCCTCCCGATGTCTGTCAATTTGCAATTTGAAAACAATTTTCCAACACGACATAATGACACTTCTGTTTGGTAGTGCCCACCCCTGGAGCCAACACCACTAATTCATGTAATTCCACATACTTTATCCCGCGGCATGTCATGTTGGACAGAATTTATTCTCATGCATAAGACCGAATCAATGACAAATTACCATGCAAGCACACGACATGACACTTAATTGGTAATGGTTTCGAAAAAGTGTGTCAAAAAGCGGATTTTTTTATCCATTTTTCTTTATTTTTTTTTGTAACAAAAAGTCAATCTCTTTTTGACGTTAACACTGCACAGACGTTCGTTCCTTTACGTGAATTTGTTTGGTATTTCTTGTCAGGTTTTCCGGTGGTGATTCACTACGATTTTGGAATAATTGATGTGGGAATTAAGAGGCCAGAGCTGGACGAGTTCCAAGAATGAGCGAATTAAATTCTCACTTGGTGTCAAATGGAGGATATAATACACAATTCAATTGCGGAATGGAAACTTTTGCAGACGGGTTGCACTTGCAAGTTGTGGCAGTGATGATGATAAATTTGTGGTTAAAGTAGGCTTGACATTATGAGTTGGTATTGGAGAGGGGCAGAGTGTCCCATTTTGAATTGAGAAACGAATCAAGGGGCTGGAATGTAAATGTGGTTCTTTTTTTTAAAGATTGTCAGTTTGCATCAAGCGCTTTGGGTCGTGGCCAAAAAGAGTAGATGTCTTATGATGAATAAGGACAAGACAAAATACATGTTGTTGACCAAAAACCGAACCATCGTCTAGGATAGAACTTGCCAATCGACAGCTATAACTTTGAGGTAATGAAGGAGTTAATCTAACTCGAGGGAAATATAAGCATCACAAATGATGCCCTGGTAAAGATTCGATGAAGGATAACCTCAGGCAATCACTGCTACTTCGGATTGTCTGAACAGATAGGGTCCAAGCTCCCAAGTCAAAGATTCAAAAACATTCACTGACTCGACCGCATCGAGTGAATGGACGAAAACGCTTCAGATAAGAGGGTCTTCGAATCTCAGCCACCTTGTTCGCGAAGAAAAGCAAGACTCAACGGCCGATTTCAATATCCAGCAGTTGCGGACGCTAGAAAGTTCGGTCCAGTAAAATGGAAACAAGGTGTCCGGGACAGTGGAGGAAGGAAAACGATATAAGTTTAGGAATTAAATTGTTTTGCAGCTGAGCACAGGACCAGGAGGTCATAGGCCTAATGATGGCCGTAATTATAGTGAGCACCGAAAGATAATGAGTGTCATACAATGGTATTCAGATGGATCGAGAACAGCTGAGAGAAATGGTGTTGGAGTGTTCGGGCCAAGAACCAAGCACTCGGAACCAATGGACAGAAAAGTGTTCCCAACTTACCTTCGATAGTGACTACTATCATAAGGGAGACATTGCCATCATGTCAGACAGTCAAGCTGAAGTCGGAGTTCTAAGTTCGTAGGAAATCACTTCAAAGATGGTAAGGGAATCCTACTTCCTACTAATATTATAAAAGTGAAACATTGTGCGTTTGTTTGTTTGTTCCTTTGTAACACGAAAACTACGGAACCAATCAACTTCAAATTTTGCACACAGATTGGCTGTACCTTGGGTCACAGTATAGGCTGCTTTTGGTTATTAAAGTGTAACTTCGCAAATTATAGGTGGGCGAAGCCGCGGGTAAAAGCTTGTTTCTACATAAAATCAACAAAGTCACCCTATACTGAGGGCCAGAGAGTGGATAGTAACGAAGAAGCCTATATACTAGTCAAAAAACCAGAACCTTTATGCGGTATAGGTGAACAAACCATTTGAGATGCGCTACGGAAAGAGGAGGAAGCTAAAATGTGCAGGGAAGTAAAGGCACTTGTAGGAAAGAACATGCGTAGAAGATCAAAAACCTTCGTTTCGGAACTCTGTAAACTACGTCAACACCTCAGGAAGTTAGGTCTAGAAAGAAACGGGAAAAGAAATCGAGAAGTTTTCAGATCTCATCCTTAAAAACTGTGAGGCTTAGTGCCTCAGTAAGGAGAAGAGTATCATAAATTAAATATACCTACCAGATAGAGGAGAAAGACCTCACACGCCCAAGTTTCTAAGGGAAACCAAGTTGAACAACCTCGCCTGGGACTAATAGAAGGCGGAAAATATCTTTTAGGTCGTTTCACTACATTGGCGACCCATAATTCTTTCCAAACAAGTTCTCTTGTAGCATATAAGTTCATTATAGCCAAACGATAAAAAAAAAACATAACAACCATCGACAAGTGAAAATCGAAAGCAATCTCATTAGCAGGCAAATCCACTGAAGCTCCTCTAATGAGTGTGAGAAACTGTAAGGTTTCCATTTCCACACTCACTGGCCAAAATCAGCTTTTGTCATCTCGGGTGTTAATTGGAACTAGGTCACTTCAATTTCGGCAAAGACTGCAAAAAACCTATTGGATTCTCTGTTGGTTTAAGGTTAATGGTTCTTCCGGTGTCCCACAAATAAATCATCAATCTCCCTCTTTCTCCTCTAGTCCAGACAATGGATTCGATCAGGCTGCTTCTTGTTCCTCGTAAATAATCAAACGATCTCTTGTTCTGAGGCCAAATACCACGTAATATACTTACTACTGCGCCTGTGCTGGAACGGAACACGCACTTCAATTTATTTACTCGCGCACTATAATTCTGGATGTGTTGTTCCAGATCAATCGTATTTCTTTGAACTAATTCGAATCGCAAATGGCCTCAAGCACGGACCACAGAGCACACAGAGCCGAGTGGAGTTCTAAAAATGCAAATCCTTTTTTAGTTTACGCGATTGGATCTTTGGAATAAGTAAAAGGATTTGGCTTTGGATTTGCTGCTCCTGGGCATTCGCTAATCGATTGCATGCACCTTGTTCTGGCACCTACCTAAAATATACGAGCGAACTTTGTGTGTAGTTGATTTTTTATTGAAGGGGGGCCTCCCCCCCCCCCTTGATGTATAGGCTACTATTAGGCAGGAAATTAATCAGATGGTTCTTCCGATCCAGAGGCGTGTGCTCAGCATTGAAGGGAAGCGCAGGAACATTTGCATTAGACTGGCAGATTTGTAATTTGTTTATTTTAATGTTCTTTTGCGGAAGTGAGTCGGAGTAAAGTATGATTTCCTTGGATGGAGGAGAGCCTTGGGTGTGGCAGCAAAAGGATTTACAGTATTGCTTGTGTTTTGTGCGTTCACGGGGATAATCTATAATCCTTGGTATTGAAGGATGAAGATCATGCGGGTCGATTGAAATGGTAGCTTGTTCTGTATAATTCAGAGTAAGCATTATGTACTTCACGACACAGGAAGAATGAAGAATGTGGGGATGTTTCTTTGAACTTTGATCTTAGAACGGCGGTTTTCTTCAATTAATACACAGAATTCAGCAAGCTCTCATTGCTGCGTTGAGGCAGAAGGGAACTAAATGGGGTTATACCGGAGAATAAGGGCTAAACCAAGCAAGAAAGTACACCCAACTTCGACGAATTGGACAGAACGTCACCCTACCGGTTCATAACTTTAGTAGTTAGGGAGTCTCAGACAACGGCTCTAGCGAAGGTATCGGAAGCAAAATAGTTCTTGTCAATCGCTGTGCCTTTTGGACTAAGAAGGCAATTGAGTACAAGGCCCTGGTCATCTGAGTCCTGCTCTATGGAGCAGAAGCATGAACTCTGTCAAGAATGAATGAGGCCGCCCTCGGTTTGTTTTAAGGGAAAAAAGGCTTGAGGGCCGTCGGTAAAGACGGTGAGTGACTGTCTAGAACCTAGTTCAAAATGCCTAGGATATGTAGAGTGAATGCATACCAGCTCATTGGCCCAAAGAATGTTCCCGTCAGACCCTAGAGAGACGGCGAAATAGAGGAAAACCAGGATTCGGGTGGCCCGCACAACTGGAAGGAAGTGTGAAACTATAGATAGTTGCCTGTTGGAGAGTTTTGTTGGTTGGGGCCTAGGTCCACCCTGGACAGTAGTAAGATTCCGGACT
The DNA here is from genome assembly GCA_951813785.1 of Criorhina ranunculi. Classification (NCBI taxonomy): domain Eukaryota; kingdom Metazoa; phylum Arthropoda; class Insecta; order Diptera; family Syrphidae; genus Criorhina; species Criorhina ranunculi. Next base: position 7,584,091 of record OX638381.1, read on the forward strand.
AGACTCTGACTCGTCACTGACCAAAAGTCCTATATCCCAAGCGGAATTCTCGTCTGAGATCAAAAAGGGCAAGTTCTACAACCAGCTAAACACTAGTGTACAGCGCCACCTGAATGAGAAAGAAGGCAACAAAGACGAAGGTCTCTCAAACATATGTTACAGGGAAGACGGGGCTAAACACTAATGTACAGCGCCACCTGAATGAAAAGGGAGACGACAAAGAAGAAGGTCTCAGATACATATGTTATAGGGAAGCAGGGGCTAAACACTCGTGTACAGCGCCACCTGAATGAGAAGGAAGACGACAAAGACGAAGGTCTCAGATACATATGTTACAGGGAAGAAGGGGCTAATTACTAGTGTACAGCGCCACCTGAATGAGAAGGAAGGCAACAAAGACGAAGGTCTCAGATACATATGTTACAGGGAAACAGGGGCTTGACAAAAGCTTTCGTGAACATTTTTTTAAATTTTCCATAACGCCAACCGCCTTCTCATAGGTTGCACCTTCTTTAAACGCAAGCCCTGTTACAAAGCTCAGTGTGAACTGACAGGCAAGCAACGATCAGTGGTTTCGTCGAAATTTACAGATTTAAAGTGATGACCAGCTAAGTAGCTTCAGCATCAGTTTGAAGATTTCGCAAAAAATAGCAGCAATCCCATTTATCACATCGACTGTAGCGCCATCTAACGCTAATTAAATACATTTTCGATTTATAGCTCATAAATATATTTTCTATCCGTGTTAAGTATCTGCTTCCATCATAACAACAATCTAAACTGTCTTTACCCCTTAAACTTTCTCCAAAATGTAAATGAAAAACCACACAATTGTCTGGCATCTTCTCCAAATAGACTTCTCTAATTGATGCAACACTGTTAAGTTAATTCAGCTAGAGTAGCTCCATTTGAAAATTGGTATTTGGAACAAGTTCGCTGCTATGAAGAAAGAAGACGCACTGTGGTGTAATTAAACTCTTCGCCACGAGAAACAATTTATTGCCGGTGCACTTTCAGAGATTTAATTCTAAATAATGCGATCAAATAAATCTCAAAGTCAAGTGCGTTTCCAAGAACTGCCAGTGGAGTCATGCATCTCCTCTCGGTGTGTTGAGCAATTTCGAATGCAATAGATTCTTCTTTTTAACTTGCACTTGCGTCAAGGCGGCCAACAATAGCGACTGTGTAAGTGTGTATGCACATGCCGGCTGTGGGTAAAACAATTGAATTACAATTTCAAATAGCGGTTGTAATTCTGGCTTTCCAGCAGTCAACCAACCAACCAGCCAACTATCTATCCATCCTCTGTCCGTCCACATCCGTCCATCCGTTCATTCAATTGCAAGTTCATAGACTTTTCGGAGGCGCGCATACACATATAATTAAGGTGCGATGATACGATTCACCGAATGTTGTTGAACAACAACAACAACAATAGGCTCCACGATGAGGAGGAGGCGATCTTGAGCGCGTTCGCACGTACAATTTAAGAATGGTAGAATGAAGACGTCAACAACAGGAACAACAACAAGCAACAGAAGGAGCAGAGCATTCGTATCTACGTTTCTGGAATCACCATCACCATCGGAATCATCATCATGATCATCTGGTCTATGGTTCCTTATCTTCTTTTTTTTGCAACGATATGGTCAGTGAATTAGAGTGAATTAAACTTTTAGATTTTACTTTTCTACCAACACTTTGGCGGGAGCACATGATGCGTACACGACGTCGTCTATGGACATGAGAGGTTTATAGTACAGTGGGACCGTTAAATTTTAGAATAAGCTCACGCTAGAAAGTTATGACTACACTTAAACTTGAGCACGAATTGGAGAAATTAGAGAAGATACGAGGGAGATACATTGGTTCTAAATGCTTCCGGGTTGGATCTACTGATGAGGAAACACAAAATTATGTAGATCAATCCACACTCGTGATGTTTGACGGAGTCCCTGTCACATATAAGTCTTGACGCGCGTTTTTTGAACTCTATTTAGGCGGTTCTGGTGTACCAGACCAAGTGTGGGCGTTCTACTCGAGCTTTGGGCGAATGAACGTCTAACAAGTCAGGTCTTCTTGCATCGTTTAAGAAAATCTAGACATTTTGCAGCATTTTTGGCGATTATTTGGTCGTTCCAACGAAGATCGTCGTTAATGTAAATACCGGCTTCGGCGATGCAGGGACCATTCATGGATAATGCTGCGGGGTTTGGGTTTCGTGACAGAAGACAGTAGGTATTGGGTTTTGGAGGCATTCCCTTTCACTTTACTTTTAGCACCCCATTTCATTTCATAAATTGCCGTTCCTCTTCGACGCCTTACTGGTGGCGCTACAGTTTAGGCTGAATTTGTGTCTCAACCAACAAGCATCGTTCGATAGAATCCATGCTCCAGCGCCACAGAGAAGGACTGGGATGATTAAGGTCTTGTGTAGAGCCTCCTTAGTTCTTCGGAATAGGGCCTTACTACTCAATTGCCTTCTTAGCCTAATGAAAGAACAACTGGCAAGAGTTATTCTTCGTAAGATATCTGATGACGCTTTCAGAAGTGATAGCAAAGCCAAGGTACGGAAAGTCCCGTACTACCTCGAAGTTAGAGCTCTCTTTTATGACGTTCTGTCCGATTCATCGATGTTGAGTGTCCAGAACGTACTTATATATCGGAACGAAGTTACAGACGAGAGATCTTTTGTAAAAATAAGGAAGAGATTCAGAGACCAAACAGAACCTTTAAGAACACCAGGATTTATGTGGTGAATTACAGACTTGAAACCGTCCAAAACAACTTGAATTGAACGGCGCAGAAGGTAGTTTCTAACTCCTGCAACTGTACGAATGCGAAAGTGGATTTGTCCTATCAAGAAATTAAAGCTCTCTTGTACAGGCAGGGAAGTAACACAATTTTGAAGCCATAAGCTGTCTGCAAAATACCTGCTGGGATGTCGTTGAAAATGAGCCTTCGAATTAATGCAGAGCTGCCTCTTCTTAAGTTTTGGTCATGAAGGAATTTTACACGTCGAATCTGGAGATTGAAGCCATCACTGGCTTGTTTGAATTCGAGTCATACCACTCTTTTTCCTTCAATTTGTCGATCTTCTTTTCGTTTGGAACAAAGAAGCTTATACCAAGGAGGGTGGTGTCAGTTATCATATTAGCGCGGCGGTGATACTAACTATTAACGATCTCGATAGGATCATCAAATACTCGTCCGTCTCCCTTTAAGCCGACGATACAACATTTTTCAAAACCATTTTTTCATCCCAAGACTTTATCCTCCTTCAACAAGGCCTCGACAGTTTTTCGATCTGGTGCCTCGAAAATTGTCTGGAATTGAATATACCCAAATGCTAGTCCATCACCTTTTCTCATAAGCGAGACCGATCTCCTCCCCGACTCTACCTGCACAATTAACCTGTCTCTTCGCGACCTCGGCATTCTGTGTGATAGGGAGCTCAATTTCCGTTCACATACGGATGAGATAATCCTTAAGGTCAATTCTGTATTAGGCTTTGTAAAACGGTGGTCCAAAGAATTCACCAACCCATACGTAATCAGGTCTCTCTACATTACCTTTGTTCGCCTCCTCCTAGAGTACGCTTATCAAATGTGGTCCCCGTACCATCGTGTGCATATCTCGAGAACCGAAAGCATTTAGCGCCGTTTTCTTCGATTTGCTCTCCGAGGTCTGCCCTAGAAAGACCCTTTTATGCTCCCTTCCTATCAAAACCGCCTCAACCTCATTAACATAAACACCCTTGAGGAACGCTTTTTTTTAAAACATCAACCACTGAAAATTCCATTCACCCCACTGTGTCAATGTCAAATCCATACAACGTTGCATTCTATAGACACACTGCCTGTTCCGAGGCAGGAAATCCACAAAATTGCTTTGTTATGCGGTTGCATTGTTTTCTTTCGTGCTTCGAAAACAGAACTTTGTTGGTTTGTTTGCTCTTCCGAGGAGTTGAGCGATTTGACTACACTCGTCGTCACACTACCGGAAGGAATAACAAAACTCTCCTCTGTCGACCTTAATTCGTCGCAATATACATACATACGTCCGTTCACACATGGCAGGCTCTCTTAATTTGCACTTCTTTTGTCCGACCCACAAAAATGATTTTCAAGTTTCGGGAACAATAACTCGAAGCAATCCACCGCTCGCAGTGCGCCGCAAAGATTGTAATCATGAAACCATGAAGACCGTTGACTCTGCGATGACCCACAAATGAAATCTCCAAAAGAAAAGCCCGATGATAGGCAAAACTTCCAACCGTCGTCAGATACAGAGGTCCAATAAAACAAAATACCTTTCACATACATAATGCCCGCATCGCGGCAAAGATACGAGTGGTTAATGGAATAATGTGTCGACAAATCGCCAAATGATGACCCGAATAGTCAGCTCCGAGAAGAGGGTAAACAATGGAGCAGCACCTCCAACATAAGTAGGAAGCCCTGGCGATTTAATTAATTTAAATCTCGGAGCAAAGATCTCTTCATCTTACCATCAGTTGAAGACGATGATGGCACCAATGAGAGGCAGGCAATTTATGGTCGGGCCTTGACAATGGGAATTGGCAGATGGTAGTCGCAATGGAAAATTCGCAAGCGGACGCCAATGGAGTGGGGGGATATAGGCGGCTTAACAGCGTGGGTTGGGATTAATTGACAATCGCTTAGTGGCGTTTACGAGAGGCATCATACCACACAATGGTGAAGTTTTGCGGTGGGCAAAATGGATGGCTTCACGCCTCTTGGGTTTCGAACAATGCCGGGGCTTTGGATTTTACGAGTGTTTTATGAATCTCGGCGGTTTTATTCGCCAGAGGACGTATTAATTGGCGCTAATTGAATATGGTAAATGGGACATAAAATGATTATGCCTGCATTAGAGGTGTCGTAAATTAGACAGTAAAAGGTGCTACTTAAGTCGAAGTGTGCTCGATCATTAGAAGGCGGGTAAATAAACTAAACAGTTTATCAAAGTGTTTATTAGCTTTAAATAAAGCTGCTAGACAGTACACCATAGGAAGTAGCAGTTGCTAAAGACATTTCGCACGTTAGGACGCTTTGTCAATCTCGTGAAGCAGATCATTGAAAAGTCAGATTTATATAAGTGGAACGAGAACGGAGTCAAGTCGTGAGTTTTAGGGAGTTGATCGCTCGCTTTGCTAGCTTTACTTACTTACTTAGGTGGCGCAACAGTTCGGAGTGAACCTGGGCCTCAACCAACAAGCTTCTCCAATTAGCCCGCTAGCTTTAGAATGTACATTTTCATATGTCGCTCACTAAAGATATTTCTGTATTTAAGTCTTAGATCTACAGGCACATACCTACGTTAGCAATGATGAGGACTGTGACCTTGCAAGACAAGACTAGATGGTTTGATACCTTTAATCATTGCCGGCACCACTAAGCCTCTGTTTTGCAAGGAATTTCTACAAGCAAAGGACTTTGAAGAAGTGAATTGCGTAGTTAAATGGCTTAAGGGCTCAGTAGTTTCCTAGGCATGAAATATGAAAGAGAGGTAGCACACTTAGAGAGTTAAGCCTCGTCTACACCTTTGAAAATGGACTAGGACTTATTTACTTTGCGGTGCTCGACTGATCATAATGCACTCGATCTGGTTGGATGTTTGTTGCCTATCAGATAAGACCCGGCTAATCTTGTGGTAGGGCTTGTACTCAAACACGGTGCCTCCACTAACTAAGCAGTTGACGTTGTAAGAGACTATAAACCGTTCGCTATTGTCTCTTCATTCTATGAGGCCATGAACTTTTATCACGTGTTTGAACGCAATTTTGTCCAAACCACAACCATGTGACTTACAGGCGGTAATTTGAAGACGGGTCCTACTTGGTTGGACTGGAATCTAGTCTTCAATATCCGGTCAAGATATGAAGGTACCATGACCAGAGAAGAGCAAGACAGTGTTTTTGGTTTGCGAGTGGTACTCTTCAGCGTTCAGTCATCTTATTGCACTCAGGTCCAAAACATTCGTTTTATACCGCGTGAACTCTCCCTCGAGTTGGCGGAATAAGACTTTTTGGGGATTATGTCGTTCCAGATAGGTAGAAGTGGCGGTTCAATATGAACCCAAGAAGTACTAAGTGTGCCTTTTTGTTACCAAGACTCGTGTGATGATGTGTGTTGGACAGTGGGTGGATAGACCCAGCCTGTGGAGTTAAGAAAGAGGATTAGATCCCTTATCCCTTTACCCGAGATGTCATTAAGGTCGTCGAAGAATGGTTTGTTCAGTGTACACAGTCTGGCTCTTGCAATCGCGGGACATCTGCAGAGGAAATGGGAGAGAGTTTCTTTCTCATTTTCGTTCCCGCGACTGTGAAGGGATACCTAGTTTGGCCGCATGGACTCCGATTGGTCAATGCCCCGTGACTATCGTCATGATTTCATCGTTTCCTTGGTAAACACTACCTCGAGGTGAAAGACATAACCACCAGCTCACCCAAAGACATCGCCGGATTCATCACACACTCCGGCATCATGGAGGAGCTTTAACTAAGAGGACATCACAATAGGCCCATCTGTGGCCGCAGTGATAAGGGACTTTGGACCTCCTCAATCTTAATCTAATCTAATCGTCATGATTCTGGCGATGTCTGAACGAGTTCTGTTAAGCCTTAAGTTTTACCATCCTACGATCTTATTCCCCTAAGTCGGAATCAGTCAGATTTAGGTTAAAAGAAAAAAATTAGCAAGTGCGTGTTACTATAAAAGCTATTCTACTTCGTCTCTCGCAAAAGGTTTAAAATTGCATGTCATTCGCAGTTTAAAACTGTCAAAATGAAAACTTCTTCAACCGATTGGCTATAAATTTGCTCTTGACATGCTATTCTATCGTAAGAACCCCAAAAAAAAAGGGAGAAACCCATTTGTTAACGTGCTTAATACACTTAAGAGCAATTTACTTTTGACAATCAAAATTCTTTCACAACTTTTCGCGTTTTTTTTTTTTTTTTTTTTTGCTGTTTCTTTGCAATAAGACCAACTGACCTAATTGCCTTAAGAAACCTCTATCGTGAGTGAAGAATTTTTGACAATTTTGCTAAATAGATAAGTAGTCTATATAATGGAAGCCTTAAGGGGTCTCTAAATTATAAAGTAGTTATCTTAAATGCGTTTAGTAACACTTATTGATTTTATTAAAGTTTGCACGAACTTTTTTTTTAGGTTAGTTGATGGAATGTTAAGTAAGACAATCGTCTGAGGCCGGCTGAATTATCTCAGCGACTATAGAGCGAGCGTGACATGTAACGTCAACTATGAGCATTTGCAATAGGGGAAGTCTATCGTTCCAGAAAAAGAAATGCACGGTCTCTGAGCTAAAGGAGGGGGTCTCTGAGCCTGAGAAACAAAGGAGATTCTAAAAAAACTGACCGAGGAGCTTACACATGGTTGCAAATTTAGATCGAAGGCCCTTCGAGATAATCTATTGATTTCTTTTTGAATCTGACACTGGCAATTCTGATAAGCTCAAGAAATTGACAGAAGCTCAGTATTATATTTCGCTGTACGAAATGGATCGATTTTCGCTGAACAAGTAACTTCCAAAGTCGATGCTGCGTTGCCAAAACAGTGCGAATTTTGAAGAGAAATTTCGGTCGAAAAAATGCACCAACTATAGCTGACTGGCAAGTTTGGCAAGAAAGTTTGTGAAACTGGTTTGGTGATTGATAACCGAACATATTCCCGTGTTCGTCCTATGCGCTCAATGGAGAATATAGCAGTTGTTGCCAAAAGTGCGTTCCTTAACCTGAGAGCCTCAATGCGCCAAAGATTTCAGCAAATTCACACCAGTCGCACCAGCCATTGAGGATTTGGACTTGAGCAAGGTATGGTTTTTTTTTTGCTCCGAGGGTTGTGTCGAGAATGACTGGGGAAAATTATTGGTACTGTTGCCATTGCTTATAATTCACAGTATTTCTTTCGAACATCCCGATGTCATTAGTACGATCAATACTTTCAAGTCATATGATGACCAGCAAGATGGAGTTACGTGCCACGTTCAGCAATCGATTTATTGCACTCTAAGTTCAATAATCGTGTTATCATCGTGTTTTGGCGATGTTGCTTGGCCGCCACGGAGCTGCGATTTGACGCCGTTGGACTTTTTTTTTAAAGATCGATGCTATGCGAACAGTCTAGTGACGATTCAGGCACTCAAGAACAATATTAGTTAAGCTATTCGTGAAATAAGGGCCAAAACCCATCGAAAATGTATTGACAAAATGGGCTAACAGGATGGTCTACTGCCAAGGCAGTCATTTGAGTGAAATAATATAATCATAATATGACCATAATCAATTGGAACAGACACAAAACTAGGTCCATTGTACTACCAGCAGGTACAAACCTTTTACTGTGGTTTCTTCGTCTTTTTAAGAAAGTCGAGTAAGAGTTTCAGCGATAAGGAGTTTAGGTTGCCAGAACTCATCACATCAGCCCCAAAAATCTGCCATCTGATATGAGCAAAGGCAGGACAACTACATGGAAAATGTTCCGCAGTGTCGTCGCCCTCACAGACAGTGGTGTCACTTAAACCTTACACATTGAGATGTTTGGCAAAGGAGAAATGTCCCGTAATAACGCCAATACGTTGTCTGTTGTCTTTTCTCTTGAGAGAAAGCAAGAATGCTGCGGATTTCGTACAGAAGTCGGGAAGGATCTATTAAATCTGCTGCATCCTGGAGAGTCATGCCATCTACAGTTGTGTTTGCAAGAAACCCAACCATCGATAGGAGCCCTAACCGAAGATGCGGGCAAATCTAACGTGGGTTCAGGGCCGGCGAAGTTCTCCTCTGAACCTTGCTTGGCCAGCTCATCAGATACCTCATTTCCGGTAATCCCGCTGTGTCCAGGAACCCTGACAAGTTTTAGCAAATTCAGCCTTCCAACCGAGTTCAAACTAGTTCTGCATTCTCGGACTCAATGAGGATTGAGCAAGGCCTTAAGCGAAGCTTGACAGTCGCTACAGACCTAGATACTCCGTCCCTACACTGGGTTTTCACAATATAGTTCGCAGCCATAAGTATTGCAAAAATCTCCACTTGTGCAGTCCAATGTTGTCGCCTTCCACAACGACTTCAGCACCTGAGCCTTCACTGCTCTAAGAGTCATCTGTAAAAATTCGACTACATTCCTTACTCGGCTCAGAAAGTGGTGAAAACCACTTTTTGATCGATTAACAGGGCCAACCTATTGGATCGATTCTAATTCAACTGATGTCAGACCTGTATGAAGATTAGACGGATTGTAATTTTGAAGGATTTCTCTCAGCGATAAAAACGTCATCTACGACAAGAAGCTCTTTAACTATTAAACTCTAGAGAAGAGGGCACAGGACAAGTCGTTTTCAAGTTTTCGAGCCAATCCTACCTGAAAGTAGGTGACTGAAGTGTTGACTTGCTGATTTGAAAATGCTTTTCACTAGACATCGAATATATGGTTGTTCCAACAAAGATCGTTGTTAACACACATACCGATGGATGGCTTCGGCGATGCAGGTACCATTCATGGATAATGATTCGAAGTTTGGATTTCCCTTGAGAGACAGAAGGCAGCATTGAGTTTTGGAAGCATTAAATTCCACTCTATTTGTAGAACCCCAAAGTCGGAATTTCATAAGTTAAACATGCGTTGTCGTTCCTCTACTACGCCCGAAGAGCAGGGATGTGAGTTAGGGAACGAATATGAAAAACTGAGAGTACTATCATCGGCGAAGGAATGAATTGGATTAGAAGTTGCAGACAAGAGATCATTTATAAAAATGAGAAAGAAAGTCGGAGATAAAACGGAGCCTTGAGGGACACCAGCATTTAATGGAAACTTGAAACCGTCCAAAACAACTTGAATTGATCGGCCTGAAAGGTAGTTTCTAATCCATTTAAGAAGGAATACATCGATGCCATATGCACGCATTTTTGACAAAAAAGCTTGGTGCCAAACTCTGTCAAATGCTTTTTAAATATCAAACGCAACAATCTTAGTTTCACTAAGGTGATGAAGAGATGCGTTCCACCTCTTGGTGAGATAAGCTATCAAATCACCAGTGGACCTATTCGGCTTTCCTCAGAGGGGTTGGCTTTAAAATACCGAAAGCATACCTCTTGCTTCCTGATAGCCTCTTTGCAGCTCAGGTCAAACCACCGATTTTTCCTTTGGTTTGATGCTCTTCATTCGGTGGGGAATAAAGGAGATCATACCAAGGAGAATGATGTTGGTTATCATATCCGCGACGCCATCCACATCGCTATCGAGGAAACATAGCGACTAATTAAGACTCCTAAAAAAGCTATTAAGGCTGTCCCAATTAGCTTTCTCATATCGCCAAATTTTTCTTTTGGAAGTTTTTTCTTTAACTGCATGGTTGAGAAATTAGCTGATATGGCACTGTGGTCTGACCCGCTTAGAGGCGATAATACATCGATGGCGGATTTATCAGGATAGGAGGTAAGGAACTGAGACTCATTACGATACGGCAAGCAAGCAACGCCTTTTACGACCTCTAGACAAAAAAATGTTCTTTTACGATCCCGTACGTGTTGCCTACAGGTTTCTTCAATCCCAGGTTACGTTCAGTCTGTGGAATTTCTCAAAATATTATTTGTTAACGGTCAGACAGCCGGTAAGGATCAAAAGTTGAATGACTTCGGGAAGTTGATATCATTTGGCTGTTAATGTTGAAAAACAAGTTAAAAGTTGCAACCATAAACCTAACCATTCCACAGCTAAAAAGAAGGAATTTAAGTCTTCTGTGGTTATTAACTTCGAGCTGAGATAATCCATAAAAATCCACAAGTCCTGTTTTAGTATCGGATATAATTTCCCTCACCTCCTCTTAATTCCACGTACGATGACCTAAATTTCCAAAACAAATCGTTTTAGCATCAAGACAAATTCAATCACTGGTCTATTAAAATGAAAAAAAATAAAATAAATAAATCCATTAATCGGATTTGATGGGATAAACAAGTTTCATTCTATTATGTGCCAGGAAGTCACGTTTTATTGTCAAAAGAAGTTCTCCTTCGATTCGATCAATTGACGGCATTCTTTCATCAATTTTCAAGTTTCCACCAGAGAAATTCTATTTTAATTAAGATTTCTTCTCAACACACACACACTCCTGGGCGCAAATTTTCGGTACGATTCCGTCCCCCGGAGCCATGTGATCTTATCGTCAAGATCCATGATTTGTAATAGTTAATCGTCTAAATGCTCGCGTACTTAATGATTTGAATTGATATCAAGAACTTGACCCGGATTGCCTGTAGTGCAGGAAAGTCATAGAGTATCACTTACACTAGAGTTGAACAAAAAAATACAAGAAAGTATCTCAATTCGGCCAAACTCATCTCATTAGTGCCCTACATATGCGAACGCTATTGGGCGTCGAATTTAGGCCAACGCCACCAACTGTGGCAAATTAATTTCTATTTCACTTTTGGATATCTAGTCGAATTTTGGCTGCGAAGTTGTGTCAGGGTGTGTTGTGCGTGAGAATGACACGAATAGCAGCTGGTGAGGGAACATGGAAAATTAAAAGCTTGTGACTAATGACATCGCTCATTTGGACAGGGGCTTGACATGATGTTTTACAAACAAATTGAATGGCTTAGTGATTAAAGGTGTGGTGGACCATAGTCGGATGCTGATGGCAAGTGCTAATCAAGGCTTTTTTGTGTGTGAACGATGTCAAAAAAAGGGAGATCGTGGGAGCGCTTTGACAATAGGTGATTGGTATATAAATTGATTTCCTTATTCAGAAAACAGACCTTTTAGGTCTGAAAATGGCTCAATAGAACATAGGCTTATGGTTCCTAGTAAGGGGGGTTGAGTCCCCTGGGGTACCACAATGGATCGACATTGACCTTTTGTGGCGGAGATAGGACTTCCTATTACCTTACCTAACCTAACCTAGGTCTGAAAATAAAAGGAAAACTCTAGTGTAAGAGCATCGGGATGTTCGAAAGAAATACTGTGAATTACAAGCAATGACAACAGCACCAATAATTCTCCCCAGTCATTCTGGACACCACCCTCGGAGCAAAAAGACTGAAACCTTATACCACCCGAGTTTCCAAATCACTAAACCAACACTAGCGCTGTGTGAATAGCATCATAAGGGTATTCATAACCCCTTTGGTGCTAGTGAATTATAAAAAAAAGAGGCAGACGCCGCTACCGTCTTCTAATGAAAAAACATTGCAGACCTCATACTGATCCGCATTTGGAAAAACTCTATTGATTACTAACTTCTGGTGACGCAGCGGTCCGGTTTGGACCTGGACCTACTTAGATGCAGTCCCTAACTAGCTAGGTCTAGGTTTTGTCGGAGCCATCGTTGCTGTTTGTTCTTTGTTTTGCGTCTCAATACTCACGCTGCATTTTCCCTTTCATGTTAACATCGTCAGCGTATTGAAAGACTGTGCCTCCGTTTGAGTTGAGTTGGCGTTTGAGTTCCGAACCATTATTTTAAGAACGATGTCGAAAAAAAACTCCATGCCATCGAAGTCTTTAACGACCTAGATGACGTAGGATGCATTCTCTATCGTCAGTCTGCACAACTGAACGATTTTGTGTAGGTCGTCTGGGTCCTTAAAATCGATAAAACGGTCTCCGGGCCCAAAGCTACTAGTAATCTTGTTGACAAAATGTTTAAGGTAATCCGCAAGTACAGCAGTTTAGAAGGACTTCTTTCTTGAGAATCGGGCAACAATGCTGTGGTTCCATTTGTCTTGCATACTTTCATCTGATATCCGTAGCTGTACCTTGGATACAATAAGGTACTGTTCGGCCCTTGGAACATTTGGACATCCTCAAGTATAAGAGAGGTGTGTGCATATTCCTTTGTGAATATTGAGATGCGGGACTGGAATCACCGAAGGTGTAAATCCGTTATCGAAAGTTATGTCATGCAGGCCGTATTTACCGACTGTGCTACCAAAGAAGTCTTCTCTTCTAAGGTCTGTGTTGAAATAGCTACGACAGCACACTTCTTTTTATCCTATGAACCTCGAATAAGTCAAAGAAGACCGTATAAGGTATTCGATAAGTAGTTTGTCCTTATTGGAACTGTTGATTCCACCGTTAAATTCATAAAGAGAATTCCTCTGGTGCCGTCTGGATCCAAGGAAGAGTGCCCAAGTGAAAAAGTACATCAGTTGTCTCAAAATCGAGTTGACTTCACGATGATACCATGAGGTTGAGTTGTGATTCACAATAAGGTCTTTCCAATTGAGTGTGGCAACCTCGAAAGTGCGTCGCACGCTGAGTATTGGCATCGGAGCCGTTTACCTTAACTGTGCTGTCTTTTCAAAACACTTTACAAAGTCTGACGGCTTCCTTTATTTCATTCACTTTGGCGGGTCTATGACTGCATCATAAAGCGTCAGCATTCTCCTAAAAGTTTGTGAACAATTTTTCCTTGAGTGTCAATTCCTCCTCTACAGACTATCTGCCTCAGCATTGAACTAAAGAGGTCCCATTACAGTATATCTTCTTGCCGAAATACGGTTCAGCTTTGAAAGAGTTCAGAAAGAACAGAAAGTAATTGCCACATGAAACATCTCGAACTTTTTCTCTTAAAAATTCATTTCACGACGCACATTTCTTCTTGTATAAGTCGAACAATGGACGATGCTATAAATTTGCTGGTGACAACTTAAATTTCGATTGTAAGCGGAAGCGTTACTGTTCGGCGTTTCAAATGGAACTTCATAAGATAAAGAACTTTTTAATATGCTAATTCAACGGGCTCTTTCGGCTTTTAACGGATTTCTTAACACGCGTGGTTAATCTATTTAAGAACAAATATTTTTTTTTTTAATAAGAACATCTGAAGGCGGAACTACATGGGAATGCAGTTGCACCAGAGGGGTTACAAAAGGTAATAATCTTATTTAAACAAATACATAGGAGCTATATACATACATATGTACTAAAGTATTCAATGGCTTGCTGTATGTGAAAGTGAATGGACAAGGCGATAAAACCGCGAACTTTATGAGTTGTATTAGGATGTGGATGTAGGCCAAAAAGCCAAAACAAGTCGACTACACCGGCTCTGTTACATCGAGGGAATGGACAGTAATGCTAAAGCCAAAAAAATCTTCAGATCACAGCTCCTAGGTGCGATACGACAAGAAAGACCGTATCTGAGTTTCAAGGCCCAAACTTTCGTGGATTCCAGAACGCTTGGTCTAGAGAACTGGAGCTGCTGTGTCTCTGGCAAAGACCCTCCAAAAGTCGGGAGCCTCACGTATCGGTGAATTTCTTCTTACGGCTTTTGATGGAGCAGCAATCATGCAATTCTGTCAAACGCGAGGTACTCAAGGACTCCTAGATTATTTTCATAATTACTGAAGGAGGGTATTATGCATCGCGACTTCAAGGTCTATTGCGCCGCCTAGTGGTACCTTGGAGAGGTTTATTTCCTCATCAGAGGGAGTCGTACACTTTTACTTAGCCTCGGCCAGAATATTCCACTGCAGAGCACCTTTTCTAAGCCAGTTGCTCTAAGCTATCTTAGGATGAGATGTCTAATATTGGATATTGGAATTTGCTCAAATACTTTATTTGTTTGCGGGCCAGTACTCCCCAAGACTCCAAAACGTGTTCTTGGTCCACATACTCCTGCTCCAGTTCTATCTTCCGTCCGTCTATGTACTACTTTATCGTGTGATTGCTCATTCTATAGGTTTTGGATTCATTGCTCTACTGTGTTTCTTGTTATTGAGCTTCGATGGGAAATTATTTAAAAAGTTGAGTTTTCTAATTTTGCCATCCCAGAGGATACCTAGGAGTGGGGTGCATCAAACTCTTTTGATTCCATACATCTCTGTCTTTTGATTCCCCCTTTTGCGCTGTCCTCTACCACAAGATGTCGAGGAGTCAGATTCTGAAGTACCTTCATTGCTATAGTTCGACACGTCCGCATGGCCTAGGTCCTTTTTGCACCTTATGTGTCCATTGGTCTCACTATGGCAAAATACATCCATCTCATGATGCTTGAGCTTCAACCTCAAAACTTTACTTATCAGGTTCCTCATGACTGCACTGGTGGGCTTCTTAGAAATCTCTTCTGGGTGCGTCTTTCAGGCGTGTTTACTTTCTAGGTTTAGTCCATCCAAGATACTTTTTTTTATTGGTTTCAGTTTCGTTTCGGAGAGCTTCACTGGCTTCAGTAGCTCAATTTTTCGTTTCCTAATATCGCAGAGGGTCTCTTCGAACTTTCCTCTAGCAATCAGTAATATGTTGTTAGCGTAGACTTGACAGTTGATGTCGAGTTTGGTTAGTTTGTCCAAAAGTTCACCCACAATCAGACTCTACATTCGGGGAGGTAAGTTTCCTTATGGGCAATCTCTTGGTGTGTAGACCTTGCGAATTCTTAGTGCAGTTTGTTTCTCTCTTGATCTTATGCTTAACAGCTCTTAAGTGGATTGAGATACTGTTTGGTTGAGACCTTTTCTCTCTAGGGTTCGTTTGATGGTTTCATGTGAAGTGTTATCGAATGCCCCTCATATATGTGCATGAAGGCACAGAGTACTATCTCCTTTATATCAAGAACATCTTGAATGTTAGAGCAGTCTTTGTGGGCATTCCCGCTGTATATGAGTGCTGACTGTGGTGAAGGGGGTTGTATTAGTATTTCTATAAATGGAAAGAAGTCTGACGATTAAGTTGCCGGGCTGTAACAGTGATCCATAGGAGACAGTCTAATATTTCCCACCAAAACGGTCAAAAGACTACAACCACATCTATTCCCCTAATTTTCAATCTAATTCTCCTTATCTTCCGACAAAATGACAATACTTATATGTACTCTCCTTTAAACATAAAATTAATTATGCTATGACAAACTTTTGTTTGTGTCTGTATTGGTTTGCTTTAAACTTTTGACTTAAAATAAACTTTACGACAAAATTGCGGATCTTTTATGGACTTTCAATCGTAAACCTAACGCTCCGTCGAATATATATGAATAAATAGAAATATAAATACACAATTTCTTTACTAATGTCGTCATTTAAAAAATACTAACAATAACTCATCTACTGTTAGATGGAAAGGTTTGAACCCAAATTATGCATTCTAATTAGTTTAGCGCGCCAAAAATAAAAAATAAAAATTTGTTTTGTGAAGTGAGGTGTTGATTGTTCGTCAATTATTCATATATCTATCGTCCGTTATGAAAAATACAGTTTTTATATAAGGTTAAGCTCGGTTATGTAAGATAGGTGTTTCAAGGGGACTCACTTAGGCTTAAGACTTATTGTAACGCCTAAAGGATTCTTTATGAAGGAGGAGGGAGTTTACGCATGTGGGTTTAGCTTATATCTCTGTAATCGTTAAAGTAATAGTGACCTAGGAGGCTATTTCTGCTGTGAGATAACGCTGGACAGTGGCAGATGAGATCCGCTGTTTGTTCTTCCTCTCCGTCTTTACAGCTTCTGCAAAAATTATTGAAGAAAGCCCCTAGTCTCCTAGCGTTCTTTCCTATGAGGCAGTGGCCTTTGTTGACATGAGTGATGGTGCGAATAAGCTTCCATGACTTTTGATCATATATTTCAGGTCGGATAAGTCTAGTAGAATTTATTTCCCTAGTTATGTCTTGTTTGATAATGAGTTTTACTGTAATGTTCAGTATACCCATGCCTCTGGTAGTTATTAGAGGGCATCACTAGGGTAGTCTCAAAGATGTCACTATGTCCAGGCACGAAACAAAGGTGAATATGAAAATGCTCAGTCCTGTCGTTAAGAAATGATAGGCAATCGAGGACTGTTAGAGAATTGTTGGTGACACTTGGTAAGGACATCAAAGCTTCAAGGCTGTCGGTGAAAATACACACATGTCTATTGATGATACTATGTCCCACTCTAGCCATGACAAAACAGTCTTTATTAACAATATTAACGCTTGGAAAACGCTACACGTCAGGCGATCCTGGTTTATTTTAAATTTGTATGAATGGAAACCGCAGACCATACCAACATTGGCTTTGGAGCTATCGGTGAAAAGGTAGGAGAAGCTGTTTGGTGACCGATTTCTTGAAGTTATGCCACTCCTCCCGTGTGGAAATTGTAATTTTTGAAATCCCTGTTAAAAGGGATAATCGGGAGGATTCGATCAAATTTATTTGACTTGAAAATCCAGAGATGTGAGGTTCAAAATTGTCCCTAGGTCGAGGCTTCAGTAATGTAGAGACAGGCTATTCTTTGAACCTGTTCATCATCCTTTGAGTGCAGTCCATCATACCACTGCTCCATAAAGAATTATGGACGTGTAGGTTGGTTCCACGTCTAGATCCGGAAAGGATGGTCAATCCCAGCAGAGCCGATATTCTGGGATAAGGCACAAATACAACCGACCTTGCCCGAGCATCCACTCAACCCCCACTGCCGTAGTTGCGAAAATTCACACGAAAAGGAAACGCTATTCCACTTTCTTTGTGACTGCCCGGTACTTATCAGAGCCAGACAGCGCACACTTGAAATCCCTTTTTTAAGGAATTATCAGAGATTTCAGGCATGGCAGGCATGACAAACCTGCAAGAGTACAATCTGTCATGAAAAGCTTCTCAATTCGCCGTTCGGAGTCGGCATTAAACTGTAGGTCCCTTCCATTCGTGCGAAGAATATAGGTATAACACGCACAACATGAGTGGTTGTGAGAAGCTAGGCCTTGGCTCTCCATGAGCTGTCGTGCCAAATATACATACATACATACATCGGAGATTTCTGAAATGAGATTCCGCATCATAATTAGTTTTCTTAAATCCACAGGATGGATCTGAAAAACCACGCTCTCAAAATCCAGGTCACCTGAGTTATGGCATCAAAACGGCGCATCCGCGCTACTTGCGTCTCCGGCAGGTTCACCAGTTTCAACCACTTCTACCTACCTACCTACACCAGGTCACGTGAGTTATGGTATCAAAACGACGTATCCGCCCTACTTGTGTCTCTGGAAGGTTCACCAGTGGTCAACCACTTCTACCAACTACGACTAGTAGTTCTTTTACAGATGTGAATCGCTACCATAGCTTCTTTGATTCCGTCTGTAATTTCGGGTTTCTAGCATAGCTTCCTGTTAAAAATGATACCAAGGAATTTGGCTTTATTAAATTAGAGTTAGTCTTGCACTCTACAATTTTGGAGGATTTGTTGCAGGGATTTTATATTTCCTGACGAAAATGAACTTTCTTTTGTGTGTGTCAACTATAGGCCTAATTTTATCGAGCCATTTAGTGAGAATCTGAGATAGAAATCGCAATATTATCCGTTTCTTTTGATCGTTGTGGAGCAGTCGTGTTTCAGAAAGAAGGTGAACTTTTAACTTTTATTTGGTTTCATCGTGCCGTTTATTTAACAAGCTCCCACAATCCTTAAGAGCAATAACGGTTTCTGGAATGTTTGAAAAACGCATAAAATCTTGGCTTTTAGAATCAATTTTTTCTGACTTTCTGGTGTAATTACTTGTAACTTTTCTTTGGTTTTTCTCCTTTTTGTATCTTGCTTCTTGCTTCTTCTATATCACTTCAAATATGTTTCACTTTCTTTTCACTGTATTTTTCTTTTTTGATTAATGTATAGTCTTTTGTTAGGGTCACCCCACCCACGATTAAAGTTTCTTATCATTAAGCTCATTGAAGTGAAGACAATAAAAAATGTCATTTATGTTATTTCTATTTCTTTTCAAAATATCTATTCTGTTCCAATCTGTGAATTATGTATCTGAATTTTGTATGAAATAACAAATCTTTTTCCTTTTCCTTTTTATAAAGTTGAATTTTTTTTTTTTTTTTACAAATGAAATGCAATTTAATTATGTCTACTTACTCAAAACCGTGTGCAAACACTAATTTATCATTAACTCACCTGAAAAGAGAAAGAAAAAGAAAAAAAATTAGTTGAAATAATTAATTTTATCAAATTGTAATTCATTGATAAGACCCATTAATCCCACCCGAAACATTTGGTACAACCCCACGCATTATATCCCCACACGAAGCCAATAAAAGGGATAACAAATTAAAGCAATATCTTAATTGAAAAAATTAAAAAAAAAAAATAAAGTTAATTTATTTAAAAATTATGAAAATGTAATCAAATGCCCTCCCAAGCATTTAATTATCGTTTTTCTTTTTTTCTTTATAGGAAAAGACATCAAACAAATAAATAAAAAATCTAATGGTAGGCTCTCCGCATACCACAATATATGGGTCACAATGAGCATCATCGATTGGAGTTGAGAGTTCACATAGCCTATCGATTGTGTATATCATTGTGTCGATAATGGAATGACTACTGTTCACGATTTATCTTTAAAATTAATTGAGTTACCGCAATGAGATGATGTGCCCTCAAGCTGGATTAGATAGGAAAGAAAAAAACTAGATAAGATTGGAATAAGATTTGTATTTTAATAGGCGCCAAGAAGGTACAATGAGCGCGGTATTCAAGAAGATTCTTTGTTCCGAATAGTTGATGTCGTGGATATATTTGTGCATATTTTTTATGATTTATGGTGTCTTTTGAGGTTGAGATTTTTGAATTTGCATTTTGGGGCAAGTATTTGTTGAAAATATGCGGGACTCGGTATGGTGCCAGTGTGAATCGCAGAATGAACACATGAGAATTATCAACTACGACACCAGTGTAACAAATTTCTTTTAGGGAAACGATGACATTCCAGCACAAATCACATCATAACTGGGATCAACATTTTTCAAAAGAAACGAAGCAATTGAGTTGGATGGCATTCCTTATTGGAATGTCCACCTACTCTCATCTTCACTTTCTGACAAAAATTGATGAAACATCTTTTGGGTCATCACAGAGTAATTGGAGTATTCATATGCAGATTCAAGCTTAATTGACTTTAGTTTATGACTTCCGGAGAGAAGAAGTGTCTCCAAGACAATTGGAGAGCTTTTGTTGATCACAAGAGTTACAAACGCTGCGGAAGGTATCATAAGAATTTAAAATAGTCTTGCTGAGTACCTATCGTCCCCATGTGGGACTCTGGTTGAAGAAGCTTTTCGTGACAACTCATACCCTTGGAAATTTGTCTTTGAGCATCGAAACTAGGTGCCGCGGTTGATTCATTGGGATTTAAAATAACGCACCAACTTCGCACCATTATTGGTGTCATTACCGGCCACTGCCTACTAGGGTAACACGCCAGGAGACTAGGATCTCTATACAATGATTTTTGTAGAAGCAGTAGGAATGAGGAGGAAGAGGAAAGCACCACTCACCTTCTCCGCCATTGTCCAGCGCTCCCCCACAGCAGAAGAAGATTTCTTGGACACTATCACTTCAGTGACAACAGTGACCTTAGTCAAATCCTCTAAGAAAGATCCTCTCCTTTATCAATAACTCCAAATGGTTTTACGGGTAGAATTCTCCTTCAGGGAATTCTATAGGCATCACAACGGGCTCTGAGCCTAAGTGAGTTCCACGGGACGCCTCTCCACTTAACCTAACCTAACGCACCAACTTCTTGATCCAAGACGACCACACACCAAAACAACTTTTGTACAATCATCGTCGCACATTATATGACGAAAAATTCAATTCAAAATCCTTGGGAAGGCAAAGTCTGGAAGTTGTTATCATGGACAGCAGAATGACCTAGAATCCATAGGTAGATCGAATAATTATAATATTTTCTAAGTCTTTATGGACCTGGCGTTGAACCTGCGATAAAAAATGGGTTGTGAGACTTCAGATGATAGTCACTGCACTCCATATTTTAGACCTATCGTTGTCTGAAGGACGAAAACAAATGAAATCACCACTAACAACAACGATTTCAACAACAAGAAGGAACCTGTACAGCAGACTGCCTGCCCACCAACATCGAACGCTTTATTGGGGGTACACGACCACATTTTCAGACAAGTGGAAGCTAGACTAAGCATTCGCGGGCTCATCCATTCAAGCTACTTGGACCAAACAACCTATCAAGAAGTTACCTCTTAGAATTTAGCATCCTAAATGGCATGCTACACAAACACTAGTTCAACAAAAACTTCTCAATAGTTTGCCTTACCCCATCAATAATCGACCTTGTCTGATGCAAAAATTAGACGGGATCCGGAATTTTTGAGGAATTATCTTGGGCACACTTCAGCCAGCCTTCAGTCAACCTAGACATATGTACATAGACAACCAAGCTGTAAAAGCGCTTAATTTTTTCAATTTATCAATACCAAAAGGAAATCCGACGGCTACCCTTCTACCTTAAAATTCTCAAATTCGTCCGCCGACCCTAAAGTATAAGCAAAGCTCTTTGTAGATTTCTTTAACGTCTTCAACGTCGAACTCGATTTTAACTACTTCAGTTACATGAACGGCTACACTCAAACCTCCCTAACTGCCATTAACATAACAACGTCATCAGTGGTTGACAAGATTAATCTTCTTCAAGACAACTACTCATCCGGTCCAAATGGCCTGCCCGCTATGTTTTAAAAAAATTCGCATGTAAATTAGCCCAGCTCTTTGAGAGCATTGTCTATGACTTACTCTTCTTCCACTGCAAATCAATTTTCTCACTTAAGCAGCATGGATTCCTAAATGGCAGATCTACTTCCATTAACCTTATTGAATTTATTTCTAATACACTGTGTGCCTTAGAGGGTGGTACAGAAGTCGATGTCGGCTTTGTTGAACGTTGGTCGAAAGAATTCTCTAACCCTTACGTTACCAAATCCCTATACATAACCTTCGTCAGACCGCTCCTTGAATATGCCTATCAGGTCGGGTCACCCTACCATCAAATCCGCATTCAGTGAATCGAAGCTATCCAGCGTCGTTTCATACGCTTTGCTTTGCGTGGTTTGGGCTGGGATGATCCCTTTAATCTACCCCCCTACGGGAACCGACTCAAATTATTAGGCCTCCAGTGCTGAAACACCACCGTGTTAACTGGAACCATAGATTGCCCTCATCTTCTCCAACAGATCTCTCTTAACACTAACCCTATCCTAAACAATCCCACTCTCTACCACATTTTCCTTTCCTGTCCATAGCTCATAGTTTAGATTTAAGTTTTATCCTCTTGACCATCTGTAACCCTTAGTATGTAGTCTAGATTTACTCTTTTAACCATTTGTCACCCTTACTTTATAAATTAGATTTAAGTTTAACCGTTTGTTACCCTTAGAGTTAAGTTGCTGATATATCACGACTACTCAGGACGACCTCAAACCATAAGGTCTACTGGGGCCTGGTATAAACTTTAAACGACTCTGGCACGATTGCTCTCAGTCATTTATGCTCAAGCTGTTCATGAGTGACATAAGCAAATGAATAGAATTAAGTGAAATATGGTCTCAGGCCAAATAACGTTACCAAAACCTTTAAAATCCTTACACTAATTATTCGCAGCAACACAACGCACGTCTATAGCAAAAGAAAAACACCTGCAACATTTATTATCTAAATCTCTTATGCATACAGCTTTCAAAAAGCCCCGTAGATCTTAAAGAGATGCATAATCTGTAAGTAGTATCAAAAGAGAATGAAAAAATATCTTGAAAATGAAACAGATTCTCTTTCAGTCTATCTCCATCTATCCGTGAGCTTTTCTTCACCATATTTCAAGCGTTTTACATCACATACCTCATGTTAGTACGGCGTCTCACTAGTTCGGTGCTTGTTTGCTGTAAAGCATTGTATTATCAATAATTAAAGCCGGCTTTTGACCGCGTGAGAAGAAGAAGTAAGTACTACCTGCAGATCATTCAACTCTTGAAGACACACCGGTGATGATCATAAAAACGTTACGCTGTCACCTGGCTTGTGATTACATCGGTAGACGTGACTGTGATTTCGTTTTAACGCGATATCCAGACAAAGTGGTGCTTTGCATTTTTTGTTTTTGCCCAAGGACCACGCATCCTGTATGATTATCTCATGCATTCATGTAATTGAACTGCCAAACCATGTCGGATAAAGAAATTACAACAGGTTAATCTGTTTCCAATCAGATCCCGTCACGGTGTGTATAATTTGCAAAATTGATACAACCTGCAAATTTTGGGGTTCCACATCGTGATGTTTTTGGTTGTTTTGGATACTCTTCCCGTCTTACCAGTTCTTGACCCAATAATTATTTGGTGTATCGGGAAATCATATTTTTTATTTTTTTTTGAATTTCATTCGAAGTCGACAAATGAGTCAAGACGCTCTGCGTAAATTTACATGGCTAATGATTAGCGCGAGAAAATCTCAAGACGAAAAAATGCAAATTGAGGTTGATCGACTTTGCGGAACATTTTTGGCAAAATACACACCGTCAAAGACGAGTAACTGTACAATGTCGATGATCTTATCGAGAGAGTGCTACTGCTGCTGTTTTTTTTTTTTTTTTCGGGGTAGGGCCTCGACCCTCTGTCAACAATGTGTGTGAGATTTATATTTAAATGTTGGCCATATGCTAATTAGCTATAAATGCGTTGCTTAGAAGGTCGACAAGCGGTTCTTTTCTTTTGACAGGAAATAATGGACTTGTCATCGATACGTTGACTTGAGGCCACTTTGGACGGAGGCAATATGTTTTCTTAGTTTATAGAATTTTTATTCTATGATACATGTGTTTATGTTGGGCAAGGAATGAATAGAATTGTTTTATATTTTTTTGTGCATAGAACTTTCGAAACAATTTGACAAAAAAAGCGGAACAGTTTGGTTGTTACTATTTAAATTTTTTTTTTAGAGAGAAATTCCAAGAAAAGATGGTTTGACAATCGGCAAACATTTTGTTTAGAATGCAACCAGTCTTTTGGTGGTTGACCCAGAAATTTGACAATACAGAAATGTGGAACGATTTTTTCAATTCAAGAATTTGCATTATTCTTAGATGAATGTAGAGAGATAAAGCGGGTAAACTTGAGAATATTGCAGCAATTTTAGCTTAAATTTGAAAGCAACAAGCTTCTGTCTAGCAGTGAAACCAATTCTGTTGATGATAAAAGTCTATGAAAACACGTTGGAAAACTACTTCGCCAATACATAAATATTCCGATCTAAGGGGCAAGAATCAGTTTAAAAAAAGCTGAACACTCGGGCATGGTGGCAACAATCTCGTAGTCGGTAAGACAAGGCACTCTAAAGCCGCTTGTAAAATATTCTCGCAAAGAAACGATAAGAGACTTTAAAAACCAAGAAAGTAACTAAATATCTTCAAGGGCTTTGGAAAACCATGAATAGGGTTCAATAACCTCAAATGCAAGCAAGGAGAGATTATGAAAGAATTGTCTCTGAAAGCATTAGCCGTTGAGTTAGTTTGAGCGGACATCTCAGAACGAATAAAGAAAGCGTCAATCGCATTTTAGGCATGCAATAAAATACTTGGTTCCTTAACTCGCCATCATCCACTGGATGTATACAGCCATTGTCAGGCCTATCCTAACCTACGGATGCTTAATCTGGTGGCATGCAGCAGAGAAAACAACTAATCTCAACGACTGGCATGTATAGGCACCACTGGCGCCATCAGAACTACCCCAACTACAACCCTCGAAACTATTCTCGCCTTGATTCCATTAGACCTCTACCGCAGCCGCGAAAAGTGCCCTGCGTTTAAAACAATCTAATCTCTGGAAAGCGGTCGACAAGGGGCATCGAAAGATAGCAAATTGGGTAAAACTAGAAACTTACTCAGACTACCTCACACCATCTCCTGACTTCAGCCTAAATATGAAGAAGACCTTCCCCTCAAGGGACGAGTGGGCCAGCGGGAAGGCTATCAACCCGACGAAAATTACGATTTTCACAGACGGGTCAGTAGGCTCTGGGATCTACTCAGTAGAACCCAACATAAAGAGGTCAATTCGACTTCCGAGTCACGGGAGTGTGTTCCAAGCTGAAGTCCTAGCCATCGCCGAGGCAGCCCGTGAACTATCAATGAAGCTAGTCTCTAGGAAAACTATCGACATTTACATAGATAGCCAAGCCGCTAGTAAAGCCATTTCATCTACAGTAGCGAGTCAAAAATCGTAACACGCTGCCGCGAAGAGCTCAAAGCGAATCACAACGTAACACTGGTGGTATACACGGCAATGAAATGGCGAATAAATTAGCCAGACGGGGCTCGTAACTAGGGTAACCAGAATAAAAATGACTAAAAGGGGGACATTGCGAGTTTTTTAGGGGGGACAATTATTCAAAAGGGGGGCTTAAACATGTTTTAGAAAATTTTAACACCAAATGGATCAAATGGATGTGTTCACAGAGAATCTTTTTAAAAATATTTTAGGAAAGTTTTTTTAAGGTTTGTGATTAAATGTTTTGTTCAATTTCAAATTTGAATTTTTATTTAATAAAGGGGACAGTGGTTTGTATAAGGGGGGACAAACATCATTTTTGTATTAAAAAGAGGGGCTGTCCCCCCTAAAGGGGGACGTCTGGTAACCCTACTCGTAACAGGACCTATCAATGGTCGACCACTCAGTTCTACCCCACCTAGCACTCGTCAAATCTAGCATTGCACTAGACTTTCAAAGAGAAGCTGATGAGAGGTGGAGCGCACTCTTATCATGCCGCATCTCCAGGAAACTCTGGACAAATATCAACAAGTTAAAAACAAGGGATATTCTTGCCCTAAACAGATTAAACTTAGTTCTCTTCACAGGAATCATCACAGACCACAACCTAATGGCGGCCCAACTTAGAAGAATGCGTCTAAGTACAGACGAGTTATGCATAGGCTGCGGTAATACAGACGCGGAAGAGAACATAACCCACTTCCTTTGCGAATGTCTCAGTCTTTTCAGAACAAAGAAGACGGCCCTCAGTGAACACTATTTCAACGACCTGGGCGACCTGTCTAACAAACCACCAAAAGCCATTCTAAAATTCACTACGAATTCGGAATGGTTCAGGGAGGCCGAACAATCGTAACTGCACTCACGCAGACCTTTTTCCTCTCTTTTTGTCTTTTCAGAATGGACATTCCACGTCAGAGGAGCACAATGGATCCATTAGAGATCCGAGTGAAGGCTGTATCACGCGATGCACCCACCTCTTCAACCTACTAACCTAGTTTGAAGTGGTCCTCTGACAATGGACAATAAACTAGGTCCATTGTAATACCACTGTGGATGCTTGAGTTGGACTCCAGTCTACTCCTGAAACCATTGTGATCTCCTTACGCAGCAGATCATTTAAATCGTTGAAGATGAATTCGACTAAGGTGGTTTTCCTGATGTTTGCAAGGACGGGATATGAAAAGAAGAAGTGTATGATAGATTCTTCCTAAGTTTACTTGCTTGAATGCAATGCCTTGTAAGGACTTTATTAGGTTCCGAAAGTTGGCTTCTTTTTAGTCGAACTAACGCTTATTATCCCTTAGGACCGAGGTCAGATCAGATTAGCCTAGCATTGTTGCAGTAGTCAACATATTGCCATCGATGAGTTGCTTTCGACAAAGCATCAGTGTAAATCCGTAGCCAAGATTTGATTTATCGTTCCTCAAACAAACTCAAAAAAAGGAAAATAGTCTGCTATCAGTTTAACCTTAAAGCTACATATGTATCTTCGGACGGAATGTGAAATATAGAGACTTTTCCTCTCTACATTTTAAACCATCGGAGATGGCACATACATATTACACTTATTCCCGAGCGGATTGTTGATAAACGTAGTTGTGGAACATGTACTTCCTACTATTGCAGTATGGTGGATGCAAATTACCGGCCCTAAACAACTACAAAGCTTTCTATAGTATCGAAAAGCGTATCCCTTAACAAACTTCAAGCATGTGTTGTTGGAAATTACGAGCGTTTTAAGCAAAATAGGTTGCTCAAGATGGATGCTGTCCTTTTGGTGGTGTCCCCCAAGGCTACGTTCTGTCTTCGAGATTGTTATCAATAGCAATAACCTTATTTACTCTGTGGACACTAACACTTTTGATTTCTCTTTCTCTTTAACGACTCTAAAGTAAAGACCCAAATCATTGAACGGCAGCGACATCTGTAATTCAAAGGAAACAACAAAACGTTCCGTTTTTAACCTATGGGCATCTTAACATCTTGACCTAAATATGGGATGTATTAGGCGTTGGCAGTGGCAAGTTCTAATGACTTTTTAACTGTGACTCAACAGTAATATTCAAAAATATATGCGACTGAACCGTGACATAGATACAAAATGATTTTTTTATGCAAATTATCTTGAGAACTACCACCACTTCTCTCCACCAAAAGGCAATAATATCAAAGAAATCCGACCATGATTTAGTTGACCAATTACGCCCCAACACCCGTTGTTTGCACTGTCATAAATCTGACACACTTCATACACTCACGCCGCCGCCAACATTCTCCCCCTGGCGACTTATGCAAATGAATAACCAAAAAGACATCTCCAAACGATTGCAATCTATCCATCCCCTTTGGCATAAAAAAAAAAAGAAAAAGAAAACCAAAAAGCGATTCCGAACTCCACAAACAAAATATCTGTCCCTGTTTTCTTTCTGGCAAAAGATACATATCCGAAGCCATAAGATAGGTGCCAACACATTCTACAATGCCATTAGTCAAATCATTCACCGGAATACCAAGCGTTTTGTCAGAGTCCCCTTTCCCTCGATGACGCCACAAATTTATAACTCCTCATTTTATTGATTTGGACCATAACTCATGGGCCTGTGTTAACTCCGCCATGAGACAGGTGCCCGATGTATCCCAACATACGATGATGATAAATAATGATTTAGTTCCAAATTGAGGGGATATCTTTTGGGCGTTAATCATTCTGTGTGAGCATAGAGAGCTGATTTAGCGGTATTCACCAACCAGGAGTGGTGATTTCTCAAATTTCTTATGTGGGAACAATCGCTGTGCAGACACTTTTTTTTTTTGCATCGTAATGGCACTTCAAGAGAATAATCATTATAATTGAAATACCGGATAATGGAGGGAACATGAATTTCCGCTTGAAAATAAATAAAACGAACGTGACATCGTACTGACCGAGTTACAAAGTTTTGCAAACATGGCAGCAGAGGGAGGGGAATTTGTCCGCACTCAGATGCGAGGTTCGATAGCCCAAAAACCTTTGGCCAGTTAGGGGACGACTGAGAGTGGATTCACAAGTTGTACATGTTCCTGTGTGTCCCTTTATGTCACTGTGCTAATTCCTCTTGAGATGCCATTCGGTTGCAGATACTTTGAAAGAAACTGGTGGTGATTAACGAACACGTGCTGGAGGTTTATGTTGTCTGGGTTTGAGTTGAAGATGAATGCCTAATTTGTACCGAAAGATGAGAGTTCACTGGAAATACTTTCAAGTGATATCCGTTTTTGAGATTTCCAAAATTAATTGCATTAAACCCTTTCGGCAAAAGGAACACTGAAACCAAAACAGTAGGACATTTATCAAGTGTGTAGAACCTTTGATAACTTCCAGTTCACAGACGATGACGTTAATGATAAAGAATTGAGGGTTAGAACCGGCAGCAAACCGATACAATATTTATCTTAAACTAAGACTGGGGAAAGAGTAACTAATTACAATAAAGTGGATGGCAATAGATACTAATGGGATGGGAAAGGTCTAAACGTGTCGGTTGCAATGACTATTTGTTTCAAAAGTTATTGATGATAATTATACTGATTGTACACCGCATGAGGTTCGGATGCAAATCAATTAAAAAATTGAAGTTGAATGAGTAGTTTCGAGAGCGTAAATTAATTGAGACATCACAGATTGAAGAGATTTTAAATGTGATGTCATTAGAGAGCTGCTTGTTTGCTATGCATAAAGTTAACACAAATTGTGTATTAATTTATTTATAAAATATGCACATATGCATGGAAGAGGTAGGATGATAACATTTTTATTGATACATAGTTCTGTGACGCCTTATTTTTATTTTAGTTTCGAGTTGATGGCATTTCTTTGTTAAATTTTCTGTTGAAGGTGTGGTTGTTAAAATGTAAACTGATTCTATAATTTTGCTGACAGGGGGTCACAATTAGAGCTAACATCCGGTAAAGAACCAGAAGTAGCACTTTTACAAGACGACTACAGTGATGGAAGGTGAAAGTTTCTAAGTTTGTCTTATGTAGTTTCAAAAGCGAGATAAATATCTTAAATTTAAATAGAATTCGAGTTTCTGAGTGTTGTTTCAATAATTGGACAAATTTTTGGAATATTTACTCGATTCAAAAGATATGTATCTTAGCAGGTTTCGAATTTCGCCGCTGAGGTGTCAACAATTTATCGTCACCTCTCCTTGATGCCTCTTGGAAATGCGACAAAAGTTGGGCTCAGATGTGGTCTACTATCAATGTAAATGAGCTGCTGGAGGATGATATCAGTAAATTATGATTTCACCGCTGAAGGCTGTTAGCTTGAGATCAGACTGAATGGTAGGGCTTGTTGGTTGAGGAAAATATTTACTTAAAACGGTGGTGCCATCTACAGAGAAGTGGGTCTACATGACTGTACAACAATGGCTAGTGGGCTATATTTAGTTAAAGTACCTATAAACGAATAAATAAAGGGTCTTCCAATAGGGACTTCCGAACTTTGACAGTTGATAGCGGCCATATTGTTGAAGATACATCTATCAAATTGACTGTCATTTATTCAGTCTGTTTTGCCAAGTCACCATGGATGGATATTTTGTTCAACAACACGTGCAAATAATAAAATTGTTTTATCAAAATGGGTGTCCTGTTCGGGCAACGTTCCGCACGCTTCGTCCATTTAACGATCGCCATAATCGTTCTTCCGAGAGGACTATTCGCAATGTGGTGGATTTGAGTCCACTGGTTCAGTAAACGATCAACCCACACCCGTACGTCGACGAAACGCAAGATTTGCCGAAAACATCGCCGCTGTCCGTGAGAGTGTGCAGAAGAATCCGAGGCAGTCGATTTCACGTCGCTCACAAGAACTCGACCTTTCGCAGACCACAACTTGGCGAATATTGTGTCGTGACTTGGGTCTGCACCTGTACAAAATTCAACTGACCCAGGAGCTGAAGTGAACGAGCATAGACAAGGACGTGTATTGGCTGAATAGGCTCTGGAGCAGTTGGAAACTGACCCTAATATTCATTGAAAAATCATGTTCAGCGTTGAGGCCCATTTCTGGATGAATGGATACGTCAACAAACTAAATTGTCGAATTTGGAACGATACCAATCCACATGAGATCAAAGACCGTCCAATGCAGCCCGAAAAAGTCACTGTTTGGTGTGGATTTTGGGCTTACGGCGTCATCGGTCCATATTTCTTTAAGAACGACGTTGGCCAGGCCTATAGGTCGATGATTACCAACTTCTTTTGGCCTGAATTGGATGATATGGACACCAAAGACATGTGGTTTCAACAGGACGGCTCTACGTGCCACACAGCTCACGCTACATTGGAAATTCTGCACAAGCGATTACAGGGCATGGTCATCTCACGTGGAGGTGATGTGAACTGGCCACCGAGATCGTGCGACTTTTTCTTGTGGGGGTTTTTGAAGTCGCAGGTCTATGCGAATAAGCCACAAACCACAGCGGCCCTCAAAGCCAACATAGCCCATGCCATCGGGCAAATTCAGCCTGATTTATGCGCCAGAGTCATGGAAAATTGGACATTTCATTTGAACGATGATATATTCCACACTTAATGGCATCGATAGGCCTTTCAAACGAATAAAAAATGTCGATGATATGTCACACACAATTCGTTTTATTTGAATTGAAAGATAGGAAGCGCTTAATGAAATACCCTTTAATAAGTGAAGAAGCAAAACTATAAGCTTTGTACTCCTAGCAATATTGTCGAAGAGAGAAAACGTTTCAAAGATAACCAACAGTGAACTGATCCAAAAAAAAAAATATTTATAGACTAAATAGACTGTGCGTTTTCGTCCAACTTACAGAGGTTCTCAGATGTGTAAGATGCATGACACCCTTTTGACTTCCACTTGAAGAACTTCCGAGGCGAGTTTAAAAAGAGTTCTTTAAAGGTGTTTAAGTGATTGTCGGAGACAAGCCAATAACCGCAGCCACGCTTTCCAATAATAATTCGAATTTGCATTCTTCCATTTACAAACAATAGTCTGAATATCCGCTTCAGATGACATTATTCTATGACAAGTGAGGATAAACAAGTTTTACCCAAGACAAAACTCTAACGGACTCTTTTCTCAAATAAACAATAACATAAAATAAAACAACAAAATTTTAACCTAATATACATGACACAACGCTAATATGTTGGAATCTCCCATAGCAGACGAGTTACGTCATATAGGCCAAGATTAATGCTCAAATTAGAAAGTTACTCACATTTGACTAAGACATCAAGATCTGTACGATACCGTTTTGCTTGAAATTTTCTCGCATTCAATAGAAAAAAAATAAAAATTAATTCACACTCTACCTAACCGAAATAATTTTTGCATATCAATAAACAAACCTCAATCTGAACCGAAATTAGATCGACTATGGTGATTCAAGTATAACGACGAGAATCATTCGTTGGAGTAAAATATTTAAGAGATACTCTGCCCGATTAAGAGCCAAAAACCTCTCAAGCGTTCAATGAACTCCACCGAACCGAAGAGAAAAGAAAGCGACCATCGTAAAAGCTCAAAGATACATTTCTTACACCCACTCCCGGAAGGAAAAAGTCACTTTAGGTGTGCGCGCGCTCTTAGTCAGTTTCGAGTTCGTTCCCCTCTCTTGGAATGATCGTGGCACATCAACCTGTGAAAACTGACCATGAAACACACGAAGCCCACAATCGACCAAGGCTGCGCGATCTCGTACAATCGTCACGACTACGGTCATGGACAAGATCATGGCCAATGACCATTAACTTGATCTCTAACGTAAAAAGTTGCTGGTGGTTCGATCGTGTAGCACACAACCGGCAACATGTTGCGCAACATCAACATTCACAATCAAACTTTGTTAAGTTGGAACTGCGATCTAGCTGATGAGCACATGACGCGAGAGCATTGGCCCGGTGAAAATTACTTCAAAAAGAAATGGCGAGGAGAAAGAACCCCAGAAAGAGCAAGAAATTCTTTCAACAGTACCAAACTAACCAACCGATCGTGAAGTGGAATAGTTTTCTTTTGCACTCTCTCGCTCTCTCTCTCTCTCGCTTTTCTCTACGTTACTTCCTCGTTTTGGAGTTTTCCTTCATCTCTGTGTGAAGATCGCTCTTTAGGTGGTGCAGGCAGATACTCAGAATACAACACCAAATATGTTGTGATAGGAGTTCTTTTTCGTTCGAAACGACAACATCGACAACGATGACGACGACAACGAAGACGAAGACGACGACGATGGCAATGATGATGATGATGATGATGATGATCGTCGTCATGATGGTGTATGGTATGGCCGCGGTGGTCATGGTGTACACAAGAACGAATATACACAAGGTAGTGAACAAAAAAAAAAAAAAAAAAGTCAACACGGAGGAAAAATTCTTAAAGAAGTCTTCTAACTTATATAACAACTCATTACCTTGGCATAGACTTTAGTTCCACGGCGACCTTACAACGGTCAAGTTCGTTTTTTTTACAGTACTGAGAGTAGTGTGTGGTGTTGCACAGGCGCAGAACTTTTCATAATTTTCTTCTTTTTTTTTCTCAATTTCATCTAAGAACATTGTGCAGAAAAAAAAAATCTTAACACCAAACGAGGATACAAGATAGTTTTGCGTGGAAAATTGCAATTTTCCATTCGTTTTGCTCTACGCACCGCAATTTTTTTTTAATTTTTTTTCAATTTCGGTATTTTACGAAAGTTTTGTGGTAGCGTTTCCGGTAGTTAATCGAAAAGTTGGATTAAAAAAAAAAAATAAAAATAAATTTATTTGTTTAAAGTTTATAATTCTATTACAATTGAATAAATTGTAATTTGGTGCATTAACTAAGTCAAAGTGAAAATAGTGATTATATAGAAAAAATAATTTTAAAGTTAAAAAAAATAATAAATTTATATAAGAAAAATTCAAAAGTGAATATTATTCCCGCATCCGGTTAGATTCAATTCAATTCATTTCAAGGTGAGTTACATACAAGTGAAGAAAACAATTTAACCATACCAACGATAATTGAAAGTCATGATTGTGGGTTTGTTAAACAGTTAGAAATTAGGTTTGCTTTTACTTTACGTAATTGTTGGACAAATAGTATTAACTCGGATTGGAGGTTGTACTTTAAGCTAAGACTTGGCATTTGAATGCGCGCACCGTTGGGTTTGATTTTTTTTACCATTTATCGTAAAAATGTTTTGAATACATATTGATGTAAGCTTTTTCACATTAAAGGGCTCGAAGTGATGTAAAGGTTAACAAATCAATTGAGTCTTGAGAAATGAAATTAATTCCATGTGGGGTAAATTATCCCATTGAATAGTGAATAACTTTTTTGACTGCATTTATAGAATTTCAATTTATTTCACATAAAAGCTTGGATCTTACAGCAGGATGTCGTACCTTATGTCTTCGGAGTTAGAAAGATTTAAATATAATCAAATGAGACATTTTCGTGATTTTTCAACACGACTTTTTAACGGCTCACAGGTCTTGAGAAAGAATTACATACAAGTTAAGTAGGTCCATAGGCTTCAGAAAAATTATTCCAAACCTAAACGCAAATTAACACTGACTCAAAGTTGGCTGGTAAATTTATTTTAGAATAAGCTTATAGTCCTTTGATTTCTGAAATCGTTACTTACGATCAGCAGATTTTTTGCGAATTATCAAGAAAAAATTGTATGCTAGTATAGGTAGGGAATAGAAAAAATAGAAACCTTAAGCAATATATCGCACAGTCCTTATAAATATGGTCCAACGTGGGATTAAGACAAGTCCTTCAATGTAAATGAAATACGGCTTAATCCTCTGCACTAGCCAGAATAAGACGCAATCTTCTTCGTTTTTTTTTTTGATAAACTAAGTGCTTTTGGCTTTCTAAGGCCTATGATCGAATTAACCTCTTAATTAAATTTGCGAATATAATTTTCTGGTTAATGTTGTGAAACATTTTAAAAATATTCTTATTTAAGATCTAACCCCCAATATTTTGTGCAATTTTCGTCCATTTCAACGTTGACTTTTAGGTCATTGGTGTGAAACCAGGCTTAATCCTTCTGCCAACTCCAACATTTACACTCTTCTGTTAACTTTATAGGTCTGGTTTAAGTGTTATTTATTTTCTAGAATTTTTTTAGAAATTATTTTAGACTTCAGGGAAATTTTTTATTTTAATGTTTTTTTTTTATAGTTTATGCACTTTAAATGTTTCTAGCTAAAAGTTGACAGAAATTATTAAAGATATCTAAAGTTATCTAAAGATATTTTCTTGTTTGAATTTTGAGTTAGGGCATTTACAAAAAAAAATAAAAAATGAACGAGGATGATCTCAATTGGATACCTTCTCTTCTCTTGAAGTTACTGAATATAGGCTATTGGTATTTCTTCCTTTTTCAAAATTCGAGACTCGAATGATTGTATTTCTTATACTAAAATTAAAGACATCTGATGAATATACAGACTTCAAAAATATTGAAATTTATATTAAGGTTGTATACTCGTAAATAACCAGCAATGACTTGAACTTGTGCTAAATTTATCCATGTTCGTCTTCGTTTCTGAAATTTAGTTTTCACTTACTTAACTGTTTTAAACTCGAGTTGTGACTTCAGTCCTCCGAAAATATAGTCTGTCATGAAAAATCTCCTCAATTCGCCTTTCGGAGTATAGGCTTCTATAGGCTCCTTTCATTCGTGTGAAAAATGTATCACACGCAACATGAATGGTTGCGAGAAGCAAGGCCTTGGCTCTTTATGAGCTATCACGCCAAAAATTAAATTTGTTTGTCCTTTGTACTGATCCTCTCAACTTTGCATGCTTACTCGATTGATAATTTTTATTTAAGATTGTTCACAATGCACCCTTAGCTGGTGTTCATTAGTACATTTAATTTTGCTTTTAAAATCAAAAAATCCAGCATGTATCACAGCTCTTAATCACTTTCTATGTATTTGAGGTTCACAGAGATCCTTAGTCTAAAAAATTTCGTGTTGGAATGACATCAACACATAGAATTAATGTTTTACCACTCTTATAGAATTTAATTCGAACACAAATATTTGGCAAGATCTCATATTTTTTTTAAATCATCAAAACTTATAGAAAAAAAAAAAAAACAAATATTGAGTATAAATACGACGACGACAACAAAAACAAAATTAAAGTATAGAGGACATCCCCTTTGTGTCCTACAATACATCGATCCATGTGAACCTTTTCTTGCTCTTGGTTCACAAAATAAAACTTAAACCCTTTTTTGTGAATGTTGTAAACATTTACCATTTCGAACAATTAAACATTTGAACAACCCTTTTGTGTATGTACGTGTGGTGGACAATAAAAAAAGAGGTAAGACAATATGAAAATTCATTTAAAAAAGAACAAATGACAAGCAAAACATGACATTTTCCGGAACCAGCTTAGCCCTTTTTACTTTCGTAATTCTAATATATGTACCTCATGAGATATGAGACTTCACAAGACGTATAACAAATATCCCATCTTTGCGAATTTTAACTTTATAGAGCTTACCGTGGGCCAACGTGTTTTGATTTTATGTTTTGGTTCACCATATAATTTGTAATTCTTCTTCTGTTTCTTTGTCCAAATTACCTATATTGTTAGAATTTTATATTTAGTTTATTGTTTAAGTATACAAATTTTAAATAGACTTTAAAAATTTCGTTGAAAAATTTTGTTTTGTTTGCATTGTTCCGAAACTTGAAAGATGTTGATGGATTGGTGATTGTTTTAATTAAATTTTATGATTATTTTACGAGTCAATAAATATGTTTACAATTTAGGATTTACTACATGTGTGTCGTAGATAAAACACTAGAACTTAGGAATTTAAATGATTATAGATTCACATACCAAGACTTTTAAACCATAGTAGACATGAGTTTGTTTAAGGTCTCTCAAGGTAGTTAATTCAGACCAAATCTATTACTGATTAAAAAAAATATGGAGGTAATGTCTGATAAAAGGGCAACGAGGTCCTTTTGTTCAACTGTATAGGCTCTAAATATGGCCTGCATAGAGCACATTTAAGACTAGAAACGATCCCATTTTCGATCTTATATTAGACCTTCAAGGCAAGCTCTGGGATACAGGGGCATTGAAAGCAATGAAATTGCAGATCAACTTGCCAGAAAAGGCTCTTCAGAAAGGTACATACATAGATGCCGAACCCTTCTGCGGCATCCCTACTTCCGCGCTTGGTCTGGACAGCTGGGAAAAAGGAAAATTCTTATTCTACTGGAACAACATTCAGGGAATTAGACAGCCTAAAAGAGCCATCCGACCCCTGAACAAAACCACAAAAAATATTCTCAATTATAAAAGTGACGATCTCAGAAGACTTGCCGGCTTCCTTACCGGTCACTGCAGCCTCAGATATCACTTACATAAACTAAATATAATTCAGGAATCTGAATGCAGACTCTGCTTGGAGACAAATCAGCCGAACACGTACTATTTGAGTGCGTGGCTGTCTGTAGAGTCAAGAAACGCTTTCTCCACAAAGAATTCCCAACACCTAAGGACATTCGTAACGCCTCGACTGGAGATATTCTCAACTTCATTAGGAAGATAGAGGATCTCCTTGTCTAACTGGCTCCAGGCACAATAGATCTTTCAAGTCGCAGTGCTATATGGTCTGCTTTTCGGGCTGTCAAAGCATATCGCTCAAATTGTATCCTCGGAGCACTCAAACATCTTGTTACAGATGTGTGTAAACTAAAAGGTGGTTAAGAATTACGTTCACACCCTTTAATCATTGTGCACTCAAAAAAGAGTCAAAAAATGACTGATAGCACACGAAGATATCAGCCATGGAAGCCATGGTCGGTTTTGTTATTTCGGTTCACAGCTGCTTCAACGACAGAGAACGAGAAGCATTTGAAGTCAGTAACAATTAAGGCAAAACTGGTATAGTTTTGCAATTAATATCTGAACTAATTCATGCGGTAACAATGTGCTGGTTAGCAAGTAACAATGGCATATCAGAAAGTGAGAAAGCTAAGGGTTAATAGAGTGGCTTTGCTATCTTAGAGTATATGAGTGTTTTTGTTGGTTTGTAAATTTGTTTATATTTTCTCTGATGCTATAGAAAGGGTAAATATGCAATCGATCCGATTGAACGCCGCCTCAGCAACTGTCAGAATATTTTAGCACAAAATTGACAAGGAAAAATGTCTATTTCTGTTGAAACAGTCAAAATGAAGCATGAGACACTATGCTTTAGGTACTCATCTGGAGAGACTCAGAGTTATTTATGATAACTTCTGCAAAAGCTGTAGGGACGAATCTGGGAATCTGTTGTTCTACGAATAAACAATTCTAGCTTCAAATAGGCTTTGGATCCTTGGTAGATATTTGTTTCTTTAATAAGCTAGAGGTCTTAGAAACATTGAGTTGACGTGACTTCTGAGGCTCATATCTTTATCTGAGTGTCACCAGAATAAGGATCGCATACGTGAGCCAGCAGGGAACTTATGAACTCCAGTGCCTTCCTTTTCCTAAGAAGCACAATGAAACCTTGTTCAACAGGTCTATTGTAGAAATATCTAAGACAGACACACGATGTAAAGAAGTCGAATCATTTCAATGTTTTCTAATGATTTCATTGAAACTGCTTAATGTTAAACTATTACCACAATCTCATACAACATACAGCTCATCTTCACGCATACCTAGGCCCATTTATAAAATTCAAAACGACAGCAGAGTGATAAAAAAAAAGTGAAAATAGGCCAATTAGTTTCCGATCCACTTTCGCAGTGACAAACGTTCTTTAAGCCACCAAACTTAACCATTGGAAGCGATTACAATAGCTAAGCTGTCACTCGAACATCTTTGTTAACCAAAATGATAGACATTAACAAGATACTGTTGTCAATAAAAATGTCTCATCATACATCAAGTCAAGTTTTTTTTGTTTGAAACCGACTCACAACAGGAAATGCAGTGCGAAGATACTACTTTCATCTTGAAATTCATTCGAAAATCGTATCTTGCTAAATTTGAATAAACAAATTTATGCTAATGAATAAATGGATTCCAGAAGAGGGGCGTGTGAATTGCTTCAACATTGATTAGAGGGAAAATAAAAATATACCGAATGCATTAATAACTGTTGAGTTGTCACGACTAATTAGAGGTTAGGGTCTTTTGTTTTAAAGAAATGGTAGCAAATTAATGTCAAATTTGAAATTTCACATTTATCCATGATGTAGAAGCATTTTTCAAGTTCCACTGTGTAAATAAATATTTACTTAGATGAATCTACACTGCAGTGCGTACACAAAGAAGTGCAACAAGTGTACTCTCTCATCAACGATTCATTGCCATCATTTAGCGCAAAACTAAGAAGAAAAAGAAAAATACGTTGCAAAGAATAACAACTGCAAGGGTCATGTCTAAAGAAAAAGATCCAAGACTCTAGAAAGAGTGGTGTCAGTACAAAAAAATAAAAAGTAAGGTAAACACGAAGCAAATGTATCTATTCTTTGCTTTTCTTTGCACTTGGATTTGTTTTACTTTTTTTTGTCTGTTTGTTCCTTTCATCCCATCTTTAACGTTTTTATGTCGCCATTTGCATCCTTTGGCCCAGATGGAAATAGGTTTGTATTTTTTATGTGCCATTTTCTTTGTAAATGTGCACATAAATCACAAACTTGTAAATCGCCATTCTATAAGGCCTTAGATATCGCGCTGGTAATCGTGTGAATGTCATGATTCAGAATAAGAGTGCTAAATGGTACTACACATCTTGGTTGGGTGGTTGTGTTCAATGGAGGAGGAGGATTAGTTGAATTATTTGATATCTTTCACAAGCAATGGCTGTGGTTGCATCGCTGAAGGTTCTAAATTCAACTCCCAATGTAAAAAGAAAATAAGTCGATCAACTGCGAAAAATCTGACTTCAACTGGGCTGTATAGGCATGACACAATGGCAGTAGGGTGGTCATATGGCTTGAAGTGTTTATTGCTCTAAGTAGTGATAATGTCATTGAAAAAAAAATACTGTGAATTATAAACGATGTCAACAATATCAATAATTCCGCCCAGTCATTCTGTACACCACCCTCGGATCAAAGGCTGAAACCTAAAAATCACTAGTGCAGTGTAAATAGCATCATTGGATTCACAACGACATCTACTGATCTACTCCAAACTAACCAACTTCAGGTCATTGCTCGAACTCCTTCCAACCCCCATTACACAGACAACTGCTGCTTCAAAAATCAGTGGCACATGTGAAAAATTTGAAATTGTAAGAGCAGGCGTTGCAAAAACTTTACCCACAATAACAAATCAATAATTGTGGCAATTTGCTACACCCTGCCTGCCAATCATTCTCACAGACGAAGAGCAAGAAAAAACTTATTCAGATATTCACAAGCTGCATAGTTATAAATTATGACCAATTAATCATATGTAACACGATTTTGTTTTTGTTTTTTTCTTGTTAGCCCAATTATAGCATCAAGTTCGCTTACCAACTCTTTTATATTTCTTTGTACAAATTCCATAGTTTTGTGTTTTTATTTCTGTCTGCGCATTGTATATGCCTGTAGATAAGTGCAGTTTTTGTACTGTTTTTTTTATTTTTTACAAAACAGGTGTAAAAATATACGCGTACTAGATCTTTTACCGATATGACTTCTCCACTTATTCCACACACTTCTTATAGATCTTTGATGATGCGCTTGTTGCAAGTGCACCATTCTTAAAAAAAAAAAAAAATTAAAATTCACAAGTTCATGTTCGATCGATTACTGTTAGCGATATAGATTTTTTTTTTCTTCTCTTGTTTCATTTATAATTGTTTTGTATGCGCAAAGAGTCAGTGGTGTTAGTGTTTGCAATTTGTCTAGACGCTGAACTACAAAAGGGTGTTACTGATTGTGGTGCGAAGATTTGTTTAGGTTTTTTTTTTTGTTTTTTTCTTGCACCATCATCATCAATATTCAGACGAAGAAGATAAGCTATATAGAGTGAAAATCAGTGATTCAATGTGCATGGTATGAGTATGTATAGCATATGCAGTGTGGAATGGAGGCTAAACGCTACGCCTATTTTATGTCGGTGATGTGTGGTACAAAAACACACTCAAGAACAACGTCGACAACGATGAGGGAACGACTTTATAATTAGACTTAAATAAAGTACACATGTTCGTTGGAACTTGGGTGCAATTATTAACATCCGAATGGAGAGCGGATGGAGAATATACACTATACAGGGCAAAACACAATAAAAAGGGAATTGCTAGTGGTGATGCTGCTGCTGCTGCTGTTGTTTTTGTTGTGTGTGAATGGACAGTGGACGCATTATTTGCTCTAGTCAAGAGTGAATAAATAGGTTTTCTTCTTACTGCGGATTTATTTGTTTTAAATTGTGTTGGTACATACATATATGTATGCATATACGGGAGCTGGTGGCATCGTATTGGCAATTTAATTGGTACAAGAGGTTTGTCCGAGGATTTATGTATCTACATTTATTTTGCCTAGAAGGCAAACAAAAAAAAAACGAGAATCAATTCTTGTCTTCCTGTGGAGATAAAATATTGTTTTCTCAATGGTTGGGGGGTTAATGGAAAATTAAGGTGTGGTGGTGTTTGTTCACACCCTTTATTGTTTCGCTAATGAATATATTAAAGCAATGAAATCTTAAAATGATTGCATATACTCTGTTGCTTAATTTTATTTTCTGCATCTTAATTATGGAATAGACCTTTTGTTCAGTTTTAAAGAAGGCTAGCCATTGGCATCTTTTAATTACAGCCCAAGGTCTTAAATGAAAACAAGTTAGATAAGTACTGGAAAATCTCTGTAATTGGCACTAAAACGAATGTGATTACACGGTATTGCCTTATGCTACTTGCTCGCGAAAGTATTTAGTCAGTCAGTCATTCTGGTATCCTTGCCACGGCATTGATGTTCATATGAAGTGTCTTCGAGTTGTTTACTGTGACAACTGTAGGAGATACGGAGCAGAATCTTATGTGAATGTTTACTCTTAATGGCATGTGCTTGAGAAAAAGATCGGTCCCGAAAAAGTTGCTTCTTTTTTCTATCAAGTTCTCTGATGTCCTGATCTTTATGTGGGAGGTTGGGAAT
Organism: Criorhina ranunculi; assembly: GCA_951813785.1. NCBI lineage: Eukaryota > Metazoa > Arthropoda > Insecta > Diptera > Syrphidae > Criorhina > Criorhina ranunculi. The sequence continues at coordinate 7,625,317 of OX638381.1, forward strand.
CGATACCGAGAGCAATGAGTAAAAACTGAAAGTTTCGACATGCTCCAGCATCTGGATGGACTTGTGAAAGAAAGTGCGCTTCAAGTTGAAGAGGCCGTATGATAACTGCCCTGCTTGTCGAAATCCGAACTGATTTTAAGCAACTGCTTCTAGGATCCACAGCACACCGAGTGATTTCTTGTGTTACGCGGAACAGCAAAACAAATTCCGAGACTCTTTTCGAAGACAGCTGTCATATGCGGCCTTAAATTCAATCAGAAAATAATGTCTTTCGACTCAGGACTTCTGGTATTTTTCAGGATTTACTTCAGGGTGACTGCTGATGTTCCAGATGCCATCAAAGACAGTCATCTTTATGGCTGGGCCTAGCCTAGTCGTTCTTCGTTGAATTGACTTTGGTTCTTTTTGTGCTGATATTCATTTCTCGGCTGTTAGAAATGCTGCACAAACAAACAGTTCAGAAATCGATTTCTTTCAACATTTCGAAGTGTCAGCTTTACAGACTTTAAAACAATTCTGACTTTAACTTGGGAAATGTCATCCAACTAATATTATAAAAGTGAAACGTTATCCTTTTGTTTGTTCCTCTGTAACACGAAAACTACGGAACCAATCAACTTCAAATTTTGCACACAGAGTGGCTGTGCCTCGGGTCACAGTATAGGCTCCTTTTGGTTATTAAAGTGTAACTTCGCAAATTATAAGTGGACGAAGCCACGGGTAAAAGCTGGTAGACCATATTCTTTCTACGCTGATTTAATATGATGAATTCGTATCTTTACTTGTGCAGACCCCAGATGTGGTAGTCATGTATAATATGGCCGTCTGAGTGTAGACACCATTGTCGTTGGTGGACTTATATCTTTAAGCAAAGTGAGTCAACAATAAATGACTAAATTAACCTAGTGGGTCTAAATGTCTAACAACATACGTGCGGTCAGCTATTTGAATCTTTCAGGGCTCATTCGATCTATGGACATCGCTCCATCTCGTATGTCATGTCCTCAACATAACCATTGAGTTTATTGGCATCAAATTATGCCAAAGATATTACACGGTACTGTTAGGAAACACCTGACTCTCCCATATGTCGTATCTTATCCTACGGAAATAATTCCCCACCACTTAGGCCGATCCCTGATCTCATTTATCTAAGCTAAAGCGAATGCAGACTTCAAATCCTTCTTATCTGATCGAAGTATCTATCTCACATCACTTTCACCACCTAAAATATCATGATCCATTCCATCTATGATCTACAGTCTATGCATACCATTTGTAATCATTACTTCCTATTCCTTTCAGTGGATATCTATCTATCTGCATTCCAACCTAAAAAAATTACCATCTCTCATCGATTTACGAAATATAAATTATGGATACTGCACATATACGAATACATAGAACTTAATGTAACTGGATACGACTTTTCTAATAGCTTAACTAACTGTCTGTCTTCTAATTTTAGAATTGAAAAAAATATAAAATTCCTAGTGACATCTGTCTGTTGATCAAAAACAAAAAACAACAAACCACGTGCATTTTAGAAAAGAAACAAGTCTAAGAAAAAAGATTGGACTGCATTAAATCGATTTAAGAAAAAATGTATATATACAGCAGGATAGAGTAGAAGATAGATAGAAAAAAAAAAAAAATAAAAATAAAAGAGATTTTTACGATATGGGCCATTACCCTTCATCATCTAGGTTAAAGGCACGGCACAGCTTTATGCTATCGTCTTTGGGTTTGTATTTTTTATCTCATTAGAATGAAGATACATAAGCATTTATTCATAAATTACCTTGATTTTTCGGTTCTATATACAAAGTGGGCTTTAAACTTGATTTTGGATTTTTTATTTTTTTTCTTTAGCTTGGAATATACGGGTTTAGAAGATTTTTGAAGATCATCCGAGATTTTCTTTGTAATTCGAGGGTATAAACGGTATAAACGGAAGTTCAAATTGATCAAATGGGAAATGGGCTGTCCATGAGTACGTGGATATATGTAGGTCTTTGTTGTCATACATGTCTGAGTTCACCGGAAAGAAATGAGTATTCTACCGAGGAAAGAGTTATCCAAATTGGTCCACTTTAGTGGCATTTGAGGCCTTGTGGGGATCGTCTTATCCCCACTGTTTGGAATTTGGTAATTAATAAAACACTGGGAACATTAGAAGCGAGGAATGCACAATGATCGCTTAGGAAAGCGCCCTAGTACCCGAAAAGAACCCCAGCAAAGTGCTCTAAATAAATAAGTTTTCTAGATGGACAGACAGTTCAGTAAGGTCTGAGAGTAAACTCCTTAAACACTCAACTTGTACACTTTTACAGAAAATGAAAAATTCAAGTCATTAGTCGTGTTTTTTTGGGTGCTGTATACCCAGTCCAGTATAATTTGACACACAAAGCAACAACAAAGCACCAAGTGGCGATAACTTTCCCAGTAATCGCAAGTGAGGATACAGTTCATAAATTGGCACCTAGAGCGGGAAAAACTTCATAAATTAGCCTTTAGCCAATTGTATTTGTTGCTTTTGCTTCGTTTTGACATTTGTCAAACAAAGAAAAACAAATTCGAGCCGCAAACCAATTGGTTGGTGCGGCTGCTACTGTGGATGAAGTGAGTATAAATCGTTATTTCGAAAAAAAAAAAAACACTGCTATTGATCCTATTTGGGTCTTATTTTTGGACAGAAAATTCAGCTCGAGACTTAACATTCTAGAAAGAGTTACGTAGCCTAAAATAGCACTTTTCTCTTGCAAAAAAGCTTTCGGAAAAGAATGGGGTTTGCAACCCCGAACAACTCCCTGGTTCTTCATTTTAGTCAAAATATGACCCCGACATGAATGTACGGGGTGGAGGACAGCTTCGATCAGAAACGGAGATAACCTAGAGAAGTTCCAACGATTAGCTTCTTTGTACATAAGCGGAACATTTCGTATGACACCCTCTGTAGCACTGGATTTTCTGTTTCATCTGACACCCTTCGATTCGATATTTTTGGGCAGGCAATTGGCAACTTGTTCCAATTTCACTGTGGCCGTTCTGAACAATTTCATTATCTCTTTAGAGAACATAGACTTAACCACACCCAAGCTAAAGTTTAATAAAAGCTTCATAGTTTCCTTTTCCTCCAGGTCACTCAGGGTGGAAGATAGTTAGTTGGGTTGGTCCTCTGAGAAGACCAAAAGTAGACCAAAAGATTTCTGGAAAATAATTCAATCCACTTTTACACCGATGAATCAAAAACCAATGACGGTGTAGGTGGTCTCTCTGACAGGTCTAATCTAAGCCTCTCCTTCTGTCTTTCAAATCATTATAGTGTAATCCAGGCCTCCATACCGGTTCGTCTATTTTCAGAGACCCGCCAGATATCGATGCCGTCACTATGGCTAGCCCTCCCAACAATTGGTATCTCTCTTGGCCTTGATCCTTGGTTTGCCGATGTCCAGTCACAAACTGACACGTCTTGTAGGGGAAAGTTCGTCAGTCGTCTGATTTAGTCATTCTACTGTCACTGAATGTCGTCCTACCACCTCATCGTCGTGCTTGACCAACGGAATGTGATCTGAAAAGCACAGAAGTCAGAAACTTCCAACGCTTCATCAGAAGCTTCAACTGGTTTAACACGTCCATACTATTGGTCTTAGTGTGCTGGTTTAAATTGGCAACCACCTCAACCTAACCTAGCAGAATCATTCCTTTTTGGAGCATAGATACATAAATCGATGATAAAAGTTAAAACTATTTCCGTGAACCAGCTATTCCAGTTTACAAATGACTGTTTCTTATCTAAGCTCTCAAGCTCCAGTGCACTCCATTTATCTTGACAACCTTAACCAGTTTCTGAACTGTCACTGTCAAAGCTTAAAGCCACCATCGAAATGAAGGTAAATGCCACTGACCTATCCTTGTTTCATGTTTGCATTCATTCATCCGTGGTAACTATGTTTTTTTTTTTTTTTTTTCTAATTTTACTGGAAAATTTCCCATTTTCATTGGCACTAAACAACTAGCTGGGTAATGAATACTTATGATACAGAACTTCCGTTAGTTTCATGTTCATATGCAAGTGAAACTTAAGATGCTAGCAGAGAAAGATACAGTTATCAGGTGACGATGACTGTAACGACTTCCCAGACACTGGATGCCATTGCTATTGCAAAACACAAGGAAGAAGAAAGTGAAGATGCGCTTTAAAGAAAGTATTCTTAGCATTTATCGTTCTGTGGTCATGGACCTTTGACTACCAGTTTGTGCATAAACATTACAAAAACAACATGCAGATACTTTTTCCATAGCAAAATTACCCACAAGGTAAATGATGGAAATCCATTTCCCTTGTGCAAATCAATGAAGCCTTCTCCGAGCAGGATAAGTGTTGGTATGTGTCCTCGGCTTCTATGCGGAAGTTAAAATTGTAAAAACATGCACATAGATATGTGTATAGAGTGACAAAGTGTAGAAGATTGTTGACATTGGTTCGCTGTCATGTGACCAAGTCTTTGACTTGTCAATGTGTGTGTATACAGTCTTCAGATGATGGTGACAATTGCACACTCCTGGAATTATGTTTTATGGCTTAAGTCAATGTTGCCTTAACAGGCTGGACGTAGGGTTTTTTTTTATTTTTTTTTATTTGCATAACTGAATATAAGAAGGTTTTTGTCCATTAGTCTGTAGGCAATGGTGGTTGTGATAGGTTTTAAGTGATCTCAAGCGCCAAAGGGATGTGTATCTTTTGCATATTTACTTAGTTGACAATGTAGAAGTTGTCATGGTTAAGCAAGTGAGATGGCTACTTATGTCTTGCACAAGCAGACTGTATGAAGTAGATAAGGTAGTCTAAGTCTAAACTGAAGCTTAAGTAAACTTGTGGAGTATTGAGAGTTGTCTTTGCATATTTTAAGTATTAACAGATGATTTGCTGTGACTTGACTGCTGCATATTTTAATGCAGGGAGGTTCAGCTTACTGTTTATGTTAATCTATTGAGCCTATGATAGTTTTGAGGTGGTCTTTGAGCGAGAGACTGCATAATGAAGAGGTTTTAAGTATCGTATGAAGCACTTTCTTGCCTGAAACAAAAAAAAAAAAAGTGACATTAGCATTTCGAGGGTAGTTGGTATAAATCGCTTAGATGCCAAAGATTGCAATAGACGTAGAGTGTCATTCGTATCCTATCGATTGACTGTGTATAAGGACAATCGGGTCGACTGATTCGAAGAAGAGAAAGAAAAAATACTGCATCTCCTCTGTATTTGTCAAGTGCTCCCTCTTAAAAGACGGAACCATCTCGGTTACTTATTTTTTAACAATCTTGGCACCATAGCCTAAAAAACGGGGACCGATACGGCTACCCATAGTTAGGATAGGTTAGGTAGAAGTGGCAGGCCGCAGATTGCAACCTCACTTAGACCAGATAAGGTCCTCTGTGTTACCACATGGATCTATATTTCACCGGAAAATACTACCCGCAGAACCAGCCGGAGCTTGTTATGAAGCGCTGGAGGCTACCTATGTTTATGTCAGCCAGTTCACTCAGATTGTGAAAGAAGCTGGCTCCTAAGTATCGAGCTGACAGGGCCGGACTTGTACAAAGAAGGTGAAGAAGCGTCTCCTCGTCCTCCTCGTCTATGCAGCTTCTTCAGAAGTCGTTGTAAAGGAGACCCAGCCTATAGGCGTGTTTGCCAATGGTGCAGTGTCCCGTTATGACATCGACTAGAGTGCTTATTAGCAATTTATTCCGTCTGATGAGACAGTGGGAGCGTTTGAGATCCAGCTTTGGCCAAATCTGCTTGGTAATGAGACAGTTGCTACCTACTGTCCATCTGTGGTTGGCGATATTGATCGCGTTTCTATTGAGTGGCAATTTGCAGGTGGCGAGAGCCATTCTTAAATTCTCCTTATCCGTAAGAATTGGTAGAGTTGTGCCCTCTCTGGGGGGTTCATCCGCCATGCAGTTGCCTGGAATGTCTCTGTGCCCCGGCCCCCATATAAGGTGAGTTTTGAATTGCTCAGCCATCTCATTAAGGGACAAGCGACAATTTAAGGCTGTTTTAGAGTTGATGGCGACAGATTTTAGGGATTTTTTCGCGGCCTGAATTTCAGTAAAAATTGTGATATCCCGAATGGATAGTACATTATAACTCAGCTAAGATAAGGGTTCCTTGATTGCCATTTTCTCGACACTGCAACGGCTAGGCAAACGGAAAGGGATGCTTACGTTCACATCCTTCGAGAATACACCCCCGCCCACTACAGATTCTGTTTTAGAGACATCTGTGTAGAAGCAGATGGACCTCTTTCGTTGTAGCTCATAATCATCCTTCCAGTCAAGTCCCCAAATACTTAGACCGTTGTATTTGTTGTACGGTGGCAGGACTAGACAGTGGTACTTGTGAAAAGTTTTACAATGAGAGTAGTTGTAGCCAAAAGTAGTATACAAACATGTGATGGTCAAAAGAGTGATGTTCCTGTCTCAAGGCAGTGTGGGAACTGCCATAAATTCACCACTTGACATGTCTTGTATCTCATCTTTCAAAGACCTAGCCTAATTCTCTCTACAAATTGGACATTTAAAGTTCCATTAAAACCACAACGACTTCTTAAAATCATTTCAGAGAACCACATGAATTCTTTTAATGTGTCTATTATCTCAACACATACCTAGCCTTCACACTAGAGCCTCAAAAAGCTTTCAAGATGAAAACTAATCCACATATTAATGGAAAGTAAGAAAAAGAAAAAAAAAAAAAAAATATCTTACCAACCTTCTGCGGATCACTTTTCAAAAGAAATGGAATTTAAAAGAAAAAAAACTTATAAAGCCCTAAGAAGTTGGTGGGAAAAGTTAGAAAAAAGAAAAGAATGAAATATCATTTAATTACTTGTGTCCAGTATGTGTGGCTCCTGTATTCCATCGCTAAACCCTCCCCAGACCGCTACCGCACACACCAAACAAAGACATTAAACTTTATGAAAAGTGTATATTTAAGGTGTTTTATTGCATCCAATGACCTCTACATGTCGCATCGCTTCATCACAACTGGTATTTTTTTTATGTTGACCACAACTACAGACCAGAGTGGTCATGGTCATCAAGGAACTTTTGACGTTTTGTTGTCTTTTCACAGAACTTATCCACTTTTTCTGCGAAATGCGATTATGTCGACAGCAAACAAAACGAAAAGACCAGTAGTATGTAATACCTGGAAGTCTATAACTCAACGGAAAGGATGTGTGATTTATATTCTCAAGAAATAAGTCCACCTACCTAATCTAATGCATTTTCAACTTTCATCGACATTGAAACATTGCAACCTACTTATAGTTGACCATTCTTACAGAGATATGTACCTCCACCCAGGGGAACCATTCAGTATCAATCATCAAAAAATAAAAAATAAACACACACACACATATGCGCAGACAAAAATATTTTGATGCACCATAAATGGTTTTTGGAACCACAAGAATGACTTATGTGCAAGGGTGACGCAGATCAAAATAAATAAATCTTTATTTGTGGGGTCGGTCGGTTGGTCATCCGGTGCCAATGTGCAATTCTTGACTTTGGAGAGAAAGTTTTCAACGACCAAGAATCAAATTTCCTACCAATTGAGCCAGTGACTCAGGCTCCGAAAGTAGGCGGTCTATCAATGGGTCGGATTTTTATGTGATTTATAGTACGTTGATGGTTATGGGTGTTTGGGTGTTTTGATTAATAGTCAGGTTAAAAGGGTTTACGAGGAGTTTAAGCTTTGTTGTGATGAGAATATTGTTAGTTTTTTTTTTTTTTTTTTTATTAAATATGATAATTAGTGAAAGCGCTGCTGTGAACATAGACTACGGTTAAGTTTATGAATAATTTTATAATTATAGAATTTTTTTGTTGTAATGACACCTATAAATAATTTTTTTATTTTTTATTTCTTTTTAGGTAATTTGATGAAGTAACAAAAAAAAAAAAGAAAAAAAAAATACTTGTGTTGGCCTTGGTGAGTGTTATTTGAATTGTCTGTGTCGATATGGATCGAATTACTGTGTGGGCGGACAAGGACAAGGAAAGCTATGAATAATTATAAAAATTTTTTTTGGGACTTCGAGGATATTGACGCCGGGCATTCTGGAAACATTTTTTTTTTCCCGAGGGTAGGTGAAAATCTTACATCGACACTATGAGAAGTGTCAGATTTTTACTGACTAAAACACCTCCCTTCGATAAAAGTTCGTTGGATATTGCAACAAAGTTTTAACATTTCAAGCAATTTTTCTACCACGAAATAAAATGATTGGCAGGTTACTTTCCAATGAGAGATCATGCATGTTCCGCAATTAAGTCGCGGTGAATCTTTATCTCGCCAAGTCGGAAGGTTTTGTCCTTTGTAGTCGGGGAAATGAATCAGTTTGTAAGACTGTATTGTTAACATGTCCCATTATTCGGTTTCTATGTTTTCGCGCGAAACTTCTAGTTTCAGCCTCGATTGCAGGAATTCCGAGATCTCTGTGGATATCGTCGTTTCTGGTATACCACGGTGCTTGGACAATTTCTCTAAGCACTTTATTTTGAAGTGTTTGTATGAGATTGGCATTTGTTGTCTTGGTACAACCCGAAAGCTGTATAACGTAGGCCCACACCGGATTTCGCACCTGCTTGCATAGAAACAGTTTGTTCTCAGTACTGAGCTGGGAATGTTTTCCGAGTAACCAGTACATTTCTCTATTTTGATTTCGAGTTCTTTGCGTTTCATTTTCACGTGCGAATTCTACTTCAGCTTTGCGTCGAGTGCCATTCCCAGGTATTTGGGCCAAATTAAGGAAAATTGGCAAGTCATTGGTTTTCTGATATGTGAAATTCACGTGGTCCCTCGTCCATTTGTTAACTTTATTCAGTGCGCTTTGCAGTTTTGCAGCTGTTTCTTCGACTGTTTTACCTACTGCAAGGATAGCGGTGTCATTGGCAAACGTAGCAAGGATAGTGCCATCTTCTTTCGGTATATCACGAGTATATAACAGATAGATAAGCGACCCGAGAACGCTTCCTTACGGTACGCCGGCCAAAATTTCTTTAAGCTCCGAGTATCCGTTTCCATGTCTAACACGGAAGAGTCTATTCCCGAGATACGATTCTAGAATATCGTATAGGCATACGGGGAGAACTTGTCGTAGTTTGCATTTAGTGCCATCGTGCCATACCTTATCAAAGGGTTGCGAGACGTCGAGAAATACGCTTAAGTATATCTCTTTTTCTTCTAGTGCTTTCTCGATTACGTCAGTAATTCTATGCACCTGGTCAATCATCGAATGCTTACTTCTAAACCCAAACTGGTAGTCAGGGATAAAACTGTTTCCTTCTATAAGCGGTTGAAATTCTGGAAATATGACCGAGAGGTTAAACAATGGTGTACTCCTACTTTTCACTTGTTTATTTTTCAGATCCATTTTGGATCCGTCCGTTCGGGATAACTATTGAGAAGTTGTTGTCGAAGCAATATTCGGGCAGCATGTCGTCTGGAGGCATTCTGAAAATCCTGTCTTGCTCCAGTGTTTCAAGCAGGGATAAGTGTCCTCCTCTATAGGACTTTGGGTCGAAGTTGCTTGAAGGAAAAACCGATGGATGTCTAGTTTGGCCCTCAGTTTAGTTCCTTAACTAATGAGGTATTGGTACAACACCGAAGTCTTTCTGGAATCGACACTGTTTTTAGTTATAGAGAAGCTAAGTTGTTCTTTCTCGTTTGAGGATCCGGCTTTAATGCTCAGTGCCAGCAGCTGTAAAAGTCTGTATTTTGTATAGGGTCAGTAAACATTGGCCATAGTGGTAGAAACAGAACGCCATCTTGTGAAATGTTTTTGTTTAGTCATGTGATCTACTCAAGTTGCATATTGAATTGCAAAAAGAGCTGCTTATGACGGAACACTGAATGGAAGGTATTACACAGGCGTTAGCAAGGTTCTGGAGCAATGGTTTATGCTTCTTTAGACCCACAACTTTCCAGTGGTGAACTAGGTATGTTTGTTACTTTTTCACGCAACAACCACTGAACTGATTTCTTTAATTTTTTACGATTGAGGTAGGTGCAGATCGTCAACATGATATAGTTCCAAAATTCACATCAGTTAACCAAGGGAAAACAAGCAAATTACAGTCATACTAAGTTACTACTTAAACACTTAACACTTTTGGAAGAGTTGAACAAAAATTTGGTTTAGTTTAGGACTGCAAATCATATATTCGTTACATTTTGCATTGTTTGCAATAGTTAACAGCGTCTTTGCCTTTCGTTGTTGTCTTAAAAGATATTTTCAAAGTCTTTCTCATTGGTTCCACTCCGTCTCCGTCTAGACTTTGCATCTTGTTCTCGCGCAATTTACACACAACATACCGCAGCATCTTGCCTGCCTCTGGGCAACTTACAAAACCATAGTAAACACTTACATATTAATTTCTATCCCATTCAGACGGGGACTTGCATTTCGCAGATTAAAATCTTCCTATTAACACTCTGAATGCACTGTAACCATAGTCCTCATAAACTAAAGATACTTCTCTCATCCGCTTATTAAATAAACAATTATGACTTCAGCACCACAAAAGCGGAGAATGAGGCAATAAAACTTAACCAATAAATTACCCCGAAACTGACGCGCCTAGTAGTGCTTAGCCTGTCTCTCAGATCTTGGTCTGACCTCCCGGAGGGTAAAATGCAAATAATCGTGAACGCCTGATGAGTCGGGCGAGAGCTATTCCGTTGATGATTATGATGATGATGACGGTGTCGGCAGCGGCAGCGGCAACCGTGGGTTGTCTTTATCTGGGTTTCTGTCTTCTTTTTTTTTTTTGTATCTGCATCTCCTTAAACTTTTGCCTACATTCAAGAGCCATTACAAAATTATCCGTAATAATGATTGTGGGAACCGTACCGCGGCCAATAAAAAGGTAAACAAATTCCTCTATCTCTTCTTCCTCAGCTTTCGTTCGTCTATCAGCCTCATTATGCACATTCCCACTGTGCAACTACTACGGCTAAACAACAAAGTGGGCAAAGAATAACCTCAAATTGTTGGCTAAAGTTCTTGTTGGCGGTCTTTTTCAAAATATTTGCACAAATTGAATTCTAATTTGTTTGCCGCCGTTGAAGATACAAGAACTACCAAACAGAATGTCAGTCGCGCTGAGAAGAAAACATCAAAAGAATACGACCACTATCTGTATGTATCTGGGATAATAACGTCACGAAGATACGATTAGAATACAACACGTCCGCGCGCATCAAACAGATACACATGCGATAGAGAGGCAGAGTATTGGGGAAAAAATGCCAGAATTCTCGCGTCCGTAATTGATTTTGAATTCCAACGAGAAGAACATTTTGTGGAAAGTTGGTCCCACAGATGATGCCTAGATAGTCGCCGGCTGTTGAGGAGGAAAGTTTTCATTATCATACGGGAACAGTGCCACTTCGGATGCATATTTCTACCGTCTCCTCCTCCCCGTCTGTCGTTTGAATGAAGCGTGTTTAGCGTTCAAATATTTACCATAAAAAAAGGAAATTGCATGAATTATTGGAAGACAACAATAAAGGCTTCTAGCACCGAGGATTGCTATTTTAGAATGATCAGACTTCTTTTGCGCGTTGTTTTAGTCTTTTTTGGGCATAAACGGTGTGACCTAGTAAAAGTTCTGGCACCGTGTTTGTGATGGGAATCACAAGACAGGTGGCAACAGTTGTGGGCTATCTGTGGATGTTGGTGGCTATTGCTAAATCGTGCTCTTAATTGGACGATTGAATATAAAAAGATGTGTACACGGCTAGTGGAAAATGTTTTTGAATACATTACTGGAAGCGACATGGGTAGAAAGTTGGATCAGACTCTAAGGATGTGGATGGAAAAAGTGTTAAATGAATGGGTGTAGAAAGGGATTTCATATGAAAATGGGAATAAATGGGTTTCTATGGAAATTTTATATCGACATGGGAAATTGTGTCACACAAGCAGTAGGCGTAGGAGTCACCTGTCGAAATGTGCCGAGAAAGTTTTGCACGTATGCATTAACAAATTGTCACTTTGGAAAGACATTTTTGCATCTGGGAGCTTTTGTTTGCATATCAAGTCTGTTCTACATCTTCAAATAGGTTCACTCTTATTGTGGGACATGCATTTTGGCAATGGCGATTGGCTTATAGTCCGAGTGGATCATATGCGGACAGTAATTTGAAATTTATAAGCAAGCAAGGCAACAACAAGCAGCGTAATGGGCACAATCGAAAAGTAGATCCTTTAGCGTAGCATTGCACCGTAATGTGCACGTCTAAGTACTACAAGAGTTATAGAAGTGCAAGAGCTACTAAATGGGAGAACAACACTCCTGTCAGAAGTGCAGTTTTTTAAGAATTTTCTCCCTCAGAAGAAATATAGAACACAAAGTCAGAAGTGCAAGTCCTTTACGACTTGCAGCACAATATGCTTGTTACAAGTTGTATTACGACACACCTTACAGCATTGCAAGACAATATCTGCGTCTAAATTACTATTTCTTAAGGGCTGGTCTTCATCTATAAAGAAATTAAAGAAAAACCGTGTACAATTGATATTAGCTTGTCAGAAATGACCGTACCGTACGTACCACACGAATGTGGAATGATCTACATAGTCCTGTGTTTACTCATCATTACAATCCACAAGCATTTAAAACCAACGTGCATCGGTACCTCCTTCTTCTCTCCTCTAATTTCCCTAATGCCCGTGTCTCGTAAATAGAAAAGCAAGCGATGCATTTGCCTGTCCACCCGAGCCACACGCGCAACATATCGTAGGCGCTTGCGATACTTTACACGACACCCGTGCTCTAGTTTAAGGGTAGTCATATCCCCATTAGCGCGGGGTAATTATAAAAAAAATAAAAAATAAATATGTGGTACCAGCTTGTCAAAAGTGCAAGTAGGATTTAAAGTCAGCGCAACATCTGGATCTTAAACCCGTCTGCGCTTCATTTCTTTTCCTAAAATTCAGTCCAAGATGACTGTCAGACATGTATGTACTTAGACCAGAGAGCAATAAACTCACATGTGTCCCAAGGTTACCCCGACATTCTACAATGACGAACGCAAGTTTGAATCACATTTCTGTTAGTTCCGCGCACGGAAACGCGAGAAACGAGGGTAAAAGTTGAACAAAAGAGGTGTGTAGAGAACTTGTCGCTATTGTGATCCAATCCAGACTAACTTGACCGTTCTTCTACTTCCGGGTCAACCTCGTAGTCGAACTCCCTCGGTTAACCGGGTCGGGTGGGCAGTATGTGTGGTATTCTTGCCTTTGCTCAAGTGGGGAAGAATACGTAACATATGCTATTGTTATTGGAAGCTCTAGTGTTGCATTTGACCTGTATTCTTGCATTCACTTGTGTGTCAAGTGCTTGGAATTCACACTCCAACTCTTGATTGTTTTGCAGAAGCTCTAACCTGTGTTACTTACTACAGCATCCACCTAACCAAGTCGTGAGAAAAAAGATTAATGAAAAGAGTATAAACCCTTCGACTGGGTGATCAGAAGTTTTTACTAAATAAATTACCAGAAACGGATAAGTTTCATAATGCAGACCTATAAAAACTGCAAAGCGAGGTACTCAAATACTTTCCAATATGATTAAAAATATGATTCCTAAGGTACTCGTGCAAAAGCTTTAAACAATTTCAAAATGAAGTAAAGCAACTGCCACCTCTTTCTCCAGTGGAAATCGCTAAAGATTCCATAATAACAGCTCATAAATGTAATTAAAATTGAAAAAAAGTAAATACTTCCTCATGATCAAATCCAAAGTTAGTATCTATTGGCAATTTCACATAAAACAGCAAAACCCACGGTAGATATACTAGCTTAAGGCAACTTCGTTGGAATTTCTCCAAAAAAATAAATCTCAAAAGAAAACTTCCCTCCTAGGCAAAAGCCAATTAACGATCAATAAATACAATCAATGACCATCGGTAACTGTAACAAATGTATTCACCCCTCGGGAGATCAACAATCCAATCCATTATTATGGTTATCCCTGAGGAAATCATTCTCCCAATTATGTATTGCCAGACACCATTAAAAAGGACTCCAACCGAATACATTATCACAATCACAACCAACCATGGCTACCAATCAAAAAACAAAAATTTCAAAACCCAAAAACTAGTTTTTAATTAAAAAAAACAAAAATAAATATACTATATCCTTCACGCAGTGAGAATTTTCAATTAGATGCACTCACTCATCCCAGCCAGCCGTTCCAATCAAATGGAAAATTCCAAAGTGATGAAGAACTACCACAGCATAGCTGCTAGCGTTCGCTACAACCTCAACTGCATAATTAATTGTCCTGCAATTAATCAGGAACCCATACGGACACAGACTGGACACAACTTATTTGAATTTGTTAACATTTATCAACTCCCCGGTTAAAAATGCAATTTCCCAGCCCAATAGGGCGCATCATTAAAATCACAGACCACCGGGAATTACATCCAAATCTGAATGAGAATATCCTTGGAATTAAAACTAAAAAAAAACAGCAAACACTAAAAACTATTTCGATTATTTGGAAAAAAATTTATAAACAAACTTGATATGCACTTGGATGGCTCATGAACATGGACAAGATCTTGAAATACCAGTTGCTGTTGCATTTCGATGGTCGAATGAGATACTCTACTGAGCGAGAGAAGATGCATTTGAATATACGCTAACTAGGATGTGGCGGTTGAGACTTGACTTTTGATGCTGTACTAGGACTAGTTTTTTTTTCAGTTGGTATTTTCTGGTCAACTCTCTGATGAAATGCAACGGTGTCCCCCTTTTTTCCAATTTTCTACAGGGGTATCTGTTTTCCCAACGGAATTTTCTTTTTCTTCAAGTGGATTTGATCTCTTGTAACCTGTGAGTGTGTGTGTGGCTGTTGTTGTTCTACTTATGTTCTAAGCGCGAACGCGTATTAAATGTTCCAAGTTGCTGTTCATCCAGGAACGATGCTATTCATTTGCTGGCAGCACAGTGGTTAGGAGACGTAATCATGGTGTTTTATTGGGAATATCAAGATTTGCTTTGGGGTTTCCAGTTTGTGACATTGCTGTTAGTTTTTGCCTTAACGCTGTGAGGAGAGAGATTCATCTTTTTCTTGGTTTTGCTGTTGTCTCGTGTTGTGATGGTTGCTCGGTGCTATCTAATTTCTTCGTAATAAAAATTTGCATACCACAAAGGTAGATACAGTTAGTGAGGTGAATGTTGACACCTTTTTTGTAGGTAGTTAGCACATTTGATTAGTCCAGATTCTTGGAGCTCAACGCTTTGTCACGACATTGACTGTGTGATACTATGCTGCTTTACATCGAACTGTTTTCGGTAAAAAAAATACAACAGTGCTTGTGTTCTCACCTACCTCAATCAAACTTAAATGTCACGACAGTTTATAACTCCTTAAATGGCAACAGTGGGATTTTTCTGCGACAAGTTATAGGAGTATGACTTTGAGTCGAACTCACGCCCACTCTCAATCCACAAACGTTAAAAACCAATGTGAAGTCAAACCTCCTTTTGTCTCCCGTCTTAAATTCTTGTGTACCACAGAGATAGTAACCATCTTTTAAACATATGTACATATGTAAAGATCCACAGAGTCTATTCGGAAATGATACACCTAAGTCAGATTTACTACAATAAAGGTTTGAATCTCTGGTTGTCTTTTAGCTCAATGTAAATAAAGTTTTCCAAAATCGTTTGATTTATTTTTCATTCCCAAGACGAACGCTCCTCGCGCCTTCCTGAAACTAAGCCAATGTGAAAGACTAGCAGATTGTCGAAGATTACCCGTCGTTCTACTGTTGCTGGTTCTAAAGCGTCTTCTCCTGTGATATATGTAAACATTGCAAGAAGGTCAAGGATCGATGATAGAAATTGACTGCTAGTGAAGTCAATGCAGTGATAGAAGAGAAGTGGAGGTCGAAGGGTTGGAATCCTGATGAGTTTAGACAGGTCTTGATACCCTTAACACCGTAAGCATAAGAAGATGCATGCTTCGTGATGCATGCTTTAGATCACTTTTAGATCTAGCTTGATCCAAGGTCGGCGACATTATTCCCAGTCTGCAAGTCTAACCACAGTATGACATCTATTTTTCTTGAATATAATTTGTACATGTGGTGTAGATTCAAGATCGTATTTTATTTGTACATTCATCTGTCATGCTTCAGATGTTTCGCACAGTGCAACGAAGAAGACACTTTCGATTGGTATACTGATAATGGTGAAGACATTTCAAGTTTGAATTCCAAACAATTGTCTAGCTTGGATACAAACCTTGCAAAATAGGAGCGGTTGTTGTCATTGATAAATTGAGAAAGATTGGAAATAGATTATCAAGCTTCAAGCCAGACATTAAGTCAGTAAAAGCACGCTAAGCCACTCTTGTTCCCTTCAACATTTTGTCCCAAGATTCAAAGCTTATTTCAAGTGATCCTCGATAAGCTGTACTTAGATTAACATTTTTTTCACTAGCGGTAAAGGGGTTATGAAAACTCTTATGATGCTATTCACAAAGCGCTAGTGTTGGTGTAGTGATCCTGAAACTCAGGTGGTATTTGGTTTCAGCCTTTTTTTTGCTCCGAGGGTGATGTCCAGAACGACTGGAGAGAACTATTAGTACTTTTGCCTTTGCTTATAATTCACAGTATTTCTTTCGAACATCCCGATGTCATAAGTACGATCAAAACTTTCAAGCCATATGACCACCCTAATGTCAGTGTTTTGCCTAAGCAGTTGAGTTGACGTCAGCTTTTTGTAAAGTTTTTTTTTTTTTTTTCCATCGGGATTCGAACCTGGAACCTTCAGCGTGACAAGCGATGATGCAACCACTACACCATGACCACCCTACACATAGATCCATTGTTATATATGTCATTGAAAGAGCGTTGATTGTAGCCGCCGCCTACTCCTGAATCTATTAAGATTCTTTACCGATCTTTAAGATTTTTTAAAATACGTTACTCCGGACCAAATGAATCAGCAGGGGAAGTCTACTATAGCCTCTTTCTCTCCTCCTACTATTCTTGGATCATGATTTTTGGATTGGGTTCTCATTTCTTTCAAAAATGCAAGTTTGGTGTTAAGTTGGGAGTAAGTTTGTCCAGTCTAGTGGCACATAAGTTCCATATTCTCTGCCATTAAATAAAAAAACTGCCATTCTCTACACATGACTATACGAACTATCCAATGGACGATGCGAACATCTTTACCTGATTCATCGACAGATGCAATTGCAAATCAATAACCGCATTCTTCTGATCGATTCTCATGGCAGATATAATAGCATATTAAGACTCTTAAAAGACCACCAGCTTCTGTCTTGCAACGAGAGACAAGGGGTTTTGATATCAACAGACTAGGGGCATTCCATTCTGAGCAGACTTGCAGGCCACGATATAGAACTTCAACAAAAGAAAATCCTCTTACAAAAAAATACCATATTAGGACCCTGAACAACCTACTTTAATTCCAGCGGAAGTGCCCATCTTTCTCCTTCTCTTTGCCACTTTTATGGATGAACGAGCAGAGAGTAGTAGAATTAAAAAAAAAAAAAACAAACCACCGTTCACCACAACATACCACATCGAGCATGAAAGAGAAGTTAATAATTTTATATCCATTTAGAGTATTAAACTACATAGCAGCGTCCATCGTTGCCATCGGTAGGTACACATCTGTGTTACGTCAAAATTAATTGTTGTGACAGTCGAATAAGTATCTATGCGCACAACAAAGTTACTGTTAACACAATTCTTATCGAGACTCGAGCTTTATAATTGTGTGACCATTAAAGGTGTTTCAAGTCAAATCAATAATCTCCCTCGGTGCTTCCACCGACACGAAGCCACGAAAACAAAAGTATCTCATAGGTAAATCAATTCGAAAAAAAAAAGTTTCATTACAACTATGTAACCAAGAAAAAAATAAATTCAATCACGATTCCCAGTAGGAATCGATGGTCGTCGCTCGTTTTGGCCATTTGGATTGTGTGACTATTCTTCACTTTCGTGAGAGAGCGCGGGTATATTCTGCATGATGATGTGCAGTTCCCATAATGTACTAGATACGTTTCAAACTTTATCTCGAATGTTATTGTCGTCCTCTACGGGAAAATCAACCACACTAACAAGGTCGGATGTACATACATGAGACACGGGGTCCAGTCTCCAGACTCCAAACACAAGATTTAAGGACGACAACTTGTGCGTTTGTTTTGAAAACTATGTAAGTTAGGAATGTAATGGGGTCTGGTTAGAGCGGGCCATTAGGAGTTCGTAGAAATGAGCTAAATTCGGATAGGATATCCTGTCCAGCTTTGTGGTATGTTAATGATGTATACCTTACGCCAAATTCGTGACGGTTAAGGTTTGTTAAGAGGAAAACTGCGATTTATCTGCGATTCTTGTGTGTGTGTGTTGAATTTGTGAATTCATGCGCGACTTTTAGACGACACTTTTGTTGGAAGGTAGTTTGCACAAAAAAAAAAAATAAAAAATGGCTAAGAGGGTTTGTGTATGTGGGTGCGTTGCTACTGAGAATACTACTGTTGGGAAAAGTTTGTATTTTTGCGGTCCATATAAGGAGAGACGAAGGTCTAAAATGTCATGATTACCAGATTTTGAAAATACACTTGAGTTTTCATCTAGTTAGCATGGGTATGAACCGGTCTTGAATGACATGTTAGTTTTCCATGCTACAAACAAGACTTGAAGATACAAGACAGATTCCAATGCGCAAAGGGCAACATTTTACTTTAAAGGTTTTATGGACCGACTTACAGAGTTGGTAGATATACGCTTGTAGGAAAATGATGAAGCTCGTTTCAAGTTTTGTCATTGTACAGGTCCCCATGGCTTAGGGGTTAGTGCAATGGACTGCTAAGCGAACTGACACGAGTTAGAGCCTCAGCAAAACAGGACACGAGTAAGGGATGTAAAGTTCTATCCTTTCTCACTTCTATAGCTTCTGTAGAAGTCATTCGGGACGAAGTCTAGTTTCTGGGAATGTCTAGAAATAAGCATATCTTTGTCCAGTACCTGTTTTCTTCACATTTCAATGGTGATAGATCTATAGGACCCTTTAAAAGTCTAGACTCCAGACTCTAGAGGATTGTTTGCTTGACTGCTAGCAATTTGTAAAGTCTTAGTTCTGATTGTTGGCCGATGACATGAATTGAAAGGCTGCAGAGTGATAGGCCATAGACGCATAGACGCCCGGTCCATGAAACTTCATGCGGTGTATACAACTTTCTTCATGAGTACTGCATTTTTTTTGGACTGAATAGCTATTTCTTTGATATAGGCACCGAACACGTAGTGAACGGGTTCCGTCTGCTCTGGAGTGACAGTTTTATCAGTACCAATAGCTCATACCGGGCAACCAAAACATAGGTCTTGTCCTTGATGCATTTGGTTGACTAGCTCATCTTCTGAACTTCAGTCTTTATAGATGTATACTCTAGTAGAGAAGAGTTATACCATCGCCGAATGGTGGGACTATGCAGATTTCAGATTCGTCACAGATTTGACAAGTTCTAAGGTGACCAAGTAGCCTACAACATTGTGGAAGAAATTTTGCCAGGAAATGTACCTAAACGCTTGGATATACGAGGTTCTAGGCTTGTTAGAGTAAAGTCTTTTGGCGAATTCAACAATTTGAACTTTTTATCCACGCAAACTGGCTGAACTCGTCAGTTATTTGAGTTGAGGCAAGATCATCAAAGGCTTGAAAAATTGCCATGAGCTGCAAAAATTAAAGAGAGTCCTCCTATTCCGTGAAACTCTCTTTTCGAAAGATCAACGTCAGTAAAAAAAAAAAGTTATCCATAAATTGTCTGACTTATGCCCCATCGATATTCCCTGTCCCGGTATATAATGCAATGCCAAGCCCTGTTCCCGTTCAAGCCATTCACATATAAATGGCTTTAATGAGCCCACTTTCTTCACTGCCTTCAAATCGCGCCAACAAAGCCCACTAACAAGCTAAGGTCACATGCCAGCTGCCACCATAACATCACCTCACATCCCATCAGATAAGTAAAAGCAGACATTTATGCTCTCCCACACCTCCAAGCAGTGGGTCAAATATTTTCACAGATCCCCACACAATATCGTTTTTCACGAATTTTTTCTCCTCTCAGCCACGATTTGTGTCCGTCCGCCGATAACTTTCCTCTGCCTTCTACAGCTTGCATTGTTAGCGACCATACAAGTGTCACCTCTACCTTCGACTGGCAGCTGAAAAAGAAACTCCCAACCAATCTCTATGCAAATGACCTCGCTAAAAACTAAAGATCTGCCAAAAGACTGCCTGTTGCCTTCTCTTCTCTATATGTGCAACACGACTTTATCGGACCCTGACGAAAAACCAAACCTCCTTCCACAAAAGTCCGCCACGAAAACTTTCCCATGTTATCCCGGTACATATATGATCTCCGACAACTTGATACACGAATTATAAAGACATCATTATATGGTTTGTTTCGAGTCCTCCTCCATTTGGCTTTTGACTTGCCCTCTTCCCTGTTTCCTGTCTGTTTGTTTTCGTCGGTCTAAACGATTTGTGAACAGCGTACAAAGAATAGAATAGAATCCAAAAAAAAAAAGAAAAGAAAATGAATCAACAGGCCCGCAGAAGTCGTGCACGAAGCGAAAAAACACTCTCGACTTTCATCATCAATTGCTGAATTAGATCCCATTTTGGATCGAGTGGCGGACAACCAAGGGCTTCCAAACTCCAAATACAGCCAATTCAAGACTTTATCAATGCGATGGGTCTTCATTTGAAGGTTTAGACAACGACCCAAGCCCAACAACTGTTTACCTTTGGTTACCCCCAAATTGAATTGTGTGTGAAAAGAAGAAGATATGCGCAGCATTTTCTCTTCGACGACGACGTAGTGGGAAACGATTTGGTGGGAAACCCCCTCTCCTTCCCTGTGGTTGATCTCGAGTCATGTGTAAAAAAAAAAAACCACAACAATCTAACGAAATGGGACACAAGTTGATCACGTTTTTGGCGTCCAATATTACAATCGGACATGAAACATGACTCACATTTGTTGTGAGGGGGACTTCTAATGAACTTCTCTCCACCAGAGTCTAACTTCTCGAGATGGTAAGTCAAACTTTAAACTCGCACGACATTTTTAAGTTAAATGTCGGATGAGTTGTAAGACGTTTGTGGTGGTACAGAAGAACAAGGAGTAGGAGGTGAAGAACAAGGAACGTTGTATCTTGAGAATTATTGATGTTGAAGCTGGAAGTACGAGTATAGTCTTGCATTCTGTGCGGGATATCTTCTCCATTTTCATGGACTAATGTCTTTTTAAATTGAAATGATTATTTTTGAGGTAATTAAGGTCGAAGAGGAGAACGTTTTATAAGTTGGATCTGGTGAACGATTATTTTTCGTTGACCTTAACTCGGTCTAAGTATCAAATGGGGGAAGGCAAGATGGATGACCTTATGATTAAGGACACTTAGGAGTTAACAGATATTCATGTGTCAGGGTGAAGTTCACTGTTAAGGCGACAAAATATAGAGGATGTCTGTTTTATCCCGTTTAGCACTCGTGAGTAACCCTTTTAGTGAAATCAAGCCGTAGAAGTTGTTCTTTTACAAACTAGGGCAAGCGAAACTACAACCCTGAAACCGAAAGCCGAAGTACTTCTGCCCTTCAATTGTTGGAGGGTTAAAGTTTCTAAGACTGTCTATAGTTGGTCTTATTGATAGCATGGTTATAACTTATGGAGTGTACATAAGATTAATTTGTTGGAATTTCCTGGTCACAAGTCGGTGGTGGATGTTAACTCTGTTCAGAGCCACGATCGATAGACTTTTCTTGTCCAAGGGCTTCGAAATCAGCGGATTGAGAGCACCTTGGTCATTTGTGAAAATGTAATCGTCTTCAGTGTCCAAGAATACAAAAAAAAATACTAACTTCTGCAGAAATCCCAACTCATGTCTGGCGAGTCTATCAAATAAGAAGAATACAGACTCTTGTTACTTTATTGAGCCGTTTAAGACGTGAGTTTCGGAATTGCCTAAACCATGCAAACCATTCATCAAGAGAAAATGAAACTTTCTTGGTTTCGTTCACGAATAACCTTCCAAATGGGAGACTTTAAGGTAGTTAGCTGCAAGAATTTATTGCTTTCACTACTTTCTGACCACAACCTATAAACTTATGATTAGTATCTGCATCCGTGTCTGTGCAGCAAGTTAAATATTTTGTACAACTGATGAGTTTGTGGTTTAGGTGTACTTAAAACTTATGCGGTGTAGATACATTTTTTGTGGGTTTATGTTTTGTTATTCGTTGGAGACTGTCACACTAACATACGATATATTAAAAGCTGCTCAAGATTGTCGGACAAAAAATTGGTCGCAAGGTTCTTAATGTTTTTCTTTAACTACCTTGAGGGTAGATTTACCTTGCATAGGATCACCAACGAACAAGACTTACAAAGTGTTTCAGCACCGGCTCTGATTTGGTAGATTAACCTTGATATCTAGGGTAAGCTTCATAGGATCACCAACAAACAAGACTTACAAAGCGTTTCAGCTCCGGGTTTGAAAAATGTTTAGAAATTTACCCATCTCATTGCATGTCTTGACATGTGCCTATCTTAAACCAGCGAGGAACTATGTAAACTTGACACTGCACCTATCAGCTCCTTCATAATTCTGTAGACGGTCCTGCTGCAGTGTCACACCTTACATTGACCTTCTATACTTTCACCGCAGTTGTTTGGCTTAGGCTTAGGTAGAGGTTGACGTGGCGGTTCAATATGAACCCAACTAGCACTAGACGTGCCTATTTCTTATAACGTGGCGTAGGCTTACTTCGACAGCAATTTAACCCACTCTTGTGTAGATAAATCGACGTTTTGTCGCTCTGAAGTAAGACAGCTTATCAATTCCTGCATAATCTAAGAATTTGTACACATTAATCATGCACTTCATTATCAGCTGCCAAATTCTTATGAAAGACAAGATATTGATGACATAGAGCGAGTGCATGATTTAGCCTGTGCTTCAAATTGAAAACCCTCGCAACTAGTTTCAAAATTACACGTCAGTATATCACACTATCACGACACAAACAAACACGAAATTCTCATAATTTTCACTCAAGAAAAACTATCATAACCTACGATAACGTTAAATTTGTCAATTACAAATGTCAAAACTGTCAATTCATTCGTTGACACTTTAACAAGTTCTATGAGGCAACCCTTTTTCCAATTCGGACATTTGTCATGCAGTAAAATACCAATCAAGCGCCAAACCCACTCGAAAATGTGTGAAATATCCATAGCTCCTCGTACTACTTCTCTCCACATTCTGACATTTAGTTGACTGTTAGAATTGCACTGTAACATTCCACATCTTATGGGCAATTTCCGTGCTGTGAAAACCAATCACACCGACTCACAACCGTCTGACAGTGCAATTAAGTAGCAAATCAACTAACCCCCAGACCCCTGTGGCATATCAAGTAACCGCACCGCACCGCGCAATGACAACGACACGATATGACGCCCATATGCTGCGTGT
Organism: Criorhina ranunculi; assembly: GCA_951813785.1. Taxonomy (NCBI): domain Eukaryota; kingdom Metazoa; phylum Arthropoda; class Insecta; order Diptera; family Syrphidae; genus Criorhina; species Criorhina ranunculi. Next base: position 7,648,943 of record OX638381.1, read on the forward strand.
CGTGTGTACATTTTGTCATTTAGTTGCAAATCAGTTCAAATGTATCTAACAGATATTTTATTCAACTACACCGTATCACAAGGAAACCATCACCCAAACGGTCAAGTGCAACGTTACTGTGGTATAACTGCTTGAATAGCCCATATACCAACGAACCGATATCGAAATTCCATTACAATGGACGCACACACACGAAAAAGAAAAACAGCTCTGACCTCAAGATCTGGTTGATACCAGCACTTGGTGGCACACGGCTGTTGTTGGTAGTAAACCGCGAGCGATACGATGTCAGCATCGAAGATACAAAAAAAAACTGGAAGTGGCCATGTTTCTCGTTCAGAAACACACTCCGAATGGTTGCACATTACGCCACGAAATAACGGAAAAAATATATAATATCCCCTTGTAATGGGTATAAATATTGTGAGGTAAGCGTGTGTGTGAGTGCGTCATACCTGTTCCACGCAACAGGTCAATAGCAGGGGGACCAGACTAAGCATCATCACCATCACGATCATCATCATCATCATCATCACCAACCACTGAGAGTGGATTTTGGAATTTCAGACGCACGCAGGTGGTTTCGAACGCACTCCGAGAGTACGACGCGACCACCTTTCGTATCTTTATCAGAAATTCTTCATCATCGCGGTTTGGTGCGCTGTTTGTGGGTCGCCCAACCAACGTGGTAATGGTCATATGGTCACATGCGCCATCTCTCCCAGCACTATGAATGGGACACGGACGGTTAGTTTCATCGATCTCGTCGTTGTATGGGCCATCGAATGATGACCCAATTCCTTATGTTTCGGCGGGGGATCGCCTGTTGCCTACTCGTGTGTGTCTGTGTGTTTGCTTGCGTTGGGTTGGGGTTTCAGATAATTCAGTTAATCATCTGAGAATTATTGCATCGCCATGTGTTTATTTAGTTTCTTTACGAATCAATTGAATTTTATCGATTCCCTTTCGAAGATAAATGATCAACTGTTAACAGTTAGTATGGCGGGCGGCGGACGGCTGGCTAAAGGCGAGCTCCATGAAGGTGTGATGATAATTGTATCTGTGTTGTGAGATTTTGTATCGGTGCACGCATAGAGTTGCGTCAATTAAGTTGTTTCGGGTATGTTGGTGGTCAGTTTTTGATGTTGTTTTGTGTAATTACTGCGTTTGAATTGACTGAAAGTGATTATTGTATCGGTGTGTGTTCTGAGAGTAGGTATCTGGAGGGGAAACAATGGTAGGTGAAAACGTTTGGCAGTGACAAGCTTTTCGTGATGAAAAAACTGAGTTTAAGCTGATCAGCGTTAAAGGCTTTAACGCGACTTAAATTGGAGCTTACGTCTGAACTTATTCGCAAAGATATAGATGCTTATACCTTTGAAGCCAGTCAAGCAAAACTTTTACAATAACGCAAGACTGTCGTTTTTCAACGTTTTGCTTGAGGTCATCTTTCTTTTTCTCGCAGTCTCGCTTGCATGCGAATTTGCTCACGAACATAGATATATACGTAATGGAGGACGAAACAGGAGCCAAAGATGCGCTTAAGCTTTTCATAGACACAGTGGCGGAGAAATCTGAGTTTGAGACCAGGGAACCAGACGTACAGATTTAGCAAGTCTTCAACATCAACTGACTTCAATCTTTGTACCATTTTAAGATTCGTCTGGAACAAAGAAGCCGAACGGCGAGGTCATGACTGAAAATTAGACATCAGACAGTCGAAATAAGAGGTGAGAAGTGTGAGTGTAAAGAATCACAAACTAGGAATCACTTCTTTTTTCAAAGAATATGGTGTTACTCCAATCTTCCTTTGAAGCTACTCTAACAGGGACCAACTTCTCTGATTCGGAGACTGTTAGTTTGTCATGTATGACAAGCACTAATAGATACGTCAAGCGCTGATTAAAGAGAGGCTAGCAAAATAGTAAGCATATCGATGTCTAAGATAACCTTGCTTGAGTAATTCAGCTCGAAATGATATGGAAGTCTGACACTGACATCCACCTCTCGGGACATCTCCCTCGTGAATATAGACTTTTTAAGCATGTGAATAGGTGATCTGTACATCACTAGCTTTTCAGCTTTTTTGATTTAATCTGTTACTGTGACGAAGAGTCCAAGTTGACAGTATGTCTAAGCCATCCCGTACGGTGATATTTGCTGAGATTGTTGCCCTAGATCAACACAGAAAACCAGAATCGTGTGCAGTAGATGGATGTACTGCTACCTCTACTTTCCACTTAAGTCATCATTACGAGTTGAATTGTTAAAGACTCAACATCGAAAGAAATGTTACATAAATCGAGATTCTTTCATTAAACAGAGCAATCCTAGAATACGTTCCACATGCAAAAGACCTTCATTGATCATTGTAAAGTCCTTGTTACACTTTGTAACTCACAAACCATGATTAAGTATGCAGTTGTTGTCTTTCATTTAGAACCATTGGGCTTTGTTTTAGTATTCCATTGGTAATTCAACCCTTTCGTCACTTCACTGACAAGCTCTTACATTCAAATATCAATCCAATTCTGTCCAACAGAGTCCAAAAGGCGTCAGATTTACGTCAGCAAAGCGCAACCAACCGGTCACAATACGACAACATGCCAAACACTCACTCAAGTCCCCCCGTAAGACTGGAAAAAATGAAGAAAAATTCTAATCACGTCGCTAGTTCTTTCCATCAGAACTCCCTGCAGTAGCTAAACTAATTGAAAAATAACTCACGAATCGTCCAAGCGCAACGACGACGTACCATACCGTCTCCCGATCCTCATTCCTCAACCATCAGCCCAATGATCTATTTCAGTGATTCCATAACTCATATTCTCACGTTCCACATTCTCCATCAAACCATCAATTTTCTCCTCTTTCCTTGCCTCGATTCTTTTCTTTTCCTTTGTTTTTGTAATTTTTGCAAAATACCTTCCCATCATCTCTAATATATTCAAATAACTCCATCAAATTACCTTCTAGCGGCTGTCATGGCATACGGTTTGCAACAACAAAACAAGACATCAGTCAAGTCACACACAGTGCACTGCTACACTACGACTTGTGCATAAAAAAATGTATCTGCCACCTCAACTTTGTTTCAAATCTGGCGAATGAGACTGGTTCCAATCCAGCCACCTGCGCGCATGCGTTGTGATTTCTCAATAAAGTTTCCATGTTAATTTACTCCACTATAAAAGGAACATCCAGTGTGGGATGGTTTAAGTCTCACATTGTCCTTCGTCCTCTCTAAGCAGAAAGGAAGCTATAAATTGACTTAGTTGTCTTAATTTGTATTCTCTTAACAGTCCTTAGTACACGGTTCTGATTGCCGTAATTAAATTGCAAAACATTTTACTTGGAAAGACTTTTATAGACCTTTATCTATAAATACATTCTACAAATGTTGTCCCATAAAAACTGAACAACCAAAGACAGACAGTATACTAAAAGATACTTTTTTCCTCAGGATATGTGCATTTTATGCTAATAAAATACTTGTATGCAACATGCAACATGCTCCATCAATGGTGGAAAGACAGAACAGTCTAACCTAGATTTTTACTAGATTAGTTTAAAGTATTGTCAGTTATTGAAATGGAATGCACTTAACATGGTTCTTATATATTTATTTCTAATTTTAATGTCAAAAGGCTTAAGGAAGATTTTAAGAGGCCTAAAGACTGGCTTATAAGTTTAATATATTTTTTTGTTTTTAAAGTTAAAGCTAATAAAGCAGTAAGCTTTAGGGTACATTAAGTAAAGAGTGGTAAATGTGTTTACTGCCATGTGAAGATAAAAAACAAATTTCGCTATAAGGCTTTTGAAAGGTATAGCATAAAACAATATTTATTAATGATGTTGTTTAAAGACTGTATTGAATAAATATAACGACAACGAGGCGGACTATACAAATAAATTCATCGCCTAAGAGACTAAGGCTTGAAAGAGTCTTTAAATTCATTTCTGAGGGATAGGATCATAAACAGAAAAACAACTTAGGTGGCGAACACAACTAGAGGCGGTTAGTTTGTTAGTTTAGAGACCCATGACTCATTATGACTCTTTTAAATCTACAAAGATTAAAAGTCGACTTTCCATTTGTTCGCTGATGAATATTTATTAGGTTTTGCTAAGGCTTGGGCATTCGTAAGTCTGTTGGATCTTCTCTTGCATCTTCATCATCTACAGCTTCTGCAGAGGTCAGTAGAGGTTAGACGCTTTCTTTTAAAGTGAGCTTTAAGTATGTGCAATCTAATGACTACAAGTATGTATCCGGGTCGTACTTGAGAACACGCTCTAACATGCATTATCTCCATGTGGATCATAACTAAGTAATCGATCATTATTTGGTTCCTTTCTGGGCCTTTTATTGCCAATTATTTTCATTGCAATCGATGCCCCTATGTCTTGGATTCAAAAAGAGGGAAATGTTATGTTTAAAGCTTCAAACTTCAATCTTAGATGGACTCCAATGTCGAAGGTAGTAATGAAGACAGTTCTCATGAAGCCTTGATTGTTGCTTAACCTTTTACTTGAAATACACTGCTGCAGTATGGGAAATTTGAGAAGTGGATCAGTGATTCGAACATTCTTCTTCTGTTAAAGGTGACTTAAGTTCGAGTCTCAATAAAAATCAACAATGTTTCCCCGCGGTACAACAAGGTGGTTGGTTTCGATATCTCTTTGGACACCGACGAATATGAAATTATCAGCTACTTTGAAGTGCTAAGGCGGTTCTATTCAAACTTAAATCTAAGCTTCAAGTTTGAGGAAGACACCTTAAGCCTTTAATTTTTCCATGAAATCTTCTGCGTCAACTGCACCTTCCTGCACAATGCTTATGGGGGCTCCGAAAGGCCAAAATATACTCTCAGATATGAGTATCGATTGTAGTTTCAGTTAGGAAACGTTCGACGTTGGCGGGTCTATTTAAAAAAAAAACTCAGCATGATTCAAGCGTACCGCGGAGATTTGTCTGATTGAAGCTTTGAGAAGGTACGCTGTTTAGCCTCCTATTACTTCACCTGGATATACTTGGAAATATTCTGCCGTACAGCATCCTGGTTAGAGCGTTGGACTGCAAAGCGAGAGACAGGTTCGATTTTCAGGCATGACAAAACCATGCAAGACTAGAATCCGTCATGAAAAGCTTCTCAATTTGCCGTTCAGAATCGTCATTAACACTGAAGGTCCCTTCCATTCGTGTAAAATCTACGCCTTGGCTCTCTATGAGCTGTCGTGCTAAATATACTACATACATTCAACATCCTGAGGTCATAAAACAACTTTAGATTCCTTACCAAGAGATCAGGCAATGACTTTGACACAAAAAACAGAAATCTTTCGTGAAGACCTTCGAAATGACAATTTTTAGAACCGATGATTCGAAGATCTGACTCTGATGTCAGTTGTAAAATCTTCTCTAGAGCATTGGTCATACGGCTTCTAGGGCTTAAAAAAAAATACAATCAAAGTCACTTATACCAAATTTGGTTATGAAGTTCAGCCGGAGAGTACACCCATGTGTTGCATTTTTTTTGCCACACATTATCTTATGCAACGAAAAGTTTGATATTACACAAGACAGACCGTTATAACCAACTTTCACAGGCTCCACAGTGAGTCACACTAAGAGCTCTTAAGTGGCTTTCCTTATTACCGGTCTACCTTGAAATCAGAGCAACCAACAGTCTTGTAAGCCATCATGGTTGATGTAGCACTACTTCTTTTCCATATTCTAACACACTTTTCACATTGCAATTCGTTTTTTTTTTTTTGTCTCTCTGACAATATAAAGAATTTTTATTTAATTATCGTGGGAGTCCATCTAAGACTAAGTACCACCTTACTATGACTAAGTCATCTTTTCCCCCAGACACACTCAAGCCACAATATAATTATAAAACTAAAACAAAACTGTAAACCAAAACAATTAACGTGAGAATTTTTCCTCATTTTCTTTTCTTTCCAGGAATTCTTGTACTGACCCAGTTTATAAGGTAAGATGCAATGAACGATTCTAATGAATGCACAACCTAAAGACCCAGAGAATGCGTATCTTTTAAGCGCATCAAGTCTAGGTTTGTTGATGCCATCATAACAGTCCATTCTGAGGGGGTAGTATAATAAAAATTCTTCAAAATACAATATTTCAAACAACAAAATGTTCAATAGATTTTCATTGCAAAAAAAAAAGTATCTTCGACAACAAAATTTGCATTCCAAAAGTATCCGTATCTTCAATACCAAACAAAAAAGTATGTAAGAACCATTTTATGAGTATCCATCCAATTGTTGGATTCATGTTGCGTGTTTCTTACTTGAAATTCCTAGAGATACCTTCTTTTATCTGTCTAACAGAACTTTGAATAGGTATGGTACTCGAAGGTATCTATCTTTTCAATGGCAATGGCATAATTTTTAATCTTTACGGCTTTTTAAATGATTGTTCGTGCGTGAAATTTGTAATGTTTGTCGCACAATTCAGGTAGTGCAGTATAGTGACACAAATAGGTTCATTTAAAGAAAAGAAAAAAAAAAGCTTTAAACCACACGCGTAAACATTGTTAAGTGTCAGAGAGTACCTGTTTAGAATTGGGCTTGGCATAAAGATGCGATAATGGATGGGAGGTTTTTATCTCTGTGACAGTGAACGAGTTACGGGATAATTTGGAATTATTTAAAGGTTTTTATGTTAATGGAACGTGGTTTAAAAGACTCAAAATACCTTTTAGTTGCGGTTTAAGACTTTGGAGAGATGAATAATTTATGGGGTGAGCTGAACGAGTTTTATTTCAATTGATGTGTAGACAAATCTGCTGGATCCTTTTCTTCATATTCATTGAACCGCAACGAAGCTGATGGAAAAAGAAGATACGCAAACTGGATACATAGACAGTTAACTTTAAGGGTATATAGAGCGCCAAAGATCAAGAGTGTCCAAGTTTAGAAACACCTTAAACAATCAGTGACATTTAAAAATAGTTCAAACCGTCTACAGCCATCTTCTCCAAGCATAGCTTGAGTTTTTTTTATAGTTCACTAGCTCTTAAGGGGTTATGAATACCCTTATGATGCTATTCACACAGCGCAAGTGTTGGTGTAGTGATTTTTGCAACTCAGGTGGTATAAGGTTTCAGTCCTTTTGCTCCGAGGGTGGTGTCCAGAATAACATGGGAGAATAATTGGTACTGTGTTGCCATTGCTTATAATTCACAGAATTTCTTTTCGAATATCCCGATACTATTAGTACGATCAACACTTTCAAGCCATTTGACCACCTTTCTGCCGGTGTTATGCCTATGCAGTAGAGCTGACGTCAGCTTTTTTCGACATCGGGATTCGAATGATGATGCAACCAATACACCATGCCCACCCCCTTTCGTCTGATAAAGGAAGCAATGGATGAAAGCCTTACAACTCGTTTCTACACAGACAGTTCCAAAACTGGAATTTAGATGGCTTGGGTCACCGTCGAAAAGCTCGATTTGAGTATTTCCTTTCGTCTCCCTGATCATTCTAGTGTATTTCAGGCGGAAGACATAGGGATTAGGAATGTAATGTCTTGGATGATGTTTGCATGTTCACGAACAGCAGCGCCGTTCCCTTCAATAAAAGCCCCAACTGGTCTGTAAGTAGGTTGAACAGCGATAGATCCAGTCGTGTCACAGTGGACCGACCATCTCATAGCTTGAGAATGTCTAACCAAAAACAGGCGCATTCTACACACGATTTTTAAATATGTTAAGGGCTGTGGACAATATTCATTCAAGTCACCATAAATAAAGCCCAATTGTGCCCCATCAGGGGTGCTTCCGAGCATGGAAAATTACACTTGAGTTTCTCTGATATTCAAATGCTACAAAGAAAACAAACTGCATTGTCACATCAAATAAATCTTTGTGGCGCACCCAACAAAACAACATGATACCCTTTCTGCTTAACCCAGCTCTATATGCATCACTGGTTCAAGGCCACATTCTGTCTGACTAATCAAAGTGCATCACAGTCAAGGACACTAATCGAAACCAACACTGATTAACCCGTATGTCTCATAAAACCACAAGAAATGTGTGCACTCCACCGACTGTGCCCTTGTATGTGAGTCCTGTGGTCACCTTAGTACAAATCATTTTATTCCACTATTAACCCAATAAAAAATTAAAAACAGAAACACACCCTCTAGCATAAAGTATTAAATTTCATTTCGCTCCAAAGGACCGACCACAGATACGAGTATTTAACTTACAACACCACATCTTTGTATCTCTAACATGGTAGGTTGTTTTCTAAATCCACTCACGGATGCAAAGTGCCCATCACAGCCCACATGGTGACAGTCGCGCTCCACTGCACCGCTGCCGCCGCAGTCAAGTGTTTTGCAGACAACCTGTTCGGCTCCATCTGACATTTAATTCATTAAATTTTGCAATAAAAATCCAATCTAAATACACGGATACTTCGTTTCTATCTTATTTCCCTTGTGGTTCAATAAAATTTTGTTTATCCGCGGAAATGTCTGAAACGCGAAATGTCCCTGTCTTGTGTCGTTGTGTTCGTTTCTCTCCACTTATGGTCAAAACAACCTTTATGACGTAAAAAACCAGCACGGTCGTATAAAAAAAAAAAAAACTTGGTCGGACAACACTGGAGATGAAGTTCAATGGAATCATATACGGGAACCAGCTAATCCTCGTATGGAACAAGTTTTCGCGCCAACAGAGAGATATACATTCGAGTGCAGTAACAGCAACAGCTACAGTACACGGATTTATAAAGAAACGTGGTGGGGAAAAATTACGACACAAGATCGAAAACTTGCTAAAATAACAGTTATATCGGGAGAAAACCTGAAGGAGAAGATCGCGCGCTCGGGTCTACAAGCAAAGAACCACTTCACATTGACGGCGGCACTCCATCTCAACACACAAGGTGTTATGCGAAGTTAGCCTCCACATGGATCCACATGGTACAATTTCATATGTGTGTGTGTGTGTGCAGTATCTATGAGATACAACTGTGGAATCTTCTCAATGTTCTACTCCGGCCCCAAGATGAAAATTGCATTTGGGGATAATTGAACCGGTTATCGATTTGTTGGTACCCTATCGCGCGGTTATTTTCAAGGAATTTCGCGTCGAAAACAGAAGGAGAAATCGGATTGTATTGAGAGTTCTAAAAATTAGCACTCGAAATGCGTATTTGACAAATGCAAGGCAGTCGAACGAAAGGGAATTATCTTGGTCTTCGTTTGTTTGATTGCAAGGCGGGACTATGTCCCACGACGGCACTGGGTGGGTTGCTTTTATGTGCCCGATGTCCTGAAGAAGGATCACCGGCATTAAATAAACACAGATAGTGTGAAATACCAGACACAGGACTAATGACTGTTAATTTGTGCCTACGGCAGTGGACGGCGGCAGTGGAACCTCCCTATCGAATGGTTGGAAGGAATTTAGTAACCATTTTGTATCTTGTTTGCTATAGCGTTGCAAAAGCCATTAATTGTTCTAATTGACTTCGATGGAGGCCTTTTCAAGGGAAAATAAATAGCCGTTGGAAGTTGTTGTCTTTTCTCAAGGCTGATAGCTGGAAATGAATAGTCCATTTGATGACAGACAACGTTGAGTTAGGTATTGATTTACGAAAAGCTTGGCTATAGGACCACCATGTGAGCAGTTTTACTTTTGAATTTTAGGAATGTCCTCATTGGAACTTGTATTGTTTCGTACGCTCGAACGTTCAATAATGTTCGCATGCAAGGGATAGTTGTGTTTGCGGTTTTTCGACGGCCTTAAATAGACCAAACGGCTTTCGACCCTCTTTTAGATCACTTTCAGATCATTTGAGCTGATAGTGCTCGTTTAAGTAATCGAACTGAATAAGTTTTTGGGTCTGTATGGCTCGATCTTGTGCAGAGTTCCTTCTTTAAGCTTAAGACACCGAACCACTGTTCGTTCATATTATTACTCGACAGTCGACATGATGAATGCTGTCCATATCGAACGACATATCCTCCATGCTAGGGTCCAGAAGTAAAGGAAAACATTTAAAGCATAGTTAGGGGTTGTGTTATGTTGTTATGTTGGCTTTGAGGGCCGCTGTGGATTGTGGCTTATTCCTGCATAGACCTGCGACTTCAGAAAACCCCACAAGAAAAAGTCGAACGGAGTCAAATCGCACGATCTCGGTGGCCAGTTCACATCACCTCCACGTGAGATGACCATGCCCTCAGATCCCTCGTGCAGAATTTCTAATGTAGCGCCGTCCTGTTGAAACCACATGTCTTTGGTGTCCATATCATCCAACTCAGGCCAAAAGAAGTTGGTAATCATCGACCTATAGGCCTGGCCAACATCGTTCTCAAAGAAATATGGACCGATGACCCCGTCAGCCCAAAATCAACACCAAACAGTGACTTTTTCGGGATGCATTGGACGCTCTTGGATCTCATGTGGATTGGTATCGTCCCAAATTCGACAATTTTGTTTGTTGACGTACCCATTCATCCAGAAATGGGCCTCATCGCTGAAGATGATTTTTCGATGAAAATGAGGGTCAGTTTCCAACTGCTCCAGAGCCCATTCAGCGAACACAAGTCGTTTACCTTCAGCTCCTGGGTCAATTGAATTTTGTTCAGGTGCATGCCCAAGTCGCCAAGTTGTGGTCTGCTAAAGGCCGAGTTCTTGTGAGCGAATCGACTGCCTCGGATTCGTCCTAACTAGTGGACTCAAATTTATCCTCTCGGAAGGACGATTATGGCGACCGTAAAATGGGGAACGTTGCCCAAACACAACACCAATTTGGATAAAACAATTTTATTATTTGCACGTGCTGTTGAACGCTATGTCCGTCCCTGGTGATTTGGCAAATCAGATTGAATAAATGACAGCCAATTTGACAGATGTAGCTTTAACAATATGGCCGCTTTCAACTGTCAAAGTTCGGAAGTCCCTATTGGAACACTCTTTATAACTTCGCTCAGTCTTTTTCTTTTCGAGTTTTAGTGGTCCAATTAAGAAGATTTTAAGACTTTCATAAGTTTCCGAAGTACAGCCTTCCTCTGGTGGTCTTTAAATGCTCCAATACGTTTCACTAACTAGTTTTCGATAAATTTTCTTAGGAACTTTCTACAGACTTCCTGTTCATGATTTGACCTCCAATTCTTCGAAAATAACTGAAAAAAAAATAAAGGGCTTCTCAGAATTAATTTGGTAAAAGGTCTTTAAAGACTTGTTAATTGCTTTAACAACTCCTATCCCTTAAATGCATTGGTGACAAACTGAACACCGGCATTCTCTCATCTTTTTCTATTTATGTCAAATATTGACACCTTTTCAACGACACTTTTCACACCAAAAACAACAGGTAACCACGTAATTGATTCGATTTCCCTTAAATATGGAAAAACAGCCGAATTAGTTTCGTCTAGGCACTCCTGTGCCAAGACACAGCAACACCATCAAAAGTAACCCAAACAAATAACAACCCAAACACTATGGTCAACACTAGGTGAGGGACACTCAACCGCACAAGATGAATCGTTTTGTCTTGCAATTGCTTCTCTCTTCTTTTTTTTTAACAACTGTTATTTGAAACAAGTTTTTCCCCCACCCCGTTCTTTAGTAAATTTCCTTTCCATTCGATTAAAGATATCACTGCATCATCATCATCATCATTGTGGTTGTCTCTGAAAATACCAAAAACAAGCAGCAGTTTGTTCTCTGAGAGCGCCATCATTGATCCCCACATCCATACTTAGAATTTGTTTTATGTTTTTACCATTCTTGACCATCGTCTTCATGATGATACCACTGATCATCATCATCAGATACACGATTAAGGTCTATTAAACGATGATCTTTCAACAATCTTCCTGGGTCACATGCACCTAAACCCGACTAACTCCACAATACACATCGCATTCCAATGGGAATCCTGTGGCGCACATTGAGGCCAAACATGTTTGCCATGCCAAAAGTAACACAACAACAACGAGTAGCCATACATATTTGGTTGTAGACACTTTGCCATAAATTCTCATCTCGTGAATACATATAATATTGCTTGAGTTGAATTTGGGTCACGTTCTATGGTGACTCCTCCACGCCGGCAGAGGCCGGTTATCTGTGTCTCTAGTCGCCCCATTGTATCTAGATATACACACACCTTCTGTGGAAAACATCAATAACCCGCCGAATCACCCAAGTCCAAAACGAGATGAGTGTGTGTGTGGTGTGGTGTTCGGAACATTTAAACAAATTTGCCGAGTGAATTTCTATTGTTGTTCTGTTGGATACGAATTGGTTTTTCTATTTTTTTTTGGCGCGTCCACCCGTTTGGTGTCTCAATTTAATTTGTAAAGGCTGCGCGCCACCACATTGTTTGGACCGAGAAACATGACGGACATGAGAATTGTTCAACTCGTTTATAGGTTTGTTTGCATGTTGAAATGAAATTAGGTTGGCACCGGCTCTGGTCATTTGTTATGAACCTAGTTTATAGACGGGGGTCGACGGGCTGACAGATTTGGGCCAGATTCGGTCGGTTTTTGGGCGTGTGCCACAAAGATTTGCAAATACAATTCTTGGATGGATATTGGGGAGACTTACCTGAAAAAAAAAGAAAAGAAAAGATAAAGGTTATTAGCTTTGGATACATAAATAGTCATTCAAGTTCGAATAGCAGTTCTATCTTGATCTCTATTCTTTGAAACAATGAAAAACAATGCGCTTAAGGCAGCAGGAAATGTTCTTTTAATTCTTTCTAACCGCTTGCTTACCCTTTATTCTACTTTTTAACACAAAATGGGTCAAAGTTTTATCGATGCATCGTAGAATCTATAAACATGTCGGACATGTTGGTCAGCAATCCAAAATGCCATAAGTAAGTTGAATTGATTACATAAATCGGTTTAGCAATGGTTTTGTGTTAAGGGCTTTGTTTACACCCACAGTGAGTAAGAACAAAAGGCAAAAGGAGCTGAGCACCTGTTTAATGCTTGACTACCATTTAAGACTTTGTTTGGTTTTGTTTGTTTTGAATTCTTTTAAGCTGCTTAAGGGATTTGCATAAATTTGTTATATTTCACTTTTTTAGTGGGTCATAGCACTGGAAACTTGTCATTAACTGGTTGGTATCTTGAGAATGTCAAGACTAATGAATGCTCCTTTGATACTTCATTAAGAAAAAGGCTTAATAGAAGCTCACTTCATCAGCTCATCACTTCGTGTGAACTAATTCATTTTAGTGTTACAAAGAAGATTCTGTTGAAGTGAACTTTTTAAGACTAGATTGTCAGCTATCTTTGGCTTTTTAACAATGTCTGTAGAACTCAAGGCTCAACTAAAACCTCAGTTTAAGTTGTCAAAAATTATATCAAAATGATTCGGTCACAAGAATATAAAAGGGTCTTCCGAACTTTGACAGTTGATAGCGGCCATATTCTTGAAGCTACATCTGTCAAATTGGCTGTCATTTATTCAGTCTGTTTTGCCAAATCACCATGGACGGATATAGCGTCCAACAACACGTGCAAATAATAAAATTGTTTTATCAAAATGGGTGTTCTGTTCGGGCAACGATCCGTTCTGAAGTCGGAGGTCTACGCGAATAAGCCACAAACTAAAGCGGTCCTCAAAGCCAACATAACCCATACCATCGGTCAAATTCAACCTGATTTATGCGCCTGAATCATGGTAAATTGGATACTTCGGATGCGTTACACCCTGAGAAGCCGCGGTGGACATTGGAACGATGTTGTATTCCATACATAATGGCATCGATAGGCCTTTCAAACGAATAAAAAATGTCGATGATATCTCACACACACTTTATTTTATTTAAATTTAAAGATAGGAAGCGCTTAATGAAAAACCCTTTAGGTCACAACTTGGAGAACACCCACAATGTGGTATAAAGATGCATTTATTCCTACTTCAAGCTTACAATCGCGTTTGCGTTGCTCAACATCTATCTTTTGATCGGAGGTTTATAAAATTGAGTCTTATGCTAGAGTTCATTTGAAGAAATTTGCGAAGATGTATCTTATTGGGCTCTAAAAGAGCGTTAGAAAATCTAGACTCCTATTGAAAGGATTTTAAGACCACAAGTCACTTTTTTCTGGGTACACAGTTGACGGTGGAGATTTTGTCTGTTATTGACTCTTAAACCATAAGCTGCTTGGTTTGACTTAAGCCCCGCAAAGCTGCTGTAATTTTGTTGAGGCTGAGCGATTCGAAAAGATGAACATCATTCAGATTCAGACGAACAGACTGCCTGACAGCGGAATATCGGCTTTCATCACCGTTTAACAGTCCGCAGAAATGGACCTTCTAGGTTAGGCTAGGTTAGGTTGAAAGGGTGGCTGCATTTATGAACAGCCTCACTCGTATCTCAATGAAGCCATTGTGTTCCTCGATGTGGTGTGGGATACCTTAAATAGATGGAATAGATTATTATTTTTATCAGTTGGCCTCCCTGAACCATCCCGAGTTCCGAAGGAATTGCAGGTTTTTGCTAAGGCTTGGGCATTTGCATAGGAGGTGGAATGTGTCCTCCTCAGCATCTGTTTCGTCACGTCCTCTGCATAGGTAGGCCCCTAGCAGGTTGTGACCTATCAAAATACCTATAAGAAGTGATAGGTGACTTCTGTCTTCGTTTTTTTCTTACTAAGGTCTTTCCAGAGTATTCTTGAGGTGCGTCATGTTGTGAGTGAAGATTTAGTAGTGATGCTGGACTTTTAAAGTTCTAATGGACTGATTCATCGCCCATTATCAGATCCATCTCAGAGCCTATTCTTGCGAACTCGTTGGACCCTCAAGATTTCAAACAACGATTTCCAGTATTCTTGGCTTCAGAGTTTCCCTCTTCATCCTGGTGTAAAAGTTCCAGACTTCTTTTCTGTTGTAGGATCTCGCGGTACTTGTGCTCCTATTTATTTTTTTTCTCGTACCAAGTTCGCCGGTGAGTGCAATTCAGTACAGTAATACTCGGATATGTACTCCCTCGCTTAGCTGCGTTATCCGCATTGCTAACCAAAAATTTGAGGCTTCAAAACTTCTCAGGAATGTAAGCGGGTACGGATAGATAACTTCCCCTCTTAAGTGGCTAAATAAATCAGAAAAACGCGCAAGGCAGCTATCCGGGGAGCACTGTACATTACAATGTTATTACTGGTCTTCTGTACTTACTGTAGCTGCGGTAGGGCTTCTAGGTAGCTCTTGTGATACGCGATTGAAAGTGTTTTGCAATTTCTGTCTTCTGAGGTTGAACTTCCTTTTGATGGCTACATTGCAAGATATTTGCAAGCGCAACCTTGCTACAGCTAGATAAAGAACGTTGGGTTGAAGTAGTGTCTTCCATTAGTTGAAAGGTTATCTATTGATCAACTGATTACTACGTTACCTTATATATCTTGAGATGCGACTGACTTGTTGATAGTCTTGCTAAAGACGACTTCCTCGAACTGAAGACATGTGTCGTTAATAAAATGCTAGCTCTAGTAACAAATTTTTAAACTTCCATTTTCATTTTCACTGACAATGGCGGTGGACTTGAGCCTTAACCAATAAGTCCACACTTTTGGACACCAAATTGATTGAGATCTCATTCTATTCTCTATTAAAGGCCTCAATTTCTTCTATTAACTCGATATTATGTTAGATGGTTCTTTCTTCCCTTTATTTTGTCCTCTTTAGGGGTTTTTGGACCGAAAACTGTCTGGACTTCTACAAGTTTAAGAAGATCTGGTGACAAGAAGAGAATTTGAATCAAAAAACATAGTAAAACTAGTTTTTACCTGCGGCTTCGCCCACTTTTAATCTGCTAAGTTACCTATACTGTAGCCTATACCGAGGTACAGCCACTCTGTGTGCAAAATTTTAAGTTGATTGATTCCGTAGTTTTCGTGTTACAGAGGAACAAACAAACAAACGGACAACGTTTCACTTATAAAATATTAGTAGGAGGACAAGCAATAGTTTCCTTCAGTATCGAGTTGATTACATTCCAAGAAGTGTTGATCGATAAAAAGTATAGAAGTAGGGTTTAAACCTTCGGGTTATCTAGGGCACCAACTTCAAAGCACGCTTTGATACCATTTTAAAGGTATCTTAGTCTCCGAAGGACGAGGTAAAGCATGGACGAAACTTATTAAGCAAGACTTTGATATGGTCTAGCACAAGTCCCGGAGAAGTGGAGAAGACCTGGCGAAGAGATATTGCCAGAGCAGGAAACAATAGACTCATTTTTGTCGTTCTATTACTCTTGTCCCAACAAGTTGCAAACATTTAACCTTTCTTGGCACCCCACCATCCACTTATTATTCAAAAAGAAAGTCATAACTCCCTCGGTTAACAATTTGATCTACCACCCACTGGTCATTATTTCTGAATTCTCAGCTCACTTCTCTCAATTAGCCCAAACAAAAGTTCGTTTGGCAGCCCATCAACACCGGCCCACAGAAGTTAAATAACCCAACATATGTACATATAATGCCCCCTTCCGTTGTTACTGACAATGAAGTAGTTGAGTCATACTGGTAGGAGCGCACTGATCCAGCACCAGCCACAAGAGATTGCATAATACATTCGTTTTCTTCTGCTGCATGCCAGCCAACAGTAACTGACCGAGTATGTTGGAGTTCATTGCCTTTTTAGGCGGTCGGCAAACTATCGAATCGACTACCTGCTTCCGACACTTTGGCAACAAAAGCCATAGCATGACCAATATATCAATGCCAGACACAAGGCCAAAACGAAGAAGACTATTTTCAATGAAAGCATTAGTGTGCGCACAGACAACACAGATGCACCACAACACATTGCATCTCTGTACAATTAAGGAAAAATAATCAAAAATTAAATAAAAAAAAATAATGTAAGAGATTAACGGTCAGTGTCAGTGCCCAGTGTAGTGGTGAGTTACGGTTAAGGCACATGCGATAATTTAATTAGAAAAAAAAAAAGTTTATAAGATTGGACATCTTGTGTAGAAGATTACATTTCCTGGCAATTAGCGATAAATACTGGAAGCAGAATACCGCCACAATATATCTTTCAGATTATATTAGTAAATCTCATGTTAGTGGGATACTTTTGGGGCGGACATTGGTGGTGAAGAAGCCTTTTTAATGGCATATCTCCACCTGCTCTGAATGTAATCGATTTAGGAGAACTGAGTTCGGTTAGAGAGTCTAGGCCCAGTTTAATGGATTTTTTGAGATTTATGGTTTTGTAAGGCGTTAAGGATAATTTACCCCGCCTTTGAAGGCCGTCCATTTGCTTCAATCAGTAGCTCCGATAGGGAACACCAAGTGAAAAGTGAGATTGAAATTGAAATTTACTTTGATCGTTGAACTAGGCTTGAAGCAATCGCCAATTTTCAGCTATCGGACTCGTTCAACTCACATTCCAATGAACGTGTCAGCTTTAGTGTCCCGATTAGCTAACTTATTCACTTTCAATTCGGAATATTCCGAAAGATTCAAACTTGAACCAGTGTGCTCCACCATTTTAAAACTTTGTTCGGTGCCTACAATAAAAGAAGAACCGTCTTAGTTTTCTCAGTGGTTTCTGGTCAGAATTACAGAATTTACCAAATGGCGTACGCATTGTGAAACACTCCTGTTTATCCACTGTCGAGGCTTCAATTCTTTGACCACTACTCTTAAATATTAACTTGTCTTTTTGTGAGCCGTGAAAAGGGTGGGACTGTACATGTGGACTATGAGAATAGTCTGTTGAACTTATCGGCAATCACTGCAGGACAGATACTTCTTACACTCAGCCGGTAGCACTGCGTGGTAAGAACCAACTTAGGTTAGACGAAAAGGGACCCAACGAGGTGATCTATTTCGATATCTCTCTGGACACGTATATGTGTTTAAGCCCGTAGGTGCTGTGGTAGTTTGAATTTATCTGAAATCTACTACCATTTACCATATGCCAAGCTCAGTAAGTGAAGCTTAGCTCTAGCTTCCAGCTTTACTAGACAGAAAGGATTATTCCATCTCCTCCTTGAGATTAAAACAGTGGATACACTCCTTTAAATGATGAACAGTGTAGCTCTTGTAAGCTTGATAGGTTAAATCTGGGTGCAGGTCACTCTCTCCTGGATGCAGGGTGATGTAGAAGTAGAAAAACAGAACTATTCTACGAATTGGGAACACATAGAACTAAAGAGGTGCTACTAAATGGCGAATAATTCAAAAGAAGCAGAGCTCTTAGAACTAAGAAAAGCGAAAGGAATTTGAACAGAGAGAGGTGCATAGCCTGCTGAATCATAAATAAAAACCAGTAACGCAGGAAACAATTCAGGAAACTAATAGTAGAGGAGAGAGTCAAGGATGCAGAGAAGAAGAAGAATTGTGAAGCATTGATACACAAAAGAAAGGCACACTTTTAGCTCTCGGAAACTGAATTCATATCGTTGTATCCTACGGAGATCCACCGGGCTATAGGTTGTGGTAGTGTATCCAAACCTCCAGTACCTAACATTTAACATCTAGAGGACGGATTTTGTTTAGCTATAAATCCTAGCTTCATCATCAACCTGCATGACCTAATTTAACTCCTACTATAACGCTTAAGAAGATAGGGCACACACCTCCAAAATCATTGCTCAAGTTGCTGTGAAGAGGGCAACTGTTAAAATTATCACTGCTGTCAGCATCTTTTAAACTCATTTAAAGTCGAAGTCCGATGTCTGACGTGGGATATTTTCAAGCCTCGCCAAGGCAACTTACGAGGGCCAGCAACTAATCACAATTGTGGCCACAAAGGTTGACAAAACTCAACCCCCTAAAAGTTCCCAATTTTCAAGACTCTCATACTTATTAGCACACACACATCACATATTTACATCATTGATTAACGTTAGCATTCCTTCTTTCTACTTTGAGGTGAGTCGCGCAAAATTTATATAATTTTTTGTATGTTATACGTCATCACCATTAGACAGTTATGGTAAACAAAAAAAGAATATCTACAACACTCCCTAATTTAGTCTAACGGTTCTAGACACAAAAATTCATTAGTAAATCCATCATATTGTGTTAACACTAACATGGCGCTCTGTCATCCATCACATCAAACACACAATAGATGGCATTTCACTAATTAAAAGAACAACCAAACAGTAATCATGTGAGATGTTGAAAAGAAATCCAATCAAATCAGAGTGAATGTCACTGTCAACGACGACGACGACAAAACGACTTCACACACCAAAAACAAGAAAACTTATGAGGGCATGAGGTAATTAATGGGCCCACCAAGCTTGACACACTTCCTATGCTTGTCCCACTTTTGAAAGATATCTTAAGTCTCTCGTTCGCTGTCTGAACTGGGATTATCCCATCGAAACAAAGCTTATTGGCACAGGTTACACAGAGAGAGTGAAGATATTTACACAGTTCTTGAGACAATCTTGACACCTGTTAATTTTGGGTTATCGAGTTTCAAATGAGAATAATGTAAATCGAATCGATGCAAAGTATCTTTCATACATGTCAACCTGTAACGCATTACTTACTCGTGATGGATCATTTGTAAATTAGGCGCGGGTTTGATAGAATCTAGCTCCCAACTCATGAAAAATTACTCATCCATGACAAGTAGACTTAGAATTTTCCCGCATTCATGTGACTTGCATCCAAATGCATCCGCGTAATCTTTCTTCCGCAAAATAGGACACACATACATCTGAAACAGCAAAAACGCACCCGCCAACACCATGACCAAGCACCAGATATTCCACATCCACCATGGCCATCCAGTTATATGCGTTTGCATTGAAACTACTTAAACTTGCCATGAACCTGGCTGGAGGTCTCTCTGTCCTCAGGAGGTTACCTGACTGTTCGGTGGCGATAGTGTGTGGAGAAAATCCACCTAATGTTGATTTATATTATTTCTGCATATGTCCGGAGGAGCTACCACCACCACCATAGATAGAGCAGCGGTAAATTCAATGTCTTCATGGGTATGCATGTGTGTACACTTGTTTGCCAAACGGTATTTTTGCATTGAACACTTGGATGCATGTATTTCCAGCACGCTATAGAGGATGCCATGTCAATTAGGGTATCAATGAATGCGGGTCGGAGGCAGTACCATGGTGGCTATCTTTCAAGTCTGGTGCTGTATGTTACTTTTTTTTTAGGGATTAACCTATTTGTAAGAAGTCATTCTGCGGGAATGACACGTGTCACAGAAATTGTTAGTTTGCAAAAAAATTGACAGCGGTACTTATTGTAATCGCAATGGAAGATTGTTGTTGACATCTTTAACATTCATCCCGCATGGATATACGTATGTTGTGATGCTGTCACATTGTTACAAGAAGACGATGGTAAAAAAGTTTGAAGTTGAGTTAAAGAGGTGATGACATGCGTGTATACTGGATAACAACAGCAACCATCAAATGTCATTTTCTTATCTCAACAACAACATGCCTCATTGACGTCACTGTATCAACTTCTCCAAGGTTAAACTGCCACACAGCGAGATTTTCAAAAATTGATTGCTGTAAATTTATAATAAACCGATCCCAACACTCAGGCTAATCCACAGTGTTGTGCTACCTCAAGTGCTGCTGCTGTGCTTATCGATCAATTTGTGTAACATAATCCCCAACTAACAGACGTTAAGATGCATCATATGGATAATATGACAGGCACTGTGTATGAACACACCACACCCGTCTTATGTATCATATACTTGTCTTGTCGGCTCACATCTCACGTAATTAGCTGAAAACATCATTCAAAGTGTGTTCGTTGATCGTGGCGGCAAAAGAATGTGTGATTAAATTGGATTACCACACATTTGCAAATTTGTTTCATGTGCTTACCACATGAAGAATGGTATGATGGCGCACAGCAAAATGTGAAAAGACAGATCACTTTATATCAGAAGGTGATGACGCGACGAGGCTATTGTTCAATTGTTGTCATGGATAATAATGGAGACGGAGTGAAGGTAAAGATTATGTGGTGTGATGAGTGAGTGATTTAGAAGTTATTGATATTATCGTGATTAATTATATGAAAATTATGTGTGAACTGATGTGGGTAATACGGCAGGCAATTTGGAAGTAATCTGTGATTAATGTTCACTGACTATGTCATGGATGGTAGCTTGGTATTAGCCGAGTCGAAGACTGCTAATTCGACTAAGTTTTTGAATGTACAAGCTTCGCATCAAAAATGAGAGCAAATAATCTTTGAAATGGCAGAGTAGGATAAAAGAGTTGGAGTGCGAACTTTTTTTTTTTTTTTTTTGTCAATATAAACAGTTTTCGAGCTGGCTAGAGCCGCTTGTTGGTACAGAATAGTTATTTTCGTGTCCCCGAGGCCATACCAGACGCTTATTGGTTGAGGCGCAGATCCACCCCGGACTGTAGCGCCACCTTAAGTCAACAGTTTTATGCTAGCACTGCCGAAACTCCGAAATGCCACTTCACTTCAACCTGAAAGCAGAAGATCATAGTCTTTTTAAAGTATCTACGGTCATATTATGAATTTCAAGTGGACAAAGCTAGTTAGATACAAAGCTAAGAACTTATTTGCTACTTGATTATCTGGAGAAAAAGGCGAAGAACGCTACTCGAAATGAAAACATACACTCTTCTAACTTTTAACCCAATTTCAGGTCGAAAATGATTCGAGTTACCCAAATGTTAGTCAAATTAGTCACGTTTTCTACATTGATTGGTTTCGGTGTTTAATTAATGCTTGCGGATACAGATAATATTCACACACATGTACCATCTATGACCTATTAACAAAAGAAAGACCAAAACAAATAGAATCCCTGGCAGACAATGCGGCAGCACTTTACTACCTCTCAGCGCGTGTGTTGTTTTTTCCATCATCGTCATCGATTAACAATAATAAAATTTTATGGTAAAGCCATAGAAACATATTTCATAATTTATCTCTCAGAGATACAAATACAACAGAATGCGTTAAAGCAAACGAAAATGAAAATATTCTACAGTGCGCGTTCGGCATCCTTTCGAGATAAAGTTACCGACAACGACGATGGTAGTAGTGAAGGTTTCGTTTGATTTTATTGTATGCTGTGGCATTTCAATTGGAAAAATATTTATTTCCACTCTCAACGCATTGCGTATGCCGCCAAGGATAAAAGACCGAACGAAGCAAAACCAACACATATTCTTCAAACAATTTTAATGTCATATTCGATTAACATTTCGACTCTGGGTATGTGTATGATGCTCTCTCGTTCTCAACTTTATTGCATGACGTCCATTGCACAATCGGACTCTGCCGCTATGGACATCCATAGAAATATGAAATTTCAAATTCAAATTTATTGCAATGTGTGCACGTGTGTAGGTTTGAATTTTGTTTTGATTTATGTTACAACCTTGACAATGCAGCTGAAGAATGCATGCATGATATTTCCAATAAGCATCGTCATCTCGATCGGTTTTCGATTTCTTTTGTCCCGCATTTTGTGTTCCGGACGATGAGACAGATTCAAGATGCGTTCGTAATTTGTCTCCATGGGGTTCATAATTATATGCCAAATGCGTTGCGAAGAATCAGTTTTATTGGAGATTGAAATGAGATGAATGGAGCAGGAGTTCTATATTTAGAAATGAACAATCAATTGCAAAGGGAAATTGCGATAATCTGTAAGCGACATCGTTTGCAATGTCATTGATTTTTATAGACCTTGACAGTGATGTGCCATAAATATAAAATAGGTTCGTAGAATACGAGACGCGGGCAATTGTCTTTAAATAGAGTTAACTTAACGATCGATAAGGCACGAAGGGGTTTATATGTTGATGTGTTGACCTTCGAAACTAAAAATAGAAATGTATTGCAGTTCGTGGTAAAGATATTTCCATCACATAACCAGATAAATTTATGGGATATAATCTTATCTGTATCGTGGATTCTTGATGGGCTATACATCACCGACTTAGGGCGAGTTGGTTTCGATTTCAATTGGTTTCGAGCACGATTGGACACAGAGTTGAGCTGACAATCATGAGTAGTTGGCACAATTTGAGGTATGGGTCCGTAGAATTTTTTATTTTTTATAGCCGGAGATACTAAGTGCTTCTGGTCTTTTATCAATATTTCAATTGAAGCTGTTCACTCGATGAATGCGTGTTGCACTGCAATGTCTTGGATTCGAAACATTGTGGATCCCCTATCGAGTAAAGTGGTTGCATATGCAAGGGATTATGTAGACCAACAATTGTGTCTATTCAGAAGAAATAGCAAAAGGACCAAGCAAAGGGGCATAAGAATTCCTTAAAAGACCAGCAATCCATTTCGAAAAGTTGGTCCTAAAACGATTTGCTTCAAACTTGCTGGGAGGAATCTTTTCTTAAATCTCTCTTGTGCCATTGCATTAGAACTGGGAATATAGTATAGCTACGCTACAGACAGAAATGAACGAAGCCCATAACCAGCAAGTCTCTTCAGCCAAGTGCTGCTCGATGATGACATCAGAAAGTTCAAAAGAAATACTGTGAATCATAAGCAATGGCAACAAAATTAAATATCTTCCTCAGACATTTTGGACACTATCCTCGCAGCAAAGACAAAAACCTTATATTAGCTGAGTTTCAAAATTACTACACCATCACTAGCGCTGAGTGAATAGCATCATAAGAGTATTCATTCGATTTTTAGCTATATAGCTCCCTCTAGTTGCGCATACCGAAGTGGTTGAGACCCCTTAGTCCGCTGGATTGACCTTATAACCGAATGTACCTGTTTTTTACCTCATTCCCGACAAAAGTTTCGAACGTAAGTAACTGAATGTCTAAAGATTATTTTTTCAAACCTGAAAGCTTCAGATATACTCCTTATACTTGAATAAATGTCTCCCAAGGACAAGCGTTCTTCAGTTCCATGAAAAGTCTACATTCACTTGATTACATTTTACAAACATTCAAAACCCATGTACCCCAGATCGTCCTCTGTTCTCTAATTATATCTTTGCGATATAGCCCTTAAAATGTATCCACGGAAAAAGTATGTACGTATTGTCAACATCCCCTTTATCGCAAACTTTAAATGCAAATTGGATGTATCCTTCAATTTCACTTTAACACATCGTACCGGTATACAGACTACAATGTATCCTTAACAAGAAAACCATTCTTCGACAACAGTCAAAACATTGATTGACAATTTTTCCGTGGTCCCCTTATTCTCTTGGACATTTGCTGTGTCTGTCTGTCCATCACAATGACACAAGAGACTTTAGAGTATCAGTTAACGAAGGGAATATACTTCTAAGGCTACGAGTTGGAGTGGTTGATACTTTGTTGCGCAAACAGTCATCTAAACAATTGATATGTATCTGTATGCTAAATGCGTCAAGCTGTAGGCGATAAGTGAATCAAAGATTCTTATGGCTTTGTGAATACAAAAACAAAAAATGTTGCCAAAACGTAATTTTTGAAATTCAAAGAAAAATCCGCCACAAATGACCACTATTCTGAGATTCCTGTGGATACTTTGTACATTTTTATTAGTTCTCAAGGACTTCGAGGGTAACCTTTGATTTTATTTTTATGAGCTAAGCCTTTGAACAACTTCGAATACCATAAATGGAAGAGGTATCAAAGGAGGAATAATAAAATGGCAACATAAAATCAAAAGATACGGTTACACTGTAAGGTTATAAAAGGATGTGGAGTTTATAGCTTGCATCGCTCAGGGTTACAAACATCTTTCAAGGATTTTTATAATTCAGATTGGAACTCAATGCGAAAACAACTTGTTTAATGATGCTAAAGAAAGCTACAAAAAAATCCGTGGAATGCCGCAAGGTTGTCACGTAGGCACTATACTTCTTTTCTTCTTTTTTTTTAAATCGGAAGTCGTCTGATTTTGTCAGTAGGTAAGGTTGGGTTAAAGTGGATGCCAACTAGATCGAGCGCACTTGGATCAGTGATGGGTCTATTGTGAAACCAAGTCTGTCAATTTCCAATATTCCTAATTGAAACGTTGTTGCTGAGCCTACATGAATATGAGACGGCAGGATCCGGACCTATTTTTGTATAAAACGTCCCTTAAGTGCGTCCGAACTTTTGTGTTTCTAAAGGTGGCATTCTTACTTAACTCACTTTAACCTAAGAGACTCTGGTTATCTATTGCACTTCATTCAGCCATGCCTCGTTATTTGAGTCGAAGTGCAACAAAACCTGCACTTGAGCTGAAGAGGCTCTGGTTATCTACTACCTTCAGCCATGCCTCTATATCTAAGTGGGGAAACATTGGAGAATCATCCCACGAGTCTAGTGCTTGATAGCAGTTTCTGCATTAGAATTCCTCCTGGAGAGGGTCGAATATATGAACAGAAGAGGTCTTAAGTGGAAATCGGCACTGCAGTGGACGTCTTTTGCTAAACTCTAGACACCAACTGATCATTCAAGGTCGGAAACGACTTCTGAAATCACTCCTATTATCCAGCCGGCAAATGTTATTCAGAACATCAATTTTACCCCCGAAGTAGTAACTGCCAAAAACTTGGTCACTTCTTGGAGCGAGGAAGTAGTTCTCCAAGAAAGAGAAGAAACCACTCCCCTTTTAACATCAACTTCAGTTTAAGCTTTTAAATGCATTGAAAGTGCATGACATTGAAATATCCTTTTGACACGACTTGCCTTGGGTCATCCATACGAGTAAACTCAGGAATGTGAACTTAATTTCTTATACAAACATTTCTAGTCAATATGACAGCATCTAACTTCCAACTACAACTATCTACAGGACCGCCTGGCATCAAAAATTATTAAATCCTTTAAAATCCATTACTCACGTTACGTAGTGAATCTACACGAAAAGCAACCAGCATTCCACACAGTGGTAGCTGCAGGCAAATACCATAAATATATTCTCATAATTGCATTTTTAGAAAACTCCGCTCACCATCCCACCTAACCCATTGAGATACATTCAGGTTGGTTGGTTTTACTTGCCCATACACTTGACGAATTGAAGTATAATTTTCCTCGGTTAAGGAACTATTCGTTCCGTGTAAAATCAACCTACATGAGAGTATCTTTGTATCTATATAAGTCGCCCGCCCATCTTGTGTGCCATCTACACACACACACACACTCACAGAGAGATACTCTCTTCTCCATTCGAATCGCATTCAACAATGAAAATCTCTCATACAAAGTTAAAGATAGATAGGAAAGCCTCCATCCACAAACAATTGAAATGGGCTTTCGTTTCATATCATCTATCTCGTGAGAGCGGCAATATTTTATTTACCATCTTTTAATTTTAATTTTTTTTTATTTTACGTTAAGTTTAATGGCGCGCATTCGTATGCTTGTATCTTTTTTCTTTTCTTCTGTAATATTACGTTCTAGTAAACTAGACCCATATCTAAGTGTGATTATCATTTAACGTTGCTGGCGGTGTAATGATTTTATGGGTTAGAACTTCAACCACGAGAAGATACATGAAGATGAAGAAATGAAGAAGGAACTTCTACTAGATGTAGGTTAGGTGCAAGAAGAGGAAAAGAATTCTGTTGTGCGCTGTGTAGCCGTAACGAGTGGAAAAAGAAAAAACTTTTGTAGGTTTCTATGCGGTTAACTGTAGTTTTACGAGCGCAATAAAAATCGACAGGAAATTGGAGGAGGCGCGCGAACACTGCGCTTAGAGAAATTCACCTGAAGGTGAATATTGATGAGTGGAAGGAAGTACATAAGAAAAGATACAAGGTATCGGCAGCATCCACCGCAGAGTAAGCATCGAATGGATGGGTTCCGGTCAGCAGTTAGGCTTTATTAATGGTATTTTAGGTTGAAAGGGTTAGAGTTGGAAACAAACAGGTGCATGTCAAAATGTATTTAAAAACCGCAACCACTTAGAACCGTATACGACATGGAAGTAACGAAGTTAAGAGCTTGTTTCACATGGAAGGCAATAAAATTGTTGAGGAGAACACCGTATGACAACATTGTTACTTTCAAATCGTTAAGTAAAAAGTTTTACAACGAAAAGGATGTGCGAATGTTGAAAGATGCAGAAGTCTAGGGGAGAACAGTGGAAACAGGGATTGCCGTTGTAGGACATGAATAGACAATCTCTGTTCCTGTTTCCGTTCCGTATGTGGAAGAGAACGTTGGACAAGGATATCTGTGGTGACAACTGTTTAAATCACATGAAAACCGAATAGAGGTTCTACCTTCGCGGTTTTCAGTTGGATTTCGAATGACCGGCAGAGAGACCTGAAACAGACAAACAGTGGACATGGAAATTGGACGAGATTGCCGTCTTATGGCGGCTTACTGTTCGAAGTAGCTAAAAACTTCGGCAGTGGACGGACAATCCTACACAAGGAAAGGAGAGAATCAACACCAAACGAAATCACAAGGGTTGCCACATGGCACAGTTCCTGATATTATCATCAAAAAACTTTGCTCGGTGGAAAATTTGATGTGATCATTTCAGATGCAATCGACTGATTTAATGAGACAATCATCACTGGATCCTTGAAGCCGATGATCTCTAGCCAAGGACCCAAATAGAAAATTCTCATTTCCACTAGGAACATAAACCAGTGCCTTTAAGACGAGTATCCAAGCCTTTGAGATATAAACTAAGGGTTTGTTCTTCTCAGATAGTCTAGCTAGCAGTACTTAAGGAACTAATTTGAAGAGTCAAACAATCAAAATTGATCTAAAGACACTTTTTAGACACAACAGTGTCAAATTGTGGACGAGCTAGACATGATTGGATCGGGTATCCCTCCTGTATCTTGGCATCTTGCCACCCATATAAGCTTTCAGTTACTCAAATGCGCCGAATTCACATCGTTTCTTCCCTACATGCATCGCAATATTTTGAAGGTTAGAAGTGATTGATTCCAATAGAGTCT
Source organism: Criorhina ranunculi (assembly GCA_951813785.1). Classification (NCBI taxonomy): domain Eukaryota; kingdom Metazoa; phylum Arthropoda; class Insecta; order Diptera; family Syrphidae; genus Criorhina; species Criorhina ranunculi. The sequence continues at coordinate 7,676,839 of OX638381.1, forward strand.
TGCACTCCATGATGGGGATGATCTGCATACATACATGTTTCTTTATCACCATTTAAAACGCACGTGCATCGGTACCCCCTCCGTCTTTCATCGAATTTTCCTAATATCCGTACTCTAGTTTAAGGGTAGTCATAAACCATTTAGGGCGGGGTTCATCTACTCCTACTCTGTTGGTACTTTGGGGCTTGCAGCCTTTAACTATTAGATATATTTATCATTGTCTTAACCTTTAAAAATCAATTTATTATAAATTCACTACAAACTTTCATATAACACTCATCTCATTTGTATCTTTACAGGTCCATCTATAAATTTCACAACAACAACAAGAACAAAAAAAAAAAACAAGGTATGTACACTAAACATCCATCAAGGTCTCGACAGAACCTACACACAAGACCACCACCACCATCATCAATATTGGTCTATAATTCTGAGAAATCACCCTCAAGCTGAAACTACTTTGATTAATTTCTTAACGATGATGCCCATCAATTTAGGACCCACCCTAGTCCAATTTACTTCGTTGTCGACATCATTTCTTATCTAACATCACTTTAAGGAGGCATATGCAATCGCTGGTCGCTAGTAGTTACTGCTCACTAACACAGCTCCTCCTTAAAAAAAATCCAAACCATCCCACAACAGATATTTAAATTAATATTCGCAAGACTGCGCGCCATCTCTCCGCCGATTCCATAATCAATCAATTTCGAGAGCATAAAGATCGAAATCTATCGGTTTTTTTTTTTTTTTACAAAATTGATCATTCGACAATTATGGAAATTATACACTCTGAGTGACATCCTTAGGGCATTTCAAAAGTCACAACAAAGATTCTTTTTTTTTCATTAGACAAGGGGCTTTCTACAGTCCTCAATCATTCAAGTGGAAAAGAAATACGTATCAAGGGGCTATTTTTTTGGGAATAGAATGGTATTTTAATTAAACAAGTTCTTTCTGAGATTATCCATCAGATAAAGTCGCCACTTGTAAAAATAAAAAAAATAGATGGACTAACTGACGGGACCAATAGACGTAAGTCGTACTTGTCCGATGCCAATCGACAAAAGATGGACAACACTTGATTTGCAGTTGCAGAAGAAAAAAAAAACTAGCTAACAAGTTTTTCCATCGTGTACAAGATAGAGATACATTTGTACGATTATATGTTGTAGATACGCATCCAATAAAGTACCATTTGTGAATAAAAAAGTACCTCAAGCCGATCGATATCTAGTCGGGTATGGGATTAAATTTCCTTTCATTATAGTTCGCGAGGAGATACATTTTTTTTTCCGCTTCGCCGAAGATGAAATAGTAGCATAAGGAACGATAAGGATTCAACTGGCGTATAAGATCAGTTGAATTCCTTTGAACATGAGTGAAAGGGAAAATCTTTAACAGAAAAAAAAGGAATAAGTCTTAAATGGTTTTTAGAAGTATTTGAGGAATTCTAAGGTGCATTGGTGGACTCCTGCTGGATGGATGGGTTTTTCTTTGCAGGAGACAGTTGGGATGACAGGTGTTCATCTAGATTTTGGAATCAAATGGTAAAAACAAAAAGATTTAAACGATGGTAGACAGCCTTGTGACATTCCGACGAAAGAGTTAGACTTTGGGGGCAAGAGCTGTATCTTAACCCTAAGTCAGTTGAGCAGGATGAAGGAAAGGAAAATTGGTTTCTTCCCGTGTCTCTGGATGAGATCGCTTACTTTAAGTCACACTCTGTTGTGTTCCAGGTTATAGCAACATTTCAGGGAATTGTGCGGCTCTCAAAGTGTGTATAAACAGTAGGAAGCTCTACCATTTCAAGAGCGTCTATGTCATTTCTTCATTATCTGATGTACGCCGATGCTTTATGATGAAGCAAAAAGTGACAGATTCTCGAAAATAAATAACGTCCTAAAAGGATCCTGGGCAGGTTTGGGTATCGTATGCAACGAACTAAGTACAAGGACGAGGAAGAGGAAGTGCAGGAGTAGACTAGGGACCAACCATAGAACTCACAGTGGTAAAGTAGAAATGCTCTAAGGCAGTGAAGACATTTATATGAAGCCTTGTGAACTTAAGTCCTAAGAGGACTAGAGAAAACGTAGCAGGGTCATAAGTCCACAATGGACTTGTGACCCACTATAGTGGGTTATAATGTGACAAACCAATTGTTAACTTATAACCTACCTAAGTGGGCCAAAAGTCCACAACAATTCGAGTCATAGTTTCACAATGTTAAAAAGGAAGTGGGCCATAAGTCCACAATTCTGTCGCGAGTTCATTGAAACACTTTGAAATTTTGGAAATCTGTATTGCACCGCTTTGCTGCTACGGTCCTTCTATGTCCAAAATCGGTGAGAAGCAACAAATTTTTGTTGTTATATTCAGTTGGCGTTATGAACTTTTAATAATTATGGACTTATGACCCACCCCAGTGAATCATAAGACAACAATCGATGAGCCAATAGTCCACAGAAATTTTGTGTGGTCTCTTGACTCACCTGGATGGGTGATAAATCCACAAATCAACTGTGAACTTATAACCCATCCAGGTGGGTCATAAGTTCGCTGTGGACTTATGACTCTGCGCCAGAGAAAATTGAGTGCGTTCGGAGTCCACAATGTTTTCGTGACAGTGACGGTGATGCCTTCTACCACCCACCTTCTACTTCCAGGAATTTTGGAAATGTTTTCCAAGAATATCCCAGAACTATTCAAAAGATTTGGAAAGCACTTTCTAACACAACTTCCTCTAGCAACTCCTCACATCCACAACTTGTGTCCCCAAAACAGAAGTTTGCAACACAAATCGCATCTTTCTTTACCACCACACTGTCTGTCTCGTTGCGATACATCCCATTTCATCTTACACTCGTCTCTTCCTGTTTGTTCAGAGTCACGACGAACCTGCTGTGTTTGCCGCACCACAGGCGATACTTAGAGTCCTCGTTTGTTTGTTTTGGCATCAAATTATGTGCACTATGGCATGTGGTTAGATTGCACAAGAAATTCCGCGGTACACCTTGTCTTTCGGTGACTCTATGTATGTGTGTGTGTGTTTGTGGATTCGCAGGAAAAAAAAAATCCTATCACTATGCATATGCGCCGGTAAAACAAGTTGCTTCCTTGGAATTCGTCCGGAAATGCTTATCGCAACAAACTAAGATACCTGCACCAACAGCTACAAGGAGAAACTAGATCACTGGATGGGGTGATACCTCATGTAAGTGAGTTTTAGTGAAAAATTTTCATTAGATACTTTTTAATGGCAATCGTATCTGGGCAGCTTCACCACAATATATCCGCTGTCTACTTTGTAGTTAGCTAGCGATTTACCTTCAGGCAATCAGTCGATTTTTTATCTATGAAAACCGCACACAGAACCGAAGAGCTCTTGCGCGTAATTACTGCATGTGTGGTTGTGATGGAAGGAGCCATAGACGATTTACTGGTTTCCAAGAGAGAAGGTGCTGCTAGGCCAGAGCTAGAGCAAGTACAACTCATCTCACACAGCATGCGTGCTCCTAGATCGTCGTTGGCTTGGACTTGGTACTATTATGTAAGGTGGTGGTTGCGCAGGTAGAGTGCGGTGGTGGAGAGATGGGAACAACAAAAACTTCAATTATACTAATTTAACTCTACTTTATGACTTAATTACGTGCTTTTGGAAAAGCGAATGAAACCTCAAATGAAGTATGATGTATGGAATGGATGGTTATTTTGCCAATACATGTGTGTGGGCATATACGCATTGCATGTGTGCGTGTGTGTTGAAATATGATAGGCGTTTAAGAGAGGGCGTACTTATGCTGTCTCTATATTTTGTCGGACTTGCTACAAGGGTAATAGATTCGAAGAAATGGCGTAACAAACAGCTGGAGGAGCAGGTCGTCTGTTGTTGTTCTTTCTGGTAACTAAAGAAGTGAACGAATTTTTTCTTTTTCTTTGTAATGAATGAGTTGAGTTGCGGTACATTTGGACAAGAGATGCTTTGTTACTTTGAATGGAAAAAATGAATCGAAAACCAAAACATTTCGACAGCTGGATGTAATAAGCGGTTTGGGAAAGAGAATCTGTTGATGAATGGGCCATGTGTCTTCTGTGGATATATGTATACGAGTAGGTGGAAGGTGAATCGTATTTTATTGTTTAGTTTTGGTAGCATCGAACGATTCTTGTAACCATCTAACGCGTCATATAAGCCCGTATATGCAACTGTGGATACCTAAGCTTGAGATATCAACAAATGTGGTAGACTACGATGGTTTTTGTATAAAAATTTGACAAATGTTTGCATAATCACCATACGCGTTCATTAGGATTGTAGCATGGCATAAGTACAAGGAGATACATCTCAATTTGATGGAGATGGGTTTGGTTTTGTCGACACTAAGGGCACAAGTTGCTACGTCATTACTTCTAAGAAGGTTCTCGTCTTCTTTTTGTTCAGGCTTGCTTCTCTGAAGTCAAGTCCTGATCCCTTGCCAATGTATCACCTCATGCATTCTGTTCAGAAACTGATAACGTATTTTCAATTTAAAAAGGCTTGACAGCAGGTACAGTCGAAAATGGATAAGTGCACAACCCATCGGGACCGGTTTTTCGTGTACTAATCCGTTTTGTGCACTAATCGGTAAGTGCAAACGTATGCACTAATTTTTTAAACAATTCAGCTTTCGTGGATTCACTTAAAATATCTATTGTGCCTGGAGCCAGTTAGACTAGAAGGTCCTAGATCTTCCTTATGAAGTTGAGGATATCTCCAGTCGAGTGTTAGAAATTCCTTGTGAAGAAAGCGTTCCCTGACTCTTCCGACAGCCCTCTGGAATGGTTTTGTTCAAGGGTCGGATGATCTTTTTAGCCTGCAAAAGTCCCCGAATGTTGTTACAATAGAAAAGTTCCGTTTTATCCCGCTGTCCAGACTTGTTCTGAGCGCGGAAGTAGGGATGCCATAAAAGGGTTCAGTACCTATGTATCTTTCAGAAGAACCCGGAAAGTTGGTCTGCAATTTCATTGCTTTCAATGTCTCTGTATCCTGGTACCCACCAGAGTTTGACTTTATTTCGCTTAGTAAGGTCTTGAACAGCATTGAGGCAGCCTGAAACGGCATTATTGAGAACTCAGTACGTTGAGCGCTACTTGACTATCGGTGAACATGTTGATGATGTCCCCCTTTATGTATCAATGACATGTAGTTCTGCCTGAAAGACACTAGGGTAAATTCCAAGTGCGTCTGAAACTTTGTGATTAGGACCATAAGTACCGGCTGCAATACCGGAGTTCATCTTCAATGGAGTAAGGCTAACAAGTGGATCGAGGGCATGTTTGCATAGCCCCAAGGATGCCGAGACATGCTAATCTTTGAAGTCGTTGTAACTTTTAGATGGTGGATTTTCCTTAAAACAGAACAACATTTCCAATGTACAAGTTGCACTTATGCGAGTGTTTTTTGGGAAATGAAATGTTTTGGGTGTTAAAAAAAGTGCACTTACAAGAAATGTGCACTTATACGTTTTGCACTTATCCGGTTTGCATTCATCCGTTTCCGAGTGTACTTTCCTATCTCAACTTCTCTAACAACCATCTTTTACGTGACAAATTTTGGGCCGGGATATTATTTTTCGTCAGTCAGTCTTGCACAATAAAGCCAATAACCTCAATCGCTTTTGTTTGAAGGAATTTGTCCTTAACGAGGGCCAGAGATGAAGTGATATTTTTCGATTTGGCTAGGTACTTGGGTTGAACTTTTTACAATGCTGTCGGAATGCAGCCAAGTGCTAGACTGCTGTTAATCAGTTTGAAGAATGAGGGGCAGTTATATAAACCTTTCGTCAAAGTAATGCCGAAACTAACGATGTTGTTACGCGATGAAACGAACCATTTTAAGCTGCTTCGACATTCGTTTAAAGAATGACACTATTCCTAGCATTTATTCTAGACAGTTCGGTGAATGGATTGATGAAGATTCTGATGTAGGTATACGCATTGTAATGGGCATTTAAGAAACCAGTATTCTATCGGTTCTATAACGAATCGTTATCTATGTTTGTTGACCCCAAATGTTAAAAGAATTCACTTGGATCAAAAGTACCTATATCCAAGTATCCACTAGAACACGTTCTTAAACATTGCTCCTCGTAGATCAAAAGAACATCCCTGCAGCTCCGTTTAATCCAATTGTGTATACATAAAACAATTTGCAAACAGCAAAACCATACAAATGATTCTCTGTCCCTATTGTATCTTGTAAAATCACGGAAGTACTTTTTGTATCTAATATACAATTGCATATTGCAAGTTTGTTTTAAAACAATGCATTGTGGCCAAATGCAATTTGGTTGTGCTTGTCGCGTTAGTGGTTTTCATCTCTCTAACAGAAAAAGTTTTGTTAGTCAAAGTGAAAATAGTTTCACGTCTCTGACCTTAGAACCAAGCATATACAGATCTAATGAGACGTTGTAGCTACTTGGTTAGATGGTAAAGTTTTCTCTTTTAGTTTGTGGTAGTCGATAAAGAATTTTTCGGTTCTATTTCTTACGTATCTAACGTATATAGTTGACCCTTTTCGATTGGGGTTCAAGTTTATGTTGAAAATTGTGGTTTTAACAATCTTACAGATGAGATGTTATGTGATTAAAAGAATGCGATAAGGGGTTTTGAAGACGAGTGATAAACTGGTACTTCTTAGCGTACGTTTTTGTTTTGCAGAAACATTGTTGAGGTCTATGATGCCTTGACTGTATTACATCTAGGTTTTAGAGTGAAACAAATTCAAGTCTTGCTTTAGAATAAATTTTGATTTTTTTTTATATAATTCACTAGCCCTAAAGGGGTTATGAATACCCTTAAGTTGCTATTTACACAGCGATAGTGTTTGTGTAGTGATTTTCAAACTCAGATGGTATTAGGTTTCAGTCTTTTTGTTCCGAGGGTGGCGTCCAGAATGACTGGGGAGAATTATTTGTACTGTTGCCGTTGCTTATAATTCACAGTATTTCTTTTCGCAGGGGGTCCCAGGGATAGCTTCAAAATGCCTAACTGTGTAGAGATCTCCGAATTTAATCAACATTTTGCCGCATAAAAGGTATATTCGACGGCTGCCAAAGTCGAACCAGACTGATTTCGATTGATTAATTGCACAGTCGGTGTCGGTCGTCGGTCTTAATTCCGACGGTCATAGCAGAAAGGTATTTGGTGATTTGATGATGACCTACTGGACGCATAAATGTTCTCTTGTCAATAGTTCAGACCTCACATTTGATGCTGAACTTAGAATCTAAGACTGAGAGTTGCAAATAATATGAGCCCCAGATTTTCCTTTTCCACAACCTTTTAGGACAAGAAAGCTATGATTTTCTCTGCAAACGAAACGTTCAAGTTCTTAAGCCAACAGACTTTTGCTTCGATTGCATATGAAGGTCCTTATTGGTTCCAATTTTTGTTCCTCGTATTCGTCGGTGGCGGTCTTCTTTTTTTCAAATTTCGTGGAAGTCAAGAGTGAGGCGTATTGAGAAGCTTTTCATGACAGATTTATACGCTTGCAGGTTTGTCATGCCTTCGAAGCGAAGCCATGAAGCGACAGTACTTCCATTAAAAGAATTCATTCATCGCCGTTCAAGAAAAGATGACAAAAGAAGAGATCCCAGAGTAGGTTATTGAACTTGATTGTTTAAAATGTGAAAAACCTCTTTACAGTTCAAAATACCCCGTATCATATCTCCACGTTACCTGCCAAATGACTTGGTTAGCAAAAGTCGTTAGTTTAGACATTCTTTGCAAAGTGTGTTCAAGTTTAAGAGTCAGACATTGCATACAGAAAAGAATGATGGATTGGTCTCCTTGTTACCCAAACCTGCCTTTCAAGAACAGCCTCACGTAACTTTAATGAGTTTGAAGAAGAAGCACAATAAATTCTTTAGGTCACAGCGTTCTCTCGTTGATATTCCGTCAGCAATTGATTTTCATCTAAAACATTTCACTCTCAAATTAGATATCGGGACACGTAAATCCAACAAAATCAGATCCACTTGTCTCCCGCTTAACAAAATGAAATAAACTCTGCACCAGTTTTTCCGGTTCCAATTTGAACCTCTCTAATTGACAATTCAAGACCAAACGTCTATTTACCCTCGACACATATTCCGGCATATGACTCTCCTTCGACATGACTATCGAATTATTCTGGGAAAAAATTACCCAAAACTCAGAACTTGTATCCACAGCGATGAGATGATGATTTGTGCCAGCGGAATATTTCGCGCCTTCTTCAACATGTACATGAACCTGCGGACATTCTCTCACTCCTTATATGGCAGTCAACTTGTTTTTCTCTTTTTCTTTTTTTTTTGAAGGTGACACATTTCCAATAACGTTTTCGATATTTTCATCCAACAAACACGCTTTCAGATACATTTACGTGTACCTGCCGCTCTGTTGTGAGATGTGCGCCTCGTGTGCGTCTTAAAAAGGAAACAAGACCAATTTACATAAATTGTTTGTCCCCAGGAACCGAAGAGGAAACAAGAAATCATTTAAAAATGCAAATAACACTAAGTTCTAGGGAAAAATGTCTCCCGTGTCTTGTGTGTGTGACGTGATAAAAGGTATTCACATTGCAATGGTACTCTCAAACGTAGATACATCCTCCCATCTTGTAAATGACCTCTAAGTAGCTCTCATGGTGCAATTTGAAATTATTATCATCATCGTGTTAATCCCTTGGATCATGCCATCACAGAAGACTTCGTCTGACATAAAAAGATACTTTTTTTTTAGGCGGGAAAATGGGAAATATAAAAAAAAAGATACACTCGCCTCATCAACTTGGGATCTGCATCATTATAAGTGATTAAGTTGTACAATTGTCGGTCGTTGTCGTCATTTTTTTTCCCATTCAGACACCATGTCGTGTAGGTACTTCATGGATCGGTCATTCTGAATTGAAATGGCTAGAGCATGCCAAATGGCAATTTAACTCTCTGTCTCATTGTCTCAAGCAATGAAAGGCAGACGAAACTAAATATAGCTTAAAGTATCTCGTTCAACTAGTTCATAGTCGAGGTCCTAATAACCTATTAAATTATGAAAAAATTAGCACAGATACGAGAGAAACCTTGAGTAGATACTTTTTTTCTCTTCCCGTGTGCTAATGTGGAAATGGACTACTAAGTACCATCCATCCATCAACGATAGAGACTTGACGTTTGGTTTCACCCGCTAATAATTCCCCTCGAGGTAGATGACAGTTACATATGCCCTAGAATTGAGAAGAAAGCTGTCGTAAATAAGAAAAATTGCCAACTGTCCCCTTCTTGTTTTTTGCAATGGCGACATGGTTTTCTATGACTATTTTCACACACACATACTTACAGTAAACCCCTTTCCGGACATAAATTGACCCCCAAAGTCAATCGTTTGTGTTCCACTACCGTGAGCTATGTAAGTACCTAACAAAAACGAAAAGAGGTTAAGTAACACTAGAACAAAAGAACGATACCTCGTGTATCTTTCAGCATTCGGATCGGATCGGATAGATGTCTCATGTATTTATTTGTATCTATTGGATGTTAACTGGGTAGCAAATAGCAATACCGATAGAATTGGAAAGATATTTACAGTTATTGTGAACCGAACACCATTTAGTTTGTGGTTTGTCGATTTGTAAGCTGTCCTTCCACTGTGTGAGAGTTGTTTTCTCTGCCTTTACTGAGTTTAAGTCGGCAAAAGTCACATAATCTACAATCGAATTGGATTAGATACTTTGTATTGTAGCAACAGCTGCCACCCATTTAAATATGGTTAAATTCTCCATATATCGAGACACAGGTCGGAATTGGTAAAACGTTTTAAACCATTTTTGGCCATTCGAAGTGAGTACCCCGGGTGGTGGAAATGAGATGCATTGCCAACGGCTCCGGGCATGGGTAAAGAAAGTTAATTTTTGTCACTTGACTTGGTGGTAGTGAAGGTTGTGAGGGGTTTCAAGGAACAGTTCGAATAGTTAATAGGCTAAAGATTGTATCGATGAAATCCTTATAAAGAGATTATTTGACGTGAGATTAGAGATTGTGTGCAACAATTTTTCTCCTTCCTGAGGTTAGGATAAGAAAAAAAGAAAACGACGTGGAGTTGCAGAGGATCACGAATAGGTCAGCCAAGGAGTTGGAGAAAGATGAATTGCTGCAGGGAATTTCGTTAGGAAAGACTTTCTTGATTAAGGATGCAGTGGATACAGTTTTAGTTGGGATAGATGTAATCAACCATTTTTAACCGATAAATTCACAGAAGCCTAGGTTCCGATGGGAAGATCACGACAATGGGGGTTGAGTTAGTGCTAGTCAAATGGAATCGTTCATACCGTAAATAAATTTAGTATCCCTTAGGGCAAAGAGCCTGCACAAGCTCAATGGAAGCTAGAAAAAAAAAAAACAAGGAAACAGTTAAGCGGTTTTCTCTGTGAATTTACATCTCTGGACGTAACAATCAAACACCCTAGATGATCTTGATAAATTATTTGAATAGTCATGATATTCATACGATAGAATGTCGCAGCAACTGCCGGTAGCAATCCGTCTTTCGAAGTCATACGAGTAGAGCCTCTCAGTAGACACATAGTCAAGGGTGTCCGTCGTCCAGATTCCAGTTTCAACCCCTGGTGTCAAAAAAGTCGATCAAATGCGAAAAAGCCAATGTCATCTCTACTGCATAGACCTTGAAGAGCTGATGGTATTGAGTAATGATGACAAGAATTTTGATACTTAATGGTTCTCATGTGCAGGCTGTCATACAACATATATTTGAGCCCTCTCCTTGGGTCTCCAGCTTGCTTGCAGAAGTTAAAACCAATTAGCACGTTCAGCTTGATTCCCAAGTATCTCGAGCATTTCAAGAGACTTTGAGACTTGTGCCATCACAAGGAAGTTGTGGCTTGTATTTGATAAGGCTAGGACCGCCGAACTTATACAAAAGGATAGAAAATCCGTCTCCGCCCTTGTAGGTGTGATTACGAGTTATAACACTCAGCGGTACCACATGAAGAAACACCGTGTTACGGAAAAAGAACTGTGTAGAGGCTGCGGAGGCGAGGAAGTCCATGAGAACACAACCCATTTCCTCTGCCACTGCCCCGACCTGTATAATCTAAGACACAAATTCCTCAGGCGACATTTCTTTCTGGATGTCGGAGAACTACCTGGTAAACCGGTGAACGATCTGAGCGGCTTTATCGAATCCACAGAATGGTTTCTAAGTAGTCACTAGTACACTTTTTATGCGGGTAACGTTTAAGGGTAAGATTTTCCCCCTATGGGTAGAACAATGGGTCTTAGAGACCTGAGTGTGGCGCTTGCTCTTCGCCGACCCACATACCTAACCTAACTTAACCTTGAGACTTACATTGCGTTCGTGAATACATTTCATCAGTTTAGTGAAACCAAGCGAGTGTTTCCTTACACGGAGACAGCAATGTCTTCCAGTGTCCGAGCCTGCGCCCTTGTTGTTCTTCAGCCTTTTAATAGCTGTGCCGACTTGCCTTACATTTTTAAACATTAGTTCCTCCATCAACAAATTGTTTACAAAAAAAAAAACTAACAAAAGTCTTTTCTCTTTCTATTTTCAGGTACACATATAAAACCATTACAAAATCCTTGAACTTTCGTAAGTATCGTACTACTCAGCACTTAACACCAAAACCCAGTGCCTACACAGAACCCCTTTTCCTTCCACTTACACCCTAATTAAGTGTACAAATACGCGTGATCTCTCAAGAACAAGATCAACTCTCCAGCCTCTGCATACCATCTTGCGAACTAATTACAATCAGTCAAACTTGACACATAGAGAGCACACGTACAAAACTTAATTTCTTTTTAAATACCTCAAGCCTCTAGGCTCACCATGGTTAAGTGAAGGCCACACTTCAAGTTTTGTCCAAACAAATGAGTCCCGAATAAACCCCCCTTTTCCTACTCGTATTTCACTTTCAAACAAATGTAGGCGTGTCTCTTGTATCCCAATTTCGCTTTTCACGAAGTGCAAATATAGGTTGAGTGGCCCTGATGTGATAATTGAATGGTGCTCAGGTGCACATGATACCACCAATCATACACACACACACACACACAGCATATATGAAGAGCAACCAACATGATGATGAGTGTTGGTCAGAGCTGATGATGATTATGCACTTTAAGATACTTTTTCTTAAAAATACAGTCACGATGGTAACATAAAACTTGATGAGCGTCTGGTCCCTTTTCTTGGTCCAACAAGACCATGATGAATGCGGAAAGATGAGTACGCTAGATGGCGACGACTATCCATATGATGATGACGACGAACTTAGTTGATTATTATGATGGAAGAGTGGAAGTAAATGGTTAAGACCATAACGCTCACACAATGACGGTCTTTATGATAATTATTAGGATGAATTTCAGGGTTTTTGGCCGAGTGGTCGGGTGCGCCCAAGCGTTTGTTTAACGAAGAGGAAGAGTGCAACTTTTCTTTTTGACCAATAGATGGATTCTAAATTGGAAGAGGTCAACAAATTGAGGTGAGCCAGCTCTATGAGGCAATTTAACTCGCAACAGATAAGAGTAGTTTTGGGTGAAAGTTTGCGAATTAGTTTCGCGCTCAGAAAATAGATTCATCAAGTGGGAGGAGTTCGAAGAGGAAAAGTCTTGTGTTCTGTAACAGGGTGGGGAAACCATATGAAATTGAAATTTCTTGAGGGCATCTATTAGGGACTTGAAAATAGTAGAACGTTAGGACTTTAATGGAATTTAAAATGAAAACCTTCTGAGGGTTACAGTCTTGTTAGTTTTAAGCACCATCGTTTTCAGTAATTTTTAAGTTGTTTTTAGGGAGGATGTGCAGACCTTGTTAAAGTTGAGTTGAGTTTATCTATGAGAGTCCGAAGCCACTTAAATCAATCAGAGCTTATAGGTTTGAATTGAAAACATTCGGGAAGAGAATAAGTCGGAAATAAAGAACCAGATCCTTCGAGGAAGCATCAATCTGACTCAGTTTGGCAGAATTCATGACTTGGAGAGGATCTGGAGCAGTTCTTCTACCATTGCGAAGCTACAGAGGGATTGCGGCAACTCAGAAATACAAGATTGTAAGGCGTTTCTAATGGATGCCTGGCTGTAGACTACAATTTCAGATAGCAAACGAAATTGGATTCACTTCCTCACTTTATGCTCAGAATTGCTTTCATCTCGGTTTGTCCTCAAAATAAGATAACAGGCAATGCGTCCAACAACATGACCTTCTGATTTTGCGATACATCACAGATCTTCGAACCTTCTTCGACACTGGACACGTTGCTACCAGTTTGTCAGCTTGGCCCATCGTCGTGTCAATCCTAGAGATTTGAAGATTCTTTTGGCATTCTTGTCCATTCACTCGGAGCGTTCAAGTCGACGTGATTTAGCTTTCCGAACTGCATCCACATCTTGGTATAATATATATAGTGTGCGTTGTACCTGCTCCTCCATTGGCACTCATGGCAAATGGGACCGAAAAGGTGGTGGATTTCAACTTGAAAATCGATGATCTTGTCCAGGATTTGCTTTAGTGCACAAATTCGATCTTCAATCGATTTGCCGGGTCAGAACTCGTACTGGAACTTGCCTACTAATGTAGTACTTACGGAACGGCTTATTCACACAGTTCACAGTACAGGATCTTTGAAGTGACATTGAGCAGGGACATACCTCTGTATTTTTTGCGAGACATAGGATCCCCTCTCCCAAACTGGATTTGGGCAATATTCTTGCTTTATCATTCTTTCTCTTTGTTGTCGATACAGAAGCTTCTGAAATTGTTCCTTAAAGTCGTATACCATTCCCTTCAAGTCGATGACTAGTTTTCTTTCAATATTTCAAAGAGCTTACTCGTATATTCCGAAATTGAACCCAGCAGCCAGTTACATGGCTTTCTTATAAAACTTCTGGATGTGGTACCCATAGCGACACTCTTCGATATCCTTAAACTGTCACGTTTGACCTCTTGCTTCTCTACACACCTTTTGGTTCGGTACTCTTCTTGTGCTACATGTTTATCTATCTGCCAATTCTGTCACTTTTTTTTTTTGAGCAGTTGGTAGCCTTGTGTGGATTCGGTCACCCTAACGGTAGGGCATGGATCCACTGATCCTTGGCGTTTATGGCCATCGTTCTTTTTTTGCTCAATTGTCACCGGCTACTACAGGCGCGCATAAGTATTCTTTCCCACCAGGCTGTAGCTTCCTTTTGTTTCACATTCAAGCTCCAAAATGGCCACAACGAAGAAATAGTCAAAGTCGACGTTTGCCTTTTGAATGTTTGACTTATGCCGGGTTTCAGTAAGCACGTGGTTAGGTTAGGTAATAGGGTTTACAGGAAAGGAAGTCATTTCTCCGTCACACTTAGGTCAATGTAGACCCATTGTGGTACTCTAAGGGATTCAATCCCCCTTTCTAGGAACCATAAGCCTATGTTCTATTGAGCCAGTCCGAGGCGCGGATAAATCTGTGTATGTCGACCACAGACTTGTCGGACAATTCTTCTAGATGCTGAAAGAAGTGTCTTCTTAGGATTTTTAATCTTATTTGACAGAGCGCTGGGCAGTGGCAAAGAAAGTGTGGAGTGTCCTCATCCACTTCTTTGTCGCCACATATTATGCCCGGTGATGAAACCTATTAGGTAAGGTTTTAGGGGTGGTTGCATTGTGTACAACCTCACTTGGATCTCAAAGGATCCATTGTGTTCCCCGATGTGGTGTGGGATACCTAAAATTAAATGGAATAGTGTTATTATTTTCAGTTGGCCTCCCTGAACCGTCCCGAGTTCCGAAGGAATTGATACCTATTAGGGAAGATAGGGATTTTTTATTCATATGCAGGATTCTATCAGTTTTCTGTTTATTGTTATAGTTTCCTAGTTATAACACATGTGCATTTCATCTATCATTTGCAGTCTTTTGAATTTTGCTCCCAATCTCCTGTTTTAGGTTACAGGGTGGAATTTTAGCGGTGGAATCAACTTGGTCGGGATCTAAAGAAGATCCTTTCCTTGCCAGTTCATCAGTTGTTTCGTGTCCAGACACCCCTTTGTGGCCAGATACCCAGCAGAGTCTAACATTGTGGTGCCTGTCAAGTACCCGTAGAACTCTTCGCGACAGCGACTTACAAGCTTCGATTTTACTTCTATGGTAGAAATGGCTTTGATTGCCGCTTGGCTGTCGATGAATAAGGTAATATCATCCCGTGGTAGGGCCTTCATTGCAACCTATTGGGAGCTGTTGTCACTGCCAGGACACTGGCTTAGAAGACACTGGTGTAGTCCGGTTCAAAGCACGTGGTTGATTTGGTTCCACCATCTGCAGAAAGAACCATCGTATTACACAGTTCCGGAAAGTCGGTAAATCGGAAGCTCCTGTCTAACTTCGTCACATGGAGGCTTAGCTGTCCGACTAATTTGCCAAAGATCGTCAATTTTAGTCGAGTACCATTTTGACATACTCTGAACAGGCTCCCCGTTCAATAGGTCTTAAAATTCCTTCTTAACAGTGTCTTCAGTCTCTTGAATAGGGAGATGAATGTTGTAAAAGATTTATCCATGAAGATGGTTACTTCTCATGGCCTCTGTTTAAGAACGGATCCATTCTTAGAGTTTTGTGCTTCTCACAACCATTCATTCATGTTGTCCGTGTTATATTCTTCGCACGAATGGAAAGGATCTACAGTTTTATTGCCGGCTTCGAACGTCGGATTGAGAAGCTTTTTCATGACAAATCCTACTCTTGCAGGTTTGTCATGGCTGCGAAGAAGTGGTGTCGCGAAAACACATTTTCTGGTTTTGAGGATCGAACCTGCGTCCTTTCATTTAGCAGTCCAACGTACTAACTACTAAGCTCCATATGGTCTACCTTTGCCATAAAATAAGTAGGTTGATCCTACCTCTTTCCAGTACGCATGTCAGACTTTCAAGGCATATTGCATCATAGGTACTTTCAATGCAATCTTTTAGGTGTGCAAGTCTCTCTTGTTCCATCTTTTTGTGAAGGTACGACTTTGGCACTAAAATGCAATCGGATCTAGGGTTTAACTGTTAGAAGGTATGAAATAATCGATATACGAAATAGAAAGACATTCCTCGCCATTGTAAGGTCACAGCCTTCACATCAGATTTCAATTGGAACCGCGTAATAAATATTTATTCGCTTCTTTTTTTCTCATAAATTTTAAGATGCAATAGTTTCCATCTTTTAATGGATTTCATTTTCCACGGAAGACTTTTACATGCACGTATATTGCTAAAAGCATTTTCATGTTTATAACCATTTTTAACAATTTCTTTAACTTTATATACACACAAAACATAATAAAGCTACTTAAATCGTTATTAACCTCCTGGGAATGATTTAATTGCACACCATCGGATACATAAGATATATAAGCGTGTGTTGTTTTAGAACACAGCTAGGCAGGCTTAGCTGATCCCTCATCATCTCTTGGTGATTATTGCAATTATTGCATTAAAAATCCATCAATCGGAGATGAACGCGAGCTTACACACAAGACAAGACATGATGGTGGTTGTTGGGCATGTTGAATGGGTGGAGGAAAAAAAAAGAGCAACGTTCCACATTCCAAAGGATCTTCATCTTTGGCTTGGTCTGCTTTTTATTTTACTCTCTGACCCGAGGCAAACAATTAAGTCTTATGTTTAAATAAATTCTTTTTTTTTGTTATTGTTGTCGTTCTTGTGCATAACTTAGGCCGCAATGTTTTTTTTTTTCTTTTTTTTTTCTTGTGGCTATTTATGGTATAAGAACTGTAATTAGCTGCTCAATCCAAGTGGTTAAGGGATAATCTGAGGATATAATCGCTATACACGTGTACACACGCGTGTTGATTATAAAAATCTAATTAATTAGCACTGCTATTTGAAACGCCTCCAGGATGCAACAGTTAAAAATTTTAATTTGACAAGATGCTGTAGTTGAATTGATGAGATGCTACATAGACTGTAGTTCCATGAAAAAAAAAACGGACGTGTAAAAACCTCACACGAAGAAAGTGTACAGGAAAAAATACGTACGGAGAAACAATTTAGTTTCGTTTCCTTTCTGGGAAAGAGGTTCGCTCACTTAGAGACAAATGCTGATGAACGTAGTTACTGCCTCCTGCGTTTCCTGTTCTCTTCTACACTTTATTCCTCCTTGATCTAGTGGCAATATTTTGGAAGATCTGGGCATCTGTTGACATGGTTTTTGAACAATCATTTTTGAAAGGAAATTTCCAAATTCCAAAACACTACCAGACAGAAACTTGTTCTTGGTTGGTATAGTTCTTGAAGAAACTTTAGTTTTTGCGTTTCATTTTTTACTTTCGGTGGCTGTTGGATGCTTTTCCCCGATCTGCACACTGCCCGTCACACTACCCACTGCACAATCTTTCAACCTGCTCCTAGTGCCAGAGATTGTTGCGGCGAGTAGACCTTTGTCCAGAGAAGGTGTTCAAAAATTCGAAGGGAACTGTTTGATATAAGAAAGATGATTAAAACTAGTTCATATTTAAGCGTGATCATCTTCAAAACTAGGTAGCTTGAAGTTTTCCTTAAGTTTAAGGTATAGGTAGGTAGAAGTAGCGCTGATGCGCCGTTTTGATATCACAACTCACATGACCTGTATGTTGATGGGTGTAGCTTAGAGCGTAGTTTTCATATCCATCCGATGGAGTTGAGAAAATTGATAATGTTGCTGAATTTTGCGTTAGAAATCTCAGAAAGTTCCTTGAAAAGGGTTTTCCGAGTGTGCGCTGTTTGGCTCTGGCAAGTGCCAAGCAGTCACAGAGAAAGTTTCTTTTTCGTGTGAATTGTTGCAACTACGACAATGAGGGTTGAACAGGATGCCTAACTTGGCAGCGTGTGGACCAATTGGCCAGTGGCCCGTGCTAAGTGCTGTGATTTTTGCTATCTCGGTGCGATTCTATTGATTAGGTTATCCGTTATATTTTTTTTTGTAGGTGGGCTATATCTGTCTTGAAACGGTACAGGACGCTAGACTTTTCCACCTTAAGCTGGCAATAGAGAGAAAGTGTTGGAAAATGTTGCCCTTAATGAGTCCCATCGGAGAGCAGACTGACTCTGCAAAGGAGACATCCAGGGTAGAATCACATCTGGTTAACATGTCGGCTCTCTATGTTTCTATGGCTGGGAATCCAGAGGAGAGTGATGTTTAACTGAGGCTTTGATGGCAGCCTGGCTATCAATAAAGATTCCTATGCTGTTTGAGGTAGTAGGGCTGAGACTGAGTATCTTACAGGCTTCTTTTATCGCTAGTACCTCCGCCTGGAAGACATTCGAAGAGTCTGGGAAGCGGTACGATTTGGATACGTTCAGTTCCGCTGAGAAGGCACCTGCTCCAACGCCACACTCCATCTTGGAGCCGTCGGAGAAGATCGATACTTGGTAGTTTGATAGGGGTAGGTTATCGTTCCAGTCCGACCTTTCCGAAAAGTGAACCTGAATGTTATTATTGAATTTAAGTGTAGGAGTCGTATAATCAATTATAGTCGAGGCCAAATCCCTAGGCAGCAGGTAAAGAGCGTTACAATGACCATAGGTTTTTGGGGACCAAAGCCCAAATTCTCTGAGTCTGATAGCACTACACGAAACGATGTATTTGGTGTGCAAATCCAGGGGCAGGATATGGAAGAGCACGCTAAGAGCTTCTGACGAGCTCGAACGAATCGCTCCTGTGGTCCCAATACCAGCTGTTCGTTGGACTCTAGTTTAAAGTGTACTACTACTACAACTACTACTACTACTATGGTGGTGCTTACAGTGCGATGTAATTCTTAACTCTTATCAGAAAGTCTCACCAATTAGCCTGGTCCTTAGTTAAGTGGTTCCAGTTTCATACTTGAAGTTGGTTGACGTTATCTTCTTCGTTAGGGCACCTACCTAAGACGAGGTTAATCCCTAATGCATTGTCGCTCAGAATAAATTGGAAGACTCTTGTATTTTTAGTCGAAATGACCAAGGATATTTTCATTCTTCTTCGACAGAATACGTGCTTCAATGCCATAACACTAGCGCTGTGCGAATAGCATCATAAGGGTATTCATAACCCCTTCAGCAGTAGTGAATTATAAAAAACGAAATAAAAAATTAGGACTGAGATGCTTAGTCTTATTTGGTCAACTACTTAGGTGACTCCTCAGTCGAAAGAATATGCGATTAACGAGTAACACTCTTCTTCGTTTGATTTCTGATGAGATGTTGTTGTCAGAAGTGATGGCCCAGCCAAGATATACAAAGCTCCTTATTATGTCCAAGCTCTCTTTAAGCTCTTCTAGATAGAAGTGCTTGCTCGTCAGAGTTCTTGTTCTTCTTGTCTGCTTAACTATTCCTACCGTACACTCCAACGTGGGAAGAAACCCAGTATTAGGTGGGTTGGCATGTCACAACGTGGCTCAAAGCGGACCCAAGTTCTAGCATCCAAGGTAGATATCATCTCTATAACCAACGAGATGCAGCTTCGTTTGAACATTCGAAATTCTTCTAGAAAGGAACCATGCTAAAGAATTTAGGGGAACCAAGTTATTCCCCCTAGACCCCTAGATGTTACCCGCATTGAATTTCAATGAATAAGCATTAAATCGCCATCAATCGTTCCCATTCCGCTCCAGAAACATTCCGTTGAAGGAAAGTAGAAGCTTCGCAGTGGAATCACCATGGAACGCATCTGGAAATTAAATCTTTCACATAAACAAACAAAAAGATTGCAACCTTTAAGCTAATCAGACTTCACTTTCTCTGCACGATCATAAAGACTTAAGGTTTGATGTTTCCATTCCCATAATTTGCAACCAAAGGGAATCTTTTCCAGCGGCATCCACCCATTACGGATGTAAAAACCGATAAAATTCGATATGGATGTCAACTCATTCTCACTTACTTTTTGTGCGAGAATTCACGCTCCATGGATGAACTATGCGGCACCTGTCATGCACCTTGAACACATCATACTACCAGAGGTCAAAAAACTCACTTTTTTGTTGTTGTTGTTGTTCTTCTTCTCACGAATGAAAGAGAAGAACAACAAAAATAACAAGAAAAGCAACAAAACAAGACAAGTGAAAATAAAATTGTCATTGACGACATTTTCCGCAGACTTTTCAGTACGAACCAGCATAACACGACAAGAAGTCTGCAGGTATTACGCAATATTCCCATTGAGCGGCTACGCCACGTTAACACAGTCTGCACACCCTACCTACAACAGAAGTACCTGTGTCCAAAGACCTGCCATATTCTCGCACATTCAAAGTGGTGCTGTTCTGCTTGATCTCCATCAACGTTCACCACCTTGACTCATATGTGTGTGCGTGTGTTAAGCTTCTTTTGTTTCCCTTAGGTGAACGCAAGGTTCCATCTGGGGATTAGTAATTGCACACGAAAACCATAGAGTACTCCCTAAGACATAAAAAAAAAAGAAAAACCCCCTCCTCCTGTGGTTGTCATCATAACTCATTCCCGACATAAATCTTTCCTCTTATACTGGGTGATGAAGTTACTTTGTGCTGTGTACCGTCGTGGTGGTGTACCACAAGGATCGGTAGTTGGGCCGACAAAAGAATTCAACTGGCTGCTTGCCCAATAAGGGATATAATTTTCGAATCCCAATATGGATTATAGAGCATCGAAGAGATGTAATTAGAAATGGGAACACATGGCGTAGGCCTTGGAAGATGGATGATCCTGTAATGCGGGCAATTTAATGATCACAATGGTATGGGCTTCCGGGATTAGGACCTAGTTAGGATGCCAACAGCACTTAGCGTATAATTTCACATTAATGATGATGGCTGCTGACGTTGAAAGGGCGTGTGAGTTATTTTGTCAGGAGCTGAGACATGAAGAAATTGAGTGAATTTAGAGTTCAAGCTTAGACGTGGTATCATTAGCTTTGCAGGTCTGGAGCTGTATAAATCGAGAGAAAGTCTGGGTTATGAGTCACGGAAGTAAAAATATCAATTGTTAAGTCTGGTAACGAAAGGTTTTGGCAGATTCACCAACTGAGATATTGAATCGACACTTTGCCTAGGTTTCGCAAGACCTTCTTTAGATTTAAATCACTTCGAGGCCACAGCAGTGCTTTTCAAATGAAAGTCTAAGCACTGACCGTGGGGCTACAACAATTACAGTGCAGTCACTCATATTCAACCAGCAATCAATTGAAGACGTGGCTTCGTGAGAAGCTGCAGGGTCTTGGAAGTCAGCACTAAATAAAGCTGGGCTGGGCAAGAACACACTTAGCTCTCAACAACTCTCTCGATTCCGGTATAAGGGGGTAGCCATCAATATATTCACCGACTGAGTTTCCATTTCTGTAACTCAAAGGCCGTTCTGGGCTGCTTCAATACTCTCAAGGACCTCTCTCAAACCGAAATAAAGCCAAGCTCTGGTGGGTACAAGGACACAGAGGTATTGAAGGCAAGGAAATTGCAGATCAACTTGCCAGGAAAAGCTCTCCAGAAAGGTACATTGGTGCCGAACCCTTCTGCGGCATCCCTACCTTCGCGTTCAGAATGAGTCTGGACAGCTGAGAAAAACAAATCCTCTTATCGTACTGGAACAACACTCAGGGACTCAGACAGGCTAAAAAGGCGATCCGATATCAGAAGGCTTGCCGACTTTCTCTCCGGTCACCGCAGCCCCAGATATCACTTACATAAACTTAATATAGTTCAGGAAACTGAATGGCGACTTTGCTTAGAGGAAGACGAATCAGCGGAACAGGTACTATGTGAGTGCGTTGCTGTCTACAGAGTCAGGCAGCGCCTTTTCCACAAAGAATTCTTAACACCGGAGGACCTTCGTAATGCCTCGACTGGAGATATCCTCAATTGTAATTTGCCCTTTGTAATTTGCTAAGGAGCGGTAGGGACAGTGTAGGTATTCCCTTTTTACACTTTTTTGTAGCTCGGCCCTTCTTTCGGGAGCAGCTGGTGTTAATTTCATGAATGTATGACAAGATTTTGACTTATGTCTTGTACACCATAACACAATAGATGTGTCAGACTCTTCATTGATTCGAAAATGTTAGACAACAAGAACAAGTAAAACTAAAAGACAGATGTTTCTTATTTCCCCCCCCCCCTTCCCACCATAGATTGCCAATTTGTTTCTTTAACTCACACCATTGATGCAACACTTTGTGGGGCCCCTCTTCAGCTTCAAATGTCCCATTAGTTGAATAAACCTCTCCACTGTCACTTCTACAACTCAATATCACTTTCAGAATCTCCTCCACTTTCAGAACATCCACCCACAAGACTCCGAAAATCACAGCACTCTGCGTTTCCCCTAATGAATTCCCTCTCGGATCATTAAATTTTACGAGCGGAATTTCCACGGTATACCCTCCACTTGAAGCCGAGAAATCAAAACAAAATCCACATCGTAAATTTCAACACAGATACAGGTCTCACCACCACCACATCACAAACTACTTACCATAGTCATTTGCACACAATTTTATTCATTTTTTTTTTTGTTTTAGCTCCTCTTCCTCCTTGGAAGGCATGACTCATAGAAGGCAATCAATTGCCGCGCTAGTTAACAATGTGATAGAAGTTGATCTAGTATCTTTGCATCGCAAGACATCCAATCATCATCAAACATTTTCCATCCGCAACAACCACAACTTCGTTATTTTTTATTTGAATTTTATTCATAAGACATGGAGCGCTGGATTGCATTGTTTTGGATTGCAGGACTCGCTAGGATTCTACTTATTGTCTTAGGCCAAAGCGGCATTTTGTTTTATTAGCATTTAAATGAAAATCCCCAAGGAAACAACAACAAAGAGGTGGATTCACGAATATTCGAATATAAATTGTCGGGTCAATGCCTTCGGAATGTTGTACACAGAACTCTTGGGTTTTGTTTTAGTCTTTTGCATCCTTGTAAACAATGTCACCCACTCGTCCGAGAGTGTGGTTCGGTTCGGTGGTAGTTTCCTCCATCTGCCGCTTAAGTAGCTCAATGCGCATTCATGTAGCACCGCGCACCGCGAGGGAAGAAAATCTTAGACGACGCTTTGCCATTTCTCGCTGGGGATTTGTTTTAAAATAAAGGACTTCTCTGCTCCTGACTCGCCGTTCTCATTCGTGTTCTGTGTTTGGCACAAAATAATTCAGAGAGATGCTTGGATTTTGATAACATGCCATGCTAAATGTGGAAAGGAGAACTTTTCCGGAACACAGTTGCACACACACACAGTCTATTCTACTCGGGAAGAGACTTCAAGGTCTGTTTGGCATTTAAGAACCACGATACAAACAAACAAACAAAATCCTAAAAGGGGGAACAACTCATGATGCAAACGAGACAACGATGTCTATCGACCGAGCAATGGAAAGTGCAATTTTCATTTCATATTCGCTCATCTATGTGAGTGAGGATATCACGAGGAGCAGGGTCTGAAACTAACATCCCGAAGCCGTATTAACAACTCAATGTCACGTAGGAGGATATGATTTTGGAATTTCGAATGTTGCACACGCCCTTGTCCCTCTTGGATGTGTGCTCCCCTCTTCTCTGTGATTGAGACTGGGGATACCTACGTGCATTGCATTTATCCAAGGTCAAGTGATTTGGATGTTTTGTAGTGACTTCCTCCACTTGGTCAGGCGGGGGGGGGGACATCCAAAACATGGGCCATGCATTTCATAAATGTGATGTATGGTGTTTGTTAGAAATTGAGAGTTGCACTGGTGGCTAGGGTACTGTGCACGTGCGTGGGATTTGTGGCGATTCGAATCTTGGGAAGAATTCATCGCTCTTCCTTTCGAGATGGCAAATGCTAATCTTTTGATTGATTCTTGTGTGTGGGGCTTGGTTACATGGCCCCACACATCACATGTGGAGAGATGTTAGAAAATATTATGTTCTCTACCGACTGGTACATGTGCGCATCGGTGTGTCCAGAGGGATTACGTGGAAGTTATGCCCAATCAAATGTAATTACTCTTGTATTCTTGAAGAAATCAAAATAAATGAGTTAGGCAATTGGCTGGCAGCAGGATACAGAGGTTGAAGGAGCACGGACCTTGTAGTAATGACGTACAATTTGAGTTTGAATAGAAGTTAGGAATTTTCCTCGTGATGGTGATTGACTTTGGTCTTAAAAAGAATATTTGTAAAGACGTGGTTGCTTGGAAGGGGATGTTGAGGAGGTCAAAGTGTGCGTTTGAGTTTTGGTGAACGATCTCAATGAATGGAGTCTTGAACCTTATCATTGTGAAAAAACAAGATCCATCTATTTACTTAAATTATGTAACAAACGAACCATTCAGGCTTCCATATCAAGGCGCCTGAGGTCCCTTTGTGTTCCTACGCACCAACTTGGAACCATGGCAGCACACAATCCTTCACAATCCCTGAGGATTTTTGGTTTAGGATTAGAAAATTCTATGTGAAAAGTCGTGGCACTTAGACACTTACAACATTCTGAAGTTCAGTAGGTCCAAGCCTTAATCCAATCAAAACAGGTTCGAATCTCAGCAACCAAACACGCTTTTACCGCAACACCTCTGAACAGACAACTACGACTTTAGGTTAGGTTGAGTGGCTGCCCCCGCTAAACAGAGACACACTTAGGCCAAGACAAGGCCCGATGTGATACCACGTAGAGAAACTGGATAACCAGCATCAGAGACCTCACATGCGGAATTTTCCTAAGAGGAAGAGGGAGTCAAAAAGCTCTGGGTAACCGTACCGGTGTGAACCCCTTTCCTGTACCACAGCTAAAAGTGGAACCAATTAGATTTTAAAGATGTCAAGCCTGGCTAGGTCATTGAGATCATCGAAGGAGTACGCTAATATGCCTTTTTCCCCTAAGCCTTGATAGGGCAGGGCAGGTGCAAAGAAGGTGTAAGATCGTTTCTTCCTCCTCTTCGTCTCTGCAGCTTCTACAGAAATTGTTCGAGGGAACACCCATTCTGATGGCATGCCAGCCGATAAGACAACGCCCTGCAAGGGCTCCCAATAAACTTATTATATGTTTCCTATTTACGGAGATGAATCTCTCTGATCTCTTCACATCCAGGTTAGGCCAGATCTGTTTCGACAGAAGTATTGATGCTATTTCACCTGCAATTGACACTTCTTATAGCTTCAGCGCCGAGGTGTGATTTTATCGATTCCGGAGAGGCGAGCTGTTCCCCTCTATTATCGAAGAGGTTCCGACTCGCTCCTTTCTTTGCTGGCTCATCCGCTTTGCTGTTGTCCGGAACGTCTCTATATCGTGGAACTCAGCATAGGGACATAGTCCACCTGTCAGCGATGTCATTCAGAGACATGCGGCATTGCTTTACCAACTTGGATCGTACTGTCGGTGATTCCAAGGCTTTTATCGCCGCTTTGACTTTCTATGTATAGTACAATAGCGCTACCATGTACCGCGTTAATCGAAAGCCAAGCCACAGCTTCTCGGACTGACGTCATTTTGAATCAGGTGCATTGGAGAAGACCCCAGCCCTCGTACCATACGCTGTTTTAGATCGATCTGTATATGTCTCTATCACAGATTCATCTTAGACCTCACGCGATTCCCAAACACTTCTACTCGGAATTCTAGTCTTGAATTTGACATGGAAGTCTAGTCTAGTCCATGGCTGTATAAATCCATTACACTTTATTGGGCTGAAGGCCCCATTGCGGGCCCAACGCCCTCCGACAGGAGTAAAGAGCAACAGAAACCTTCTTGACACGTTTCAAAATATTAAGCTTTCAGCTAAGTTTATTGTCGAGAATGACTCCCAAGTACTTGGCATGTCCTGTGAACTGAAGTTTCATGCCTCTAAGTCTTGGGGGGACGATAAATGGTACTTTTCACTAGTTCGGTGTTTGCAGCATTAACTGAAAGTGCAACCCTATCCGTCCATAGAACTAGTTTATTGAGAGCCGATTCCATCAGGTCTCTAATAACATTAGGAAACTACCCCGATGTACGTAGCTATCGCGATGTCATCAGCGTAGGCTACAACTCTGCATCCCTCTACTCACAGAATGTTGAGCAACTACGACTTTAATAAATTAACTTTTTCATTACCTCAATCCATTCATTCCTTCCATTCAGGCCCTCTTTAGGCCAATTTACAGACTGTCTCTCGCTATACAGTTTGAACGTTTGTAATCCATAACAATTTCGAGACCTATATTCAAACAAGAGTTTAGGAATGCACAGGTTAGTTAAAGTCGACATTTACGAGCACAATTCCAAACGAGTAGCCTCTCCAGGAAATGGGAGTCAACATTTCCTATTATTCAACCAAAGACCTATGGAATCTAGCTGTGTGACAGAGTGTCGTCTTCCAAGACAGCCAGGCAGGATTAAAAGCTTTAAACTTTTCACCATTTTTTATATTAGCCGTCATGAGGACATCTAGGGCAACAACCAAACTGAAGAACTTGCCCCAATGGTCTTCATGTCCCTCTTTTGGCCCGCTGCCTTTCTGTGACTCTTGAGGACTCAAAGAAAGACCTACATGATGAAGCTCATGCTACAATATCTAGAGTTGCACTTTACATTCATTCCGTCTAATACCTAAGACCTCCCGCAACACTACCCACTAATAAAAACCAGTCCTCCAAGACTGAGTAAACTACGAAAGGATAGTAATGCAACATCCTGTCGTACCTAATTAGCATGCAACATGGCAAAACTCAAATTTGACAAGTGTCTTCCAGTGTTTAGCACGAACTCTTTCCCCCATCTTTCGACGACCTTGCAGTCTCATCCTTTACAAAGTAATGGTCGCCATAGCCTCGGTCGATATTAGAATTTGATGACAATTACATAGATTTCTTCGAACATCCTTCAAGTGCATAATCATTCAGCTCCCGGCTAAACCATCACAATAAATTAGCAATGTAATTGCGTATCAGATACCCATGCACCCAATAATCGAGGTACCCCGTGACCATCGCGATGTGCTTCCATTTAATTTGCATCTCCTCTGCATCGCATCCACCCTTGGACAATAAATACGAAATCCTAAACGCGCACGCGCCAATTACCCACACACATAAATAAGGTTCATTAAAAACTCCCCATTCAATGGCTGAGATATACATCTGATTATATAGCGGTACGCGGTGGATACACACACGGAACCGCTCTAGGACAAATCTTAACATGTCAATCGAGCTAACTCTCTGCTTCCTTTTCAGATACACGTAGCCGCAACCGAGGAAGGCTATAAAATGCTATCACGGAAACCAACACACATATTCGTTCTATGCCTGCTTATATCGGTGGCAACGGCTGCCCGTCGATCTCGGATAGATGGTGCTCCTCCTCGTGCGGCAGCACTAACAACAAATTCAGCTGATGCCACAACAAATGACAACATTGCCACCGCAACAAGTGATGAACAAGTTCAAGTATCTGTACCCGCACCAGGTAGTGATGGCGGTGTTGTGGTACCAGCAGTAGTCGCATCTCCAACGGCACCGCTTCCACAATCATCGTTATCGTCATCTTCGTCATCATCCTCATTGGACG
This sequence comes from Criorhina ranunculi, assembly GCA_951813785.1. NCBI lineage: Eukaryota > Metazoa > Arthropoda > Insecta > Diptera > Syrphidae > Criorhina > Criorhina ranunculi. Next base: position 7,704,400 of record OX638381.1, read on the forward strand.
ATCAATCATCCTTGCCAGTAGTACAAGAGACAAAGGCCCAAGAGGCTGCCGCTGCCGCTGCTGCAGCAGTGATAGCTCCACCCGATAGTGTGGAGCAAAAGGAACTAGCACCGGCCGCGGACGATACACTACCGGAAGATCAATTACCAAAGGCCGAGGGCAGTGGCGAGGACAATGACATTCAAAATGCTAATGGACCAGGCGTCGAAGAATGTGATTCTGACATGATTGGCTTCGAGATTATTACCGGGTGAGTTACCAATTTTTGTTTTCAACTCCTTGTACTCAATCCCTCTCTGTATCCAGTATCCACACCTGTGAACATCTGCCAAACCAAACTTGGCCTCGAACAAGACCACTCGTTCCGCGCGCACAATTGTGCTCTTCCATCGTGGAACGTGATCGTTGATTGATTTCTCCTCGTGACAAGGGCCTTTCCGCATATGCGGCATATTAGCTGCTGCCTTATGCAACATCCCTCCACTTATGGTCTAGAGAGGGGAATCAATCAAAACATCACAATGACATGTAATTTTCAACATATTTAGAGATTCGTCAAGATGTGACCAGGATTCCCAATGAGTTTTGGTGGGGGGGGGGGGATAAGTTCGAACAGTGCGCACGATCTCGCTTGTAGACCAAATAAAGACCATAATTTCAAGCAATTGGACACGCCGCATTAAGCCGTGGATTTTGTGAAGATGACCACAGAAATGTACTTTGATTGTGTGTGACAAAAGCCTCTCCTTTGGGACACTGATGAGATGGGATTTGTTGCTGCCGAAAGAAGAAGACGTCGTCGTTGACTGAAGGTCGCACCAAAGAAGATTAGATGATGTAGACAGAATTGGTATCCGATTCTATTTAGCAAATTTTGTTGGCAGTTTTACTTTTAACGAGATAACAACTTGATTTTGGAAAAAATCGTTAGGCCTTCGAGCTAAGGTCTTTGGCCGGGACAAATTACAAGATGATGTTGCTATTCCAAAGCTATTAGTGAGATTATTTGTTAACACAAGGTCGATTGAAGATTGAAGACATCGAGGTATATCTCACTGTTTCCTTGGGCCCTGGTTCTACACAAACTACTTCTAGTCTTCGAAAGATGCACACAATCTCTCGATTTCAGGTCCCCACAACAAAATTGCATACCTCATACAAGCTTAGAAGACCTTTTCTAGATTTCTAGAGAAGAAATGGTAATGGAAGTCCAGCTATAACAGAAGAGAAATGCTGCTGAGCGTCTGAAAAAATCCCTGATTGCCCGTCTTAAGGCTTAAGACCAAAGTAAGTCCGCAGAAGATTCAATATTTGGTCGAAAATTCTGTTTGTACAAGGCCAATTGTTTAAGGAAGTAGCTTTGTATTTTCCGACTACAATTAGAGAATCATAAAATTCTCGACCAATTTCCTTAGAGGACGGCAGATTGATACCACAGTCTTCAAGGAGTTCGTCGATGTAGATTTAAGAGATACAAATACATACGTAAAGGGTAGTCTCTTTCCGCATTAGAGATGGCTCAAAGGACTCATACAGCCTAGCCCAAGACTTAATTGAACTCACTTTTAAAGAAAGTCTGGTGCTGCCATCCAACATCCCTTACAGCGCGCTGCGATACCATCCTACTGAACCGGAGGCGCTCCTCAGTGCTCTCAACGACGTCTCGACCGTAGTTGAGTTGCCTTTCCACAGTTGTCCGGGCAACATGTAAGATTAGCGGCACCGCTAACCTATCCTGGATCAGACCTTCCTGGTCAAAATACAGAAAAGCCTCTGGGGAGATGAAGCCATTAAGGTGCACCCTCTCATGGTACATTGGATTGGGGAAGTAAGCCCCAGAGATCAGGTTATTGACCGAGTTCATTGCTCTTGCAATGTGCCCTCGAGTAAGTTTCAAAAGGAAATTGTCCACTCTGATTAAGTCCGCCTTGATGTAGAGGACCTCATTGGAATAGAATTTTCTGTAGGTACTCAGACTCTGGTGTTCTGTATAAGCGAAGGCAAACCCTCTCAAGCACCCGAATCCTTTCCATCAAGCTTGCCCACACGTTGAATCACACGGGACAACCATATGTAAGCATTGGCTGGATTAGTATCGTATAGCAGAATACCTTCATCCTCGCATCGAGTTGGCTGTTGCAAAATAGTCTCTTTGTAAGGGCAAAAGCCACTCGGGCTCTGGCCAGAGCAGCATCTATATGTTTGTTAAAATACAGATATTGATCTAGCCAGATCCTGAGGTATCTGACTACACTTCGACTCATTAATGGTTGCCCGTGCTGTCCCACGATTGCGAACTTTCACCAATTCTTTCTGGTATCCCTAGAGATCCGTAGATCATAATCGATGAGAAATTTGATTCAAAGAACCTTTTCCAGTTCCGTTAACCTGCACCATCTATACCCATTCTAGTGATGGGAGCTCGCCTTTTCTGTGCCAGTGCTCTACATTCCATGAGGTGGTCTCTGCACATTCTGTAGCTTCTGTTTTCGTCTACTCTAGTCCATTATTGTGGATATTAAAGCTCATGGGCAGTTTAAGCCCGTTTTAGCCGATGCTTTCAAATTTCTTGTTTGGTTTAGTGCGTTATCTATGTGGTCTCAACTTTCAGAAAAGTTTTGAATTAAAGAATGGAGTTTTCGACCGTTTTTATTACTACTGGTGAGCAAGAACGGAGCCAATTAGCTGTTTTGATACCTCGACCTCCAGTAATCCAAACCTGCTTTACAATTCGATGAGTGCGTCTCTGGCCAGCTCTTGTTAGTTTTTGAAGAATGGTTTGCCTATCATCCGTACCATTCATCGCGTCCATTAGACTTACTGCAACCTTAGTTGGCCTTAAAACAGCTCAAGTTCTTTTGTAAGTCTTTTGTGAGAGATCAAACAAGGTCTTTCAAGTCTGGGTGTATTTAACTGTTAGATATTTGTGGCTTGTCAATCGAGAAATGAAAGACATCTCGTTCTCTTAAGTTTGTAACCTCCAGCTCAGTCATAACTCCCTCCCCGTTGCCTTATAAAATTTGAAAAATCATTCCATATACACATGAGTACGAAATTAGCAGTCGAAGAGGGTTATCTCTGGAAAGTTTCAAGACAAAAGAACGCCAAACGACCGTTATTGGAGTTTTGAACATTAAATAGAACCTTGCAGAGAATATTTCGGGAGAAGTCTTAAAATTCTTTCAGATCAACAATTATTCTTGGTCATTAATTAACAGCATTTTATAAAAAAAAAAAAAAACGTTTTGTGGCCCTTATTTTCCGCGTCATTTAATCCTTTCACCCATCATTACCTCAAATTGTTTTTACAAGAACTGCAGCTAGCAGAATTGACTTGCGCCCTAAAGATGGACATAACATTCTAGAAAGCATCTTCCAGCTATAAAAAGTACAAACTATTTTGATTGCCTTAAACTATTCTCACACAGAGGGGAGCGCAGCACCATCATTCCACACATGACTCTAGCGTAATAACTTAATTTCACCCCAATTAATCACCACGCTTTAGTTCACACCGGTTCCCCATTAGATTAAACTATAATTTCGAACATTCCCCCGACTGACATAGCATGACATCATTATTTAGCACTTTTACGCCGACCGATGAGTAGTGGTCTTTTTTTTCTAAATAACTAACACTTACCTGGCAATGCTACAGTTGAGAAGAAAAAAAAAATTAATAAATTGCCCGCCTGTGGAGAGTCATTGCTTTGTGTTCATGACGATTGCAATTCCACACCGGGAATGTCGTCATTAAGTTCTATTTTTATGTATCTCATTAGGTGCCCACAAAGATACAAAGATACATTATCCCCAAGAACACAGAAAACAGATTTTGATCTAATGTTCTGCTTTGGTGAGAAAACCCATGTCCAAAGCACACACTGTAAAAGGATTTTCATTCTGTCATTCCTCATTTCCACTTTGATTTGTCGATATCGTTTGATCGCATCACCTTCTCAGGAGAAATTATCCGCCTAAAGGCTCCCTCTCTCTGCACACAGTGCAAACACAAAATCAAAACCTAGACGACAATCGTCCCGTAGTCGCAATTGCAATTTGCAATTTTCCTTACACACAAGAGGGTTCCTTCAACAACAAAAAAACTTCAAATCAATTATCCATTACGATGTAGATACACAGTATACCAATGGAATGGGATCTTGGAATCGATGATCATACATCAAGCCCTTCTGTGTATCATTTTGACTCACGATAGATAGACGTTGATAGATCCTATGGATATCTAATGATGGAATCATTGATTGTAACCCATGTCCGAACGTGCAGATATATTCCTTTGGACCGCAATGGTTATGTTTGTTTATTTGAGACTCAATGAACTTTTGAAATTAGATTCTAGATGTTTCATGCACACATCTATCGATAGATACTCTCACTTTCGATGGGTGAAATATTAAAACTGAACCACTACATTGGGCAACGGTATAGTTGCTTAGGGTTAGACCCAAGATTGATCGGGAGTTTTCTGATTTGACCGCCGGCAATTGCATCAGAAGAACTGCTATTATTCACCGCAATATTGAAGATAATGATGAAGAACTTACCTGCAATGGAGAGAAAGAAGAAAATTATAATAAAAAATCAATTTTGTAAGTAATCATTAGGTTTACGGTATTCAGAACGCGAATTGTATCTTTTTTGCGGTCGATAAGATAAGAAATTGATTTGGGAGATTGGTTGGTAAAGATTTTTAGTTTAGAAATCTATCCTTTCGATTGATCTTAGCAAAGGAAGTGAAGAAATCAAATTAAATGAACCCTCAAACCCTCAAGGCCCATACTCACGTATGCATGCCTAGTCTGGTGGCCAGCCGCAGTAAAAACCACAAATCTGAACATCCTTCAGCGACTGGCTTGCGTAGGAACCACAGGTGCAATCAGAACAACATCGACTGCAGCTCTTGAGATGAGGCTGGGATTAATATCTGTTGATCTTTACACAAAGGAAGTGGTCGCGAAAACTGCGCTTCACCTACAACAACTCAACCTTTAGAAAAAAAAAGGGCCGGATAGGTCATCAAGCAATCACCAAGTGGGTGAACATTGAAGCCAAAACGGACTTTTTACCACTTTTTACCTAAACCTCGAACTCAAAATTCCCTCCAGAGAGAGCTGGACAGAATCTTCATCTTCAAGGATTGGTCAAAAATGGATGCGGGTGTAGGATCAGGGATCTATGCACAGGAACCTAACATCGCACAGTCGATAAGACTTCCAAACCACAGCAGCCTGTTCCAGGCGGAAGTTCTAGCAATCGCCGAAGCCTCGAGAGAACTATCTCAACAAGCACTCCCAAGAAGCTACATTGACATATACACTGATAGTCAAGCAGTCATCAAAGCCATCACATCCACAACGATCAAGGGGCATTCAACACCAATCAAAACGTCATATTCATCTGGATCCCGGGACACTCGGGTATCCATCGAAATGAAAAGGCAGACGAGCTAGCAAGAATGGGTTCTGATATGGATCTAACAATGGCCGATGACTCAATCCTACCCCCATTAGAACCATAAAAGTCCATCATCACAGCAAAAGTCCGCACAGGCGCACCTCAAGAATGCTCTGGACAGAACTTAATAAGAGACAAACAAAAGAAATCATCGCAGTCAATAGAAGTCATACCAGGTCATAACCTGTTAGCGGCCCACTTTAAAAGAATGCGTTTGATCACAACAGATCTATGCAGGGGATGTAGCGACATAGACACGGAGGAGGACACATTCCACCTCCTATGCGAATGCCCAAGCCTCAGCAGAAACAGGAAGACAACAACTGGGGTCGAATTACGGCATCCGTGATCGAGTAACTCGTCACGAAAAAACGAGCATTATTACGTCGGAATGATCGTTTATACGTAATAATGCTCATTTTTACGTGACGAGTTACTCGATCACGGATGCCGTAATTCGACCCCAGATCTGAGCGAATTGCCGGGCAAGCCACCGAGAGCCATTCTACAATTCCTTCGCAACTCGTGATGGTTCAGAGAACGTAGGTACCCCACACCACACCGGGGAACACAATGGATCTGTTGAGATCCAAGTGAGGCTGTACTTAATTGCCGCCACCCCTACAAACTTACCAAACCTAACCCTTAAACCCACTTTCTCTGACTTATCTCACGCCATTTCCTGACTTCAGCCCGAGCATAAGGACAATCAGCCGTCCACGAGATGACTGCAGAAAGGTCGTCAACTACGGTTTACAAAAACGGGTCGAAAATAGAAGAAAAACTGACCTGTCAATGAGACTTCTGAATCTCAGGCACTAGACTTTCAAAGACCAGCTGACGAGAGATGGAGCACGCATCTGCAGGGAACACATTATTGCATTGAATAGATCAAACTAAACGCTCTTCAAAGGGATTATCAAAGGCCATAGCCTACTGGCGGGCCACTGTAGAAGAATGCTTTATGCAGAGGCTGCGGCTATACAGAATTAGAAGAGAGTCCGATCCACTTCCTATGCAAAGAACCAGAAGCTACATTGACGAAAAGGAAGAAGAAACCATTCCCCACCTTCTTTGTAACTGCCTAGCTCTCTCCGGCTAAAGAAGACTCCACTAAGGAAGAACTTTGACGACCTTAGCGATCTGATAAGCACAGATGACAGGAACTTCCTTCTTTTCAGAAGCTCCAATTGATTCAACGAGTAGTTAAGGAGATCTCTTCAGATCCTTGTGGTATAACAATGGATCTTTGACTGGCAGCCACGTCAATCTTACCTAACCTTGAGAACCAGAAAGACGGAACTTAGCGAGTACTATTTCAACAACCTGGTCGATCTGTCTAAGAAGCCACCAAAAACCGTTCTGTGTTCAATGAAAGTACGTAGAACATGTCTTTTTCAAAGGTAGGGTCGTCAAGGTATTACCAATTGGCGCTTAAATCTTAAGCCTGCCAATACTAAAACTACTCGAGCAGGTTGTAAGAATTGTCAAGCTTAATTCATTTTACCCTAATTCTTCTCAAACAACAAACTTGTCCTGCAAAACATTCCCCATACTGGATGTCACAGGACTTCAATTGCAGGGCTTACAACCTCAATTCTCAGTAAGACTGATCAAAGCCCATAGTAGTTTTGCATGTTGCAATTTAAAAGGCATTTATAGCAAGTCAGTTGGAAAGGCTTGTTAAAATGTCAACAGAATTGAGTTATTGATGGGATACGTGCTCATAGCAATAAGAAGTCTAGTTCTAAGTGTCCTCCATCTCAAAGCGATTTCATAATCAATATGATCAAGTGCATATAAGCCGGAAGCCAATAAAACCTGTTAACTAACTGAATTGGATTACCTACTCCAGATTTTAACATGTGTAACTGTTTCCATGCATCCCTTCACTTAATTACCAATCTTTCTGTCATATGTAGGTACGATTTAAATACAGGAAATCAAGAACGTCAACTTGAAGATGGAACACCATGATGATTCCTTCCCTCCAAATCTTACTTCTCAAAGTCAACAGGATCCCTACACTCAGATTTTTTAACTCGTACTAATCAATTAAAACTAAATTCCGTTCTCTTTTTCATTTGTAGATACGTATTCTCAGCGCCAGGAAAACTCTTGGATTCCCTACCCGGAACACTTATGTTAACAGATTGTCTGGAGGCATGTCAGAGCAACGAAACATGTCATGCTGTTAATTACGAAACAGGACTCTGTGTGCTCTTCTCTGCAAATGCTGATAAATTACCAGGTAATTTATAAATAAAAAATATTACACTCTTTCTCTTCTTTTTTTAAAGGTTTTCATTTTATTTATGTGAATGTATGGGTGTGTGTAGAGGGAAAGATATAAAATGATGACTTCTTCAACTGATGGTTGAATTAAGATACGAATTTTATTTTTGGTTGTAAATCAAAAGATACCTCGAATGCAAAACCTAATTAAGGTGGCTTGGATGGATGATAAAAAAGATAAGGATATAATAAACATTTGTTGACTAAGAGGCCGATTAATATGTGTAGAGGGCGGCTGAGTAAAATTTTGTTTCGTATCTTTACCACACGAGAGTAATAAAAAAGGACAATTTGAGTTGTTCAGGGGAATCGTTTTGACCATATGAATGCATAAGTAGATGCGGTCACTCACTTGGCTATTGGGAGCTACATATACTCGTTGTTGGAAAGTTATAATTTATGACGCAGCGATTGAATTTTTAATTTGAACCAGATGACTGAAAGACTGATTATAGAAGTACACAAGTGCCTTTATAAAAAACAATCTTAAGCGTTTAAGAAAGGTTGATTGCCATTAACTTAGAAACTTTGTACAGTCGGAAACGGATGAGTGCAAATCGGATAAGTGCAAAAACCATCTTAGTGCAATGCCTTCAAAAACCCCTTGCAAAACGTATAAGTGCAAATTTCGTGTAAGTAAGTTTGAGCACCCAAAATATTTTATTTACCAAAAAACACTCGGATAAGTGCAATTTGTACATTAGAAATGCTGTTCTCTTTTAAGGAAAAGATTAGCATGTTTCGGCATCACCGGGACTGTGCGAATGTGCCTTACGGCAGCCCTAGGGGCAATTGTTGGCCTTACTCCATGGCACATCTTCGTCAAAAATGCAGCAATTCGCAGTGCAGTTAACCTCCAACACTATACAGGAATCCAACCAAGCAGACATAGGGGTCAAATGGCTATCCTTTCTGACTTTCCCGAGCTTCAAGCGATCAATACAGTATCCGACTTTATGCCCACCATAGTCTGTTTTGGCAGATTGTTTGCAATTCTTGGGAAACTGGCGATCTGCTGCTGAAGATAAGAGGACAAGTTTGATGGATCAAAGATGGACTCCGGTGTTGGAGTTGGAATTTATGGCCCTAATCGCAAAGTCCCAAAGGCACTTGGAATATGCTCTAGTGCGTTTCAGGCAGAACAACTTGCCATTGATACTTGCGCATAAAGGGGACAACCATCAACAGATGCACCGATAGTCAAACAGCGCTCAAAACATTGAACTCCCATAACTGCAACTCAAAGCCCGTTTCAGGCTGCTTCAATGCTCTCCAAGACCCCTCCAAGTGGAATACAGTCAAGCTCTGGTGGGTACCGGAACACAGAGGCATTGAAGGCAATGAAATTGCAGACCAACTTGCCAGAAAAGGTGCTTCAGAAACTTTCTGCGGCATCCCTACTTATGCGATCAGATCGAGTCTGGACAATGGGAAAAACGGACCCTTTTATCCTATTGGAACAACATTCAGGGACTTAGACGACGCACTTATGGATGAGTGCACAAAACGGATAAGTGCACATAAAATTGAGCCCGATGGGTTGTGCACTTATCCGTTTCCGACTGTAGTCCTCCCAATTTTGAGAGTGACCGAGAGCAATAACACAAAAAAAAAAATATTTGGCGCGACAGCTTAGGGCCTAGTTTATATGTATTTTTCACACAAATTTAAGGGACCTACAGCGTTACGGCCAACTCCGAAAGGCGGATTGAGAAGCATTTTCAACGACTCTTGGAGGTTTGTCATTGCCTGCTAAGAGGTAGTGCCAATCTTGCTGGCAAAGTGTAGCCTGACAGTGCGTAGCTCTTGGTAAGTAGAAGTGTGTAGCCCTTGCTTGTCAGCACTGTACACTCTTGAAGGTTTGTCATTACCTGCCAAGAGATGGTGCCAATCTTGCTGGCAGAGTGTAGTCTGACAGTGCATTGCTTTTGTTTGGAAGAAGCGTGCCGCCCTTACTTGGCAGCACTGTGTACCTTTGAAGGTTTGTCTTTACCTGCCAAGAGGCGGTGCCAATCTTGCTGGCAGAGTGAAGTCTGATGGTGCGTAGCTCTTGTTAAATAAAAGCGTGCGGCCCTAATTTGGCAGCACTGTAAGTAAGGTTTGAAGGTGGTGCCCATTTTGCTCTGTGACTTCCTAGCAGAGTGTAGTCTGACAGTGCGTAGCTCTTGTTTATTTTTGAAAGAATGTAGCTTGTGCGTGACAGAACTGTATAGACCAAACATGACAGCAGTTGTTAGCATCGAACAGCCCCTTTTTGACAACAGTCTATGGCTCTTGGTGTGTATAGAACTTATCATCCTCCAAAGTCGATAAGAATGCCTCAGAAGTACGATGTCAGTCAGTCAGCCTAACTGTCAGCTAAATATACTCATCCATATTTTAAGCCAAGGTTTTGGCCTTCAATCTGAGTGTGAGACTTAACAAAATCTCGCATGTTGAGAAAAACTTCTTTCACCTCCTCAGGCTTGCCTGTCATCAAAGCTAGTCCTAGACCAAACAATATGGCCAATGTTCATCCGTCACTGATTTGCGAGAATTTGCCTTCCTTAACCGCATTTGTCACACGAACACCTTTATGATGCGTGACTTACAAACTTTTTGTAGGGCAATCAAATGAGGTTTCTACCTTTCAATAACGGTTCTAACACGGTGTCCAGTGTCTGACTAAACCAGCTTCATTTGTCATCCATTCAATTTGAGTCACCTTCATTTTCGCACAGAGAAAGCAGTCATCTTATCCAAAAGGAAGACTGACACCTTTTTTGTTCCCATTTTTCTGCAAATTAAGGTCTAATCCAACCAGTTTCCAATCACCGTTCCATCTTAAGTGAGAAGTACTTCTCTACAAGTGCCAATCACGCAGAGATCAATGTTTTCTCCTCTTCCGTGCTATTTCTGGCACCCAATGTGGGAAGCAACTTTGAAGTAAATAAATTTCTAATCCCAATTGACTCTTAAAAACAAGTTTCAAAATATTACCAAACCCACCTAGATTTCATCTCATGCCATCATCTTGTATCTTAATCTTGACCTACGCAAGTACACCAGTGTAACCAGTCCTATAACTACCGCCGACATTCCATTAAGCAATCTCGGCTCGAATCGCAACGAATTCCAATTAATCGAAAATCTCCCCACTTGAGGCACGTGAAATTTCAGAATGATTCACAAAAGATCACGAGTAATCCCAGATTCCGTGCAATGACCGTATTATTTGATTAATTAAGGGTTGTTAGGCCTTTGGCAAAGTGAGAATCAAGTGTGGATGGGATTGATTCGTATAAAGTTGCCAATGATCAGCTTATAGTGTGCGCCTCTTATTGGCCATGATTCATGAGATAACCATTAAAAGTGAAATGAACTCCTAGCCGTGCTAGATACTTATACCTTTTCATGTTTCTTTTTTTTTTAATTACAGGTGCTCTGACAAAATCCCAATTCCCAGTTTTCACAATTTATGCACAAAAATCCTGTTTGGGTGTTCGTCCATGTGCTCGTGCATGGTGCGTGGACCGTGTCCAAGGATACAAATTGAATGGACATGGCAAACGTTCGATGACGGTCAATTCAAGGCGGGACTGCTTGGAATTATGCCTGGGCGAGACTGAATTCACATGCCGGTAAGTAAGGAGGGGATTTTTCAATTAATTTGTAGATCGACACTTGGACAAAAAGGTTGGCAATGCAACAAAGTTAATAGGGAATCTAAGTGGCTCTTAATGGCACTGTTGTTGATAATGGTAATTATAGCCTAAGACTGGTAGTAACGATATTTGTTGTAACACTTGTTTACGTCTCTTGAAAGTGGTTGTGATGACTGTTGTCGGTACCAAAGGGAAGATACTTTTTTTAAAAATTTACATTTCGATCGGGATGATATGCGAATAGTTAGCAATGTCGCGTGTGTTACAGTCTAGTCCTGTTTAATGGGTATGGCTTGGTGAAGGTTAACAACTTTTGTTGGCAGAAAATGAAACTTAAAAGTCGGGTTTTTGTCTTCTGCACGTGGGTAGAAGTTCATTTTGAAACCAGCGATTGTGAGATCCACTCTAATGTATGACACAGTGGCACGAGCCTGAGCAAGATCTAGATGGGGGTCTATATCAGAAATAGAATCCGTAAAATCGACACCCACAGACGCTATTGAAACCATGCTAAGTCTTATCCCGCTGAACCTGTACTGAAACAAGATTGAAAGTATCACGCAGAAGATCAGTCTTTTTTTAAATCAATCTGAAGGTTTCGTACAACAAGACTACAGTCAAGGATATATGGTCCGTCAAATGGATTTAATGGTCTCCAATCATACTATTCCTCACTAACACGTGCACCAACAACTAAGTCAAGTGAATTGTTGAATTAAAACGACACAGCTTAACCCTAACTGGGTTCCTTTTGAGCCTCTTCGTTTACCTTCTTAGACCCCGGCCTTCTTTCAATTGAAGGAGTACAGAGATTGGCTATGTCATTTTGTTTTGTTGAGATGGGCGCACCCTTCTGGGGCACTTAGACTGTTGATGAAGAGACATCTTCTGTTGGCACAGAGCTGATCGAGTACAAAAAAAAAAAAAATGGTTCCTAGTCGTTCCTGTTGCTCTTGCGAAAGTCTTATTTGCAATCACTTAAGTAAAATGAACTCCTTAGAGCGTTTCTGATCTAGCCTTGGCCGGATCTACTTGGAATCTTGACACGATGTGCCATTCTTCTATCTGTGACTAGTTTTGCTGATAGAATCAAGCTTACGCATGCCAGAGGCATACCTTTCTGACTGAATTCTAGTGGTTGTACCTTCTATGGAAGATTCGTCAACCTGACACTTCCCCGAAATGGTGCTAAAGTCTGAATCTTAGCATAAGTGATTCGTCATCTCCGTAAAAGACGAGCAATAGTCTAGTCTAGAGTGATTCTCTTTGCAAAGGAAAACAAATTCAGGAATTTTTATTGTCGCTAGGCTTATCTGACAAAAGTCAATCTTCTCTCCCTAAGTTAACCACTTAGAAGCGAGAGTAACATATTTTCTTTTTATAATTCACTTGAGATAAAGGGGTTGCCCGGGACCGTTAAGGATGGTAGGCCGCATTAGTTCAGGCTCAGACCCTCCAAGGATCGCTGGTTATGAATACCCTTATGATGTTGTTCACACAGCGCTAGTGTTGGTGTAGTAATTTTGAAATGGTATTGGGTTTCAGTCTTTTTTGGGTTTCAGTCTTTTTGTTCCGAGGGTTGCTGTCCAGAATGACTGGGCAGAATTATTGGTACTGTTGCCATTGCTTATAATTCACAGTATTTCTTTCGATTTGACGATTGATCTGATCGCGAGGTGTTTATAACTAAATTGTTCAAAACAGATCAAAAGAAATCGTGGTGATAGTTTCTGACAACATGTCTCCATCTAGACACATCTCACATCCCCTAGATCACTTAATCTAGACATAAGACATCATTGCCAATAAGTACTTTATTACAAGAAACTGTTTACCGACAACGCAGAAAGATACCATGGGCAACAACCTTTCATCCTCGTCTACAGACATGTTAATTATATATTGCATCATCTCAAAGCCAATAAACTTTATAATGACAACCATTGGGATTGATAAACAAGTCATTAGCGCCACGATAAACCCTTCGACATGGCATAAAACCTGGCAAACATTGACTTGTCGTGCCCCCCTCCGATTTTAATTCTTAGATGTGACTTCGTACAGATAAATCGCACTTCCACAACGCATTCACATTGCAATTTGCTTTTCAAATTCACACAATAGTCAGCCATTTCCTGATTTCCCATCACACCCTGCAATCCCATCTGAATGCACATAAATTACTCTAACGCCGCAGAATTATTCATTAAAAAAAAAGGAATAATCCTAATCCTAGAGGAAACAGATACACGCACGCATTATAATCAGGAATACAAATCGATGTCATTACAAAAAAAAAAAACGACAGAAACCTTGGTTGACCAACACTCTCAGCGCAAACCTGTCGTCGTTGTCATCCCATCTGCCATCGTGTGATAATGTCTCTTGACCGGAACGCGTGAAATCTTCTCACGAAGCTTCACCAAATGAGTCGCTTTTCCGATTCCGCATTAGATCAATCGATTTTGTGTGTTCGCTTTTCATGCTTCCTTACGAGACAACAACGACGACAACATGAAGACGCCATTGTGTCCAAATCGATTGAAATATGATGGTCAAGGTGGAGAATTGTAACGTTCTTCTCTGCGTCCAATTCGATGGAATTTATCTTCCCCCAGCTAATGGTGGATTACAAACTTGCGCGAAACCCCTTAAAGCCTTTCGGGAAATTTTACAAAAATTACTAGCGGGGTCAGTGGACATCAATAATGCGGGCCTTTAATGGTGAATCGATGTTAAGTGCACACATTCGGTCATTGCACATCCACATCCATCACCTGTCCCGTACAAGGAATCGTAATTACCTGGGATTACGATTGCAAAAATATTTACCGACGCAGAGCGGTTGAGGTACATCACAGTGTGATACATCACTCGTTGAAGTTATAGGAACTCTCCGAAGCGAACTCCCTGATCTAAAACAATAGAGCGACGACGGAGGAGCTTTGGAATTTCGTTTTACTGCTCTAAGAGATCAAAGCGAAGATTAACACAACAGAAGCAGTTAAGGTGGGCATGTGGGATAGATCGAGGACGATGCTGCACGCTGACGGCACCTGCACTTGGTGATGGTGATGGAAATCGTTCAGCAAGGTAAGAGTATTTAACATTCCATTTGGTAAGCAGCGGCCGGTTGAGATGGCATAGAACTTGTTTTCAATTCGCGGTTATATTGATTCATGAGATTCATAGATAGAAAGCGATATACCCTGCCCGCACGAAGAATGTTTATAAATAAATTCATCGAAAGAGACAGATGGCGATAGGTAGAGTGAACACCTTGCAGATTGTCACCGAAATAAGGCTAGACCTTCGGAACAAGAAGTTAGAAGCCAGCTTAAGTATATCACTGCGTTTTCATGCGAAACCTATTGCTATTCTTCAAGAATTTCTAGAGAAGCTTGCGCCCTCCGTAAAGTGCCAGAAAATTTAGGACCTGGCTATAAGTGAGTGACAGCAAGAGTGGTCGAGTCCTCTGCTTTGCGGCTGATTTCTTGTATAAGGAGGTAGCATTCTGTAAGGATATGCAGAGGGACAGCATCGTTTTTAGGAGCGATTTTATTTTTAAGTCTATGGAGTGTGTTAGAGACGCCTGCAATGCCTTAAGTAGCAAGTTTAAGATGTTGCTTGGCAGTCCTGTAACCAGATTCCTTAAGTCCGACAGTGCTACACCGTACATAGTGTTTTTGATATATCAGGCGACGGGTAACATGTGTAGAACGCATATTCCATCGGTTGAACAAGACCGAAAGGCTCTCATTGGCACTTTCCAAAATTTATTAAGATTGCAACTCATACTTGGAACGGGCCACCACCTTTTTTATTGCCAAAGATTCAGCTGCAGGCGTACAAAGCTATACACACTTTCTTGATCCGCTGTTTTATCTTAAGCTTCCAGAATGGCTTCAGGATAGTTAGTGGTTGACAGTGGAAGTTGCCAATCCCAAGGGCACCACAATGGATCTACATTGATCTAAAAGTGACGAGGGAAAGGACTTCCTTTCCCTACTACCTAACCTTACCTAGCCTAGAGTAGTGGACTGTTTAAACGGAGAAAGGTTAAATCTGTCAATTTGGTTTTGCGGTGAAAAGCTTCAGTTTTGAAGCTTGACACACAAGTCTGCAGCTTTGGGGCTCATGAGTTAGCCTTCTGTACTACTCATACGAGGTACGTTTTCAAAACGGTTCGTTCATAGGTGGGTTGCAGTGGGTAGCTCAATTCCTAGAAGGATATAGAAAACAGATCCTTGGTAGGAGTTTTTCTTTCCTCGCCTCATGTGATAGCTTCTAAAATTCTAAATAGAACTAAGCCCGAGCCTACTATGGACCTGTCGTCGAATCTGCGGAAGGAACTGGGGAGTACAACCCAAGATTATATAAATTATATAAACAAAGGTTATATAAACTGATCGTCAGACCAATGATCACAAATGCAAGCGTTGTCTGGTTGACGCAAAACTAACAAAACTACCACAGTTACGAATTTAGAACGTGTCCAACGCCTAGCCGAAACCTGTATATCAGGATGTCTTCGCACAACCCCAATTGCTGCTCTCAATGTCATCCTGGGTTAACCATCACTACGAAATTTCATTCGAATGGAAGCCAAATTAGGCATCCACCGACTCTTCCACGCAAGCAAACTTGTCCCGAAGTCCTATAGAGGAGGACACTTATCTCTGCTTGAAACATTGGAGCAAGACATGGTCTTCAGCATGCCTCCAGACGACATGCTACCCGAATACTGCTTCAACAAAAATTTCTCAATAGTTATCCCATCAAGGAAGGACTGGAAGAACCACAAACCCCAAATTTTATCTTTTGACCTCGTCCGGTATACGGACGGATCCAAAATGGAAACAGGAACTGGTTTCGGAATTTTTGGAGAATCATCAGGTGGGAACTTTTCTGTCAGCCTTGGTGAATTCTCGTCCATATTCCAAGCCGAGGTCTTTGCCATTAATAAATGCGTGAGACTTAATCAGTCCATATTCATCTTCTCAGACAGTCAAGCTGCCCTAAAAGTGCTCGACACGCTTGGAAGTAAATCCAAACTAGTCCTAGAAACCCGCAAAATAATTTCGGACCTTGCTAGTAAGAATATGGTTATTCTTCACTAGATTCCTGCACATAGTGGATTTGCGGGTAACGAAAGAGCAGACTCACTGGCGAAAGACGGTGCGGTCCCACGGTTCTGTGGGGTAGGCAAATCACTCTTCGCGAGACACGCAAAAGGTCTTTGCATGCAGGAATCAAGAGAAGTCTCCTCGATAAGAGTAACCTTAGAGCACTAATTGGACTTTTCAGCGGTCTCTGCCGCCTAAACAAACACCTACATCACATGAACCTTACAACAAATTCAAGCTGTAGACTCTGCCTTGAGAGTGGAGAGACCTCTCTTCACATCCTAACGGAATGCCCAGCTCTCTTTCAACTCAGAAAAAGAATACTAGGCGGCAAATATGTCTCTACTGAACAGATTGCTGCCATCTTCTGGAGTAAAAGGGAAGGCACAATACGATTCGTTAGAAACCACAGTGCCAAGGGCGGTTCAGCTCTCCCGAACAATAAAGCTCAAGTACCACTTTAACTTCTTGAATTGTACCTTCACCTATTTACGCTTAAGGTACATACAAAAAAAACCCCGTTCTCATACAGTCCCTTCAAAGCAAGTGCAAGGAATTCACTTCCTACATCGCATATGTACCTCCTACCTTATTTGGAAGTCCCTTTGTTCTCACAAAAAAACCTGAAAATTATATTCGAAATCAAGAACTCCCCTCATGGCTATACCAGTTATTCATAACCTCACAAGTCCAAAAATAAGAAATAAAAGGACTCAATTGCATAAGTGCACGTAATTACATTTGTTTGGAGAACTCCCAAATCAAACGAATCCAATCTACAAAACGTTCGGTTGCGGTTCAAAATTCGACAGAAAAAAAACGTTATGCGTGCCCTTTTTTGGCAAGATATCTCCCAGTGTAAAAGGAATCCAGAAAAATCCACTTTTTTTTTGTTTTAACCTCCAGCCGCAGTCTGTTCCTTTACCCAGTTATTAATCCCCGTTTTATGGTGGACTTGCTTATGTTCTCAGGAATTCCCTTTTGAAAATTCGAAGAAATACACAGGTTTTTATGTGTGTTGATGGACGTGGTCTTAATTGACGATTCCATGATCATATACGGTTCAATGAACCACTCAAAGTGAATGATTGTGTAGAAAGTGGGTCCTGTCATGAATTTGAGGAACAACCACGAAAAAAGAAAAGAAAGCTAATGAGGATTCTTCGAATAAATCAAATATATGGGATGTAGGTAACTGTCTTTTGTAGCATCAAAGAGGAAACAATTGGAACTTAACGAGGTTCGTTAGGAGTTTCCACGAAGTGGTAAGCATTCCTCTTCTTTTTTGTTGTTAAAATTCCATTCCCATGTCAGAGCGTTGTACTAGATACCACGGATGATTTCGACAACATATTCGTTTCCGGAATCAAATAGGTTAGAGGGATACGGGAAGGATGTACCTACTAAGGTCGCCATGTCAAAAGTCCTATCTAGATTAGACTGAATAACCTCGAGTCACTCAACTTATGTAAGTCTTCCGTGCGATATTTACCATGAGGATTTCAGAGAGTTAAACTTGGAATTCAACGTATGACTTTCCTGCAATCCTATGGTATGCTTATGTATCGTGGCAGATGAGGGCTTGAATCTTTGAATTAAAAATGTATCCAAGATTCCGATGGTCTACTTATTGCCTTTGCTCATCAGTCATTGATACTTTATGTAAAGCAATGGAACAGAGCAAATGAGACTATATCAACACTCTCAGTTTAGGAGTATTCCTTGGCTCCATAATCCAAGTCTGATCAAATGTCCAGAAAAGTCTAAAAATAAGCTTCTTAAGCTCCTAAGTACATATTTTATGGGTGACGAAAAACGTTTAGATCTTTTGCTGAGATTGAATGAAAACATCGTATTTACCAATGAGCCACGATCCTGTAGTGAAATGTTTGAGTCTGCATCAAGCTATGACCAGACATTTGCACAAGATATGCTCGTTGGTATCTTGATCCTCGAAACAAAGTCCCTACTATTATCTAAGCTTCTAAATTAATGAACGAAATGAACCCTAAGTACTGACAGTATACCACTTGAACATTAGGAGTTCCAGGGATAAGTATCCATATAAGGTAATCGAAACTAATTTCAGTTCTTCCGATATCCAGTTGCCTAAATTGGGAAGAAGTGGACTCAGATATACCCATGTTAAATGCCTTCCGTCTCAATTCGAAGATAGCAGAGGTAAGTCTTGAGACGCAACGTAAGAGATCTTCCTTTAGTCCAACGTGTAGAACGTGTGCGTTGTGTCAAAAGGTCTAAAACAACCGCATTAGTTTGCATTAGACCAACTAGTGTAGATTTATGTTTGTCATCAACCTTTCGTTGGAATATAAAGCCGAGCTTACTCTATTTAACATGTGTATTATGGCGCAGGATCATACGTCCATAGGCCAAAAGTCCACAATGGACCCACATGGGCGGATTATAAGTTCACAATTGATTTGTAGATTTATAACCCACCCAGGTGGGTCAAAAGTCCACACGAAATTTCTGTGGACTATTGACTCATCGATTGTGGTCTTATGGCTCACTGAAGTGGGTCATAAGTCCGTAATTATTAAAAGTTCATAACACCAAATGAATATAACAACAAAAACTTGTTGCTTCTCACCGATTTTGGACATCAAAAGGACCGTAGCAGCGAAGCGGTGCAATGCAGATTCCCAAAGATTCAAAGTGTTTCAATAAACTCGCGACACAATTATGGACTTATGGCCCACTTCGTTTTTAATATTGTGAAATTGTAACCCGAAATGTTGTGGACATTTGGACCACTTAGGTTAGTTATAAGTTCACAATTGGTGAACCCATCCATGTGAGTCATAAGTCCACAATGGACTTTTGCGCCGTGTATTATGTCTTCGAAACAGAACTGTCGAAAACTACCCATCAGGCTTTCTTAAAACTGCTTCCATTGTCTAACCTTTCTACGATAGGATACAATTCTAAACATTCAACTCAATCAAAGACTAACAGCTACCTTTTACCAACAACACCCTAAGGCTGCAGTGGCTCCTTCATATAACAAATTTCCATCATCAATTGCCTCCTCTCAATCTAACCCCCAAATCATGGACGATAAATTGAATAATCTACGCCAACTTGGCACTTTATGCAAATTACCACAACTAGATCACCCTTCGAAAGGCCATGAACGGCTTACTCCAATTCATTTGCGGTACCGCCCACTTTCAGATGAATTTATTACTTAAATTGGTACGTAAATATCTACTGGATAGAGTTGACTGATGGTGGCATTATTTCATTTTTTTCCCACCTTAGGGTAAAAGCCTAACGAAGAATCATTCATCGGGTGACGTTACTCAAGCGGAATATCCGTTAAGTTGATAGAATAACATCTGAGCCTAACACAATTCATAAATTATTCGCTTACTTTCCTCTCGATGGTCTCATTAGTCTTAGTCATTTGCATAAAATACTTCAGCTTCGGCTTCTGTTGCTGTTACCTGCTTGCCTACCGATTTGAACGGGTTCCGTGGGTTGTGCAGGTTGTGATTTAATTGCGACAGGAAATGAATTTATGTTTTAGACGATTCTCAACTTTAAGCACACAAATAAGGATTCATGATACAACAAATAAAAAAATTACTCTATAATCAAAGATGCAGATTAGTGTTGTTAGGTCAATAGATACATTTTCTTTTGCGCACAGCATGGGCTTTAATAGTATGAAACTTGTATGACATGGACAGGTCTTAATATTCAAATGGAGTGTATGTAGACTAAGAAGACAGCTTGCTCCTCAGCGAGATGACCTATGCCAATGGGACTTGAGACGTTTAGGAACTTGTTAAATTGTCCTGTTCTTGAGTTCCATTTTAAGAGCTTATTTTCGTGCTCCCATGAGTTGAACTTCAACTTTATATGACTGGCGGATAAGACAGAAGGGATATGGATTGCCTAGCAAGTTCTTAATCTGATGTATATTAAACCTCAGAGAGTCAAGCTTCTTTAAGAAGTCCTTAGATTATGTATTGTCAAATGTAAGTTTCTCGTAGTGACATGGACGGTTTCTTCTAAATTCGCAAGGAACTAATCATCCAACGGATTTAAGTTTACAAAGAAACCCACTTCTATCCTTGAGAAGGCCAACTTAAGGACCAATATGACAAGGCCACTACTGTTTTATAAAGAAGCATTGATATACTCGCACATATATACTTGTATTATATATCGTAAGAACCATTTAGGAGTTTCACTAAATACTGAAGACAAGTCAACTAAGCCTCCTTACAGAATGAAATACCCTATTACTTCACAGTAGTCTACCAAAGTCTTTAGCCACGCCTCCATTTTGAACAAATTCAAAATCTTCCCTGGAAACATAAGACTACACCACACCCAAGCTAAATTTCAATAAAAACTTCCTTGCTACCATTCCTTCCAAATCACTCTGGGAGGATGAGACATTTCTTCAGGGCATTTCGATCCACTTTTACACCGACGGATCTAAAACCAATGAGGGTGTAGGTGGTGGTGTTTTCTCCGAAAGGCTTAACCTAAGCCTCTCTTTCTGTCTTCCAAATCATTGTAGCGTGTTCCAGGCGGAAATACTGGCAACCTTGGCTGAAGAAAAACGAGATATCTTTCACAGATATACGTATCTTTTCAGACAGCCAAGTAGCGATCAGATGTCCCTGGAATCAGTCTCTTCAAATTCGTTAGTAGCTCTAGGTTGCCAATCATCTCTTATAGAGATGGCGGAGTAGTTTAATATTCACCTTTGTTGGGTGCCGGGCAATAGAGATATTCCCGGGAACTGCAAGGCTAATGAACTCGCCAGATGTGGAACAACCGTACCCATGCTTACAGAAAGAGATACCTTGGGTATACCGATCGCTACATGTAAACTTAAGCTCAAGCTGAATGCTATTGAGAAAACAAATTCTAGGTGGACGAATGGTATTACATGTCTAGCAACGAAGCGGATTTGGCCACGGCTGGATCTGAAACGCTCAACGAATATGATTTCTCTCAACAGATCGCATATCAGATCCAGCTCTCTCCCGTAAAAGAAGATTCCATTTTGGGGAATTCTACCTTAACGACTTAGGCGATTAGATAAACACAAATATCAGAAACCTCCTTCGCTTCATAAAAAGCTCCAATTGGTTTACCGAGTAGGTATGGATATCGCTTCAGATCCATGTGGTATCACAATCAACCTATCGCTGGTTTAAGTGTGCTGACAATAGCTTGCAGCCTCTTCAACCTAACCTAACCTACCATATTACTCATCCACCCTGAGAAGACTTGTTGACTTTTTCACAACTTCCTTAGTAACTCAAGCTTTTCAAAAACTCTAAAAGCGACGAAATTTATAACAAGGATAAACAAGGCTAATGGCATTGAATACTATCAATCGATAGAGTTACAAACTTACCATAAGGAACACAAGAGAAACCACTGAACAAATGGAGAACCACACCTCAACCTCAATGGGTCCTAGTCTGTATCTTAGTCCGTTTTAGTCACTTATCCCAGTCGAAGAAGCCCTAAAAGAAACGACAATTCAGGTCTTTTTACATGGCCAAGTAACACTAAGGGCTCTGGTATCTTCCTATATAAAATGCTAGCTTCTTCCAAACTTTTAAATCCTTGTGCAACAACAATAAAATGAAACACTGATGAGCTTTAAGTAAAAGGAAATAAGGTAGACCGAACAGCCTTTAAAACCAAATTAATCGGTTTAGAAACCTTCTTTGGTCCTCCTGGGGTTTGAAAAAATAAAAAAAAAAACACAGCTTCATACCCCTTGTCTTTCATGGACCAAAAACACTTATAGAACCATACCCGAAGCCCAAAAATATCCTCGAAGGTTACCGTGAGCTTGTGCGATTTCTGTCTGACCAAGCGTGAGACTTCATTCTGATCACCCGCAACTTATCATAGAGACATCTTCACTTTCATAAGAAGGGTCACCTTCTAAATTAGAACTCTTCTTTGTTACAAAAGACATTTTGAGTCAAAATGCCTGTATGGCTTGCTTAAAGACCTCAGCTGTACGAAGAGGTTGTTGTTTCGTAATTTACGATGTCTTATGTGAGGTTGGGAAGGAGTTTTTTCCTCCATAACAGCCCACTAGCCTAATGCAAAGTTCATTGTATTTTCAACTCTTCGGCATTAACGAAGACGGAAGGGTCTGCCACCAATGACGCCTAGAGATTCGACAAAGACTGATGCTAAAAATCGCTGCTTCGTTAAGCTAAACGCAATCCTCCTAACCTGCAAGATGAAATTAATGCTCTGCAAAGAATTAATCAAACTGGTCCTCTCACTTCCAACATCCACTCCCATCTCACCTGCAGATATCGTAATTGCACAAAATCCCCATCTACAATCAACTCCTCCCATAAAAATCAATAAAAACACGAAATTATACAATTTTTCATTCAAAATGAGAAAATAAGGATCTGCCACCCTACACATATCCGCTGGCGCCTACCAGATTAAAACTTGGTGCACAAGTCACACTGGTTCTCATCTAAATCATTTCATAATCTCCACCCTCTCCAATAAATTCCATTTCACAATCACCGATCCACTTCATCGTCTTAACAAGTGGCTTCCAGGAATAGACCTGACGCATCCAAAACAAACAAAAAAGAGCTCTCCTCCCAAGTTATGCATAACACTGATTCACAACCGTTGTACTTCTTGCAGTTGTGTGTATCACGGTAAAACTAAACCAAGTTGCATAATCGGCTTTCCATGGAACAACGATTCCAACAATTCTCCATCACCATCACCATGCCAATGTACACTGGTACAGTTAATTAATTATTCATCCGCTAAGTGCCATTGCGATGTCCAAAGCGACACACTCGCACTTGCACAAAACAACCAAAAGAGGATTCGCGCCCCCTCCCTGCGAGAAAAGATTTCCTCTGCAAGGGGAGGCGCAACCGAAGAACACTCTCGAATAAATCAAGCAGAATAAATAATTATTTCTAAATATCTAGTTTAAGCCTCGACGGAAGGAGAGAGAGGCAGTGAAAATACCACACCAGATCTAGATACGCTGTGAGTCCCACTAAATTTCTCCTCCCTTCGGTCTTATACAAGTTCTCGTCTTACACAGAGACAGAGTCAGATCTACAAGCGTAATCTTGATAATTCAGTTTGCATTGCACTTCACCCATCGAGGGGGAGGACGCAACTGTGTATCGACAACAACGACAACGTTGAGATACTTCTTTCTCGTTGCTGCTGCTGCTGGGAACAGTTCATCAACATCAAAACATTGGTGAGATTATTACAGCTATTTGAATGCACTACCATCAGTGCATCAGTGTATCTTAGGGATATCAAACTGTTTGACTGATTTAGATACTTTGAGCGCGTAGTTTTGTGGGTATATCTTGCATCTGATATCTCTCCATTGCTCTTCTACTAAATAGATGACCTTTGGTTAACGGTTAACTTTGAGTGATGATTATATTTGCATTTTTAATATTTGTTTTGCTCTTCCTTGGGTTACATCTGCATCTTGATCACCTGCGAAGGCTCGTGCTTGTGCAATTGAAACTCACACCGTGCCACAAGGATTTCCACATTGGATGCAGTAAAATGGATTTAATTAGACACATAAGTAGGTAACTGAATGTTTGGATTAGAATCCAGTGGATCAGGTAAAAGAAATCCACAACAGATACAACAGAGATGAAAGTTGAACTTCTGGTTCTTCTTGATTGTCGGAGTATCCTTCTCCCTCGTTTGGCAGAAGCATCCTGTTTTGCAGAAAAGAATTCTGTGTTACTGCTTAAAGCGTAGATTGATTGATGTGGGTTGATGTTCCTAATGACAAGGAGGCCTGAGAGTTTTAGTGCCTGTATAGGTGTACATCTGTACATTGGGAAGGTTGCTAACTTTGGTGTTTGTCTTGGCATTTTTTTTCGTTCACGTTGGTTGGTGATTTTTTTTTTTTTTTTTCGAGTCGATCAACCTGTTTTTGGGAATTGTTGTCTGTTGTTGTTCTGCATGCGGAACAAAACTTTGATGGCAAACGATGCTGATGTTGTTGATGATGATGATGATGATGATACGGGGCTGGGTTGATGAGTGTAGCTTTTGAATGTAGGACATGGACAAGCTTGTTCACTGACACGAGGAATTTTTATGAATTTTAATTAGTGATTCTCCAAAGTGGGACGCACATAAGTCAAATTAAAGTCAAAAAGTCAGTTTTTCTTTAGCATGCAAGCTGAAGCACTCAGACAGATAAGTCTGGTCTCAGACGAGTGACTGGTTCATGAAAAAAAAACTAATTTGACAGGCAGGGTAATCAAATTTTGCAAGGAGTTGTCTTGAATTCTGGTTGTTGGATTCAAAGTATGTCATGAGACTTTGGAGTTCCATGACAAATCATTGTAGGCAACTGACTTTCTAAGACTCTTTCGATTGATATGCACCTTGCGGCTAGACAAGACTTGTAAGCGATACGAAAGTTGCATAAAACACGATAGGCAAGGTTAAACAAAAGGCACCTTCACGGTGCCTACACAGGGGCCAGTTTGTACATTGTATGTATGTATATTTGGTACGACAGCTCATAGAGAGCCAAAGCCTAGCTTCTCGCAATTTGTGCATTGTGATTCCCCTAAAAGTTGTACAATTTCTAACACCGCTTCCAGTCGATCTGGCACACGTTCTTAAAAAATTCTTGTAAAGTCAGCGGAACTTTCTCAAGTTCTTTCAGCTCCCCAAACAGTCCGCTTACTAAAAGACAAAGGCGACGAATTTTAAGGTTTGATCAACCGACTCTTTTAGTTCAAACACATTCCTTTAGCTGGATGTCTTTGAATCCTAGTTTTCAAGTTCAAGAAGACAAGGAAATATTAAAGATTTTAAGCAATTGGGTACGCCAGGATGCTATCAAATTGTCCCTAGCATTTTCGGGATCCAAGATGATGAACGTTCAAGTAGACTATGGTTCACCTTCCTTTCGAGACGGTTAAGTCTAGGATACCAACTGAGGGACAAACCCTTTCAATCAATGTTGTCTTTTCCTATCACTTCCAAAAAAATCTATGAAAGCCTTAAGTGTAAAGCGTTCTGTTAGTTTAAAAAAAATTGGAACAAGAATCGTTTATATGCATAAGCCTGAACAATGTAACAAAACCTAAAAAGTAAAACTGCAAATATGCTCTTCCTG
The DNA here is from genome assembly GCA_951813785.1 of Criorhina ranunculi. Taxonomy (NCBI): domain Eukaryota; kingdom Metazoa; phylum Arthropoda; class Insecta; order Diptera; family Syrphidae; genus Criorhina; species Criorhina ranunculi. The sequence goes on from OX638381.1 coordinate 7,730,118, forward strand.
TGTACACCAACTTTGTCCGCATTCATTTGACAATAAACCACCGCTACCACAACGAATTCAATTAGCGTTCAGAGACGTTGACACTGTCACTTACTGCCCTTAACATGCCACCAATTCATTCACCTTTCCTCACCTCAAAAGAAAATAAAAACATCAAAACCCATCTTATTGGACAATAACACCGCCACCGCAGTCGCAATCGTCGTCTACTACCAGTATAATGTCCAACTTCCAGTTGATCTGCTCCAGAGTGTATTTCCACCACTTGTGTGTGCGAGCTCTATCGTGCGCGTTAAAATGAAAAATGATAGGTTAACTCGAGTATGTTCTCGACCGCAATTATTAACCCTCCGACAAAAAATAAAGTCGCTTTTGCTGTTGTGCCTCCGCCGAGCGCACACGTTTTGCTGTAATGACCATAATGGGCTTCTTGAATTGAGTACTCCGTGTGGGCATCTCTCTCGAATCAGGTGCTGCTTGTGATGGTTATGTTACCTCTGATCATATATCTTTTAATTTTTTAATTACACGCATGCTACTTCATACACATACACACACACAGACGGAGCAGTTGAAACCGCTACAAGAGGTAACCAATCAACGCCTTTTTTTTTGTTACCTGAATTGGATTCCACCAGCAAATGTCCATCAAACACGTTGCTGTTGATACAATCTGTTGTTGCAAGGTTGATGGGACATATCTAATTTGGAATTTTATGGTCTCCGATTGGAGAGATAAGGACACCTCCTTCATCCATTTCTGGGGTTAATTATGATTCGAACACTTCGTGATCCAATATTGTTAGTTATAACCAAGTTTGGGGGCAGGAACCTGTCATAGACAATAAAATAGAATTCTTGCCATTCCATGCCAAAACTGAACGTGACTATCGGTGGATGAGTTGCTTTTCTTTATTCGTTTGTACACTGGTGGTTGAAAGTTTTCTATCCATTTTGAGGGCATTTTAGGAACAGCTAGACTTATTGCCACTTTTTTTCATTTACTAATTGAGCAATGCTTCGGATAGGGGTTAGATACCATTTGAAACCTTTGAACGAATGGAAGATAAAATAGGCATCCAGTGACTTTTTTCACTCAAGAAACGTTGTCTTGAGAGGAGTTTACTCTTTCTTACTTGAAACATTGGAGCACGACATAACCTTCAGTCAGACGACATGCTACCTAGACCCTGCTTCAACAAAGACATCTCAATAGTTATCCCGTCAAGGGGGAGGATTGGGAGGAATACAAATCTCAACCACTACTTTCTGACCTCGTCTGGCATATAGACGGATCCAAAATGGAAACAGGATCTGGTTCCGAAATTTTTGGAGTCAACTCTGGTAAATACTCGTCCATATTCCAAGGCAAGATTTTGCCATCAATCAGCGTGTGAGATTTAATGAATTGTCATGAAAAAAAGTTGTAAGCTGCTCTAAAAGTGCTTGTCTCGCCTGTCATCAAATCTAAGCAAGCCCTTAAAACCTACAAGGGGGTCTCTCTTGTGAATAATGAAACCTTTTTAAGTACACATCTTTTCGAAGTGCCTACCCCTCTTGGTGACGAAGTTCTTCCAATGAAACAGCTTGCTGCCATCCACCCAAAAAAGTTCCTTCACTTCATGACTTCCTTTGGAAGGTAACAACTCATTTAGAACACATAAGAGAAGACGCAATAGGATTCTTAAGAGAAATCGCAGTGTCAAGAGATGTAAACAACCCTCTCGAACACCCATAAGTCTTCAAAACTCTGTAAAATCTCAAAAGTTTATGAAAAACCAGCTAAACTGACCCGACTTTAAACTGTTCGTGCATAAGTCTTTAGTAAATTATTAATTTCTACAAAAATAATAATCAGTCGACAAACTTTTGAACACCAGTGTACCTTCAATCCGATTCAATGAACATTGCTTTAACAAGTTAACAGTAGGACACTCGTGAAAGAATCTTAATTAAATTATTTCGCAAGGTTCTACTGATTTCTTGTTTTTTGCTGATAATCAATCAATATCCTTGCCCTTGTCTGACACTTATGTCGGCCATTAAACTGCACATAGTACGATATATTTATTTAAACGATAATTAAAATCATAAAAACCATAAAAAAAAAAACAAACGCACAGCATGAGCTTACGCATATATCGGTTACCTGTTGTCAAATGGGTTTTGTGTTGATTAGACCGAGTTAAGATGTTAAAAACTTTAAACAGATGAACCAGCATGAGGTCCTTTGTCAGATTCTTCTAGTTGAGATAGTAAGAGGTATCTGGCTTTGAATGTTAATGACTTGACTTTCATATTGATAGACATGTGAGGTTAATGGATATGGAGTCCTTGAAGCTATCATTCAGACATGGGGAGAATATGGCTGGAAACCCTAAAAACAAATAAAATTGTTAATGATACCGGGATTGTATAGTCTTCTTCAGTAATTACCCGCTGGAGGATTGCAACAGAACTGACAACATCATTGATTTCTATAGTTATGTCCTTCGAGTTGGACATTGATAAGGATTGATTGGTTTTGCCAAGCCAAAACACAATTACATTCAAGGGACTTCATTGGTATGCCATGATCGTAAATTCTGATGATAGCTTAGCGTTTGAGGGCAAAAAGAGTTTGACGACTGCTCCCCAAGGGACTTATACTTCTATTGATTGCTCAGTTCAAAGCCTATTGCATAGATTCTTTGGATCATATTTCAAATCCATGAGCTCGATAGCCATTGAAGCCGTCGTCAAATGACTTCTTAATCAGGCAAAGCTTTTGGAGGACTTGCTTTTGGTTTAAGAAGCATTCGTCCCTTGAACAAGAACAACGCCTCCTGCTGAATTAGAAGACGCAAGGGCTCAACACCAGCAGTACAATGCACAATCAAAAGAAGGATCACGCACTCGATTGGTGAAATTATGACATCCTCCGTCGAAAATCAATCTAGCAGGTTCGTCACACGATGTGCCAAGTGCCAAGAGCGAAGTGTAGTGTTTCGGAAAAAGATTTAAGAAAAGGAAGAACATCTGGGGCATGCAAGCATACCAAGTAAGCTTCACTCATAGGCCCAAAGAACGCCCATACTCTCCTAGTCATTCCATCAGACACACACAGTTCTGCAAATAGAACCTCTATAAGACTATCCGGATCTCCAAGAACTTAACCCTCGGATGGCGAGGATGTCGTTCTTAAAGGCACGTGTCTTGCAGGTTTTTGCTTTTTTTTTATTTCTGTGGGTTCTACAAAAAAGTCATAACGTGGCAAATGCAACCTTCTGGCCAAAGGCATATGTTCGATACACCAAAAGTTAAGAATCTTTCCTTCTTATTTAGGACTGGTCATTGGATGTGATTTGACATGTTTCCCAGTCTATAAGTCTTTTACGCACCACTAACCGAGCGGGAGTCAAACACTCAGCTACTTGCCAATTTATTGACTCCTCTGTGTCCTAAAAGCGATAGTAACTGACAAAACAGAAGTCCAAAGCCTTGCTTGGTTCTTGATTGTGTCAATTTACACCTAAGTCTGCTTCGACTTTTACGTCAGAAGGCTAGATATTACCCATAGCAGACCAGAGGCAGAGACTCTCTTTCCTGACTTTCAACTCGGAAGCTAACTATAACTTTGCCCCAAATCATGTTAAAGGCTAGATACGGATTCAACACCAGCAACAGTCAGAAAAGCCAGTGACTGGCACGATACGAAACTGTAGTGTCTCCTATTGGGGAAAATGTTTGAGAAACACAAGGCAGTAGTACCAACTGTGGTAAAAAATAATTGAAATCTGTCATAAACTCAAGATGTAGCGAACTACATTGTGAAAAACCAGTGGAGGAGACGAACTATCAGCGTCTGCAACAACAGTCAAGCTGCGCTTAAGGCCTTTTTTTATTTTTTATTTTATACTTCTCTAGCGCTAAAGGGGTTATGAATACCCATATAATGCTACTCGCACAACGCTTGTGTTGGTGTAGTGATTTTTGAAACTCAGGTGGTATTAGGTTTCAGTCTTTTTGCTCCGAGGGTTGCTGTGCAGAATGACTGAGGAGAATTATTGTTACTGTTTTCATTGCTTATAATTCACAGTTTTTCTTTCGAACATCCCGATGTCATAAGTACGATCAACACTTTCAAGCCATACGACCACCCTACTGCCAGTTTTATGCCTATGCAGTAGAGTTGACGTCAGCTTTTTTCGCAGGTGATCGACTTTTTTTCTTGATATCGGGATTTGAACCTGGAACTTTCAGGTCTTGCTCAATCCTCTTAAAGGATCAATAAAAAAAAATCAAGAATGCAGGTCTAGTCTGGATTTGGTTGGAAGACTGAATTCGCTAAGACTTGTCTGAGTCCCTGGACACAGCGGGATTATCGAAAATGAGGAGGATGAGAACTTCTCTGGCCCTACACCCCGTATCTTCGGTAAGGGCTTCTATCGATGGTTGGGTTTGTAGCAAATACAACTGTAGATTGCATGACTCTCCAGGAGGCAGGTAGACTAAACAGATCCTTCTCGACGTCTGTAAGAAATCTCTCAGCAGAAAAGACTGCAGACAACTTATTGGCGTTATTACAGGACATTTCTCCTTTGCCAAACATCTCAATGTGTTTGGTTTAAGTGACACCACTGTCTGTGACACTGCGGAACATTTCCTATGTGACTGTCCTGCCTTTGCTCGTATCAGGTGGCAGATTTTTGGGGCTGATGTGATGAGTGCTGGTAACCTAAGCTCTTTCTCGACTTTCTTAGAAAAACGAAGAAAGCACAGTAAAAGGGTTGTACCTGCTGGTAGTACAATGGACCTGTTTTTGTGTCCTTGTCCGAGTGCTCTAGCGTGGTATTCCAACACCCCGACCGAAAAAAAAGATGAAAAGTTGGCCTCGTTTTCTCTAGTGTACAGAGGTGTCGCCTTCACTGATACTCAGAGCCGATTGTAGTCGCGTCTTTAACTACATACAATCCATCACATAGATTTAAGAGCAGCTTGATTATCTATCAAGATAACTACGTTCGATTTTATTGCTTTCTCGCATAAACCCTGCCACTTTCTTGATTGCAATTGCAAGGTTTTCGGATTGAAAGACACTGCAGCTTTAAACAGTTTGAAAGACTTCCATGCTTTAAAGAGGACTGATCTTGTACCTGTAATGTACACAAATGATATTAATGTTCAATTGAAGGTTGGAGCTTGAGTATTATACTGTTCTAGGACTTTCAGAGTTGGAACTCTTTTGGCGCAATGCCTTGAAGCATTGGATCAGTTTGAGAACTTAATTTTCTGCAATACCTTTGATGAACAACATGAATCTTTTCTCTTGAGTAAAAAAACGTTCAATGGAATCTCCCAAATGAGCTCACTTTTCCCTCTTTCTATGCTACCCCCACTTAACTCCATGTTACCAAAGAATCCGAAAGAAAAAGTGAGAAATTGAAAGTTTTTGTTTTCTAAAAAAGAACCACAAAAATCAATCTTAACATTCACGAAAGTGCTGAACTGACTATTAGGACTACAATGTTGCTAAATCTTTTGTCTAAAAGGCCAAATTACGTTTTATATCCAAAGAACAGGCCTGTCCCCTGTGGTTTTCCTTCAAGCCAGTCAGAAAATCAATATGCCCTTTCATGAGCAATCAATTTCCATTTTCACTCATAACACCACGAGATGAAGGAAAGCGAAGGTCCCATAGGGAAAATACACTTCACTTTCCGCCATCAGAGTGTGGAACACAAGTCAGCTTTTGAAGATTAATGACCTATACCTGCGCGCTTTCCATTTTATGCACTCGAACTCTATCTCGATTACATAAGTCGGAAATGCTAATCGATGCGTGGAAGGTGTGCAATTATACCACGGCAGATTGTTTAATTAAAACAAATTATAGATCGTCAGTTGATTTTAATAGCACATAACACCGGGACCAAGAAAAAACACATACATTAGACAAATCTATGACACTCCACACCTTGTGCTCATACTCCTGTAATACTTTGGCATGCTCTAATGCAAAAAAAAAAAAAACAGAGATTTAGTGCATCTTCATTCTCAGCCGATGTGGTCAATAATTTATAGTGTGTGCAAGAAAAGCCCATGAAAAACGGTTACAATGAATTATAATTAAATTTGAATTAGACGGGACTGTACAGCGGTGGCTCTCGTGTGAATCTAAAATGCGGAAGATAAATCCAGCCAGTGATGACGGAGAAATAATAATCCATCGGACAAGAAATAAACCCACACCTTTCGGATGGAGCACATTAGATACATGATGTTAGGTAAATCGTTTCGATCATCTGGATACTGATCAGATGTGAATATTACAGAAGCTATCGATACTTGTCAGATATGATAGATAGGATTGATAGCATATCATTTGAGATGCAATCTAAGACATGGAATGTGGTAAAATTATGTTGTAAGCACTGATGGTGGTAGATTCTATACATTAAATCCGTCTAATTGGTATAAATTGCTTGAAATAGCTAGAGAGGGTGAGAATCGATTGGAATCAGTGAACTTCTGAACTGAACTACCAAAGAGTAAATATGGAATAAGGAACTGCTACGAAGACGAATGGTGATATCTATAGGTTTCTGACTCCGTTGTAAGGATAAGTTTGGAGACACATGATCAAATAAGAAAAAACAAGCAGACATCATTGTCATAGTCCAGATATTTCTTCAATGTTGATCCGCCTTGTAAAAGCTTTGATGGATTACCCCCAAGTTCTTGTACTTAACTGTTTGCAAGTGTTGAGATAGCTTACTACTCTACTCCTTACTAAGAGTTTTGGAGCTTAGTCTGATTTGGGGCCATGTAAACATCAAAAACACGGTTGAAGACCTCAAGAAATGTCCCTTCCATCGCTAAGCTAGATCCTCATCCAAAGTAAACAAAGATCAGTCGAGGACTTCATCGAATTTTGGTTGGAACAGTGACCTCCTATTAGCCATTTAGTGATTCTTGCTGGTGTACCTACTGAGTGCTTTTTTTGACTCTACAACCGTAGATGCACGTTACATTGTACTACCAAGTGGTGTGGGAGCTGATATGGCTTAAATTATTCAAGTTTCTCGATGTTTTTCTAGGTATCTATGCAAAACCTATGCAGTGTGCCTTCTCTGCGATCGATCGATTATAGTTTTTAAAAGTAAAAAGCATCTTTCGCAATATAATTGTTGCTGAGGTGTTTTCCCATCAAATTTAAAAATGCCACCATTCGATGTTGAATTATGGACGTCGACTTATTGGATACAGAAGTCGTCTTTCTCCTCCTCATACGTTGGGCCATTCAGTGTGTAACACTGGATGATTGTGATCTTTCAAACTCGGAACTTGCCCATTCGTACCCTATCGTCATACAATTTCCACGATACGAAGCTTTGTCGTGTAGTGTAGAAGCAGCCCTACTCCAAACTCGTGCAAACTTTCATAGGACTTGCCTGATTGTGGCAAAGAACTTGTGCCACCTTTACACACATTTCTTTTAAAGAATTGTTATCGTCTATGGCCGAGTCGGAAGGCACCTATTCTGGGAAACCAGAGTAAACCTGTTGAATATTTCACCCGCAATATGCGTTACTCTTCAAATACCCATCAGTTTACCCTTAAGTCTACTTTGGGATGCACTGTCTTCCCTGAGCCGCAAGTAGTGGCCGTGGTGTAGTAGTTGCATCATCGCCTGTCACGCTGAAGGTCTTAGGTTCGAACTCCGATGTCAAAGAAAAAAGTCGATCAACGACGAAAAAAGCTGACGTCAACCCTACTGCATAGACATAACACTGGCAGTACGGTGGTCATATGGCTTGAAAGTGTTGATCCTACTTATGACATCGGGATGTTCGAAAGAAATACTGAGAATTATAAGCAAAGGCAAAGTACACCACCACTAGCGCTGTGTGAATAGCATCATAAGGGTATTCATAATTATAGTGAATTATAAAAAAAAGAAAACAAGAACGTGGAATGATCCTCATCTCTACAATCCGCGATCTCATCGGTTATCTCGTTTGCTTTCAATGCTCTTGTGTTTGAACACCCAATAGATGGAAATTTCGTTGTGGACAGGAGGGGTGTTTATGCAGATTCAGTCAAGCCTAAAGTAGAACAGATAGGACTTAAGAGCTGCCTGTCTGACCGATGGTAATCTCTTTTCTTGTGAGATTACGTCTTATGCATTTGTCCAAACCTAAGATGCCGCGCCAACTCTGTTTGTGGTTCTAGATCCATCAATCGTGAGCGTACCACAGAAGCATTTTTGAAAATCGGTCTAATGATCGCTAATCATGTTCATCTAGTCGCCCCCCACCAAGCATTAAAATGTTGCAAAATGTAGGACACCTTTACCGTTGAATAGATCCTACATAAATCATTCGTTCGTTCGGACTTAAGAACAATTTCTCATCGCATTCCCGTTGCATAATAATTCATTTCGCATTTAGTTTTCCTTTAATTCGTCATCAGGATAAAATAAATTTTTCTAAATGATCACTTTTCAACAGATCACTATCGATTTCCACTTGTTGAACGTCCCCCCATCCAAGAGGTGCATACCTATCCTCACTCCGTTGAACGTAAAAACCACCACGAAGAAATAACAACAAACACACGGTGCTTTTTATTATAAATTAATGACCCAACGACACATTGATTAATAACGTAGCGAAATCTTTTATTCCCAATCTTCCAGCAGAAGCTTGAAATTTATATCTTCTACGCTCACCTCATTAATCATTAATAATGGATTGGTTGGAAATTTTTCAAATTCCCGCGATTTAATTAAGCGAGCGCGAAAATTTCATTAAACACCATCATCGATCCCTGATAGGAATTACATTTTTGATGTGATATCTACATTAGCCTTTGAATGGTTGGAAAGATATCCATAGAGGGCTTAAGCCCTCTAGCGTGTCCAAATGAGATGTGAATGCGCAGATAGAAACCAGCGGAAAAAAAGGGATTCACCACAACACGAAAGGGGCTCTCAAAGATTTATTTACAAAATTACATACATCCGGCATTCGGGCATGGCATAGAAAAAGATTCAAGATATCGTAAATTGTTTGAGGTAAGCACGAGCAGAAGAAGTGTTGGAACGCGCACGTTCGCACCCATTAAGTTATCATAAAATGAATTCTCTACCCTTTTTGGAATTTTTTTTTTAGGGAATTTTCCATCACAAGATCGTGCATCGAGGGCGTGAATCCGTGCCTCGACGCAATTCCCACCTTCGATTAAAATTCAATTTAATTTTTCCTTTTAGGTGAAAAAAAGATTCATCTTCTTCCTGTGAATTGTGGATAGGTCCCGAAAAGTAAAAGGTGGATTAAAAATCACATTTATCTTTTAGGGAAGTTGTGTGTGGACAACAAGCATGTGCCAAGGATTGCTGTTGCTATTACTATTGATCCTCGGAAGTGTACAGTGTACGGTGGGAGGCACTTTTCTGCCGAAGTAAGACATCAAAGGCTTGTAATCTGCCAGCCGCAACGTGCGGTGAAGGAATTAATAATTGAATATTCTGCACGATCGATTATCCTTTGTAGCTGCTGTTTGAATATTTTCTCAAGACGTGCTTGAGGATGATGTCGATGTCGATTATTTTGTTAACCATGAGAGAGATACACAGATAAGATTTGTAGTTTGTATTCGTAGAAGCGAAGGCTTCACGCTAGGAAGATTCACGTTTGGACGGGGATACTTTGTAAGGTGGTGCTGTTAACAAATTTTTTACATTGACACGTTAATGAAATAATAGTCAATTATAGTGTTTTTTAATGGCTTCAGGATATTGAGCCTTATGTACTTTGAAGGCTGACAATTACAAGCTTTGCTTCTGCTTTGGGACTGGTTAAAGCTAGGAGATAGCCATTACTGAGCTATACTCCTTGAAGCCATTCGAAAATGGTATAGAATCTGATGTTTGTTTGTTGCTAACACCAAAACGTGACATTGGCTGTCGGATTTCAAAGCAAAGTAAGAAAAGTCGCATCCACTCGATGCTACACTCTGACAAAATCTCCACGAAACAAGAAGAACAATTTGTGTAGTTATCGTAGTAGAAATCATCATCGTGGTGAGTAATTCCCATGCCGAGGTCAGACACAAACATGTAAAAGGAGCTTACGACATCTAAGATCGAGATCCAGATCAGGTAGAGAACTAGAGCCGGACTTATTCAACTTTGAATTCAAGAAGACCAAGATAGATTGAGTTTTCAATGTAGCTTGTTCAATATTTCTACACGTCATATCCTGCGGATCATCATCTTCGTCGAAACAGTTCCACCTCTCTCTTTGCAAGCTCATCTGCCCTTTCATTGCCTGGGACATCGTTTTGATCTGATACATTAGCATAGTATCGCGACATTTGTCTAATGACACCTCGTTTAAGTATTATTCACAAGCCTAGATCTGACTGCGGTCGTCGTGGATCAGTGATTAGTGCGTGGAACTGCTAAGCGATCTACAACAGGTTCGAATTTCAGGCACCACCTTTCGGCAGATAATAATAAATCTCCGAGAGTATACAAGCCAATTTTCATGAAAAAGCCTCTTAGTCCGAAGTTCCGAGTCGGCAATACCCTTCAACTTCTACGTAGGTACACTGTCGCGCTGAATTTTTTTTTTATTTTGAACGACGGCAGTAATGCCATCGAGGTAGAAAGCTTGTTCTTCCTTGACATATTTATCCAGTTGCTCCTGCAAGATTTTTTTTTTTTTTATAATTCACTAGCGCTAAAGGGGTTATGAATACCCTTATGATGCTATTCACACAGCGCTACTGTTGGTGTATTGATTTTGAAACTCAGGTAGTATAAGGTTTCAGTCTTTTTGCTCCAAGGTTTGTGTCCAGAATAACTGGGAAGAATTATTGGTACTGTTGCCATTTGCTTATAATTCACAGTATTTCTTTCGAACATCCCGATTCTTTTGACTTAGGGATTCGAACCTGGAACGTTAAGCGTGGCAAACGATGATGCAACCACTACACCATGGCCACTTTTAACCACCCTGGCCACCTCTAACGTGAAACTTCCTTTCGACTGTCAAACTCTTGACCGAAAGTGATCGTGTTTTTTTATTTCTCCAAGCCTTAGTGCAGTCTTTCCTGCCTTGATCTTACAATTAAGATGAAGAGGGGTGAAACTCCAACATACAATAAATGACGAAAGATTTCTTCTCTGCTACGAAAAAAATCCCATCAAGAGCTGACTTCACCCGCCACAATCTCATAACTCACGCATGGGTTAACAATTTTCAAATTTTATGTTGTGTAGCACCGAAACAACAATAATCTAATTTTAATAAAACATCAAACGAACAGAACTCCTATGGTCAAGCACTAACTTCCTCATCGTTCCATGTCCACAGTGTTTTTTTTTTTCTGTTTATGGTCAAGCGTTGTGAAAAATGATTACCATACTTAGGAAAGGAAAGAAAAGTCAAGGCCACAACCCATCAAATAAAATAACAAGACCATTGTTTTGCCTTGCGTAACACAATTACTGTATTTTATCTGCCATCTCCATGTGTTTGCTTGCAAAAGAAAAATAATTGACATTCGTTTGGGAGGAAACGAACGAAGCAGTTAAAAAGGATATCTTGAAGCTTAACAACAACCGAAGTACGAACAGCATATGTCCAACAAACCATGAAACTGCCATGTAGATACTTTACGAGCATTCATGACTTCGAATGTGTTGTTTCCTACCCCTTGTCATATTTTAGCAATAAAAGTGCTATTTCCCGCCTCCTGAACCCCCAGCGTAACAGGCATGCAACAGATTTTTACTCAAATTTTCCATTTCTACTAGTGAGCGGCTTCTTCTACTTCTTGGACCTCGTTGTCGTTGTCATGGTCTTCTTCATTTTTTTTAAACTTCTAACGCTGATGGTCTTGTTGATGGTAGGAACACACTACACTAACGAACCGTCTTCTCGTTTGTTTCGATGGAACATGCGTACGCATGGCATGGCCACAATGTCCAAGTTATCCATTTACAATATTTCATAATAATTTTGTCAGAACCAGAGAAACGAATCCAACCAACCTACGTGTGTCCTTGTTCGACGATCTACACGAACACACACTTGTTTATTTTATTTTGTAAATTGAAATTTATGTCTGCATACCGTTTTTTTTTTTTTTTTTTGCAGATCGGCAAACTACTATCGATCGACAAATGTCTGCGAACTCTCCGAAATGGATCGGATCACCTTGGCCGGATCTAGTGCATTCCAGGCTCACGATGGTATCGATTACTTGGAGAACAACTGCGCCGAGGAGCCCAATAAGCTGTGTGAGTTCAAGCGATTGTCGGGCAGAATTCTGAAGACGGTCGATTCGGTGTATCAGGATATTGGCAGCATTGATGAATGCCGTGACTTGTGCCTCAACTCACCGTACAGGTAAGTGTGGTGGTGGTTATGATAACCAAACCCGTTGTGCACCGTGTGTGATGACTTTTGTGAGTTTGATGATAATTACTTAGTGGTCACTGGGAGACTGGTTTACTAATTAGAGATCCTTGTTGTCGACTTGACATGGAGGTATCTATCCCAGTGGGTTGAATGAAGATTAATAGAACACTGGACGTGCATATCGTGCCCGGAAATGGTAATGTGCTGAGAGAGATGCTGCGAATTTAATGTACACTCGTGTGAACAAGGCTTTTTGCGTGTAGGCTGGGGATTGAAACAAATCTTGAGAGATTACACGAAGCAGCAATGTTGTGAGTGATAACCAAGTGAGTCATGGTATTTGCATTGAGGATGGGATTGTGGAAAACATTGTACCGAACAGGTTGGTGCAATGGTAATGTACATTTTACCGCTAAGTGAAGTTGTAGTTAACAAGAAGACGGGTAAGGATTTGTTAATCAGGTGCAAGATAGAAATTGACTGGAAACTGATAATGTACCTTTCTAAACAAGCTGTCAAGTGGAATACACTTTGGACAGATGAGCACTATCAAGTTGGACACACGGTGTTAATAGATTCGAGATGTGTTGATGTTAAGAGATATTACAGTGTTTTAAGGAGATGGGACTACATCAAGCTGTCTAGGTGAAAGGTGACATTCGAAAATGCCAATTTCTTTGAACACAAGCTTGAATTTCTTCCGGTATGTGGTACCATTTCAATGCTTTATAGTGCCTTATCGAGAAGGAGTCGTTTATAAAACGTTCGACGTAAAGTCATGACGGACACGATGATTAATTTCAAAGCTGATGATCATATGTGTAAGAAGTGGATCTTTAATTTTGCTGCTTCAAGACAAACTGGATTCCAATCACTGCAACTAGATTCACTCAAAGCTTGCCCACGTTCTGTAAGTTCTACAACTTCAAGCGAACAAAACCAAACCCACTGTTTAGCTTTTCGTTACATCATTATTGGATAAACAAACAGTAAACTATCTAGATAGGCCCGCATTCATTCTGTGTTGTCACTTTGGTTCGGATCTTGACAAAGATGATTGTTGTCAGCTTAAAGGTTTGCTCTCAACCGATTGTAGACTCTATTTGGAGGAAGATGGAAGCATGTCCCTAGCACATACTCTGATCTCATTGCCGATTTTACCAAGATAGACGGAGAGTCTTCTGTTGCATCTCGAATAGCGACTTTTTTCAAGGTTGCTACCCTGGTGGTCACAAATTTCTTGATCCATAACATGTACAACTTTTCCAAATCTTAACATTGATTTAACAAAAAAAAAAAGGGCCATGTCCGCCGGACACAGACTTCTTAATGGCTGATGGCGAACATGATTTTTAACATAAAATATCATTAAGTCTTTTAACATGTCATTTCCTTTGCGAACCTTAACATCCTTTATGGCCAAGCGTATAAGTTAGACATGTTCACAGCCTACACACATGCCAGTCATCAGATCCACAAAAGATTATTAAACGTAATCGCTTATGAGAATCATCTTTCAACAAGTAGCAGCAATATCTTTCAACACATCCTCAGGATAACAATCATTGAAGCACACACCCACGCAAATTATCCTTCTAATTCGTGTTTTTTTTTTTTTTTCTGTCCTCCATAGATGCCACTCCTACGACTTCGGTGACACTGGTGACATGGTGTGCCGTCTCAGTCATCATTCCCGTGCCACTCTCTCCGATGTACAAGACCCCTACTTGGAAGTACCCGAAGCAGCTACCTATGAACTCTCATCATGCTACAATGTAACCATCGAATGTGGTGCCGGCGATATGATTGCCCGCATTCGCACATCGAAACTGTTCGACGGTAAAGTATACGCCAAGGGCTCACCCAAGTCATGCTCCGTTGATGTTAAGAGCTCACTTGACTTTGAACTCCGCATGGGTTATAACGATCTCGAGTGCAATGTCCGCCAAAGTGGCTCGGGACGGTATATGAACGATGTTGTGATCCAACACCACGACACCATTGTTACTTCATCCGATTTGGGTTTGGCAGTGACCTGTCAATATGATCTGACCAACAAGTCTGTCTCGAACGAAGTGGATCTTGGCGTCAAGGGTGACATTGAACCAGCACTATCCGAAGAAGTTATTGTCGACTCACCGAATGTCATCATGAAGATCACATCACGCGATGGTAGCGATGTCATGCGATCCGCCGAAGTCGGTGATCCCCTGGCATTGAAATTCGAAATTCTCGACGAACAGAGTCCCTATGAGATCTTTGTGCGCGAATTGGTCGCCATGGATGGTAGCGATAATGCCGAAATAACACTGATCGATTCGAATGGCTGCCCCACCGATCACTTTATTATGGGACCGATCTATAAGAGTTCGTTTACGGGCAAGATTCTTCTGTCACACTTCGATGCATTCAAGTTCCCATCGTCTGAGGTTGTGCAGTTCCGTGCTCTGGTCACTCCATGTATGCCATCGTGTGAGCCGGTGCAGTGCGATCAAGAGGATGTCGGTGGAGAATTCAAATCACTGTTATCGTTGGGACGCAGAAGACGATCACTAAATGCAACAGGTGAGTTGTGCACTATTTAACGTGTCACGCTTAACTAATTTTTACCTTGGAATTTTCGCTAATGTCTGCTTATTTCTCTTGTAGTTGTGTACAGCGAGAGAAGGTCACGTCGTGAGGCGGTCACCAGCAAACAACCCAGCCAAGAGGACTTGCTATTGGTGCAATCAATTCAGATCACAGACAAATTCGGTTTTGATAAGCAACAACAAACGAAATCGACCGGATACGACGGCAGTGAAACAGTCTTCATTTCGGGCGATGGCGCACAAGGATTCTGTGTTAATGCAATTGGTGAGTATCTGATATTGTATCCGTGCACCTTGGTGCAGACTCGCGACGTAGTTGGGCGAAACGAAAATCATTTTGTTGGATTAAGTTGTACATCTTGAGGCGATCAAGCGGAGCGATAGCTAGAGAAATTTGTCTTAGGTGGTTTAGATAGCAGAAACCCAGACACAGGACTGGATTATAAGTGGAAATTTAGTAATTGAAATTGAACAGAGATTGCAACATTGTCTAACCGTGAACAATTGGATTGATGTAATGGAACATCATTCGCACAAAAGGATGATGGAGAGGGCAAAGTGATGATCGAAAAGTAATTGGAGGATAGCTTCTGGTAGACTTCCGACGCTTGAGCATGCATAAATATATCTACCTCTACATGCAGACATTTTCAATGGCCCTCATCGCCGGGGTAGAATGCTAAGGTGAACTCACCATCCTTCTGTATCCTCCGCCAGTTACTAAATTGTATGAGGAGGAATCCCCAGATGAGTCCAGTAGGGATGTACGATTTGATCCAACCATCACACCCTAGGCTTACTAGAGCTTAAGACTTAAAACTCATGTCAACATTTCTTCAGAAACTAGAACTGCTTTCACGAGTAAGGGAACACAATATCCCCATCTGGGTATCACAATCCTCTCCTTTGCTCGAACAGCGTCTATCCACTAGGTAGAAGTGGCTGAAACTGGTAAGCCTGCCAGAGACACAAATAGCTCGGATGCGCCGTTTTGATACCACAACTCACGTGACCTGGATGTTGATGGGCATAACTAAGAGTAAAGTTTTTTCAGATCCATCCTGTGGAGTTAAGAAAATTGATAATGTTGCAGAATTTGATGTGTGAAATCTCAGATAGTTCATTGAAAAAGGGTTTTCCGAGAGTGCGCTACCTGGCTCTGGCAAGTGCCGAGCAGTCACAGAGAAAGTGGAATATGGTTTCCTTTTTTTGTGAATTGTCGCAACTACGGCAGTGGGGGTTGAACAGGATGCCTAACTTGGCAGCGTGTGGACCGATTGGCCAGTGGCCCGTGCTAATTGCCGATATTCTAGCTGTCTCGATGTGGTTTCTATTGATTAGCTCATTCGTTGTTTTTATCGTACGTGTGCCAATCTGTCCACTAAGATAAACCACTGTTTTGATGAAATAAGGTTACAATTGCTAGGAAAAGATACCCAAAATTGGACTGAATCAATGTGGTTCATCAGAACTTTCTTGCTTAAAGTTGTGATGCTCTTAAAAACAAAAAACATATTTCTTATCAATTTGTATTTTCCTTCAATTGCAGGACTCATTGTCGCCGGAACCGTCTTCCTGCTGGCCCAATTAGCAGTCATCTCCATCTGGACCTACTTGTATCAGCGACGCAGAAAACAATGCGGTTATGCCAATGAAGGCATTAGCACTTCATCATCATCGTATGGCTCATCACCCTCCACTATTGTCACATCAGTGCCCAATGCCGCCCTCAATGGCAGTCGATCGGAATCGCTATGTAAATTGTACGATAGTGGATTTGCCGGTCGACATGGACGTCAATTTTAGGGAAAACCAACAAACGGATTAGAAAGCCTTGACCGCCGAACATCTTCCCGACCTATTCCAAATCATTTCACTCAGAACTTCCCTATAACCGCAACTCACTCATGTGCATGTGCACACAATTTTCTATTCACGTGAGCCATTAATACCCATTTTCCCGCCACTGGAACATGCATTTAATTTAAATATTTTAAATAATTTGCAGACACCTTTTATTTTTTTTTCTTTTAATTTAATTGTAAAGAAATTAAAAACAATATAAGAACTTTGCTCAAATTTGCCAATAAGTGTGTAATATCAAATCAATCTCAATTAAAATATTGAAAATCATGGTGC
The DNA here is from genome assembly GCA_951813785.1 of Criorhina ranunculi. Lineage (NCBI taxonomy): Eukaryota > Metazoa > Arthropoda > Insecta > Diptera > Syrphidae > Criorhina > Criorhina ranunculi. The sequence continues at coordinate 7,747,261 of OX638381.1, forward strand.
CGGAATCTTAGCAAGGGCAATATTAATTTTAAAAATATATATATAAAATAGTAATTGAGAATATATATTTTTTAAAATCAATATCACAAGCCACAAAAAAAAAATCAATAAAAAAAATAAATAACACTATCACGCGTAATAGGAAAACAAAATAAAAACAATTATTTATAAGAAATAAGTCCAACACTGTGTAATGCCTTAGTGATAAGTTTAAACGAAATTAAAATAATTTATTAAAAATGAAAGAAAACGTAAAAAAAAATTATTAAAAAAAAAAAATTGGAAAAAAGGATGACTGACGCAAAGAAAGAAAAAAAGAATTAAAAAAACTAAATTTCCACTCGCAAGAGAGGGATGATTTCTTTTTTTAATTTTTTTTACTTTTAAATAGAGTTGTATAGTTAATAATTTATTTTCATAACATACAATAAAAAACAAAAAAATATATAAACTAAGTTAAATTAAATTTAATTAACTTACAATTTTTACACTTGAATTTTATACTTTCATTTTGTTTTAATGTCACAAAAATATTATAAAAATAATTAACAATAATTATAATTATAATTTTATATAATATAACAAATGAAAGTATTTAAAAATAAAAGAAATAGAAAAAAAGACAAAAGAAAAACAGCTCACTTGTCCTTTTTTCTAATCAGAGGAGGATATTACTTTTCTTTTTATAACTTTTCGAACATGTTTTAGAGAATTTAATATATTTTTATTTTTGGAAAACATTATTTTTTTTAAATAAATAAAAGTAAATGTAGTAAAAAAAAAAAAAGAACGAATGAACGAGAAATACGCATTAATCTAGTTAGGAACGTAATAATTAACATGTCCCCTTCCATAAGAAAAAAAAAAAACAAATGGAACTTTCTGCTACTATTCTAAGCGTAGAAACAATTTAGTTCTTTATTATACGAGTATGTCTGAATAAAATAAACAATTTTTATACGAGATGATTTTTGTAATACGAAAATAAAACAGATAATAATAAAATAAATAAAAAAATTAAAAATATTTATTTATTTATATTTTTAGCGCAGCGGTTCCCAAACTTTTTGATTAGCGAAGAACTTATAAATTAAAACATACTTACTTACTTCTCAGGCCAGCGACCCTTGAAGGGTCTGAGCCTGAACTAATGCCGCTTTCCATCCTTTACGGTCCCGGGCACGCTGCTTCCAATTAACTAGACCAAGGTTTCAGGCGTCCGCGATTGCCTGATCTTTAAACTGGAGGTTCGGTCTTCCTCTTCTTCGTGAACCAGGTGGCTGGGATTCGAAGATCCTCTTAGCTGGAGCCTTCTCGTCCATTCGCTCGATGTGGCCGAGCCATTTCAGTCGACGGATTTTTGCCTTCCGGACTACATCCACTTCTTTGTACAGCTCGTAGAGTTCGCGGTTATATCTTCTCCTCCATTCGCCCTCCTTGCAGACTGGACCAAAAATTCGACGTAGGATTTTTCTTTCGAAGGATCCCAAGATCTGATCCGCTGTCTTACTTATCGTCCAGCATTCAGCTCCATAAAGCAAGACTGGCAAGATCAGGGTTTTGTAGAGCATGATTTTGATCTTTCGGGCTAGGAGTTTGGACCCTAGTTGTTTGGACAAACTAAAGTAGCAGCGGTTGCCTAAGATTATCCTTCGTTGAGTCTCCACATGGGTGTCATTTGTGGAGTTTATGTTTGACCCGAGGTAGATAAACTCCTTCACTACCTCAAAATGTCAATTGTTAGGTTTTGACCTAGACGGTGTTCGGCGGATCGGTTTTTGGTAGACAGCATATACTTTGTTTTATCCTCATTTATCGTGAGACCAACTCGTTGGGCTTGTATTGCCGTAAAAGCCTCAATAATGGCGCGCTGGGACCGGGCGATGATGTCGATATCGTCTGCGTATCCCAGCTGCTGGATGGATCTGTTAAATATAGTGCCTTCTGTGTTTATGCCGACCTTAATACATAGAGAGATAAATCGAAACAGACCACCCCAGTACCACCCCCTTTCGTCTCTCTTCTCCAAGTCGTTCGCGGTTCTTTTGTGATCTCAATTTATTTTTGCAATGTTTACAAAATATTTGGTTAATCCTATGTTTCTGTGTCCTGTGGACATTTAGCATTTTAACTGCCATTTTAGCTTGTTTGCATTTTGTCACTCTTTTCCACATCAGATGTTCATTCGTGGCCCACTTATCGAGCGTGTCCTTTACCATTCTTATATCTAGGACAGCGAATAGTCCAAGATGCAGAAACTAAAAGACTTCCACATTTTTACACACGTTGTCGGTCTTTTTGTTGCCTCCGATGCCTGTGTCTTTGCATTTTCGAAAACATGCGATTGCAACTCTTGCAAGCAGTCCAACAAGTGGTGTACCTGTGCAAACTTTTCGGCTTGGTATTCTGAGGTTTTTTTCGCCAGACTGAGATGACAAGCTTTATTTATATCCTTCGAAATGATACCTACTCCCGCTCTATCATCTATCATGGATCCATTCGTAAAGATCGAGAGTGTCAGCATTACCGGAAGGTATCACAGAACTCTTATCTTATCGGGGATTGATCGCTTCTGAATAGAAGGTAAGGAGACTTAACCATGTTTACAGAGGACTGCTGCTGTAAGTTAACAAGCCCAGCGACAGGATCGCATATATTGATGTTGTGTGTAGAGCGTCTAAGTATCCACCAGATGCCAGTCAAATCCAAAAGATCCTCAGTGGTTAATTGCGACGCTTTCTGTTACCATACCACTGAGGCATAAGAGATGAAGAGTTTAACTACTTGTCATTGTTAAACGGGTGACTGTATTTCATATGATGCAGCCTTGTTACATCCAGTATGCTGATCTCGGCGAAGTTCTCCACCGCACACGGAAATGAGTCCGGTATCCCAAATGTTTACGCCTTTCAGATGTTGCTTGATTTCCATTCCAAAAATGTTCAGGATTCGAAAGTTCAGATTTTTCCATTTATTGTGAAGCAAATAAGATACATTTTGCTCGCATTAATACAGAGACTTTGCTCCTGGGACCACCACTCAACCAGTTGATATGCCTTATCCAATTCAGCCTTATCCACGTTTTTCTTTTTCCTCTGAAGCCGAAAAATCAGCCAGTCAAAACACTGGAGACCGAATGCGTACGGAAATGCCAGGATACTAAGCAATTATCTGGGTGCTTATATCAACTCGGACTACACTGTCCCGTACTTGAACTTTGAGAGACTCTTCTTATGGCAGAGAATAGTGGGAGAACAACATCCATCTACACAGATGGCTCCAAAATTGACGTTTGTAGGCACAGGTGCAACAGCTCCATAAGACGTCCAGATAACAGTAGCATTTACCAGACGGAGGTTCTAACGAATCATTTCTTTCGAAATCATTAAAGTATGACAAAACATGGACCAACAAGCTTCTACAAAAAGAGAGGAAGTGACTGTGAACACTAATATGGGTGCTTTGCTTACTAGTCGCAACATGCTTAAATATCATACATCCAGAGAAGACACACATAATTACCAACACCGCTGTTGAGTAAAAAAAATGCAACCCTAGGCAAATTCTTCTTCGATCACATTGACGAACTATCTGATGGTTCTCTGTCAAATCTACTCAAATTTGTAAGAGCGTCCGGATGGTTGGAACCAAGTAACCACATGGTAGGTAAACAAACCATTGGTATCACAATAGTTCTACACAGAGCTAGGTGTGACGAAGTTTATGATTGTTTACATCAACCCACTGACCTAACTTATACGAGTATGTAAAGGGTCTTTCATTAAGCGCTTCTTATCTTTATATTTAAGTAAATCAAAGTATGTGTGAGATATCATCGACATTTTTTATTTGTTTGAAAGGTCTATCGATGCCATTATGTATGGAATATAACATCGTTCAAATGTCCGCCGCGGCTTCTCTGGGTGGCGCGCATCCGAAATGTCCAATTTTCCATGACTCTGGCGCATAAATCAGGCTGAATTTGACCGATGGCATGGGTTATGTTGACTTTGAGGGCCGCTGTGGTCTGTGGCTTATTCGTATAGACCTGCAACTTCAGAAAACCCCACAAGAAAAAGTCTAACGGGGTCAAATCGCACGATCTCGGTGGCCAGTTCACATCACCTCCACGTGAGAAGACCATGCCCTCGAATCGCTCGTGCAAAATTTCCAATGTGGCGTGCACTGTGTGGCACATAGCGCCGTCCAGTTGAAACCACATGTCGCTGGTGTCCATATCATCCAATTCAGGCCCCAGGGAGGTTGGTAATCATCGACCTATAGCGTTCGCCGTTGATGGTGATGGAAATATGGACCGATGACGCCGCCAGCCCAAAATCCACACCAAACAGTGACTTTTTCGGGATGCATTGGAAGCTCTTGGATCTCATGTGGATTGGTATCGTCCCAAATTCGACAATTTTGTTTGGGCCTCATCGCTGAAGATGATTTTCCGAACGGAACGTTGCCCGAACAGAACACCCATTTTGATAAAACAATTTTATTATTTGCACGTGTTGTTGAACGCGCTATATCCGTCCATGGTGATTTGGCAAAACAGACTGAATAAATGACAGCCAATTTGACAGATGTAGCTTCAACAATACGGCCGCTATCAACTGTCAAAGTTCGGAAGTCCCTTTTGAAATGGAAGATCCTTTATTATCATTTAGATTTTTTTTTTTCAAATTTTCCCTCCAATAGCCTCCCCATCCTACACATCGCACTTCACACCCTTACGACTATAATGCACATGAAACATTTACTCTTCAAATAAAATCTGTACCGCAGTTTTCGAGATACTTAACATGGAAGAACTTCGTCATAACGCTTAGAACAAAGAAGAACAAAACAAAAACCATATTCCCAAAGATTACTCTTCGGTTTAATCAGAGCATAAGACACTAAAAAATAAGAAAAAAGCAAAAAATAACACATTTCTTTCAAACTTTATACAGTATTCCTTCCTTTATTACTAAGATCAACCATGTTTATATGAAAATCTTTAATATCTCTCTGAGATGACTTTAGTAGGACAAAACAAGTCCTTTAATAGGGCTTCAAGCAAACTCAAAAATAATCCTCACTCACCCTTAAACGATGGTCCGCTACCGTCCATAGTCTAGCTCCATAATCATTCGATGTACCAAGGATGTATGTGCCCGTTGAATCGAATTCAACTGAATTAATGCCAGCACTACTGCCGCTTAGCACAGCCTTTACTTCTGTAGTTGATCCTGCGAATTCTGAAAAAAACAAAAATAATGTCAAAATATAGAGCTTCTCTGTGTAAATGTTAAAACACTCACGTTTGTTGACATCCCACAGTTTAACACGACGATCGGCACCGCCTGTGGCTACCATCTTATCAACCGGATTCCAGCGTACTGCACTTGCTTCGGTTTCGTGCGCCTCGAACTTCATTATTATTTCCGGTTGTTCAGATGTCGGTGCAATCCTGCTATCTTCGCCTAGTATTAACGCCATCTCATCATATAAATAATCACCACCACCGCCGCCGCCGCAGCCACCACCACCTTGATCACCTCCGCTTCCACCACCACCACCGCCACCGTCAGGTGGTAGCTGCTCGTTTGGACTGTTTGAGTTGCGTGTCTCACGGACGGCGTCTTCTAAATCTCGGCGTAGTTTGTCGGACCGTTTTCTGAAAATTGACGGCAGTCTTTTTCTAGATTTTAAATGGATGGATTTAGTTGAGCTTAGCGTCTTTGGTCAGGCCGTTAGTAGATTCACAATGTGGCGAGTACTTTTGTATTATCGAGTTTTGAGAGCGGGACAGGAGAGTGAGAATATTAAGTGATTTGGTGAAAGGTTCTTTGCAAACCTGAACTTGGCCCAAATGCCGCCTTGCACCGAAAAACCCAAAAATAAAAATAATTGTGTTCCGTTGTAAACTAATTTTGTAAGCTGCATGCGATGAGATGTTCTTTGGAAATTATATGTGATAATGATTATGAAATGTTGAGTATTGTGTTGCATGTTCCATGTTTGAGGTGTGTCTGGTGTGTCTCCTGTGTGTGAGTGTAAATTTTCAGCTTTTTTTTGGCGCTCTACAGTACTGGGTTCAACTAGGTTAAGGTAGCTGGTGTAAGTCGCTTAAGCAATCATTTGAGAAGACTCTGGGAATACGTAAGTCAGAGAGACAAAAGGAAGTCAATGATTTCAAGGGAGTTCGATCAGAGAAAAGTCTCTATCGAACCAGGAATTGGATGACAGGAAGGCTTCTGTGGCATTGCACTTCATGAACAGTGTCTTTCTTTTATTACACATGTGAGGCTTCTATAGTAAATTATGAAGTTAGTTCGGAGTGGCCCTCTAAAAAAAGAGACCAAAGGTAGGTCCATTTTGATGCCTACTATGAGTACTAAGGTTAGAAAGACTTAAACAGATAAGATTCTCTTCCGTAGCTGTTTAGATCGCCTTTCCTCGCAATGTTCGGAAAAGATAACTCCCTTGACGCAGGACGCGTGTTGAGAAAAAGTACGAAAGATTCTTCCTCTTTCTACAGCTCCAACAAAAATCGTTTCAGCCCAATCGCTGAGCGTTAGTTGGCTTGGTTAAGTGCTCTCTTTTGAGATGGTTACGCTTTCGATATCTTTGGTTCGGGAATAGGCCAATCAAGCCTGGTGTTGTTTCAATAGTCAATATGTTGCCATAAGCTATCGATAAAGCATCGGCGATGATCAGGAGTTTAACAAAGGACAAATGACATAGGCGTTTTGGCATGACCAAGATTCTGACTGGCTGTACCTAGAGAGGCATTCTCTAAAATGTCGTAATGACCTGGAACCAGATATAATCATGGTGAGTAGTTGCCAAATATGCAGATGATCGTTTGCTCGCACTAAATGATTTAGCGAAGTTAAGTAGACGGAGGCATGCCCAAAGGAGCATAGCACTCTGACTTTTCGTAAACTCTAGAAAGTACGCTTAAGTGGAGTTCTAGCGAAGACAGCTTCTAACGAATTTGTGCAACTGCGGTGCTGAAAGTATGACAAAAGCCTGAGTGAGACTTTTGCCTATCTTATCGAGAGACAAACAAGTGTTTTGACGTCTTTTGATCACTCTCGTATTGAGTCTCAGATTCAGCTTAGTCGCGTAGGGTTCACGCGGTTCAAGCCTCGGTTGGGGAATGTTTCTTTTTTTAATTTGCGAATATCTTGGTAAAATAAAAAATTTAATCGGAGATATACGGCGGGAATGAGACGCTTAATAAGATGTAAGTTGATCAGAGTCGGTGTAATAGACGCGTCTGTGATGTTTTAAGATGTAGCGGTGAAGTACTATTAGGTGTTTCAAAAATTGGGCTTAAAAAACGTGATTCCGATCATTTCTTATATAACACATAGTATGAACCACATTTATCTGACCGTTAACGCTAATTTTAAAAAATATATTAGTTTCAAACATGCATACAGCAAACATATGGTTTTAAAGGGTTTTCCAATAAGTAAAATATGCTTAACCTAAAACAAAATTCAGAATTACTCGTGTTTGGCTTTTGATTCTCGCCTTTGAGCTTATGGAGATTGTTGATGATATACTTCTAACTGGGACTTAATAAACTCCTACAACCATCTCAATTCTTAGCCCGATATCTCAATTTTTGTTCACCACTTTGTCTAGTCCCTTCCGCAATTGAGGAGCGACCTAACTCAGCTGCGTCATCCATCTTCAGGATGCATTCAAACTTTCGCATCGTATCCCAACGATCTTATAGTTGTTGTCTTCTAACTTTTTGGTCTAGGTCAATGTTGACATCGTTGTATCTCCTCCTCTACACTGTCCAAGCAAACGAGACCGTAAATCACTTAGGACACTCTAGCTGTTCTATGACAAAACAAGAACCCAACAAATCGTACAAAAGGACCGGAACTCCGTCTTAGCATTAATAGGCGGAGGAACTGTGCAACTGTGCAAGGCCAGGTTAGGACCTTTTTAAAAATAGAAATGAAACGTTTGCTTCTTTAGAATCATTCAATTTTCAATAGAAAGTGGACACAGGTCCGGCCAAACCTGGATCTAGAGAAAGGGACAGAATGCATGTAGTAGGAGCAATCACAGCTCATTCCTTGATCGGTAGCCATGCTGTTCCAATGGTTTTTGCAGAAACTGTAGAGACGAGGAGGAGAAACAAACAGTAACCCACTTTCTTGCACCTGTCCTGCCCTATCAAGGGTGAGATAGAAAACGATCACCGATCACTTCTATGAAGATCTTAGTAGGTCAGGTTCGATATTTACAAAATACAGACCGGCTCTAAGTAGCTCTGCATATAGTAAGTATGAATGAACACGGCTACCCATAGTATGCTTCGAATGCACATCAGTTTACCCTTAAGCCTACTTTTGGACGTACTGTCAAATATAAAGATTCTTTTTTTAGCCGTACAATACGAATGTGGAATGATCTACATAGCTCTGTGTTCCCTCATTACTACAACCCACAAGCATTTAAAGCCAACGTACATCGGTACCTCCTTCGTCTCTCCTCTAATTTCCCGAATACCCGTGCTCTAGTTTAAGGGTAGTCATAATCACGTTAGCGCGCGCTTATTATAAAGAAAACTTAAATGAAGCCAAACTTTCATGTGGTGGTCTTGGCAATGCACCTTGCTGCTACGGACGAAATTTTAGTGACAATTTTGGATCTTGAGTCAAAATGTTAAAAACCAAGACAATCTTTTTTCAACTAAACTAAAGTGTTGAGGTCGGTCGTCATCATGGCTTCAGTGTGCAGGCAATTCGTCACACCGTGGAAAAGTTTGAGCGTGAGTACACTTTTTTTGACCTTAAGCCACCAACCAGACAGAGATTGGTGCGAAATAAAGAAAACATAGCCGCCGTGGTGTCCAGTTTCGAAGAAGACCTAGAAATGTCGATTCGGTGCCGATCAGCTGAATTGGTCATCGCCAGAGTCAACTCGGCTTATTTTGCGGTTGGGCCTACATCCATAGAAGATTGTGCTGATGCAAGAAGCCAAACAACCACAGACAACGCCGTGAGATCGCTAATTGGACGCTGGACATGTTGGCCAGAGATCCGGATTTTGGCCAAAAAATCATCCCATTTTTGGCTCAGCGGCTGTGTCAACAAGCAAAATTGCCATTATGGGAGCGAACACAATCCGTTAATCGTTCGACCAAGCATCAATGCATCTACAAAGATTGACTGTTTGGTGCGGTTTATGGTATGACGGCATCATTGGACCTTATTTCTTTTATAATGAGGAAGAAGACACCGTTACCGTCAATGGTCTCAGGTATAGAGCAATGTTAACCAACTTTGTGTCCAGAGCTCGACAACATCGATATATCCGAGCTGTGGTTCCAACAAGACGGCGCTACATGCCATACAAACGACGCAACGCTCGAAGTTGTGAAGGAGAAATTTGGTGACTGGGTCATCCCACGGCGAGCGTTCATTGGATCATGCGACTTGACACCACTCGATTATTTTCTCTGGGGCTACGTCAAGTCCTTAGGTAGGTAGGTTGAAGAGGTGGGTGCATCAAAATGCAGCCTTCACTCGAATCTCTAATGGATCCATTGTGTTCCTCTGACGTGGAATGTCCATTCTTAACACGTTGAGTGCCACATGAGACCAATGTGGCTTCACACAAATTTGGGACACTTGTGCCGCGTGAGACCAGTGTGGTCTCACAGTAGGTTTATATAAATAAAGCTGTACAGTACTTTATTGGATTTTAAGACGTCGTGAAATATCGTAAATTACATATACATCCAGAAGAGCATGTCTATGCCCGTGTCCTGTGGCGGTGATTCGGAATTTTCTTCACTACTGAAGACCGGTTAAGACCAATATCTCACCGCAAAATAATAACTGTAAAATGTGGTCAAGAACGTAGGATTAAAAATTTTGAATATCGATTCCTGCTTATATAAGCTATAATTGACAAGTTCCCGCAAAAAACAAAGTTCGGCCTGTGGGACCCAGTTTCTCGGATTGCATGGTGGCACTCAACGTGTTAAAAGACAAAAAAAGGGGGAAAGGTCTGGATGAGTGCAGTTACGATTGTTCGGCCTCCCTGAACCATCCCGTATTCGTAGTGAATTTTAGAAAGGCTTTTGGTGGCTCGTTAGACAGGTCGCCCAGGTCGTTGAAATAGTGTTCACCGAGGCCCGCCTTCCATTTGAGGCCAACATTTGAGACGCTATTGCCGGAATATCGCCGTACATATTGGACCGAGTCATCAAAAATTGGACCGACCGCTTGAAGCACTGCCGAGATGGCCATTTGAATGATGCGCTAACTCACACCGTTGTTGTTTTAATTAAATTTTTTTCCTATCATTCTTATCTGGTCACGCTTAACATCACCCTAAGACCTATAGATGATGAATAAACATAACCTAAACAAACACATTTAAAAAAAAAAATCTTAGTGGAAAACCCTTTATACAATTTTTAGTTATTCAAAGTTTTTCTTATATATAAGGTCACAACATCACTCACAGTTTACTAAATATCACAATCACAGGACCAAAACACAAAACAAAACCAAACCTTTAGTGTTAGAGCGTGATACCTTCTCATTCCATAAGAACTCTTACAAACTAAATGTTTATATAGTGGAAAATAAAAATTTAGTTTTTTGACAAAGCACAAAAAAAAAACCATATCCAGCAATCGTGAGGATGCTAATCGAATCTTTTTTGGTTCAAAAATACATTTCCATTAATAGAAACCAACAACTTACTTTAGGAAACTTTCGTTCTCTTCGTTCAGTTTGTCCGCATCCTTTGACTTGTATATCATTAAACGCTCCAATAGGCTGCGATTTTCGTTCTGTAACACAGAAAAACACAACAAAAATTATGCAACTTATTCAAAGTCTATCGCACAACTGATTTAATTAACATATTTAATTTTGTGCACCACTAGATGCAACATACATACGAAAGCATAAATCATTCCTCAAAATAAACTTTTATTTTGTCAAAATGTTCTCCACACACGTCCACGTCATTATTTGTCATTTTATTGGACACCCCTCACGCGTCCATTCGGCCACTGGCCAACATCCAATTTTTTTTTAAATTTTAAATAAGAAAAATAATTTTATAAGTTTTACGCCAATCATTATCGTTAGATGGCTGGTGACAGGAAACAACCCGAGGGGGACTTCCAAAAATCATACGCCAACCCAGAGGCAAATGACCAATTTAATGAAGGCAAGAAATTAATGCAAATCATCGCGTGCGTGAGTGGGTCACTTGATCAAAAGTTGTTGGCCTGACGCCACAATTACCGTCAATTCAGTTCGGCGAGGTGGTTGCCACTCACTTAAACTTTTGCCTTGTGGTGAAAAAATTCGAAAAAAAAAAAACGAAAATATGTACTTGTTCCATGTTATGAGGGTCGTTAGGAAGTCTTTTGTAAACGGTTGGGCAAGAAGGCACGGCACGAATGGATCCGTTATTATCCGCCATTGAGATGTCTATTTTAAAGGGCAGTCTCTATTGCACCATCAATCATTCAATTCTGAGCGAAAAATGAGGTCGTTATAAAAAAAAAATTAGATAATTTTCGTTGAGCACTAAACTTTTAATGGATAAACTTCTTATGGAAGCCTACGAGAGATTCTTGAAAAATACTGTTGATATGGAATAGAAATAGACAGAAGGTCACACTTATGATTGAGAATATAACGTCGCGTACGACTTTGTCCTTTAAAGTTTCTGAATCCATAATGAAACAAGATTTTAGAAAGAAATGTTGGTGTGTCGGATCAGTGCTTGGGTCCTCTTTAACCTTGCAATGGTCCTCCTCATTGGTTAGGTTAGATCAGAATGTAGAGGATAGGATGACAAGCATCAGGATGTATGATGGATTTCTTTTCTTTTGCACTGTGGGTAGTCGTGTCGGTGCAGACCCTTTTCTGTTCCGCACTTTACAGAACCATTTGGACCCACAGACAAAGCTTCTTCTTTTGTAAATATCGAGCTAAGGTCTTGAAGGAAATAGTCCCCCATTGGAGTCTGACTTCTTAGCCTTGATAGGGCGGGGCAAATGCAAAGAAAGTGAGTTTCTGTTTCTTCCTCTTCCTCGTCCTTACAGCTTCTGCAGAAATCGTTGAAGCAAGGAACACCTACCTTGAAGTCTTTTCAGATTAAGCCTGATCTGCCTTGACGAAAGACAAGTGTTGATTTTTTTTCTAAGCGGTTCCCCTCTATTTTCAGGAAGGTTGACCTGATCCCTTCTTTACCAGCTCGTCCGATCTGCAGTTGCCCAGAACGTCTCTGTGTTCTAGAACCCAGCATAGAAAAACGTCGCATCTGTCAGTTAGAGACCTGCGGCATTGCTTTGTCAACTTGGATCGTATTGTCGGTGATTTCTCGCCAAAGAGCTGACATAATAATGACATAACGAAAAGTCCATCTAGTTCATCGTCCATAACTGGAAGACGCTGTTTCAAAATATTTGATGATGCCTCATGTGAATTATCATTAATCAAATGGACAGTCCGAGCAATGATAGTGAAAGTTTCACAACAAGAGCGCTAAACACCCAATCTTTTGACAGTTTCGAGCAAAGACATTTCCCTGCAAAATTATTATTTACCGATAGGTCAAGACGCTGAACATAAGTTAACGATCCAAGATAGTTAACAATGAGGATAATGAAGATCTAAATCCAACTTTATACTGACAATTAACACGGTACGTTTTGATCCATGCAATGAACCACAATTGAGAAGTTAGAGTTTTAAGTTTAAAAAGGTAAGGGACTAAAGCCCGTAGCATCAACTTCGTCACCATTCTTCAAAGGGCACAGGGATCTTGACAAGAGTTTAGTAAGGTTGGTGAATGTTGATCTGCTCCTAAAGAACCCATTTTGTTTTGTGGAAAAAATAAGACATTGCATCATAAACGATGCTTCAAAAAAACTTGGGTAAATATGCATGGGAGTTAAGCTATGGGTCGAAAGTTGGACATTGTATTCCTGCACTTCCTTCGCAATTGGAAGTCGGTTGAAACAGTGCGACGAGTATACTTTTTAAGAACAATGGCAGACGGACAATCAAGACCGAGGGAGTAATCGTCCTTCAATATGTTGACGACTACTGACGGAGTTATATCCACAGAGACTAGGGAGGTTTGTGTTAAGTTGTAAAGTTGTTCATAAAGCGGACATTATCAGCATCCGGTTCGATGACGTGGTCGATTGGCTGAGAGAATAGGTTAGCGATTATCAGAGAATATTAGTCACAGTGTTGGTTTATCAATCCTATAACATTATGATAGAAGCGCGAAAGGCATTTGGGAATACTCATACCTGAAGATTTAGTAAGGAAAGTAGAGCTTGAATCTGTGTTAGAACTTAGCACGAGTGGTTTGGAGATAGGAAGTTCGTTTAGAGCTGAAATATGAGAACAGATTTTTTCAAATATTTTAATAGTTTGATGAGATTCCATTTGTCATCAATGCAAATAGAATCGATTTTATTATAAAGACAGAGCTTGGACGTTGTAGTAAAATCTGTGGTCCCAGCTTTCGTTACACTCAGTTAAATTCATCGTTAGTTCAACACACTCACAAGGTATGTGCTCAGCAGTTTCATCCTCCTTTAGGTAGAGTTAGCATTCAGTTTAAGTGAAAAGTCCTTCTCGATGTTTGTAAGAAGTCCGCGGTATTCTGGACTGCAGACAACTTATTCACGTTATTACGGGACACTTCTCCTTTGCCAAACATCTGTGACCCTTTTTGGGGCAGATGTGATAAGTCCTAGTAACCTTATCACTGAAGCTCTTACTCGACTCTTTTTTTTTAGAAAGACGAAGAAGACACAGTAAAAGGGTTGTACCTCCTGGCAGTACAGTGGTGTTCCAACACCCCGACAGAAAAAAAAAAAGGAAAAAGTCGGAAACGAAAATTGTATAGACATTGGGAAGCGCTTACCGATTTAAATCGTCTGTTTAATTCTCCTACAGTAGGCAAGAATCTAGCGATATGTACTGGGTGCGCTATCTTTTGTATCAGTATGTAAACATTGAATAACTTTGACATTTATCAACCGATTGACTTGAGTAGACATGTTTTTGAAACGTCAATTCAGTACAATTTTAACACACCGAAACAACGCGCCGAAATAGTGACATTGTACATTTAAAATAGTCGTTCAGTTGTGTTAACTCAACGTGCATATCGTCGAAGATATCGTGCCCAACAAACACCGTCTGACATGCCGTTCATTAACGTCCAAGACGTTCCAATGAACTGCTTGAAGCGGTAAGAGAGAGTGTTGCCGAGAATCCACATGTGTCGTATCGTCACCGCGCTCAGCATTTTGGCGTCAGTGGAACCACCTTGCGACGCATTTTGAAGGATGATTTGCACTTGTTTCCGTATGAAGTGCAATTGACTCAAAGAATATTGCCGACCGACTGTTCACGTCGCTTGGAATATGGCCAAACAGTCGCTCGAATGGTTGACACTGAATCTGATTTTTGGAAGCAAATTTTGATGACCGACGAGACCCAGTTCACACTCTCTGGCGCCGATAACAAGCAGAATTGCAGCATTTGGGGAACGGAGAATCCATACGAGATCCATGAAACACCATTGCATGACCAAAAAGTGACTCTTTTGGCCGGCGTTTGTGCCAAAACCATCATTGGGTCATTTTTCTTCAGAGTAGGCGAAACAGTCGATGGGAATCGATATCGGTGGATGTTGGCTTAATATGTCTGCCCACAAATGTGTGAAAAAGGTCTGGACGGTTACTGGTTTCAACAAGACGGTACGCCATGCCACACTACAAATCAAACAATGCAGTTTCTGCAACGAAAATTCCCTAAACGTGTGCTTTCAAAAAATGCCGACATTGACTGGCCACATAAATCTTCAGATTTGACCCCTCCGTGGCAACGTGTACGCCAGCAAGCCTCAGATTATTGATGAGCTCAAGGCAAGCAATCGTGCCGAAATCATGGCTATACCGCCCGAGATGTTCGAAAAAGTGATGGAAAATGCAGCAAAAAGGGCACATTTTGCTTCCATCAATAGAGGCGACCACTTGATTGATGTTGTATTCAATACTGGTCCAAATAAATTGTGAACGACCAAATTATTAGGTGCGCAAATAAGTTCTCGCTGTGTTTTTTTTTTTTTTTATGAAAGTGTAAGTTTATTGTGAAAAAATGGTTACAAATGAATCATTTAAAGTAGGTATTACCCATCGCTAGATACAACTATTTCCCATCTGTCTGGCACAGCTCGAATACCGTTACGGTAAAAGTCTTCATCTTTTGAGGCTATCCACGAATCAAGCCATGTTTTGATGTCTTCAATGAGCGGAACTGCTGATCAGCCAGACCATGTGTCATCGAACGGAACAAGTAATAATCAAACGGCGCAATATCTGGGGAATATGACGGATGCTGTAGGACTTCCCATTTGAACGTTTCCAGGTGGTTTTTAACGGGTTTGACAACGTGAGGCCGTGCCCAATGCATGCAATCGCTTGGAAATGACTTGGCGGGTAACTCCTAATGCTGAAGAAAGCTGTTCTTGCGTTTGGCACGGATCCTCATCGAGCAATGCCTCCAATTCAGCTTCTTCGAAAGTTTTTGCCCTTCCTTCAAGCGGACGGTGGTCAACATCGAAATCACCGTCTTTGAAGCGATGGATCCAATCACGGCGCGTTGTTTCACTTAGGGCAGCATCTCCATCAACTTTTTGGAGCGCTCGATGCGCTTCGGCCGCCCTTTTCTTCGAATGAAATAAGAATATCAACACTTTCCGCAAATGACGATTATTTGGCACAAAATCAGACATTTTCACACAACCAAAAGTATATGACGCCAAAACAAAATCACTAATGTGTCAAAACGGTTTGTTTACCATATGTCTAAGCTCGGTTCATGACGTTTTGGATATGTCAAAATCGACCGGCACTTACTGCTGGAGCCATCTTTTGGCAAACAGCGAGAACTTACCTGCGCACCTAATAAATAAAAATACCTCTTTTTTTTTACAGTTATTCAATATTCACATACCGACATAAAAGATGGTGCACCCTGTTTTTAAGTGTTTAAACGCCTTGATGTCATCTGCGTATATGTGCTTGTACATAGATTAACAACATTTATTATCGAGTTAAAAATCAAAGGATAGATTCACCATGTACAAACAAATTTAGATCAAAATATACAAGTCATGACTAATTTAGGAAATAAATACTCAAAGCTTTGTAGCATTAAAGACATTTTTGTTAATGCTTACGATAAGGTGACACTTTAATCACATTTCAATAAATAACTTTTAAATTTGATCATAAATAACTTTTATACTTATTACTTCATTTGAACAGATTGGGAAAATATTTTTAACTTTCTTACATTACACTCGTACACTTATGATTTGTTTTCGTTAAGGATCACTCCGAAGTGAATGATAATTTTAATAAAAAAAATTACAAGAAACCTAACCAAGTGCGTTCTCATTTTAACTAGCAAAGGAAGCAAATATTAAAAACGATGAAAGAAACATTTTTAGTATTGAAATAGAAATTTCAATTTTTGCTTACCACAGTGGGCGATGCAATACTTTTACGATGAGCGGCATGCAATTTGGAATATGTATTTACAAATTTTATGTACTAGATCTTTTCTCATCGATTATCTGTGGCTAAGCTGAGCACACATCATAAATCTTTTTATTATTTACAAGCACTTGCCTACAATGTTGTATAAGTATTGAGAAATTAAAAAATTACGACCGCATAATGAATGAAAAGTTCAAGCAGTCAGAACCGGGTCCAATGCCATCGACACTGGGATCACTCAAGATTATTTCTATTCATGAAGCATTCAGGGGAATGAAAAACCCAACAACCGGTAAGACCAGACACCGACAAACATCCCCGCCTCCTTGTGGAAAAAATAAGAGCGCAAAAGCAGAGACATACTCCTGGCAAAAGTCTAAAACATCCACAAAAGCATCTCCAATTGATGCTAAGAATTCTGATCGAAGGACATAAACTGCCTGATGCCTGGAGAAATACTAACCTTATACCTAAACTCTGTTGAGTCCCGAGGCATAGAGGCATCGATTGTAATAAAAAGGCCGATGAACTGACAAAAATAGGATCAAAACTGAACCAAACAATGGTCGATCACTTTGATTTGACCGCTATAGAGGTTCTAAAACAAGATATACGGTTAAACGTCTGGAGACTTGCAGATGAGAAATGGAGCACCCTTCCATCAAAGAAGATGTTGCCACTTCACAACAAAAAATACACTTACGCTGAACAGATCTGGTGATCAGCATCCTCACATGCCACAATCACCTGGCAGCCCATCTTAAAAGAATGCGGCTAAGTGCGACCAACCTCTGCAGAGCCTGTGGCGACAAAAATGCAGAAGACGACGACACAACGCACTTCTTTTGCGAAGGAGACAGCACAGCATATAAAGACGTGTAAAGCAACCAATGTAGATTTACATGATGACAGATGAAGTACTATGGACAAGCGACAGGTCCTATAAACACCATAACAATCAAGAGGACTCCGATGCCAACAACTAGAACCTTGATTCCATAACTGGGGTCGTATGTGTTTTAAAAAAATGGAATCCAAAGCTAGAGGAGGTCGCCCTAGCTGAGTGGTAAGTACCTTGCTAGATGACACAGTTTCTCGCGGCTTCAAGAATCGACATAACAACCCCAAGACAGATGCACTTGGTGCCTCAGTGTACGCTGGACCGACCACAAGTAATTAGGAAATTCAATAATTCGTGTAATAATAGTTGCAGTTACAAATCACAGGTTCATTGTATAATTATCTGCAAGTATGCAGCTTAATATTCAACAAGGCGTGTCGTTTAATTTATGTGACTCCCTTTTTTGTATCCAATCCAAACAATGTTTAATTCAAACAAAGCCAGAGTACAGCGAAAAAAAACAAACAAACAAACGGCCATTAAACACACGTCAGCATTTTCTACATAAGCTCGATATAATTATGAAATGTTTATTCAAATATTTGGTTACCTAGTAGTTTCTTTGGAATAACACACTCAAATGGAAGTTAATTGCACCCACAAGCCATTGTGTTGTTTTTGAACTTCAACTCATGCATATTATATGAAACTGAGGCGACGCGGACTCGTGTTTTATGTCATATCATATCATACTAGTGAATTAACTCCGCATGGTAGGTGTCCATAAGCGATTAACTCAAGAGCAAGAGTATTTGACTTTCAATACGTTTGACGGTATCCTCACACTCCAGTTTTCGAAAGCTTCATAATGAACCGGCCTTCAGGGCAAAAAACTTAAAAAGCAGTGACGTTCTCCAGGCAAAAGACTAAAACATCCACAAAAGTATTTTTTCCAACAGCCAGGCAGCGATAAACACTCTGAGTTCGCTTCGACTCAAGGCTTGCCTGTAGCTACCTTAAAAAAAACCCTTAGGCAGCTTGCTGTTAACAACAAAATTACCACTTATTGGGTTCTCGGGCACAAGGGCTTCGAATCTGTTGAGATTGTTAAGATTCACCTCCCTTTTGTGTTTTATCCACCAGGTTATTTAGTTAAAGTCTTGGAAGTACCAAGAGAAGCCCTCAAAGTGGAACTCAACAACTGCACTTGACCAATTTAAATACTTCCTCATCGGACACTGCTCACTCATCTACCTTATCCACAAGCTGTGCCCTATCCTGTGGTTATTCAGCTTGGAAGATCAAGAAAAGGCGGAGCACATCTTGTGCGAATGTCCTATCATAGCTCGAAGCAAGCTAAAACCCTTCGGCAGGGATCTCATTCCCCAAAAGCAGTCAATCACTCATCCGCAAGCACGATCTTGTGGTTCCTCCCTGACTACGATCCTACTTCAGATCGCCTTGCTCGCTCGCAGGTCTATGCTGATCTCTACTAGGCTCCTCATAACCTAATCCTGGTTTCCCTGAATATATCGCTTCTGGTTCAGTCCGCGAAGATAGCAATTCGAAAACGTTCTTAAGCATTGACACCTGACATCGATTATCCACTTTGAAAAATCCTTTATGAATAGAAATTTAAATTCGCATGCCTTACACAGGAAAGGAACATTATGTATGTGTTACTTTCTTAATTAACGAGCTTCGGACTCTGGAAGGATCTCGCAATCTCCCATTATTTTCAGCGACGGGCAGGTTGCTGCCAGCTTGTCAGGCAACTTCTAACTTCCTTCGCCTTTTCTTCAATTTGGACAAATGCATTTACGACGGCTCGATGATATCGATATCTTCCGCGTATCCCAGCAGCTGGATAGATAGATCCATCAGCTTTACACACTATATGCTACGAGATTGAAGAAATCACCGAAATGTAACGCGGCAAAAATGGATCTCGGAATTCAGAATTCACCCAAATCTTTGTAATGCTGTCATACGCATCTATAATCAACTTGCCGGGCTGGAAGTCACACTGGTACGTGCCGATTAATAGATCTTCTGGTCCTGAAACTGCATAGTCTGCATAGATGGTGCGTGGAGGAGGAGATACAACGACGAACTGTACGGGCTGTACAGCGACATCGACTTAGCCAGAAGAGTGAAGGTCCAACGACTGAGGTGGCTGGGTCATGTAGAGCGAATGGACACCAATGCTCTGGTCCGAAAAATCTTCGAATCCGTCCCCGAGGGACAGCGCAGTAGAGGAAGATCGCGACTCAGGTGGCGCACGCAAGTTAAAGGCGACCTCAACCAACTAAGTGCGCGAAACTGGAGGCAGCTAGCTAAAGATCGAGCTGGCTGGGACGCTTGTTGGTTGAGGCCAGGTCAGGTTTGACTAAGAGAAATCAATTTCCTCATCTTACTAATCGACATTGAGACAGATGCCATCATCGGTGCATTCGCGAATATTGAGACAGAAACGGCCAAAATGGGTTCAGTGATTAACGAGAGCAATGTTTAGTATTTGCTGTCAACAAAAAGGGACACTGAACATCGACGAATAAGACAGAACGTCACAGTGGACAGCTATAACTTGGAGGAAGTAAGGGACTTTGTCTACCTTGACTTTGTTATCACTTCTGAAAAAGACATCTCATCAGAAATTAAATGAAGAATAACTCTTTCCAATCGCTATTTTTTCTAATTTCTGACCCTGAAGCATGGACTCGGAAAGCAAATGAAGATACTCTTAGTTGCTTCGATCGAAAAACTCTTAGTAAGATATTCGAACCAGTTTGCGTTGACGGGCTATGGAGACAGAGATTCAACGACGAATTACATTGTAGAGTGACATCAACCCGGAGGGACAACGGAGTAAAGGAGGACAAAAGTAAAAGGCGACCTCAACCAACTTGAAGTGCTTAACTGAAAGCGATTAGCTAAGAACGTCGCTTACTGGAGAGGCTTCTTGATTGAAGCTCAGGTTGACCCAAAACTTCAGCGCCGCCTAAGAGAGTAAGTTTCAATTAATAGCAAGCCTTACTACACAAGAACCTCAAACAAGTTGTATACAAAACTTGCGGAATGAAGAGGTGTTGCTCTTCCAAAATCTTCAGGACACCTACACTGCGACTCCTAAAGAAACCACAGAGGAGATATAGCCCTCAAATTGGATAGAACGACTTTAAAATTTCAATAATCTATTTGAAACCATCTGGATAGGATACAGCTTGTTGAAATCTGTTAGGTCGCGTGATGGATTTTCCTACAAAGCAGGGCCCCTACTCTGTATTGCGATTCTAAAGTTCGGATTGTTCGAATGCGGAAATTTTGTATGGATTGTGAATTGCGTTTCAAATTGCCCATTCAAATTTCCACTTTCGAACGATCCGAACTTTAGAATCGCAATACAGAGTAGGGGCCCAGGACTCTTTACGTCTTTCTTTTTCACAACATCGAAGACATTAGTAAACCTACCAACTTCCAGATCTGCAACTGTCACTTTAACCTCGCTGCTATGAATTTATACCTCTTAATCCGCACAAACACGATAAATCTGCGAAAGATCAAACTATCTTCCATGGGAAAATTGCACGACTTCTACCTAAATTCAACTTTGAACTGCTCGAACCTAGCTAATCTACAGATTTTCAACCAAAATCTAACGGAATTGATATCAAAAAAGGTTATATCTGGTGGGACCCAGACCACATGTCGAACATGAGTGCTGCTCAATCGGGGGTCTCCCCCACTTTGACATTATAAATGAAATGAAAAACACAAAACAAAAAAAAAAATAAAACGCAGATAAGAATTGAATAGTGTCGCTCCTCCCTTTTCAATGATTCATTCATCCAATTCAACAGCAGCTTGAACTCTCATCACATTCTCATCAAGCGCAGAGCATAATTATCTATTCCGTCTATCAACTCTAATCGTCAATGGCTCATCAACACCCCTCCTCTCACTCACTATGACTTGATTGAAAGCGAAATAAGTGAACTAGAGCGCGCAGCACCCATAAATGTGTTATTGGCCACCAGAACCTAATAATGCTTTCAATTTGACATTATATCGCTCGACTCGGCGCGTATATCATTTATTTATAACCAACCAGCAATCTTACCGATAACGTGCGACCACGGTGAATTGATAAATGCGCTGGAATTAGTAACATGTAAAGTCCACGGAAATCAAATATTTTTTAAGATTTTAAACTTGATGCAGCACAACAATTTGAGTTTTTTTTTTTATGGATAACTTAACGACCGTAATGTCAGAGAGCATTCTAAAATGAAATCATATGACACTACTCACCTGAACACCCCGCATTTTCTCCTCGAGCGCACTAAACGCAAGCTGGAGTGCAGTATGCTCATCTCGCAGGGTGGCATCCAATTTCTTTAGTTCCTCGAGGCTAGATTTTAACATTGCCGTCTCGGCACGAAGTTTTTGTATTATTTTCATGTGCTCAGCACAGCTAAAATCGAAAGAGAAACCGATGAAAATGACCACTTTCGGGTGTGAGAAATCACTCACCTTTGATCCTTTTCGGTAATAGCCTTCCTTTGCTCTTCGACTTTTATATTCAAGTCGACAATCATTTGTGAATTATCACCCTTACGCTTGTGCAGCTCAGTCAAATGCTTCTGTTCGGCCAATAATCGCTCCAACACGGCAAATGATCCACCAGCATCCTGGCCACCTGTTGCAACCGCTGTCCTAAGCTTTTCATTTTCAACATTGATTCGTAGATTCTCTGTTTCCAGCTGGACAACCGTATCAAAGAAGCGATTATCTAAAAAAAAAACAAAAAATCGAAAATGATAATAGAATTATCAGACTCGATGAGAATCTCTTGTGTTTCATCATCCAAAAACGTTAATGTATCTCATTAACATAATTAAATTCAATTAAATCGAAGCACACGAAGAGAAGGTGAAAAAGTGAAACTTACTTTGTTGGATTAACTCCTTGTGATAGGCGGATTCACGTTTATTGCGATCAATTATCCGTGTTATGATTGATTGGCGCCAGTCGGGCGCTTCTGCGGACATCTTTTGGAATATGAAGTCACCTTGGTGAGTGGGAGAAGTCGATTTAAGGCCTTTTTTCCAGTGGTACGGGATATTGAAAAACACTCCCAGATGTAACTTTGATTGCACAGAGGCACAGAAAAACACACGCCAATGACAGTTTTCCGTAGCACAAAAAAAAAAAAAATAAACGTCTTTTTGTTATGAGAGAACAAGTTGTCTGTGACAGGTACTTGTCTGACGGGTAAACTGACATTTGGAAATGTCAATATTTATGTGGATTCTAATTCAACCGTGGAACTTAAACATGCCGAAAGTGTTCAGAAAGTGTGAATGTTATGGGTTCTGAGATGTGCTACAGAATCAGAATCCAATTTATGTTTTGAGAATTTTTCTGGAATTTTCAGGAATAATTGAAGAAATTCAAGGAAAGCAGAATTAAGGTTATAAATTTCCAGCTCCTCCACGATTTATTGTTAAATTTTTCTGATTAAATTGTAACAGTGCCACCGTTTTGCGAATGAACAAAACAGCAGATGGTTGTGAAAAATGATTAGCAGTGACTCGGCTGTTATTATGAGCCTGAAGATATGCAATGTTTTTACATTAAATTCGATGTACAGTCATGTCAGACAAATTTTAAACGATTTATATTTTCCTCTGTTTAAATTGGACTACGATTCATCAATTGAAATCTCTCTAAACCTTGAAAATAATTATTTTGTCTATTTAATATAGTCATGACATATGTCCTATCATTGTATTTCAGACTACATAGGGTCTGTACCCAACCTCGGTCTGAAAGACAATTTCTCAAGCAATTACCCTCTAATCCACTAAATCGAGTTCCATGTTTGTTCGCTGACAGAATGACATCATGGTACCGAAAAAAAAACAAGCTTCTCCCACAACATAGGAAATGCATTTGCTTAGACACCTCCACCTACCAATTGACTGGTGATCCAATAAATTCTATAATAAATCCGTAGATACATTGTACGTACATAAGATAAGTTCAAATTGCGAAATATCTACGAGTGGTACGCAGTTCACTTTCAGTTGCAAAGTGCATTTGGTTTCAGACTTGTTCGAGCGTAAGCTGCTAAATGGACCATTTAGGATTAGTAATTAACAATATTCTGCACTTAGCCGACAGTTATACGGCTTAGATTAGAAGATGAAGATAAATTAGGAATTGGGTGTGGATTTGATAATTGGATTCGTATCCAGGAACATGTTGTCGATATAGTTTTTGTGTTTAGAGTGTTATTAGAACTCGTTAGCGTAATCAGGTTGTCAAGTTAATCTCGATCGAGATAGTGAGTTTTGATTGCGAAACTGGGGCAATATATAGTGAATAGCCGATTTATTAGGTTTTAACTTGGAAATTAAGTCGTAAGTCGGTGGACAAATTACGGATTATTACCTCAGTGAGGTGCTTGTTCATGATGAGACACCCTCGCCTAATAGCGAGCGCACTACGACATGGAGAATCTGTTCTATTGTATCTTTAACTACTGTTCGGGGTGGATTTGGCCCTATGGCGTGTTGCTTGAATCCTCCTTTTCCAAGTAAATGGTGTTCCTACTCCTGCCTGAAGAGAAGCCAGAACCCAGCCACACTAACTCCAAAGATTTCAGGCCCATAAGCTCGTTCCTCTTTCCTGAAAACACTAGAGAGACTAATGGACATACACATTTGCTCCAAGTAAAGCCCTATAGACCTTTCCTCAGCTCAACACGCCTACGCTAGAGGCCGTTCTGTTGAGACAGCCCTGCATGAAGTGGCAGCGATAATCGAGAGATCGCACAACCACAAAGAATTCACGCTAGCAGCCCTTCTGGACATAGAAGGAGCCTTTAACAATGTAAAATCCGAGGCAATAAGAATAGCACTAGACCAACTCAACATAAACCCCATCCTCTCTTGAGTATATGCTCAAGACGAAAAACATTAGCTCAGAACTGGGAGACTGCCATGTGTACACCATGGTCTCAAGGGGAACCCCACAAGGAGGGGTCTTATCACCCTTACTATGGATTTTAATTGCTAATGACATTCTAATGAAAATAGGACACAGCGGGATCCAAGTCGTCGCTTACGCCAACGATGTAATCATGGCAACCAGCAAATTTTTATACACCATCACCGAGCTATTACAGTCAGCCCTCGACACCCTGAACAACTGGGCTAAAGGATGTGGACTAAACGTCAATCCCCAAAAAAAACAGAGGTAATTCTCTTTACGAGAAAAATAGCGATACCAACGTTCGGGCCCTTAAGACTCGAAGGGACCCCTTCCAAGTCTCAGAAAGGGCGAGATACCTGGGGTGCATCCTTGACCGTAAATTGACTTGGAAAGAGAACACCTTAGAACGAATAAAGAAAGCGTCAATCGGCTTTTACGCATGCAACAAAGTGCTTGGTAAGAAATAGGGTCCTAAGCCCGCCATCATCCACTGGATGTATACAGCCAATGTCAGGCCTAATCTGGTAGCCTGCAGCAGAGAAAACAACTAATCTCAGAGCACTTACCAAAATACAACGACTGGCATGTATAGTCACCACTGGCGCCATCAGAACTACCCCAACTGTAGCCCTCGATTCCATTTACCTAAAGGAAGCAGCCACGAAAAGTGCCCTGCGCTTAAAACAATCCAATCTCTGGAAAGCGGGCGACAAGGGCCATCGAAAGATAGCAAGTTGGGCAAAACAAGAAACTAACTCGGTCTACCTTACAACATCTCCTGACTTCAGCCTAAATATAAAAACGATCTTCCCCTCAAGAGACAAGTGGGCCAGCGGGAAGGCTATCAACCTGTCGAAAATTTCGACTTTCACAGACGGGTCAGTAGGCTCTGGGATCTACTCACTAGAACCCAACATAAAGAGGTCAATACGACTTCCGAATCACGGGAGTGTGTTCCAAGCGGAAGTCCTAGCCATCACCGAGGCAGCCCGTGAATTATCAATGAAGCTAGTCTCTGGGAAAACCATCGACATTTACATATACATATATCCACAGTAGTCAAGTCAAAAATCGTAAATCGCTGTTGCGAAGAGCTCAAAGCCCTCACCTCGAACCATAGCGTAACATTCTAGTGGATCCCAGGACACAAAGGTATCCGCGCGAATGAAATGGCGCATGAATTAGCCAGGAAGGGCTCAGAACTCAGTTCTACTCCCCCTAGCTCTCGTCAAATCTAGCATTGCACTTGACTTCCAAAGACAAGCTGATGAGAGATGGAGCGCATCTCCAGGACTCAGGACAACAACATAAAAATGAGGGACATTCTTGCGCTAAACAGATGAATCTAAGCTCTCTTCGCAGGGATCATCACAGGCCACAACTTAATGGCGTCCCACCTTAGAAGAATGCGTTTAAGTACAGACGAGCTATGCAGAGGCGGCGGTAACACAGACGCGGAAGAGAACACTTCCACTTCCTTTGCGAATGTCCCAGCCAATAAAGAACAAGGAAGATGGCCCTCAGTGAATACCACTTCAACGATCTGGGCAAGCTGTCCAACAAGCCACCAAAAGTCATTCTAAAATTCACTACGAATTCGGGATGGTTCAGGAAAGCCGAACAATCGTAACTGCACTCACCTAGACCTTTCCCCTCTTTTTTGTCTTTTCAGAATGGATATTCCGCGTCAGAGGAACACAATGGATCCGTTAGAGATCCGAGTGAAGGCTGCATCACGCGATGCCTCTTCAACCTACCTACGGTATGGATAATCGATAGAGACCGTCTAAAGCGAGAGTTCTTAAACTACTGTTCGGGGTGGACTTGGCTCTAAGGCGTGTTCCTTGAATCCTCCTCTTCCAGGCAAATGGTGTTCCTACTCCAGCTAGAGTAGCAAACAAAACATTGCCCCCATTTTGTTAGCTGTCGTCCGTCGTCAAACGCTTCAAGTCATCGAATACTTATCCAACGTTACAACGTCTCCCTCGGTAAGCATTTTCTCACATAAATTCACATTCTAATGTTCACAAATTGGCATTGATTTCATA
The DNA here is from genome assembly GCA_951813785.1 of Criorhina ranunculi. Taxonomy (NCBI): domain Eukaryota; kingdom Metazoa; phylum Arthropoda; class Insecta; order Diptera; family Syrphidae; genus Criorhina; species Criorhina ranunculi. Next base: position 7,773,737 of record OX638381.1, read on the forward strand.
TTTTATTCATAAATCTCCAAGATCCCATCAGAAATCTTGCAAGCATCCGTAAACTCTCCCATCAATTGGCCAGCAATCCGATCCTGAATCGTTGACTATCTGCAGATTTCCCAAATGGCCGCACATTCTAAAGCCAGTCTTGTGATATATATGTTGGTGGGTCATGATGTCACATATCTTCTTCTCCTATAACTTCTCAGGAATAGATAAATAACGGGTCATGCAAATCTTCATACCCATCCTCTGTAAGAATTAAGATTGCAACGCAGATACCATTGAATAAGTGGATTTACGAGAATAACTTTTCCATGCAACCCGATGCAATTCCCCGATGAAGGTTTGGCCATAGATTTTCTCAACCACCTGTTGCAGTGCACGGACAATGGAAACCTCCTCTTCGTATTCATATTGTTGCAACTTGGGCATTTGTCAAAATACCACAATGAGTTGACAATTTATTATCCAATTAGTGGACGGTGCAGATATAATCGAGAACCATGGAGGGTTTCACAAGTTTTCCGCTTGAAAATTCCTTAGACCACACCGGGAAATTCCATGGAAATTCCACGTGTAGTTACAAAAAAAAGTGCCAACAATTTATTACTCAATTATTTCGCACTTAGTTAGGAACAGTGTTGTTGCTACTAATGGAGCTGTTGCGCGAAAAACACTTCTTCCAGTTGCGGCGGTTAATTGGAGTTTGAGGTTCAAACTGAAGCGAACAGTGGCTTGTATCTGGAGCTTATTTATGACGTCGCAGATACATTATCAGAGGTCTTATCTTTAGTGATTTTCTGTACAAAATTTACGACTTAAGACGGGTTAGCAAAATTGCTGTTCTGTGGGAGGGTAATTAGCAGGAAGTTAAAAACTATCTAAGAATTCTGGTTCTATCTACAGCAGGGTTTTGATATTTATTTAACAGTTTGTAGGATGGCATTTGCCAGATTGTTGATAGGGAATTTACATTTGAGCCAAAATTGTAAATCCCACTTTTGTATTTGTGGTAAAGGAAACATGTTTTGAACAGAGTGGATGGTGTTGAGGAATATTATTATGGATGGCATTTATACATGCGATTCAAGTTAAACGAAGGAAAAGACGTACCTACTTTGAGTTGGTGGAAGAGAAGCCAGATTAGATTTATCTTTACGGCTTTTTTATGTTGAAATTACACGTCATTATCAATGAAGTACTCGTGTGGAAGATGTGGAAAGTATTTAAAGATTTGCTGCTGCACACATTACAGATAACAAGGCAATCGATGATGCTGCATTGAACGAAGTCATAAATAGAGACGAGGAGAATGCAGTAAAAAAGGATCGATATTCCGAGAGGGGATTTGTTTTAATGTCTACGTTTCCGACTACACAACACTATACTCGTTTTCAAGACCATATTCGAGTAGAGATACCAGGCACGGGGTCCACAGCAAGTGTCTTTCCTGACTCACTGAGTCTATCCAAGTCAGTCGGAATTCCAGAAAACAGCGGCGTCTTCTAAGGTGAGGCTTTGGAACAGCTCATCTCTAATTCTTGTACCCACAGTGTGATTTTGGCAGTCACAATAGCCGCCAATGAGATTTCGATCAAGGCAATATCACGAGGATATATCACATTCTTGATCGACGACCAAGCAGGGATGGAAATTATACAAAAAAGTAAAACCAAAGCTTGTTCAGTGCTGTCATTTCTTAAACACAAGTAAGACTCTGCTTGAACCCTGGACACGTGTGAGTGCCGTCGAATTAAAAGACTGACAGTTTAACAAAGAAAGGCTCGTCATTGAAACAAGCTGATTACTTTGTCAATATTCCGCCGGGAGGAAATAGATGGAGTTAACTGAGTATGAAGTTGTGCTACAGACTGTTTAGGAGTGATTTAGGGCCGACGTAACTTGCCAATCGCTGCTTCTTGGGGCTAAGAAGGCAATTGACTAGCAAAGCCCTCTCTCGATCAACAAAAGTGACCCTAGTCCCAGTCCTGCTCTACGGCGTAGAGGCATGGACTTTATCAATAATGGATGAGGGTGCTCTTGGCTGCTTCGAGAGGAAAATTCTTCAGGTGATATTTGGTCCCGTCTGCATAGACGGTGAGTGCAGGAGGAGATTAAACGACGAACTGTACGGGCTGAACAGCCACATCAACTAAGCCAGAAGAGTGAAGATCCATCGACTGAGGTGGCTGGGTCGTGTAGAGCGGATAGACATCAAAGCTCCGGTCCGAAAAATCTTCAAATCCACCCCCGAAAGACAGCGCAGTAGAGGAAGACCGCGACTCAGTTGGATCAACCAACTTAGCGTGCGAGACTGGAGGCAGCTAGCTAAAGATCGAGCTGGCTGGAGACGCTTGTTGGTTGAGGTCCACGTTCACCCCGGATTGTAGCGCCACCTTAAGTAAATAAGTAAGTAACTTAAGATATAGCTATCTTTACGTCCAGATCGGATGGACGGAATTGTTGGTTTCCATTGTCCACATTCAATGGTCTTGCAGTAGCATCGCTCTATTCTCGACCACACGCTCCTTCTTTTTCCTTCAGAGAAGCCTGGATTGGTCTTTTCTCTTCTGCTCGAAGAGCTACCAAGCGGGTCTGGTCCTTCTATGCCAACATTTTTTATTAAACCATGGGTTTCGTTTAAGTGGTCAGCAAATTCAACCGAAACTCAAATGCAACTCAAGTGTTACGTCGGATCCTGCAACATGTTTATGTTTACTTGATCGTATTCAGTGGCAAGTGTTCAGATTGATGGATGGTCAGTTCATTTGCGGTCATTTTTCTTCTGTCAAACACCGCTAGGATCATAACTGTTCAGACGAAATATATAGCTGTGTCCCGCTTCTTTTTTGTTTTTTATGAGTGCCCCAATAGTTTTGAAATCTTTATACATATCAGTAGCACTAGCTGACGTGCACGATTCATGGGTTAAGAACTAAATCACACCTCCACACTCTTCTACCACTCTCCCTGCGGGACTGCCCTTGGATATTACTTTGGGGGCTGGTTAGCAACTTTTGCTATGCCATCTGCATCTCCCGCTTAGGGTCTTTTAGTCTTTCGATTCTTCTCAGTTTATTCTGTACGCTTTGTATGAGGAACAGATCTCCGAGCAGTCACTCTTTCCTTTGCGAAGCGCCTGCAATAGAACATTGGTTGTTCAGCATCTTTCTCTTTACCTTGAGATTCTGTGCAGAAGGACAAGCTATCGTATCCCAATCTGTGAAGATATATTGGATAGCCACCATTCCTGGACCGGAACTGCTCTCTTTGTCCAGATGTCGATGGTGAGGATCAGTTACTGGATCCATCTACCTTTTGCCATGTTATCCCACCTGGCTTTCCAGGTGCCCTTTCTTCTGCTTTTATCCTCCGGTTCATCTAAAGTAAATCCTTTGCATCGTGTTGACGAGAATGTCGATGGTGACCATTCCGACTATAACACAGGCTACTCCGTCCGAAATTGTTTGGAAACTGTTTATTGTTCTGATTGCGCAGGACCTGTATGCTGACAAAAGCTTTCTTCTTATTTCCTTAGTTATAAGTACCCGTGCCCAAACCGGAGCAGCATTAAGCAGCACTCTAGATAGGAGGATTGGGAATGTGCTGCTTCCATCTATGACACCTCTTTGCTAGAGTACTCCACGTGCGTTTTGACGTTCAGTGTACGATCGTGCATTTCTCCTAGATATTTAAATGCCTCGTTAGACCTGATGGTTTGGTTCCCAACCCGGAAATTCGCATATTTCACAATCTTTGACTGGTTATTAGGACATCCTCGGGTTTGTAGTCAGCTAGTTCTAGTGCTGTAGAATCTTACCAATTGTTGATCGTGGCGACTGCTTCATTCGTGATGGACTCTATCTCGGGGACGTGTCGGGCCACGGTAACCACGTTGATCACCTTAATTCCTTGTGGCGGCGTTAGTCGCAGAACCTTGTCATACGTTTTGTTCCACAGGAAAGGTCCAAGGATCGACACTTGTGAGATTACCTTAGAAACATTGGGGTTCCTTTATTCATATCGTCGATCTGGTACCTCAGTTTCTCAGTTTTTTTTTTTTATAATTAGCGTACGCTAAAGGGATTATGACTACCCTTAAACTAGAGTACGAGCATTAGAGAAATTAAAGAAGAGACGAAGGAGGATTATTTGTTCGTTTGTTCGTTCGTAACTATCTCCATCAGGTAGTGTGTTGTATCCATTTTGGCCAAGGAGTTGTGTCCTGTCTGGCTCTGTATCATCAATTATGACGCACAATTTAAGTTCAAATAAGCCGGCGAGTACAAGCCGAATAAGCCCTCAAGGTCTGTTTTAGAAATGCTAACGTAAAATCTATTTCGAACACTCCACCTCCACCTGTGGTTTCCAAACTCAAAATGGATCGAAACAATTAATTAAGATTCTTTTACCAAATAGAAAAATATATTCAAAGTTCGATGGACTCAAACAAAAGCTACAAGTTCAAAAGTTGTCTCTTAAAAATTCTTCAAATACGACAACTACCCCATATGATCACCATAACAACGAAGCTGTACAAGTGACAAGATCATTATTGTTTGCGTCATCATGAGACAAACAAATTCTGACGAAACCAATTCTATTTTTAGATCAGACGACATCGAGTTCCGCGTGGGATTGTTTACACTTAAACAAAATTAACCAAGTTTAGGAAAACAATAAAAAAAAATTAATTATTTTATGACTAGAAGCATCTGGAATTGTGGTAGCTGCGCATATTGTTGCAATTAACTTTGTTTTTTGCATATAAAATCGTTTCACTTTTGTAACTACTTTCAATCACGAAGTAGGTTGCCCACTTAGACGCCCATCATCGAACTGCTTCACAGCTCCTTACAAGGTATGTTGCCGAATTAAAACAGTACACACACATAGGTTTTTAGAAAAAATAGCCACTTTTATTGATTTCATATTCCGTTGAGAAAAAAATTGTTAAAAATAAATTAATTACACATAAGTTAGTCTTGAAGTTCATCAACAGATTTTAGGATGTTAGTATACGTAAGCCCTCTTTCGTGTTCTCCATCGTGGTTATAGCTCGTTCGTTGGATGACAAGTGAATATTCCTTGCCATTGTCCTCTGTTCAATTCACTTGCCGGTATCGGTGTGCCTCTGCATAGTCCCTGACATCTGAATAATTCCTTTCTGGCTTCATGCGCACATCGTCTGGGTCCAATTCGAATTGACCATTCCACTCGGTGGGCAGGATTGTTGGTTCCGAATTGTATTCAAAGTAATTCTGATCGTTGGATCGATTGCGTTCCTGTTGGAAGCGTACTTCACCACTTTTGGCGAAGGTGCCGTCCCACACTGTTGGCAGGATAATTGGTTCCGTATTGAATCCATAGAAATTATTTGTGTTCGTTATGGACTCGTTGTGTTTACGCACTTTGGAGACATTATTGGCGGTTCCAGCACTGTACAAAAATTTTCCATTCCATCCTTCGCACTTGATTGGGATATAATCGTCCTTTTTACCGCGCGGCATTTCTTTATTCGTTTCGAAAAATTTTTATTAGCCAACTGACACCTTTGAGATTCTCACTGTAACTGGCAATATTTATTGAGATACACCTGAGAAAAATTCAAGTAACCACACAACAATCCGGAGATGTTGTTTCGGTGTTAGGTGGAGAGTGATCCGCCTACGAAAAAACAAGTCTAAGACTTCACCTTTGGTTAAGTTGTTTACCATATATGTAAGTATGACGGACGGTGTTGGTGAAATGATTGACGCTGCTGTGGGGAATATGAGTCAGGCACTATGGCTTTGGCTATGACAGTGGTGTTATGTTGCTTTGTTGACACCTGGCAAGTGGAGATTTATTATTGTTCTTAAAATCAGAAACCATAACAGTTTATTGTTACTTCCACTTTGGGGTGTGTGATTACCGTGATGAAGCATCGAGGTGACGATGACTGGGAAACAGTGCGAGAAGCATGTATGTTTACTGTCGTAAATAACGAACGTGACTACATTGAAGGGGATTGACTAGAGGTCAATGTTTTATTTATTAAAAATAATTGTTCTTCAATATTTATTGCTTAAGTCGATAGAAAGATTTAAATATATGGTTGCAATACATTTCCGTATCAACCAATTCATTGTAGTTATCCTTGCTATGAATCCAACCAGGAATGAACCTCAGCAAGGTGTTCTGTACTCCCTCTGCTCTGAATGTTTAAGGTGAAACTGGAAGGGATACCAGCAAATGTCTTGAAAGTGGTCGTCAAATCCTCCCCCGGACTACCATTGCCTAGCCTACTGCAAGTTGCTTTCTACAAGGAATATTAGAGTTAATAAGCAAATAAAATTGAGACCAGGATACCCCATTGGCGTACAGATCCTTATGTATGCTAGACACAAGAAGAAAAATCTTAGAGAAGATTCTAAGGCCACGAATTTCAATAGTTCTGAGAGCAGGCAACTTATCCGGGTTCAGGGAAGGATACTTGACAATATGAACAGTAAAGGAGAGGTCCAGGCTATTAAAGAAAAACCATCATGCTAGCAACTATAGACGTGAGGAACACTTTTAACACCCCCAGGCGTAGTGATATGCTGAAGGCCCTGGTGAACACTTTCAAAGTGTTGGATGATGAAAAATAACCTTATAGACAGAGAGCTAAACTGTGGGAACACGAATGAAGGAAATTACTTCTGGTGCTGCGCAGGGCTCAATCCTAGAACTCAACTTGTAAGAAATTCCCTACGATGGAACCCTAAGAATGGAGATGCCCGTAAAAATGTACCTGATCGCTCACGCGATGCCACATCGTGGTAGTGATACCCGCACGGTTTAACCAGGTCATCTAATAAGCTGGTGGCGATGTTTTGGAGTATGCACCAGATCATCTGCAAAGTATGGGAAGCCGAAAGCATGCCCGACGACTGGACTTCCAGCTCAGATGTGGCAAACATTTTCAAGAAAGGTGATCCTATGTCTTGTAAGAACTACCGAGGCATATCCCTGCTTAATGTAGCCTACAAGAACCTGTCCAGTGTACTGTGTGAACGACTAAAGCCGTTTTGCACCACACTCATCAGCACCTATCAGTGTGGCAAATCGACGATAAACTAAATCTTCACATTGCTGCAAATCCTGGAAAATACCAACGAGTTTCAAGTCGATACTCACCATCTTCTCATCGAAAGTACGTACTGTCTACCAAACGTCGAATATTTGGTCCTGTCTGCGAGGAGGGCAAATGGAGGAGAAGATATAACCGCGAACTCTACGAGCTTTACAAAGATGAGGATGTAGTCCGGAAGACAAAAATCCGTCGGCCACATCGAGCGAATGGATGAGAATGCTCCAGCTAAGAGGGTCTTTGAATCTTAGCCACCTGGTTCGTGAAGAAAAGGAAGACCGAACCTCTGGTTTAAAGATCAGGTAACCACGGACGATAGAAACCTTGGTCTAGAAACTGGAAGCATCGTGCCCGGAACCGTGAAGGGTGGAAAGCGACGTTAGTTCAGGCTCAAACCCTCCAAGGGTCGTTGGCCTGATAAGTTAGTAAGTAATCGGACTTAGCCAGCGTCATTCTTCTATCGATGTCAGCTCCAGGACAACTCTTTATATTTTTTATTGATATTCAGAGTCATGGACATATCTGAATCGAGAAAGACATAGATGGTACCTGTTCTGATTGAAATAATAAAATTAAACACTTAACAGAACAATGCATGTGTATCAAAACCACCTTCATTCTGATCGCACACCATTGAAACATTCCTTTCCTTCAATAGCCTTTGACGCACCCCATTGAATTCAAATCGCCTCAATACAAATAACATCATTTGCTGCTGCCCCAACAGTGCACCACCCATTTCTTCCCGCATTCCATGCTATATCCCAATCCAAATGCACCAATTCTATTCCCAAACAATGATGATCCCATTTCGATAGTAATTCCAGCTTTGCCTTCATTCTCATGGGTGTTCTTTAACTTTTAACTGGGGCGTGCTTCTTCCCCCTGGCGGCGGCAGTTGGGCGATAAACGAAGAAATTCACTTCAATTAGCCATTTGCTTTCATATGGAAAGAAGGTGCATCCAAGCGGAAATGTTTCGAATCGCTTACCTTTTACGGGATTGTATTGATAAAATTGTTTAGAATGGTACACCTTTTGAGCTCGATGTCTTCCCGGTGAAACCATTGGAATTGGATTGCGCATGGGATACTCATCTCGATGCACGAACAAACAAATACCAAAACAGAAACAGGAAACAATCAGAGCGTTGATTTCAATCTTATTTGGTACTCGGACGATGTTCCTTGCGGCAGCCAGCGGTTGGACAATCTTGGAATATCTTCCCGCAGGAGAAACAAATTGAAATCATGTTGTGGATTTGTGTTGGGAGAGGCAGCGGGATACAACTCGATTGAGATTCCAAGTTTAGCCATTCGATTCCTTTTTCAAATATGGTTTCAGTTTTATGAGGGGCGGATTGGTTCGGCATGGCTTGACTGTGTTGGATGGGGAATTCAAACATCAGTTGGAGGTCTGGCAAATGGCATTTGCTAGTAAAGGAGACTATAAAAGTTTAGATAAGCGAATATAAAGTACTTACGTGTCTATCGGAGGTGACATGAAACCCTGTAGAATGTTTGTCTTTCGATGGATGACAGAGGGTTAAAGTCTTCGAAACAATTTGGGGACATGTGTTCTGTCAAATGCATTCGTCATGTAGTAAAAGATGAATTACTGTTATGATGGCTATATAACATTGAATAGAGTGAAGGAAATTAGTGAGGCACCACCTTGAATACGACCACGGACAGATGTAATTTGTTTCATTCTCATGAGGAAATTTAGATCTGCTCTCTTGTTTTGTTTGGATAAGGCTGCCGTCTAAAGTGGATCTGATTAGGAATCATAAATAGCCGGCAGGCAGAGAGTTGTGCGCTTTATATTTTTATTGCTGATTTCGAAAGGCGGTTTGTCATTTCCTGCCTAGAGATGATGCCGCGAAGGAACGTTTAGTTGTTTTTTTGAGGTTCAAACAATAACAACTGAACTATGACGTCCATAAGAAGTGGATTTTGTCTTTAATCAGGAGCCTGGAGGATCCTTAGCTGGTTTTCTTTCGTGGAATTTGACAAGGCCGCGATAAAATCCCTGGAATCTGTCGCCTTCAACACAAAAACAACCCTTAATTGTCGCTTGTCCCTTAACGAGATGGCTGAGCAGTTCAAAATTCACCTTACATGGGTGCCGGGGAATAGAGACAACTGTATGGCGGATGAACTCGCCAGAGAGGGCATAACTCTGTCGATTCTTCCCGATAAGGGGAATTTAAATATGCCTCTCGCCACCTGCAAATTGCTACTTAAAAGAAACGCGATCAGCATCGCCAATCACAAATGGGCAGTAGGTAGCACCTGTCTCATCACCAAGCAGATTTGGCTTAAGTTGGATCTCAAACGCTTCCACTGTCTCATCAGACGAAAGAGATTGCTAATAAGCACCCTAATTGGTGTCATTACGGGACACTGTACCATCGGCAAGCATGCCTATAGGCAGGCCTCCTTTACAACGACTTCTGCAGAAGCTGCATGGATGAGGAGGAGGAGGAGACGATTTTCGACCTTCTCTGTACATGCCCGGCCCTTTCAGCTCGAAGAAGAGTATACTTAGGAGCCAGCTTCTTCAGTAACTTAAGTGATCTGACTGACATCAACATAGGCAGTCTCCAGCGCTTCAAAGTAAGCTCCGGTTGGTTCTGCGGGTAGTACTTCTGGTGAAATACAGATCCTGCTGGTAACACAAAGGACCTTATCTGGTCTAAGTGAGGTTGCACCTGCAGCCTGCCACTCCTTCCTAACCTAACCTACATGCGTACACATGAAATGAGCCGTTTACCATTCCGTGAGAGTCACGGGAGTACCATGCTCGTTATCCTTCCCGATGAGTCCATTTTATCAGGCGAAATTCCCAAACGGGTCCAGCAGAAATGTAAGCTCTGATTCAATCATTGTTTAATAGGCATGGTGTTCATGCCATGGCACATCTTGGAACTCGGTTTAGGGGGAAGCCACATACGATATATACATCGTTCCATTTGGAGAAGTTGCTGGTCAACATTGAGTTTCTCGCTCACTTTGGTGTCTCTCACTCTATTTCTGCAAGTTATTCCACA